>JAUPFV010000004.1:101676260-102900750 GCA_036936605.1 Limnanthes douglasii subsp. nivea
AATGGTCAGAATACTCTTTATTGTGGTGGATTGTCCCACTTGCTATAATGCTATTCTAGGGAGGTCTTGGCTCTTTAGGATGCATGCAGTGGCTTCAACAGTCCACCAGTGCTTGAAGTATGCTGTTCAGGGACAAGTTGGAGTCGTCCGGAGCAGCCAAAAGATTGCAAGAGAATGTTATGCCACTGCCCTGGCTCCTCGAACGCTGGGGGCAGTCCGTATTAATGAACAATAGCAGTTTGGGGCCTTTCTGGGGGTGTGGGTGAAATTGATGACCCCAGAGAGACCCCTGGAGTATTGATACCGATCGAAGAGGTAGAAACACACTGTTTGGAAGATGGGAAAAGTGTCAAGATAGGGTCTAAGATGCCACCTATGTTGAAAAATGAAATGTTGAAATTTTTGAAGAACCATCAGCATGTTTTTGCCTGGTGCATATGCTGATGTTACTGGGGTTCCATCAGAAGTGATATCACATCACCTGTCTGTCGGGAGAGATGTAGCACCAGTGGTTCAAAAAAGAAGAGCTTTTTCTAAAGAAAAGGCTGATGTCATTGTGCAAGAGGTTGACAGACTCACAAAGATGGGGCACATCAAGGAATCCCAGTACCCTTTGTGACTTCCAATCCTGTCTTGGTAAAAAAGAAGAATGGAAAGTGGCGCATGTGCATTGACTTCACAGATCTCAATAGAGCTTTCCTAAAAGATTTGTATCCGGTCCCCCGGATTGATCAGTTAGTAGACTCTACTTCTGGGAACAAACTACTTTCCTTTATGGATGCCTTCTCCGGATACAATCAGATTCATGTGGATCCAAAGGATCAAGAGCATACCACATTTGTTACTGACAGGGGACTTCATTGGCTACAAAGTGATGCCATTTGGTTTGAAAAATGCTGGGGCTACTTATCAGAGGTTAGTCAACAAGGCATTTCCTGATCAAATTGGAAGAAATATGGAAGTATACATTGACGATATGATGGTGAAGAGTGTGGATGAGCAGTTGCACTTGTCCGATCTCCAAGAAACTTTTGCCAACTTGGTGAAAGTGAATTTGAAGTTAAACCTTGAAAAGTGTGTGTTCGGAGTGCAGTCCGGAAGTTTCTAGGCTATATCATAAGTGAGCGTGGAATACAACCTGATCCGGACCAGCTCAATGCTCTATTCCAAATGGAGCCTCCTCGAAACATTAAAGAAGTACAACGGTTAACGGGGAGATTAGCTGCCTTAAACAGATTTATCTCAAGGTCTTCGGACAGGTGTGCTCATTTCTTTCAAACTTTGAAGGGGGCAAAGGGCTTTGATTGGACCCCGCAGTGTGATGAGGCTTTCAATGAGATCAAGAAACACCTGTCCTCTCCCCAAAAATTTGTTCAAGCCAGTTGATGGGGAGACTCTCTTCGTATATTTGGCAGTTTCAAGTTGTGCCATCAGTGTTGTGCTAGTAAGAGAGGTTGATGGTCATCCCCATCCAGTGTACTACATCAGCAAAAGCTTGATATACGCAGAAAGGCGTTACTTGAAACTTGAAAAATTGGCATTAGCCCTGGTGATAGCTGCAAGAAAGATGAGGCCTTATTTCCAGGCTCATCCTATCGTCGTCCGGACCCTCTTTTCCCCTGAAGAATGTCCTTCAAAAAGCAGACATTTCGAGCAGGATGACTAAGTGGTCAATAGAGTTGGGGGACTTCGACATAGACTTTTCTCCCCGAACAGCAGTCAAAGCCCAAGCTGTGGCTGATTTTCTGGTTGAATTCTACTCCGAAAGGGATTCAGAACAAGCTACTGATATAAAAGATAAAAAAGTATGGGTCGTCCGAACAGATGGTGGATCTAGCACTATGGGATGTGGTGCAGGAGTATGTTTAACTTCCCCATATGGTGACAAAATGTACCAAGCTATTTGTTTTGCTTTCAGGGCATCCAATAATGAGTCCGAATACGAAGCGGTTATAGCTGGGTTAAAGCTAGCCCACATTTGTGGGGCTAAGAGGGTCAGGCAGCTAAGTGACTCCCAACTACTCATCCACCATGCCCAAGGCCAATCTGAGGCTAAGAATGAGCAACTTGTGAAGTATTTACTCATCCTCAAAAATGAAGCACTTAAGTTTAAAGATGTTATCTATGAGCACATTCCTCGGACAGAAAATGAGCTAGCAGACTTATTGGCAACCATAGCATATACAGAGTCATATCCATGGATCCATGTGCTCGAAAGCCCCTCTATTCAACTCAGTAAGGGTAAGGAAGAGGAAATTTTTGAAGTACGAGTGAAACAACCTCAAGACTGGAGGTTTCCTCTTCTGCAATATCTCTCCGATGGTGTCGTGCCTCCAGATAAGTCACTAGCCAGAACATTGAAACACAAGGCTCGTGGTTTCATCATATTGAGAGAAGTGTTGTACAAAAAAGTCCTACAGTAAACCTCTCCTGCGTTGTTTGGGGAATGAAGAGTCACAAGTGGTTCTCTCCGAATTGCACGATGGTGAGGGATCAGCCCATTGTGGGTTTAGAGCTTTAACAAGAAGAGTGTTACTCTCCGGTTATTATTGGCCATCAATCATGAAAGATGCTAAGGAATTGGTAAGAAGGTGTGACCCATGCCAGAGGTACGACAATGAAATTCATGTGCCATCCATTCCTTTAGAGTCAATTTCTGAGCCCATTCCTTTTGCTCGATGGGGATTGGATTTAGTAGGGCCTCTCCTTGTGGCGTCCGGAGGGCGCAAAACTATAATTGTGGCCATAAACTACTTCTCGAAGTGGATAGAAGCAGCCCCTCTAGCAGGGACAACATCAAAAGCTATTATAAAATTCATTCTATCTAACATATGTTGCAGATTTGGTGTCCCACAGAAAATAACAACAGACAATGGGCCACAGTTCGACAATAGAGAAATGGAGAGCTTCTGTGCCTCAAGGGGTATACAACATTGTTTTTCTTCACCTTTCCACCCACAAGCAAATGGGCAAGTTGAAGTGGCTAATAGAACTATACTGTCCGGTTTAGAAAATAATTTGGAAGGGGCTGCTGGGAAGTGGCCTAGTTATCTACAAGAGGTCTTGTGGGCCTACCGAGAAACACTTGGGGCTGCAACACAAGAATCACCCTTTTCCTTGGTCTATGGGATGGATGCAGTAGCCCCCATAGAGAAGACCCTCCCCTCTCTTTCGTGTTCACAACTTCTCTGAACATGCTAATGAGGTGGCAATCAAAGGTCAACTTGATTTGATAGAAGAAAGACGGGTTAAAGCTCACCTAAGAGTTGCACACTATCAGGGCTTAATGAGAATCAGGTTTGCTTCCAAAGTTAAAAGAAGAGATTTCCAACCACGGGACAAAGTATTAAGGAAGGTCTTCTTACACACTAAAGAAAAGCTCTTCGGAAAGCTGGCCCCAACTTGGGAGGGTCCGTATATGGTTGTTGAAAGAATTAAGCCTGGAACTTATTGGTTGGAAGACAAAGATGGCAGAATTCTAACTCATCCTTGGAATATTGAGCATCTCTGGATATACTTGGAATAGCACTTGTGTAAATATTTACTTTTTTAAACATCCATGTAAATATTTGGGGGCATACTCTTTCCTCCCTGGTGGCACGGGGAGGTTTTAATGAGGTGTCCGGGCGGTTGAATAAAATTTGATGCCTTCTTAAAAATATTCTAAGTGTTTTTTAAAGTTTTGTCCCTTCTCATACTATCCGGATTGAAATAACTAAGGGCTATTTAAACTCTAGCCGGAGAACTTAAACACTCTCACTATGAAACAACTAAAGGCTACTTAAACTATGGCTGCCAAAATTAAAACAAAACAATGAAAGAAGATGATGGTTGCACAGAATAGAGATATTCATTGAAATAAATAACTTAAAATTTCCTTGGCCTTCCAAGGACTTTTAAATGGTCAAAGTACAACACAAAAAACCTGTCCGGTTGAACACCGGACACCATTACAAAAAGAGTGCCTTGGCCTTCCACGGACTTTAGTCTGAATAAAAAATAAACAAAGTAGATCGTAAGTTAAGGTTGAGCCTTTGAAGATGGCTCACCTTCATCTACTTTCTTGCCCTTGAAGTCGCCTTTCCCTTCGTCTAACTTCTTGCCTTTGGGATCGTCTTTATCTTCGTCTGGGCTCTCCCCAGTATGTTCTTCATCACCCGATGAGTCACTAGAGTAGCCATACCTGCCGCCTTCGACCATCGTGTGGTATGGGAGGTTTTCAGGCTCAACATAAAGCCATAAGTCCCCTAGGTTCCTCTGTGGAAACTTTTCATGGAAGAGTAGAACCATGTCAGACCTCACCTTCTCAAGCAGTATCTTTTCGCTCTTGATCATCTGGCTGGCATAAGCATTGATCTTGGCTTGGATCTTGGCCTCTTGCTCCTGTAACAAAGTATTTTTTCTCTTCGGCAGCCTTGGACACTACATTCTCAAGGGCTATCTTATCAGTAGTTAAGTTGGTGATGACTTTGTCTTTTGCCTTGGTTTCTTCCTTTGAGGTAGCAAGGTCCTTCTCCACACCGGACAGATTCTCCCGGAGGGCTTTAATGGTTTGCTCTAGTGTGGTGATTTTTGTGGTGCTTTCCTGTTGATTTCTCTTCAACACCTCGTTTGCTTCCTTTAGCATGTCAGCGTTGGAGGTGGCAGTGCGAAGGTCTTCGGACAGCTTCTCCTTCTCAGACTTAAGGTCTTTGATGATGTCTGCTTGACCCCGAACTTGTCTCTCCAACGTAAGTACCGGCTGCACATTGCTTAGCAAGGAGTGGGCTATGGTATCCTTTTCACTAGAGACAATAAAAGTCTTACCATTGAAGTTGAATGTGTTAGAGCTGCTCGGAGGAATGTAAGGCCCTGCGAAGTCGTCTATGGGGAGGTTGAGGAAGTATTCGCCAAGCTCACCAAGACCGGTGATGTCGACTCCATCAATGTTGAGATCTCCTCCCTCAACCTCATCGGTATGAAAGTCCCTTGGGATCTCTTCGGCATGCGTTGGATCTGAAGGGTCAGCCTGGAAAGAAGGCTCCGGATCCCGGAGAGCAAGCTCATCTCCCTTAGAAGTCTTTTTCTTCTTGGCCACCCGGTCTGCGCCTTCGCTCCCCTATTTGTGATTCCTCTTGGAAGCCCTTGGAGGTTTTGGGAGATCTACTTCCCGCCTCTCAGTCTCCTGCTCCACTACTTGCAAAAGAGCAGCATCAATTTGGCTTTGGGATGGCCCCTCCGGGACTGTTGGAGCATCCTTCTCAGCATCAGCGGGGTTGGCATCACCCACCACCCTTTTACCCTTCTTCTTCGTGCCCTTCATCTTGCTCGGGGTTTTGGCCCGGCCTGGCAGGAAGAGAGTCCCGTCTGGCTCATGGGTCCTCTTGAGCACAATGTCTGGAGAAGGCTGGGTGGTGAGCCCCTCCCAGGTCAAGTCTCTTCGACCTGTGGTGTTCCACAGGTGAGACCTAGCCAAATTTCCACTGGTGAAAGCATCGTGGAATCGATTCCCCCAATTCTCAGCAGCCCAGACAAAAGTAAGACGGATAAGTATAAACTAAGTTTAAAAAGAAAAGGGAAGAGAGACAAATGCAAGATACTTACGGTCACTCCTCCATCTGCTTCTGAGGAGGCTGGGGTTCTCTCCGGATTTTATCTTCCTGCCATTTTCCCAGGCGCCACTCACAAAAAGGAACCGAGTCCTCCAATTCCTCTCTGCCTCCAGCAAATCATCCACTTCTTTGAAGCCATCCCCCATGTTAAAATGGTAGAAGGGGATGTGATGGTTTTTATACAGGCTGGCCACTGCAGCAAACTCCTCCATGGGCAGAGGGATCCCGGACAGCCTTGATGCCATGATGCATGACATAAGGGTATACCAAGCGTTGGGGCTCAGTTGGCTCGGACAGAGTTTGATCAGATGGAAATATCTGACAATCTCTGGGTCTAGTGGGAACCTGAGCCCCCAGTTGAACAGCTCCGTGAACATGACCACCTCACTCAACTTGCAATCCATGGGGGTCTCCGGATGTATAAGGATCCTAATCTTTACATTTTCTGGAATACCCCATTTTGAACGCATCCTGCCCAACTCAGCAGTGTAGATGAATGCATAGTTGATTTTTTGTAGGGAGAGAAGATAGTTAACACCGACCTTGTGAAAACAAGGCCCTACTTTTCCTTCTAGGCTCTCCGACAGATCCGGATGCCTCAGATACAACTTTTCTTTGCCCTTGTCCTTCTTGGCAACTATCTCTTTGCTAGTCTGACCGGAGGGCTCAGACTCGAACGGGGCCTCTTCGATAGAGTCCTCCATCACTTCCTCCATGATCGTTGAAGCAATTTCAGCAACTGTACTGGGGGGAGGATTCAAACTAGATTCAGCCTTATCTCCGGACTGATGGGCCTCAATGCCTCTTTGATTTCTGCTCTCCGGTAGGATGCTTGGAGCAGACGTTTCTGGTTAAAGGTTTGGATTAGACCCCTCCGGTCCGGACAACCTGTCCTTAGGATCTTTTATTGGCACCTCTGATCCGGTGCTGCTATCCTTTGCCCCCGATTTTGAGGGAGTGTTTTTACCCCCCTGGCCTTTAACCAGCCGGCTTGTCCTCCTAACAACCAGCTTCTCAGGAGAGTGCTCTGTGTATGATCCCATTGCAAGAAATGGAGAAGGTTTTCTAAAACTAGTGGCTGTAACTCTTGGCTCGACAGTAGGCACTGATTCCTGAACTGAGGAACCAGAGATTATGGGGGAGAGGGGGGATTGAAATAGTTTTTTGGGCTTAATACCTTTGGAAGAAGACGAGCCTCGATCTGACTCAGATGCGGAGGAGATAGGTCTGTCAACAGGCGAGGCAGGTAACCCTGCAGCAATCCGTCTTTCTCTTTCGACTTTTTGAGCCTTCTCTAACTCAGAAAGGTTGAGGCACCCGCCTTTGACAAGAGCGTTCCTCGCTGTAAACATAAACTGTTGAACTAAGTTTTTTGCTTTAGAGAGAGAAAGCTTTGAGAGTTTTTTACGGAGGTAAGTTTGAAGGAGATGGTAAAACAGTAGAAATGAATCTGTATTTATAATAAATCTGAAAAAGCGGTTGATTCCTAGGAGAATTCGAAAAGTTTGGCAATGATTAAAAAGACGGCGCTGATGTCACCACCTGTAATTAAAGAGGTTGCTTTTCGAAGAAGGTGGGTTCGAAATTCAAGGTGAAAAAACGGCTGAAGCAACCAATCAGAGAGTGACACGTGTCCCACGAACTCTGGCAAAAATTGTTTTGAATTCGTGAAGCTTTATCTGTCCGGATAAAGCCATAGACCCATCCGGATTAGGACTACCCTTGACGTCGGACTGTTTTTCAGGTCTTTGGCAAGAATATTTGCGCAAACACCTAAAAAAGGGGCTCATGATGAGTCCGAATTCTGCACCCTCCCCGGACAAGGACAGATCAGTCCAAGGACCGGACAGATCACATGGACCGGACAGATCACATTGAACACTATGACCATAGGACTGTTCGAACTATGACAAAAGTACTAAAAAACCTAAACACTTCTTGACTAAGCTGCTTGCTCTCCTACTTAGAGCTCATGGGTCTTTAAACATGACCTGGGTCCATTAAACACGACCCGAAAGCCCATAAAGGCCCAAACATCAGGATATAAATACCCAACCACCTGCATTAAGTGTGGGTAATGAGAATTAACTGCTACCAAGCTGCTTAATTATCTCTCTACTCTCTACTTTAAACACATAACACCCACACCCTACCTTAAAACACCAACTTAAATTACTAGCCTACCCTCAGGCGATTATTATCTTCACCAGGACTAACTTTAATTCGTTAGCTAATGGTAAAAAATCAATAAATATAAAAAAACATAACAACTTTTGCTTTTAGTTTGGTGAATTTGGTTGGATTTGTCTAATTTTAGCGTGTCGATTATTTTACCGGATAACTTCATAACAAATTAGAATATATAATTGGTTTAAATTTATAATCGATTTAATAAGTAATACATAGATCGTCTCACATTAAATTAGTTGTTCACTAGTAATAACTATATATGTACACACTCACAATATTTTAAATTCATTTAGTGAATTAAACGTTGGTTTATTTATTGTTTTTCTTTGCAGTGAATTGTTTTATCACTAAACACTTTGGAATATAAATCCATGTTTTATTTTCAATATCTCACCAAAATTATATCCACGTCGGCTTGCGATGTTTTTGGGCATCAAGTACTTTAAGCAACTTAGCCAACAAACTTCAACCTCGTCCAAATAAGTCTTTTTTTTTTGCTTTACCTTGTTTCAATACGAATAAAATTTTGGAATGATTTGTTCCTCTATAAGCTAATTTGGTACATAGTTTTCTTGGTTTTTGGACTATATATGATGGAACCTTATGAAAATTATTCACTAGATGCTTTTTAAATCAACGGTATTATTTTTTATGGGTGTCAAATTAGTTAGAGTTGGCTACAAGTCGTCTGATTATCTAGACTATAAAAAAGGTGAGTATTTTTTATATACACAAATTAAAGTTAACAACGAAATAAAACAAATTGGAGTGTCCAACATCACATCAGCTAATGTCACTCTCTCTGTACGATGCGACAAGTTGAAATTTAACTTTGGATGTTTGTCTCTCTAAACAAGTCAAATGATATGTATTACTAATAAGTACAATATGTAATCATAAGCAAAAATTGCCTATTGAGAATGTTATGCGACTCAGGTGAGGTCCAAATATTATGTACGTGAAAGTAATTGACCATACGGGTCACATATTACCAAAAAAATAAGAACATCCATGCTTGAGATTGAAGAGAAAATAATTGCTCATAAATGTGTTTTACACTGATGAGAATGTTTTTTACTTATTAAGTTTGAGATTTGAACTAGTGTATAAAAAGTGAAATTAATATTTTCAAGGATGGATGAAGTTAAATTCATAATAATTTAATAAATATAAATATAAAAAAATAAATCAAAAGTAAAATTAAAAAAAAATGTGTTCTTTTGTGAAATGAGTTAGTATACAACATATTTACAAAGTTAATTCGATCAGTAAAAAATAGATCGAACAAGTTTATGCACGCCATCCATCTGAATGACTTTTTAGCAGGTTTGAAGGAGAGAAACTATGTGGTTAATTAACTTGATTTGAAGTTTATCAACGGAAATATTTGATGTGAGATTAGATTCAAAAGAAATGACAATCATGTTTGGTCTTTAATAATAAAAAAGAGAAAAATAAATCACTCCTATCAGACAATATAAACCCTTAATGATTGGATTATACTTGTAAGGGGATCTTAACGCACATGAAATATCTGGAAGATCAAATTCATATTAGTAAAGTATGTACTAGTGAATGTTGTCTTTTTGTGAGAGGTACTTCAGTATTTGTTAAAATATGTGAGTAACCTGAAACATAATACATCCTCAAAAAATAGACAAAAGATGTTGGAGATGACATATTGATGTACATATTTTGGCGCATAAACATTTATATTATGGTATTACCCGTCAGACATGCAAGATGACATTCAAAACCTTTTAAAATGATGCGAGAACTGCTACTCATGGGCCAATATCTTACACCAACTAGGATGAAAATTGATACAAATACTTAATATTTGATATTAAATCAATTAGGTCTTGACACTGTGGAGTGTTTATATTTTTCAACCATGAAATGTGTAGTTCATCATTCTAATGATAGTCTACCTTACTAAATAAGTGGAATATGAGCCACTAAACCAAATAAAAATAAAAGAAATCAAATAATATAAAAGAAAACATATAGCCTACCACTTTTAATCTTACAAACCCTTATCTTGATAACTTCTTTCAATTTGAAAACTAAAATATGTAGTAAGTATGCACAAAAAATCACGTCCACTACCACTTATAGTTGTTTATCATATAAAAACAAATATGCAAGTTGAGATAACCAATTGTACTAAAATAGGTAGTTTGAAAAACTAATTAGAAGCATTTAGAAGAGCATGGCAGGAGAAGCTATCTTAAATTGTTTTAACCGACATAACCACCCCATGGGACATAACTAGAAAACATCAATATTACTCGTATATGGTGTTTAGAGTATAATATTTGTGAAAACTAGAAATCTCATAGTCATAATATTTCACTATGATTAAGGTGCCAACAAATTCGTTTGACAAACCAAACTAGATTTATTAGAACAATAATGCCATAAAACTCACCTATACAAAATTAAATTTGAACATAAAATTAAAAATAAATACACCACGTAGATGAAAAACAAGACACTTAAAGTTGTGAGCTTGATATTTAAATAATCATTACAATAAACACATGTGCAAGAAGCTAACAAACTTGGCCATGGCTGAAACGCAATGGAAAGAGAGCAAGTGATAACTATGACTGTTAGCGGAAAAAAAATTAGATGCTTAGACCATGGTATTGATGATTTCAAAGCTCATGAACTGAATACGACTTGTAAAATTATGGGATGTATGTGAGTTGGTCTCTAAAAAGAGTAGAACATTGGGTGCAATAGATATTGGAGTTATTATAAGCCCAAATGGAGAATTGTTAGGTGTAAATTAGAATTAACTCGTCAACATAAGTATTGTCGAAGGACTAGATGTGCCGAATATAGATTAGTTGAAGACATGTATAGGCACGAACTGTTGGATCCTTTCAAGACACAGTTGTGACCAAGACGTATGTGTAAAGATGTTTGCTAGAATCTAAAGGTAAGTTTGACCGAAGACAAATTGGTCGTCTTCTACTTTGTCAAAAGCATGTTGTCGATGACCTGATGTGAAATTGTTCAAATATTATTGAGCTGAAGTTCTTGATCGAACTGAGATTTTCTATTTGTTGGAGTTTTCTATTTAATTGGACATTATAATTAATTGAGTTTCATGCTAATTGGAATTTTTATTTGATCGAAATTTCTATTTATGAGGTTTTCTATTTTACAGGATTATAATTTTGTTAACGTCATCGATTAATGAAATTTAATACCGAACATTAGTTGAAAAATTAATTTTTTTTCTACACAAAAAAGGAATGTAAAGCTTGGATTTCGGAACGGTGCGATAAATAACTTGTAAGATGAATATGTATTTTTTCTACCGAAGAAAAGCAGTTCTCTCCTTTTAAAGAAAGGTGATAATCGATAAAAAAAATATATATATCTGAACCGCAATACTTTTGTAAACCGTGAGGTTTTATAACAACAAGTAATTGAACCTTTCATATTTAAGAGTTCTTCTATAACATCTTTGCTAATAAAAATAAATAATCATTACACATGTTAGGCGGAGTTGGGTGGGTCCCAGGAACCCACAATTCCTGAATTACAGTTTTTAGTTAGGTAGAAAATCAAACTTCCGTCTGTCCCTGTGGTAAAATCAAATTAAGAACCCACTCAGGTCTTAGGTTCTCTACCTACGTAGAGAACAGTCTTTTTTTATTCTTATAGATATTCATTTTTTGTTTTTTATTCTTATCCTATATTTTTTTATACCCTATATTTCCACATTTTTTGTTTTTTATTCTTATCCTATATATTTTCTTTTTATACCCTATCTTTTCTAATTTTCTTTCTTTTTTATTCTTATCCTATATTTTCATTTTTATACCCGTTTATTCTTATCCTATATATTTGTTTTTATTATATTATTAATATATTTTGTTTTAAAGATCTTATCCTATATTTTCTCATTTTTATACTCTTTTATTCTTTTTATTATATTATTAATATATTTTTTATACCCTATATTTATTCTTATCCTATATATTTTTTTTATACCCACACTTATTCTTCCTATATTTTTTCATTTTTATACCTGTTTGATTATTATGTGCATTGTTTTGCTCACCAATTGCAATTGGCACTTATTGCAGTTGTAAGAGAACACGTTGGTGTGAAATGGTTTTTTGGAGTTGTTACACGTGTTGTTAATGTCATTAGGTCATCTAACAAACCTCAGGATTTACTTCGAGAATATCAAGCAAATCAAGTTACAAATTTGATAGAAGGGGGCTTTGTTGAAACTGTCCATAGATTGAATCAAGAGACGTCTCTTGTAAGAGCTGGTGACACAAGGTGGGGTTCTCACTATAGGACACTTATTAGTTTGATGAAATTGTTTTCTCCAGTGATTGAAGTTCTTGAAGAGTTGGAAGTTGATGGATTAAGTGATAAAAACGGAGAAGCGAAGACCTTGTTAACTGTGATGCAAACATTTGATTTTATTTTCATGTTGTATTTGATGAATGATGTATTAGGTGTGACAAATGAATTGTCTTTGACGTTGCAAAGGGCTGATCAAGATATTTTGAACGCTTTGAACCTTGTTTCAGTAAGTAAAGATCGATTACAGGACATGAGAAATAACGGTTGGGAAATGTTTTTGGATAAAGTTGTGTCATCTTGTAACAACTTGAGTGTTGACATTCCTGACATGGAGGCACAATATGTGAAAGGTATGAAATCTAGGCGTTTAGCTCATGGTGTTTCTAACTTGCATCACTACAAGTTCGATTGCTTCATGAATATTTTAGATATGCAATTAAAAGAGTTGAATAAGAGATTTAATATGGGAAACACTGAGTTGTTGAAATACGTTGCATGCTTGAGTCATTGCTCTTCATTTGAAGATTTTGATAGTAAATTATTATTGAGAAGGGCGAGAACGTACCCAATTGAGTTTTCTGATGTTGATGATGAAGTTTTGACAAACCAATTTGAGTGTTATATTAGGAGTGTCAGGAAAGATGCTAGATTTTCCAATTTAAAAGGACTTGCAGAACTTTCTAGGATTATTGTGAATACAAAAAAGCATAGAATCTTCAATTGGGTTTATGAGCTTTTGAAGTTGGCTTTGCTTTTACCCGTAGCAACGGCAAGTGTTGAGCGGGTTTTCTCAGGAATGAATTATGTGAAGAATGAGTTGAGAAATAGAATGAGTGATCCATGGCTTAATGATTGTCTGGTAACATTTGTGGAAAAATAGGTATTTACCACGATTAGTAACACAACTATCCTTCAACATTTTCAAACTATGAGTAAAAGGAAAGTAGAAGTAGAATTAACTTAGATTTATGTTTTTATTTTAGTTTTGTCTAATCACATTTTAGTTATTTATGTAACATATATTATGTCATGACACCGACAATTCAATATTTGAAATTTGAATATAAACCATTTGTTATTATAATTTATTTTGATATATATATATACTTCTTCGATAATAAAGTCCAGGGCACCACGATGTTCCAATCCTGGCTACGCCACTTCTCTCCCATTCAAATCACATCTAATACTATTTTTGTTTGTTTGGTTTTCTTTCTTTTATTTGTTATTTTTATATAAAAGAATATTAACTTGATCAATTTCCTATCGATGCAATATAGGTTGGTTCCAACATTTTCAATATTGGTGGTCAGTATAACTTGTATAAAAATACTGAAAATTTATTTGCATTTTAAACTAACGTATTATAGAATTTCGTTCGAAACATATGGTGCCTCTAATTTGTATCCGAGGTAGATCTGTCTTTTGAATAATATATAGATACCATACCTTTAAGAAAATATGAAAACTATATTCTCCTTTTGACATATTTAGATGTATCAGGTTACACGTGATATTGTGTCAGCAAGACATGTGAATGCGTGGCTCGTGTCAAAAGCCACAACCCACGGTGCCATAGCCACGTGGCAACAAGCTAATGGTGTCTCATTACTGAATCCTATAAAATATTGGTTCAGTATCATGAAAATGTGACACACGATCACTACTACTAGTACTACTATAAATTCTTAATTTAGTTTAAAGATACAAGTAACCTTAACAACATATATGCACGAATTATACAGAGCGTAGACCTAACCATCTAATCTTGCATAACGTGAGACCACGTGGTTCATGGTCAAACAAATTGTGAGGTAGTCACGTGCCTTTTAACCGTGGTATCAGGTTCGGTTTTCACTCGCGCATTAGCATTAGTAGTAAATAGTTTGTTTTTGAATTTTTATCATTCTGTTCTTTATTCGGTGGTTGGGATCTTCACAACCGTAGATAGCTATCCGACTGGTAAAATCTTTTCATCCCCGGACCATCTATATTCATTCCGATAAAAAAAATTCAACCGATTAAATAAATTACGCTCCGACCAAATAAAATGATATGATTCTAGATTGATCAAAATTTTGAAACTAGTTATACTCTTAACCCCCAATTTAACAAAATTCTAGTAATAAATATTCACACACCTATCTATATCTATGGGTTTAAATAGGGAATATGAGAATTTGCGAGATTACGACAGATGTAACGATAACATGCAAACAAAATAGAGTAGAATATAATAACGTTATGTATATATTTGTCACACATACAGCAACTGTTACACAAAAATTCTGTAGAACACGCTATTATTAACGTTTTATTAATAATATTATTAAATAAATGAATTGTTACATAATTATATACTATAACTTTAAAATAATATATAGTTATTATAGTTTTATTATTATTAGTTTGATTATAACGGTCTTAAATGTCACTATATTTTCATATTATTTATAAGTGTATTTATTAGTGTATGTGTTGTGATTATTTGGTAAATAAATTGTGTTATAATTTGTATAATTTCAAAAGAGTATAATATTATTATATTTTATTTTTATTACGGTTTAATTATAAATATTACGTGTCTGAGTTCATGTACAACGAAGGTATTATCCAGGAAGTTGCTAAGTGTTTGGGTACACCATTGAAGATTTAGATTCCTGCTGTTAATCGTGTGAAGATCAATTGCGTTAGATTATAGGTGGAAATGGATGTGTCGAAAGAGTTGGTAAACAAGGTTCAGGTTAAGTTTGGGGAAGATAAGGTTTTCTGCTCTGAGGTCAGTTATGGATCCCATCCTAGTTATTGCAATATATGTAATCATGTTGGACATATAGAAAAAGAATGCAAAAGGAATTTGATTAATCAAGAACAAGATAATGTTGACAGTAATGATCCTGCTTTGTTAGGAGAAAATACAATTACAGCATCTCAGTTAAAATCTTTGATTGTTGACAAGGAAAGAACAATAGAGACTATTGATAAGGAGTTTACAAGATTCAGTAATGCTAAGCCTAATCTTGATCGTGTAATATCTAATGAGATTGATTTGTCTTCTGAGGAAAGTGAGAAGCAGCCTGTCATGGAAGACTCTGAGATGATTGAAGCTCTTCAAATGGTCCAGAGAAGTTCTTTGTTTATGGGGAAAGATGACTCTGAGCTGAATATGGGTATTAACTCTCCAACTGAAGGAACTACGGGTAGTCTTTAGTGTTCTCCTACAAAAGCTCATATAAATGAAATGTTAGCAAACAATCAAGGTAATCAAAGTAAAGATTTAACAAGAACTAAGAAAGTGAAGAAAACAAGAACTTGGAATAGTAAATGCCATATCTCCTCCAAATTATTGCAGTTGAAAAAGACTGTTAAACCTAAATCTTCTAAATGACAGTTAAGCTTCTTAACTGTAATGCAAGGGGGCTGGGCAATAAGCAGACCATTAGAAGATTAAGGTCTCTAAAGAGATCTGAGAAGCCTGCTTTCATAACTATTCAGGAGCCACTAATTCATGCTTCAAAGATTTTTGAGGTGGCTGGGAAGATAGGTTACAAAAACTACTTTAGCAACATCAATAACAAAAGATGGTTGCTTTGGTTGGATAATTATGAGGTTGATATTATTAGTAATGAAGAGCAGGTGGTTCATGTGACTGTTAACTACTCCAATATGAATAAAACTTTTAGACTTTTTGTTGTCTATGCTAAATGTGGTAGGTCTTTAAGGATGGATCTTTGGGACTCTCTACAAAGATTCAATGACAATACTGAATGGATTATTGCCGGGGATTTTAATATGATTCTTAATATGGATGAGCAGTTATCATGCACTAGTGCTTGTTTAAGAAGTATGGATGATTTTAGTGACTTGATCTTGGATTGTAGCTTAATTGATGGGGGTATTCTGGCTCTAAATATACGTGGACAAATGGCAGGAAGTGAAGGACGTTGGATAGTGTACTCTACAATTCTGCTTGGATTAACTACTTTGATTGTACTAAAGTTGTTCATCTAGCTAGGACGTGTTCTGATCATTCCCCAATCAGTATTATAATATCTTCTAATAATGACTTGGTCAGGCCAGCTTTCAAGTTTCTTAATATGTGGACTAGACACCCTAATTTTCTTGAATGTATATTGTATAAACATTTAGGTTAAACTTCAATGAAAATTGTTACTAAAAAAATTGCTTACTAGTTATAAATATATATAGAAATAGTTTTATTATTTATTTTTTTAGTAAGGGTAACTTTTATTACTAAATTGAATAAAATACAATTTAAAGTACTTAAAATGAAAATTTAAACAAAACTAGAGGGCCTTCTGAAATAAGAAGGCGCCATTTTTTTCCTCTAAAATTTCAAATTGAAATTTTCAGATTTCAAAACAGAGACAGCTCCATCTTTTTCTACGCATCAGTCCTCTAGCCTTCAACCATGGATTCTTAACTAAAAAATTAAGAAACATAACCCAGCCCAAGGATTTCAAAAAGAACAAGCGACAACAAGTCATTAAGAGCATTAAAACCATTAAACTTTTGATTTTGCTTGCTATTTAGAGACCACTTCGCAATCCAGTCAGAACTTTGGTTTTGAATTCTAGAGATGTGTCGAATGGTCATCTTAGAGTGAAGAAGATTTATGCATAAATCTATAGTAGGCTTCACGTACCAAGCTTCGTTTCCATCAGCAATTAGGTTTATAAGAACCAAACTATCTGATTCTACGTCAACTTTAAGCCAGTTTGTCTGCTTACAGATAATCAGTCCTTCCATAAGAGCAGTGATTTCAGCAAACAAAGGATTTATTTTGCCAAACAAAGTGTCAGCGCCAAGGTCAATGTCTCCATCAGAGTTTATGAACAGAACACCTCCACTAGCTTCTCCGTTAGAGTTGCACGCACCATCAACGTTTAGTTTCAGTCTGCCAGGATTTAGAGCAAGCCACTTGAGGTATTGGGGTAGTCTTTTCTTGTTTTCGATTGTTTTGCAACCTATAGCAGTTCCATCAGATATAGCATTAGACCATAGCTTATAGGATAACATATTGGACATGTCCAGACCTATGATAATATTTATGATCCTATCGATCGCACCTTTGACAGTATCATGGGTTCCTTTGAAGTTCGCACAAACTCTGCTTTCCAAACCCAACAAATTTTTTGCGAGATAATGTGAGTAATATGACTCTTATTTTAAAAAAAACCCGATCCATTAATGAATCATGTGAGAAAGGACCATGAACCTTCCTATCTTTACTTTGAAAATGCAGCTAAAATAGTTCCAAATTTGCCAGGCAAAGTTGCACCTTACAAAAAGATGATTTTTCTCTTCGGAAATGTTGCAGAACTGGCATTTGGAGACTATTTGAAGGTGCATTTTCATGAGGATGCTGTCAATCGGAATGAAGTTGTTGATAAGCTTCCATCAAAGGAAAGAAAATTTATGGGGACATTAGGGCTCCAAATCTTTTTGAAGAGGCCAGACTTATAGTATAATAGTTTTATTATACTATAAATTATTTCATTTATTTTTCTTTAGTGGTAAAAAATTATGAAAAAATGTTACATTATCATATTGAATGATAAAAAATAAATTTTATTGGATTAATTCTTTCACAGTTTATACTCTTGCGGACCAAGAGTTGCACAAATGTTTTCAAATTGAACTACATGTAGTACAAACTCCATTACAAATGTCATTCATATTGATTTTGTCTTGTTTCGTTTTATGATTCAAGACCTTCATACTCACTTTTTGAAGCTTCATATTCAGCTTCATATTCATACTCACTTTGGATTCTCTTTATTTTCATACTCTTCATTTTGAATTATTCAATCCGTCGCAGTCCAGTCCTTGATTGCAACAAGCGCTCCAAGTGGTGGCTCGTCAATCTGGTTTGCTTAGTCGTGTATTGCAACGTGTCCTGACTAAAAGCATATTAACTTGCAACTATAGATATAAGTTGTGAAAAAATCTATTTAGGCTAACTTCAGAGAATAAAAAACTCGTCTTCTTTGGTAGTCCACCACCTTAAGATATCAAGAGGGTGGCAGGATTCATACTGATGTAACTCAAATCGAATTTGACATCTGATTTGTACCAGTTTTTTTAATTTTCATTAAATTGGATACTTGATTGGCAAAATCAAATATTCGATTTGATAAAAAAAAACTAAAATTATAGTTGTGGCCAATCGAATATACTGTTGGCCAGAAAATCAAATATCTGATTAGTAATGATAACTTTTTTAACGAATTTGTTCGAAATCGGATATTTGATTTGGAACGGAAAAACAATCTTTATATAGATTAGTTGTGTTGAATAATCTCACAACAATCTTTTTACATCTCTCACAAACACTTTACTTCAAATATTTATTTTCTCAATCCAAATTTCTAATGATTTCAAGAAAGTCTAAGAAAGTCTAATAGTTGTTTTATTCCTACTAATAGCAATGATTCACACTTGTTGTTTATTCAAACATTTGTAAGTAAGAATCCCCGATAGAATAAATTTGGCTAGTTTGATCATTGGGCATATGAGTTTGCGAGATGGTGACACAAATTTACTTTATGGGATGATAATAAGTCATTTGCTCATTAAAAAATAAGTAGATGTTAGTAGGTGCATTCCACGTTTTGTTAGGAAAAAATGTTGTATTGTAAGACACTCTTTAAGAAACCAAAAGATATATTTTTAGAAAGGAGAGTTGTAGTCGAAATACCAGGTATGGTCCCAGATGTATAAAAATTTAACAATGTTGTCAAAATACTTGCTCCACCTATGAGTTTCCCACAGTAAGCCATGCATACTACGATCCAAGAGCATCAGTCGACCGCTTGCAACCCATGTAGTTCTTCTCATAAAAAAACAACAAGTATATGATCACCAATCTATGGAATGGATGCATTCTGAACACGTGAAGATGTATAGTGAACTACGCACCATCCAACTACAACAAAGCGAATACATACGATTAATGATGGCTAAGGTGGATTTGAATATGTTGCTGAACATATGGATGCTTATATTTCTCCTACATTTATATCCTCCACCACCACCTTTCAATTATGAAGTTCAAGCTCCTTAATCTTTTTTTCATTTGATTATATTAAAAAAATTGTTATGTTTTTATTTATTATTGTATTAAACAACGTTACTATTGGGTCCAATTAATCAGAAACATTATATTTATATGAATATTATACTTTTAATGGTTAATTAAATCTTTTTTAAATTTTATTTTTCTATTTATGGTTGTATAAATATTGTATGTATATATATAATCTAAAAACTTTAAATATATAGTTGAAATATGTAATAGTTGTGAAATTTAATAAACTATTTAAAACATCTAAACATATATACTTGAAAATTTAATACTATTAGTTGAAATATCTAAAACATTATTGAAAATATATAACAATTTTAGGTATATAAAAATTACAACAAATTTAAAATTTTAGTTTAAAGAATCAATAAACTATATATTAGAAGATCTAATAAATTATTTATTAGAACATCTAATAATTTATTTAAAATATCTAAATATTGATAAAGAAATAAACCGCTAGGTCCAAGACCAAAAATATTAATTGTTAGGTGGAATAAATGTAATTGTCTCATTAGTGTATTTTTTATTGGTTAGAGGATAATATACTAAAAATGTTAAATGTAAGGGGCCAATTTGTAACAATAGAAGGACAACTTATGAAATAAGTGGCGATCACTTCCACCATTATATAAGGGAACCTCTTTATTCCTCGGTAGGTGGACATTCTTTAATACATTCTCTTTCCACTTTCTCTCTCTACATTTCTTACTCTAGTCACATCATATATTTCCACTTTCTCTCTCTACATTTCTTACTCTAGTCACATCATATAGAAGATCCAAGATTCCCCTTTTTCATTCTTTTACTGATCATTGGCGCCGTCTGTGGGAAAACGTGATACCTGAAGGGCATATTTTTCCTCAAAATCACGATTTTAACTCAATTATGAACGATAAAATGACTGGAGAAGGGGTCGGGAGAGTTACAGCCCGAGCTGGGTCATTATCCGAGGGTGAAAGAGTTCCCGAACATGATCATTATGCACGGGGTCGGGATAAGCGCTCGACTCTGATCATGATGAGAAGGCAGTTAATGGAGGATATCACGAAGCTGAACACTGAGAAGGAGAGAGCTCTAAATGAAAAAAGGACCCGAGAAGGGAAAGGCAAAGAGCCCATGATCGACAATGACAGGGAAGAGTCCTCGGACGGGGATTATACCAACAGCGTCTCCCGTGGACGCGGTCATCGAGAATCTAAAGCGGATCGGGAATTGGAAGGAAGGACAAAGTGATATTCGAAAGAAAATTGGGACGATTCGACTAACTTCACTTCAAACGATTTTTTGGGTAGAGAATACCGACGCAGGGTTAGACGAAATAAACTCACAAGGAAGAGTAAATCCCGATGCCATAGGGAAAGACTTTTTGACTCACCAAAACTCAAGAAAGACAGCACCGAAAAAAGAACACCAAATTCTCACGAGAAAGAAGAAATGTTAACAGCAAGTAGAGAGGAGCGGGTAGTTTTTCCTCAAGTCCAGTGGCAGCCGTTAGTAATCTAAACGCACGGGTACATGGTTAGCAGCCAGTTCATCAACCCGAACAACGAAGGATTATATGGGATCCCCACCGAGGGACTCGGTGGCGGCACTTTTGGTTTTGGGCTTAATTGGAGAGCATCGTCGTTGTCAAACGAAATATTATCGGGACATCTCCTGAAGAGATTCAACATATCCAAACTAGAAAAGTACGACGACAAAAAGGATCCGGATAACCATCTGGAGGCTTTCTAGAATTTCATGTTAAGTTTTGACAACGATGACAAGATTCAACGATGAAGGCGTTACTAGGGCGCCGTTCAACCGGAATATCGTTCCAAAAACTGGAAAGATTTATTTTTGGATAAGTCGCATAAATCTCTCGAATAAGAGTGATGGTTTTCTCTTCTTTACCATTATTAATAGCAGCTAACATGTCCTTAGAGCATTCAACTTCTTTTTCCTTCTCAAAATTATCCTTCAGCGTGGCTATCTCATTAGTCAATTCTTTCTTTTCTGCTTCGCTGGTAGCAAAAGAAGTTTAAAAACCTTCGGATTTAAGATTTTCAGCAGCTAACTCTTCAGCATTTTTAGTTTTTAGCTTGTTCATCTCCTCTTGATGTAGGTGGTCAGTTTTCTTTTTCATCATAATTTGTCCTCGCAGATGGCTTTTAACGAAGAGCACTTCTCGAATAAGCTCAGATCTTGCCACTTCGAATATGTGGACTTGCTCGATTACTTGATTTTGAAATTTTTCCCTCAGTTGTTTCTCAGCATTGGCAATTCCCTTATGGGGAACCATATCTTTGGCCAATTGTTTCAAGTGACTGTAGGAAGCCTCGACTTGTGAAGAAATAGACTTTATTGCAGCATCGAGATCGGCAAATGGTTGGAGTGCACTAATGACATCAGGGTTGGGTGGAATATGAGGAAAACCTGATGGGCTAGGACAATGAATCATGTCCAGAGATGTAGTTAGAGCAGAAGGACAGATGATTCCTGGAGACACTTCGACGGTAGACTTTATTCTAAACTTGTGCATACGAGTCTGAATATCTTGGATGACAGGATCGTCCTCTCCAGCAAGTTAATGTGACTCGTTGAAATTATGAAGCTATCAGGATCGAAGTGGTCGTCGTTTTGATTATCATCATTTAGCAATGTCCTCGATGATTATTGGAGCATCATCATTGGTTGTTTCCTTTCCGTGAGGAAGACTTTGCTGATTCCCAACATTTATGACCTCATCCTCATCGAACAGTGTGTATTCGATGACCTTTTATTTTTTGTTTTTCTTACCATGAGGACTGATGGAACTTTTTCTCTTTAAAGGTGTAGAAGTCTATTTTTTCTTTGAATAAGGTTCTTCTCCATCCCCCTCTTCGATGGTTGAAAGAGTTTTTTCTACTGCTTTTCTTTTTAGATGTCTGGGCTTCGACTGTGTTGAAGGGCTAGCACCAGATGTGATAGCTGCTTTTTTATTTTTCTGCTTATTTTTTGCCTTTTTATTTTGAGGCAAGTGATTGTCTAAACTATTGCGGATGGGGAGGAATACTTTACAGTCAGGTTGAACTAGTCTTTTGCAAGCGTGATGGGGGTTAGGTTGATCCATCAGATTTGGAGGAGGCAAGTTTCCAGGTATGATGGGAAAGAGGTGACTGTTGAGAAAGTTGATCGGTTGGAAGGCGGTGTGGAAAGCGTTGTTCCACTCTATTTCGGCCCAAACGACAAGCTATTTGAATATGTCTTTAGCCGTTGTCCGACGAATAGCATACCGCCTCGAAATTTCTGAAATGATCATACAAATATATAATAAATAAGGAAGACAATAGTTAAATACTAATTTATCTTAAAATTTATAATGTTCAAAGTACTTACGATTGCTTCTCCAAATGAGATTCAATTTTGATGGGTTGGCATCAAATATTTCTTTACCGTTCTCCCATGCTCCTGAGATGAAGATAAACTTTTGTTTCCAAAACAATTCCGCTTTCAGGAGATCATCGATGATTTTTAAATCATCCACTAGTGTGAGGTAGTAAAATGGGAGCTTCGGTCATTTTGATAAATTTATCAAGGATATGAAATCCTTGATGCTGATCGGAATCTTGGACAACCGAGAGGCCATGATCACAGACGTAAGAGTGAACCACTGATTCGGTGTCATTTGAGTTGGGCACAGGTTGAAAAGTTTGAAGTACTCCACGATCATAGGATCTGGTGGGAACTGAGGACCCCAATTGATGATTTCAGGGTAAACCACCAGTTTTTCATCTTTGCAATCTAAAGGTGGTTCCCCTTTCTTAGATAGTTAAACGGGGATGTTTTCTCCCATTCGTCGTTGTCTCTTTAAGTCTGATGCTTGACTCTCTTGATAGTATATATATTAAACTTTCTTCAGCTCAACAATGTAGTCAGCATCGAGATCTCTCAAGTTTCTGCCAATGGCTGCTCTTTTCTAATCAGAAATAGTGACCATTGCCTTCTTTTTTTGAGGTCTACAAACTTTTTTTACTATGGCATTTTCCGAGTCTCCTTCATCGGAATCAGCTTCATTATCAGATCGGGTAGCTTCAGAATCAACTTCATCAGCTTCTGATGTTTCGTCCTTTGATTGGGGAGGATCCTTTAAGGGATTTGGTTGGGGTAATGAGGCTTCCTCAACAATTTCTCTCCGAGGAGGAGACTGAGTAGGTGGATTTGATGAAGAGGAATTTAGAGCAACATCGGAATCATCTCTCATGGCTATGAAAGTTTTTCTTCTACGAGTTGGTGGAGGATAAGTTGAAAAAGGAGTAGTTTCAGTTTGTTTCGAAAAGGATTTGCTTGATTCCTCACTAATCAGAGGTGATGCTTTGACTCGATAATAAAAGGTTCGAGGTGTTCAGAGCATTTGAATTCTATAGGAACGACGTTCTTTGGTAGCAGGAGAAAGCAGAAAAATGGGGACTTTAGATGGATAAAAGTTACCGTAATAAGTGGTCTTGGTTGTTGTTTTGATGGGAGCGATGTTGATTAATCCAGCAGCTTTATATTCATCTGCTCTTTCAGTTATGTAAAAATAACTGTACGATCTGAAGACTAGATTATCGTCATACTTCAGAGATTTGGGTTTTTGGGTATTCTAGCCTTAGATCTTCTGGATTTTGGATTTTTTTTTCGTAAACTGGATGAAGTTGACCGGAAAGTATGGGTCTTCCGGTGAAGATAGGTGGGAATTTGAAGAAAGCGTTGAAGGTAGCCAAGGGTGTGTTGTTTCTCTCTCAAGAAATTCGGGTTGTGAAGCAAAGAATGAAGTTACTAATGAATTTATAGGATAATGAGGAGGTGTATAGAAGTGGAAAATACTATGTGATTATTGGGTTCGAGTAAAAAACAACGGGCCTAAGCGGGTCAGCCTGAACCCGGTCTGAACCCGGCCCATTGTCATCCCTAGATAGGGTTATAAGTTTGACATCTGTCAGACTAGCTATGAGCCTAGTAGCTAGGTATTCATGATGAATCTGAACGGCTAGATTTTATAGAGATTTACTTCGAAACAACTTCACAAATTGGTTATTTTATGGGCACATTTGGCAAAATTTGATGATTACAATTTTGAATTTGAGGGTTCTCTGATTTGTAGGCACGTTTGGCAAAATTCGATGATTACTATTTTAAATTTGTGTCTGAAAAGATTCAAGGAGAAAGAAAGATATTGTTGATTTTAAACTGTGAGTTTCTAATATGGCTTCTGGCAGGTTACGAAGACATTTAGTTCTCATTCATTTACTAATATGAGAACTAGAGGGCTACTGATAAGGAAGTAGAAATTTAAGGACTAAAGTGTAAATAATAGAAGTTAATGGAACAATTTTGATTATGTATTTCTATTGAAGACTAAGGGTAATTTATCCCTTTATGTAACCGATTTGAGTTTTTAGCTAAGTCTTAGCGCCTTTATATAAAGGTCAAGGTTGAACTAATAAAGGGGTTGAACACTTTTTGATCTAACTCAATTGTTCTCTGACTTTCTCTCTCTAAAAACTCTCTCTCTCACTAAAACTCACGTATTATTTTTTCATAAGACAATTGCTAGCAATTGAACTCACCATAATCAACAACCAATTCACTCATATTATTTTGATCATCAATCTAAATACTATCATGCTTAATGTCATTAATTATGTTTTTCCTTTGTATCTTCTTAACAAAGTTATGGAAGAGGATTTTATTTTTATCACCATGTTTTAACCAATTTATTGATCTCTTCTGCTCTCAATAAGCTTCTTCTCTTTTCAAGAGAATAAGTTGGTTGGATTTAAATTTTGATAACATAATCTTATCATCGTTGTTCTGAGAAATTTAGAAATTAGTTTTATAATAAGAGACTTAGTCTTCAGCTTTGGAAACAACATTAAAGGTGTTTCCAAATACATCATGGTTCCAATTTTTTAAGGTTAGTTTTAGACTTTTTAATTTGTGCCAAAAGGCATGTAAAATAGGGACATAAACATGGATATTCCATGATTTCTCAACAATTTTATAGAAGTTTGGGTGTTGGTTCCACATGTTTAAGAGCTTGAAGGAGGATTTATGTTTCAAATTGTTATTTGATAGAGATATTAACAAAGGAGAATGATCAGAATATGTTTTTTTTATAAAAAAAATTACTTGAATTGAGTCAAAACAGTTTCTCATTGGGCCATTAATGAGAACTCTATCAAGCTTTCTCCAATTTATATTATTGGTCCAAGTAAAAGGGACTCCAGTAAATTCGGTATATTCAAGGTTTAAGTCCAACGTTATGTTATTGAAGTCATCAAGACTTCTCAAACATAATGTTGAGCAAGAAAATTTCTTGGTTGAGTTAGTTATACAATTAAAGTCACCCATGACAATCCACTCAAGTGGATTGCTGGATAACTTTCTCATATTCTCCCAAAGAGCGATTTTATTGATCCTACATTGAATTCCTTATCTAAGTTTAAATGAGAAAATTTAAGGTGTATGGGCTGTTTTATATCACATATCATATCCACCTTATAGGGATTCTTCTATATTATCCAAATTGTATTAATAGTGTTCACAATATCATAATGAAAACCAATAGTTTTTCGAGTTTGATCAAGTTTGGAATCAGAGATCATAGGTTCCTGAATTGTAATGTACTCTATTTTCTCTAATTCAGTTAAATATTTCAATCTAGTAGTCAGAGATCATCGAATTTTTGAGAGCGAGTTCATGTGGCTCATTATTAGTCATTATTTTATTCACTGAAAATAGTTTTTTAAGTATCAATTTGTTGGCTTTTTGCTGAGTTACATCAACCAAACACTTTTGTTTATTAAGAGATACACGAAGGATTCTAGTTACTGCATAATGTGGAGAATTAAAAGAGTGTTCATCATCAGATGAACTATTTAAACTATTGAATTTATTACAAATTTCTATTGATTGACGAGCTTCAATTATTTCATGTTTGTGCTCATCTAATGTTTTCTCAGTTATTTCAATTGGTTTAGATATTTTTTCCATGTTGGCATGTAT
Organism: Limnanthes douglasii subsp. nivea; assembly: GCA_036936605.1. Classification (NCBI taxonomy): domain Eukaryota; kingdom Viridiplantae; phylum Streptophyta; class Magnoliopsida; order Brassicales; family Limnanthaceae; genus Limnanthes; species Limnanthes douglasii. Next base: position 101,702,499 of record JAUPFV010000004.1, read on the forward strand.
CATATTGTCATTGTTTCTCCAAGTGTTCTATTTAGTGTCATTTTTTGTGAGTTTTCTTTAGGGAAATCAAGGTTGTTTCCTTTCACTATTACTGATTTTAATTTTGGTATCTTATCTTCAGTGGGTTTTGAAGGAAATATGTTCATTTTTTATCATATGATGTAACTAAATTTTGGTTAGTAACATCAAACTTCTTAATATTCTTTTCACAATGTTGGTGGTTTTGTCCAAGATGGAAACAATTTTGGAAGTATAATAGGATGTCCACATATATAGTGTCAATTCAGTAGTCATCTTGGTCCACAACCATTTATTATTATTGAGAGTTTTGGATACATCTAACTCTATCAAGCCTGGCAATAATTGTGTCTTGCAAGGTTTTTGTTAGGTATCCAAATGTCTAGAGGGTTTCCTAAAGATTTTGATATGTTTCTAATGGTGTCGCTATTGTATATCAATAATGGAAGTTTGGGAAAATTTACCCACACAGGAGTAACATGAGACTCCTTCTTGATATTAAAATTTGGATATCATTTCAACAATCTCATGGAATGCTGGTCAAATGACCATACATTCTGTTTGTAGATAGCTCTTAGATCTTCTACTAGTGATAGTTTTATAAATACATTAACTTCACATTTTAATTTCAGTTTACTTATGAAGTTTTGTATCTTAATTAAATATGGTCGACCTAAAGCGAATTTACCAATTAATATATATTTAGCAGCATTGAGAAGTAGAGATTTATATATTGCAATGAAGCTTATTGTCTTGTATTCTCCTTTGTTTCTGAATGTGACCTCTTCATGAATGATGGTCTTGGAATTGTTGAGTGGCATAGTAGCATCTTTGAAGGACTTCCGGATATTGGTGTGAATATGAACTTTTGAAACATTATTGTTGAGCAGAGGAAATTGAGCTTCATATTCTTGCGAAACATCTTTTCTAATCAGGAGGATCTCCTATTTTTTATTGTATCTTGAATCTTCTTCTATTTTTCAGCTCCCGCATCTTAGATTTTCAGAAAACTTCAAAAAAATCATTTTCTGACGAGAAGAGTAAAAATCCTTAAAAACTTGATGGGCGATTTACTTTCTGACCTTACTTCAGTGATGAACAAATTACTCATTTTTTCTTACTATCCTTCTGACTTAACTCTTTATTTGAAAGTCTTTAGATCCCAAAGTTTATCTCAAAACTCTGTCTTCGATTAAAATGATTCACCTGGATGATCGACATGATCTAGTCTAGGCGTTATCTACTTGGGAAATCAGACTAGGAAAGTCTTCGCGAAGAGAAAATTTATCATATGTGAGAAATTCTAAATTCCTTTTCTTGGATCTCTACCGTCGATTTTTCTTCAAAGATTCTTTATTGTTGATCCTTAGGGAAGTCTTTGTGAAGAGAAAGAATACTTAAGCTTTTTTCTTGATACTTTCCTTCACGATATAATTGCTTGATTCTTCAGAAAAATTGAGTTGGATTGGATTACTAAAAAATTAAAGGTCTTGAGAGCAAGACCTAAACTTTGACCAATTTTAGGGATTTTGATCCTAATTCACGACTTTGCCTTCTTAATTGATTCTTGGAGCTTCTTCCAAAAAACCTCTCACTAATCCATCCAAAGTATGGTTAATCTTTTAATAATATTTTGGTGTTGTAATATTATTTATTACAAAATTGACAGCTTATTATTTCTTTTTAGGTAATTCGAAATAGATTTGAAAAGAAAAATGTTTGAACTCCATGCAATAACGCTTACGAAAGTTACATCCAATATCATTTAAGTTTTTAAAAAAAGTTTATATAAACTCGCCAAAATTTGCTACTCTTATTTATCCACAAGACTAAATCATTTATTAAAACCTAATCTTTTAGCTATCAGATTTCTCAAAGCCAAAAAAATGAATTCTTTTGTAATTATCGTGACATGCAGCTAATAACTTAGAAACCTAAAAATCAAAACATTTTATAAAAAAAAGTAAAAAAACAAGATTGATAAAACAAATAATTAAATTAAAAATATTATTTTAAAGAGAAAATAAAAATGAAAAAAAAAATAGTTTTCATTATCGCAACCTGCATCGTCGCAGAACTGATTTTTCCATAACTTTTTTTTCCATTAAAAAATTGTCATTTTTAATAACTTTTTCTCTAAAAAAAAATAGCTTCCTCACTCTACCTTAAAACATAGGACTCTCAAAATTAGAAACTAAAACATGTCTTTTAGATAGTGCATCATTCATAATGTTTTTTTATTTTGTTTGTATCGACTCACATAAATAAATATCTTATTAAACTCCATACAACATGCATTATATTTGTTCAATTTTTGTTGGTCATTTGAGTGTTTCAAACCCTCATTATCAGTTGGATCACGAACTCTTTACACGTTATAAATCGTGATGTCATGCATGAGCATACAATTTTTTATCATTTGTGGGATAGTTCGAGGTTGCTTAACCCACATTTTCACGAAAATAAGAAATCGTTTTTCGATCTTGCATGAACACAACTCCAACTCAACCCGCGAAGCATTACACTCAACCTTGAAAGTCTTTTAAAAATCATACAAACACAATAAATTTGTGTTAGTTTTTCCTTCGACACGTAGAGAATTTTTTTAAAAGTTCTTCCCATTTTAATCTACATATTTTTTGATGATTTATAAAAATGCAACAAATATTATGCTAAATTTTTTAGCAAACCTCTACTGAAAATCAGCAAGTCCATGAAAGTTTTATACTTCTTTTATTGGTATTTGGACTAGTTCATTCTCGATTGGATATCTTGCTCTCTCTTCATCAACATTGTGCACTACAAAAAAAAAAAAAAAATTTTTCAAATTAGCAAACAACTTCGTTGGAAGATGTATAGATATAATTAGATGGTTTTGTAAGCTAAACATTAGACTATCCAAACATAGCATTACTAAAAACTAAGGTTTTTTCTATAAACATTGCCCCATATATATATATATATATATATATACACATCATAACGTAGAGTTCATTGTTTTTTCATAAGTTTAACTTAATGCACCCATTATTTTAATTATTCAAGACTTTCACCGGTTGGACTGGGATCGACAACTTGTTGAGTCTAAGAAATCTATTTGGTTCACTTGAAAAGGAAAGACAAATAGCTTCAGTTGTGTGCATAGCAGATCAAATATATATATATATATAGTATAGGTGGCAAAACCCACCTGTTGTTAAATATATTTTGGAAACCTGCAACTTAAAACATGGTTTCAAATTAAGTAATATTCTTGTTCATCTGATTTATAAGTAATTTATGTTACATTTTCTCATAAATTTATCAATTATTCCGGGACTTGTTTAGACATTCTCAGCATTTAAATTGTTACTTGTATTGCCCTAAACTGAGTACAAAATTCCTAAACAGAGGGAAAAATGTCCATATCCATCAGACTCCGGTCTGGTCTTAGTTCATTGCATCATAATCATCCAACTGGTCATTGTACTGAAGCATCTTTCTTTTAATCTTTGACGAGTCGACCCAAGTAACAAAGTCCTGCATGTTTCTTGTTACAAGAAATGCCGGGTCTGTAACAGTTTCTGGACCAACACGTATGTGTCCCTGTTCAATGTATGTCACTGCTTCTTTAAAATGCTCGGCAAATTTCAAGTGTACCAAGATGGTTGCAAGTCTACGTCTGCAATCAAATTCATTTAATAACAAAACTAGGAAAGGTTAGAAGGCAATTTGCATTTTATCTTAATTTCACTGAGTAAGTCTGTGTGTTTGTTCCATGAGAACAGCCTTTATTTACAACAAGTATTTACATTTTGATTTTCGAATATACAGAAAACATGTTTGGTTCAAGAAACTGAAAACTATTTACAATCTATTGAATTTTCCATTTTGAAATTTACCAAAAAAATACAAGTGGTAAATTTGATGTTTTCTGAATTTCTGAAAAAAAACCTACTTCTATTCTCAATTAAAGAATAAGGTTTTCCTCTGGTTCCTGTTTTCAGTGGAAATTAAAACACGAAACTGTGAAAATGTATAAGTTTCTTACAGCAAGAAGAAACATAAGAGATATCTGAGTGCGTGCGTGAAATACAATTGCTCACCTACAAAATGATGAGACCGATAACCGATCACACAAAGCCAAGCTTTCCTAGTTGTTATAACACCCATGTTATACCTGCCATTAGTAGTAAAAACCCATGATAAATGAATATAAGACACATATACACGCGAACAATGAATTATTATTATAAGGGGTTCAATTTGAACAGCTTATATCAACATTTTCGATAAACTAGATATCAATATCGAAGATTGAGATAATTCTAAACTCACATATGGCTAAGAGAGTTGTTTGGTGCATAACTTATATATGCTAGCTCGAAATAAGCAAAGCAGATAAAAAAAGAGTATTGAGGAAAAAAAAGTAAAACTTGATTGGTGTGCTAGGTTTAAAAAAGGTAAGTAAAATTCAATATAAGAGTGTGAAGCAGAAAGACGTCTTAAAAGAGAAACATCATTCAAAAATGCCAGAAACAGAGTATTTGAAGATGTTTGAAAGATAGAAAGGGGGAAAAGGCTGAAAAAGAGAGTCAAAGAATTGAAAAGTTCAAATAAGCTATAAGAAAACAGTTTTTAGGCTTTTTGAAGTTATATGAAGCCAAGAAGAACTAGGTTGCGTCTCGACAAACCAAACACAAGCCTAACTTTTTCCAAGCCGGCTAGACAAATAAGTTTTTAGCTTATAGCACTAAGAACAAAAACAACCCTATGGACACCAAACATCCCCTAAGAAACATAGGGGTGTTAACAGCAATGTACAACCAGGTATATCAGATGTTTGCAATTACAGCTTCTGATACGATGATAAAGCCGAACAAAGTAATCTAACAGTTGTATAAAAATAATACAACAATGCAAACTTTCAAAATCTCTTATAAAATTTGGCAATTGATATTATTATACCATAAGTCTAGATTCAAAAGTTGAAGTAGAGAAATTCGGCAAAAGCCACCTGCAACGAAGTATACCATAAACTTTGATGGATTGCCGAATTTTTCTACCACTTCTATAATCCAAACAGCCAAAGTTTACAATGCTTTAAGTTCGTCTACTTCAAGGCTATACAAACCTTTTTTCTAGTATCATAACCAGTGATAGAATAAGCATAGATATCACACTACCAAACCAGCAGTGGAGTCGCCGAGCAAACCAAAAAAACAACAGTGCTTGAGCTCAATGCAATGACAATGACAATGACACTAGTCTAATTCACCCAAAAGACTAGATCACTTATCAAAATCTAATTCGTTACATAATGCCGAATGAATTTCTCAAAGCACAAGAATGGAGTTTGTGTGTCACCGAATTTAAGTACATAAATGGAACTCACAGTTTTTCTAGAAGAGCATCGGTCATCTCGACACGAACAAGATCGCTTGGATCCATTTGCTTCAATATATTCGTCAGCTTCTGCACCATACGGCACAATCCAGAATACCTTTATTTCAAATCACAACAATTAGAACGCGATGACTTGAAAAACCTAGAAATCGAAACGAATCCTCGAGGTTTTTTTTCTGGAGGGGCAATGAAAATGAGAATAAGAATGAGAGATTACTTTTTGTAATCGTCGCGACCCACAACGTGGTATCGTTGCATAACCTGGTTTTCTCTGTGGCCTCCTTCTCTTTTTCATTCTAAGAAGTTCGTTTTCTTCAATAACTTCTTCTCGTGAAACTTTAGCTTCCTCGTTCTCTCTTCCTTAAACCCTAATTAAAATCCAAGTCTATCCTCTGCAAAACTCTAAACTAAGAGGGAGGGAGGGAGAAGCTTAAACCCTAATTCTTAGTGCTTGAATAATTTGGGTGGAGCTAAACCCGGACCCGATTCGAAAACATCTAAATCAGAAATAGACTTGGCCGATTGATATCACTTGGCTTATTCTAAGCTCAGTAGTTTTATCCTTTCCTAAATGTTAAAAGGGTAGCAGAAAAAAGCTCCAAGAAACAGAGCTTTGTTTCTCGTTCCAGTTGTTGGTGATCTTCTCGGTTTCTCGCCGGCTCTCACAGGCAATGCACTCCTCTGAATTGCTTCAGAGGAGCTTTTCTGTTTTCCTTTTCTCTCGATTGCTCTCTGGCAATCCGTGTTGATTTTGAGTTGTCGTTCCCTCTTTCCTCTGTTTTTCGGTGATCTTGCATTCGTTTCCGATAATGTCGTATGGTGAATTAAACTACTCTCGTATGGTGAAATCAAAACCTTGAGTCATATCAAGAAATCCTATATCTTGCAACATAAGCCTTTGTCACAAGAAACGACCCATGAGTCCATCAAAGAGTCGGAAGACCATATTTCGATCCAATAATAATTGGAAAGCTACTAAAGATTTTCTTCTGCTTCAAACAAGAACTACGCTGATTGGTAAATTTAGTATTGGGATACCAAAACGTACTTCGCTTTAAAGCTTCCTTGAATCTTTTAAATTCAATGGGTCATATAGACTCCTGTCATGTTTTGATAGAGCTTTGTCTTAAAGAAGATGTTAGTACCCTTTGGTCCAGAAATGTCTGGAGTGTCGATGGCAAAAATATGAGAATCTTAAAGTGGTGCCCTGAGTTTAATAGAAATTACGAAAATCCTACTGTTTTGCTTTGGGTAAGGTTTGAAAAACTTCCCGAATATATGTACAACTGCTCTGTGATAAATGATCTTGCTTCATCCCTTGGTATGGTGTATCGCACTGTGATTCCTGATAAACACAGGGCCAATAGCAATGCGTACTATGCTCAGATCGAAATTGACGTTTCTAAGAAACTGAAGAGAAGAATGTGGGTTGGCTTCGGAGAGAATGATGGATGCTGAATTGGAATTAGCTACAAGAATGCCCCTAGTTACTGCTTTGGCTGCTATCATTTGGGACACAACAAGGATGATTGCAGAAAATTGGATCCAAAAGACAAAGAAAAAGAAAGAAGTAATGAAATTATCAAAGATGATATTATATTTCAACTGAACATGTTCAAGAAAGCTCTTTCAGCAAAGTGTATATGAAGAAAGATTAAATTTATTATTACTGCTAAAGACAAAGCTTTTGAGCCTAAATCTACTGGAGAAGTTGCCCCCCAACCTTGTTGAAGGTGAAAACTCTTCAAAAAATGACCCTGAGATTATCAGTTCTCTTCAAAGATTCAACTCTGATCCTCAAAATAACTTTGAAAACCAAATGGTTGAATCTTCATCTCCTCAACATGACAATCTTGGTAGTTGTAACGTTTCTCCAACCATTTCCCCGAGTTACACCTCTCCTGGACATGACTTCAATACTATCATCAGCCGCAAAATAAAATCTGCATATAAAAATAAAAGTGTCAAAAGATTGGCAATCAACTCTCTACTCAAAAGGGAGAGAAACTACAACAAATCTTTATCTGATAATGATAAAGATTGCTAGCTGGAATGCCCGCGGTGTCAACAACAATTCTACCTTAGCTAGGCTTACTTCTATGATTCAAACTGATAAGATCAAGGTGTTTGCTATCCAAGAGCCCATGGCTAGACTTGATAAAATTGACATTATTGCTAAAAGAATTGGTTTATGTAAATTTGCTTCTAATTGTTCTTATAAGGTGTGGATCTTCTGGTCTGATGACATTAACATCACTATTAATGCTGATCATGAGCAGTTCCTGCACATGGAGGTCAGTATTCTTAACTTTACTTTCAAGTTTACCTCTGTTTATGCCAAGAATCAAATATCCCTCCGTAAAGATCTTTGGACCAAGATGGTTTCTGGTGTTACTGAAGATATGCCCTGGATGGTTGCTGGTGACTTAAATGCTATTACTAGCTCTAAAGACCAGCTTAACTGTTCCACCTTTGATGATAGTACATGTGATGACTTTAACAAAGCCATCAGATTGTGTGGTCTTAAAGACACTGGCTTTGTGGGTTGTCGTTATACCCGGAGTAACAACAAATGTTGGAAAAGATTAGACAGAACTTTAGTCAACAACAGCATGATCTCTGCTATGCATAGTATTCAGGTTTTTCACATGGTCAGAACTTATTCTGACCATGCTCCTTTACTTATATCACTCTCTAATAATCCTAATACTACCTCTAATTATAACAAATGCAACTTCAAATTTATTAATGCTTGGACTAATGAATCTAACTTTCTGAGTTTAGTTAAACAGAATTGGAATCTTCATTGTTAAGGTCACAACAACACCATTTTCTAGTTCAAGCTTAAGAGACTGAAAAAGTTTCTCAAAGAATGGAACATTAATCAGTTTGGCAATATCTTCAACAAAGTGAAAGTTGTTAATGATGAGGTTATCACTAGGGATAGCATTCACCAAAATGAAAATAACAACATCTCTAAGGCAAATCTTTCTAAAGCTAATAGCACTCGTATTCAAGCTCTCAGGAATGAAGAGAGCTACTGGAGGAAAAAGTGTTATAACACTTGGCTTAATGAGAGTGATGGCAATAGTAAACTCTACCACAGATTTGTTTCTAAGAAGAGGAGAAAAAATACTATTAATGGGATTAAAGACAATGGAGATTGGCTCAAAAGTCACGATGAGATAGCTAAGTCAGCTGAATCCTATTTTAAAAATATCTTATCTACTGATTCTCACAACATTGATGACTTAAATCTAAAAATGCAAGACCCTCTCTTTGAAAACATCCATAAGCTCATAATTGATAGTGACAACTACACCATGCGCAAGCCTACTACAAAAGAAGAAGTGTGGTCTATAATCAGTGTCATGAAGAATGACAGTGCAGCTGGCACTGACGGGTTTAACTCTTTTTTCCTAAAAAATTGTTGGGAGATTGTTAATGTTGATATATGCAATGCTCTTAATGCCTATCTTAAAGGTTGTAGCATCCCTAATGGTGTGTTTGCCACAGGGATTTGCCTTATTCCTAAAGGTCCTAACCTTATTAGTTGGAATAACTATAGGCCCATTAGCATGTGCACTTTATTTAACAGGCTGTTATCTAATTTAGTAAATAACAGAATAGTTGTGTTCTTGCCTAAAGTCATCTGTAATAGCCAGGGTGCCTTTGTTAAAAATAGACTCATGCACGAGAATATACTTATTTCTAAAAAAATGATGCACAATATTAAAAGAAAACCTAGTAAAGGAAACATTATGATGCAGCTAGATATGTCAATGGCATTTGACAGAATGTCTCATGCCTTTGTTCTCAAAGTATTAACTTGTTTTGGTTTTTCTAAGGATCTAATAGTGCTGATTAAAAACTTGATATCTAAAGTGATGATATATATTCTCATTAATGGTACTAGTGTGGGTTACTTTCCTCAGAAGAATGGTTTAAGGCAGGGAGACCCACTATCTCCAAGCCTTTTCATTCTTGTTAAGGAAATCTTTATTAGAGGTATGGTTAACCTATTCAAAACTAATGAAAATATGAAATTTCATGTGAAGTCAGGTTATCTCTTACATAGTCTGGCGTTTTCTGATGACATGGTCATCTTCACTAACAGCCTTCCATCTACCATTGAAAAGCTTAGCAGCCTGCTTGATCAGTATCAATTTTTATCAGGGCAAGTCATCAATAAAGATAAAACGAAAATAATTACCTCAGATAAATCCACTCAAGCTTTTACTACCAGGCTTAACATGGCTACTGGATTCAACATAGACACAGCTTTCTTCACTTATCTTGGCATCACCATCTCTTCAAACAACAAAGGGAAGAATTACTTACCTTTAATAGAAAAATTCACAATAAAATTTATGAGTGGGACATGAAACATCTAACTTTTGGAGGCAGATTGTCCCTTATCAAGAATGTTTTATATCCTATTATTTACTACTGGATACATAACAATATTATTCCCATATCTATCATCAACAAAATTGAGCTTATCTTTAATAAATTTCTTTGGAGGTCCAAGTTTAATGAAAAGTCTATTCATTGGACCTTCTGGAATCAGCTCTGCAAGCCTTTTGATGAAGGTGGGTTGAATATCAAAAGACTGATTGATATTCAACACATATTTTCTCAAAAGTTGTGGTTCTTATTCAGAAAAAACAATTGCCTATGGGCTGAAATTATGCACACCACCTACTGTCATGACATCCACCCTCTTAAAACTACCTATAAGCCTACTGATTATACTGTCTGGAAAAGACTTCAGTCAATTAAAGATGTGGCTGATAAAAACCTTAAATGGGTTATTGGTAAAGGTTGCATTGATTTCTGGTTTGAAGATTGGCATGATATGCCTCATATTCTTACCAATCATAGCCCTAACAATTGCTTCATCTTTGCTTGTGTTAATACCTTTTGGAAGAATGGTGATTGGGATAACCAAACTCTCTTGAATTTTCTGCCTCAAGAAAGAGTTAAACAGATCAACTGTTTTAAACTCAACATTGAGCACAAAGACAAGATCATTTGGAAGCTGTCCAATGATGGTAATTTCAATATCAAAATTACTTGGGATAACATTATAAAGAACATCAACAAATCAAACTTTTATAAAAAAAATTGGAATCTTGTTATTCCTAAAAAAAATCTTTTTTATGCTGGAAAATTGTCAAAAACTTTATCCCAATCGACAGCATTCTTTCCAAGAGACATATTATCACTGTCTCGAAATGCCAATTTTGTTACAGTTGTGAAGAAAAGAATCATCTTTTCGTTAACTGCAACTTCGCTTGGCCTATTTGGAACTATTTTGCTTGCCTGTTCAAAATCCCTTTGAAGAGACACATGACTATCAACCATGTTCTCCATTGCTGGTTCTGGTTCTCCAAAAGCAAATTCCATATTACCCACCTTATCTCTCAATTAATCTATTGGACAATTTGGTTTAATAGGAATTGTTTTAAGTTCAACAACACTCATGATGACTTCAAGAGTGATGTTGATAGAATAACCAGAATCATAATGGTTATTGATTCTGAAAATGACATGCTCTCTAAACACTGGTCTCATTTCATAGACGCAGGTTCAACGCTGGGGTGTAGATCAATTCAGAACAGAAAGAAAAAATCAACGTACCTGAAATGGTTGGCCCCAAACCCTGGTAGACTCAAAATCAATGTTGATGGTGCATGTAACCCTTTTGGAGAAGCGAGTGGTGGTATACTTGTCAGGGACGGCAAGGGAGACATTGTCCTTGGAACTGGCTGTGTATTCGGTAAAATAACTCCTTTCCAGGCTGAATGCAAAGCCCTAATTGAAGGACTCATCATTTGCAAGCGCAATAAGTGGAAGAATGTTGATGTAGAGTCTAATTGCTTGACTCTAATCAACACCCTTGCCACTGGTAATGCTGCCCCTCTCCACACCCTTGCCTCGTATTCAGACTAATTATTGGAGGCCCTGAATCCAAATCATATAGCTTGATACATTTTATCACCATACGGAGAGGTTAAACAAATTCCAGCTCCACAGTTCATAGTGCTTGCCCCCCACCAGTTCGGATCACCCGTTCTTTCTTGAAATTATCTTCTGAACTTTGTCCAGAAGACTTATCAGCAATAAATTCCACCAAGAAGCTAGCCACTGTTTGAGCTTTAATTATCGTTCGAGGGGCGAATTCAATGTCGTAGTCACCCAATTCCACTGACTACTTGGTCATTCTGCTTGATACATTTGCCTTTTGAAGAACATTTTTTAGCGGAAAAAACGTTCGGACAATAATACGAGCTTGAAAATACGGCCTCATATTTCTCGCTACAATTACTAAATCCAATGCCAACTTATCCAATCTTAAATATCTTCTTTCATCATCTATTAAACTCTTACTGATGTAGTATACCGGACGAGGATAATTGTCCACTTCCCTTACCAAGGCAACACTTATAGCACATTCTGACACAACCAGGTATACATAAAGTTTTTCTCCTCGAATGGGATTGAAAAGAGTCTTGGGTGAAGATAAATGTTTCTTTATTTCAATTAAGGATTGGTCACATTGTGGGAACCAATTGAAGTATTTAGCATTTTTCAATATTTGGAAAAAAAGAGCGCACTTGTCCGATGACCTTGAAATAAATCTATTTAAAGCAGCCAACCTTCCAGTGAGCCTTTGAACTTCTTTAACATTTCGAGGAGGATCCATTTATAGTAAGGCATTAAGCTGATCTGGATCAGGCTGGATACCTTTCTCTCTTAAATTTTCCAGATTGGACCCCAAACATATATTTCTCTGGATTTAACTTCAAATTCACAGTTTCTAAGTTAGAAAAAGTTTCTTAGAGATCAGTTATGTGTAAATCCTCCTCCAAGATTTTAACCATCCTGTCATCTATGTACACTTCCATGTTTCTGCCGATGTGATTAACAAATGTTTTGTTCACTAACCTCTGATAAGTAGCCCCAGCATTTTTCAATCCAAAGGGCATCACCCTGTAGCAATTCAGACCTTTATCTGTGATAAAAGTGGTGTGTTCCTGATCCTTTGGATCTACTTGTATCTGATTATATCCTGAAAAAGCATCCATGAAGGACAATAACTTATTTCCAGATGTAGAATCCACTAACTGATCTATCGAAGGAACAAAACACAGATCCTTTGGGCAAACCGTGTTGAGGTTAGTTAAATCAATACACATACGTCATTTTCCGTTCTTTATCTTGATTAACACCAGATTGGTAGTCTATTGAGGATATTGGGATTCTTTAATATGTCCCATCTTAGTGAGCCGTTCAACCTCTTGCACTATCACGTCTTCTTTTTCTTTGGAAAAAGCTCTTCTTTTTTTAAAAAGGTGCAATATCACTCTAGATAGACAACTTATGTGAAATAATATCCGCTGGTACTCCATTTCATCACTATTGCACCATGCAAAACATGTTGATTGTTCACCAAAAAAGACAACAATTTCTTCTTTAATTCTGGTCCCAACTTGGAACCAATCTTGATGTTCTTACCCTCTGCGAGTGAATGAGTTTCAACTTCTTCAATGGGTATTATGACACTAGGAGCCTCTCTGGGGTCATCAACCTCACTTTCCTTAGTAGAACTGCCCCTAATGTCTTAGGAGCAAGAGCTGTTGCATAGCACTACATGTCTATCTTCTGACTACTTTGGACAATGCCTACTTGTCCCTGAACCGCATAATTTAAGCACTGATGGACTGTAGAGGCCACAATATGCATCTGGAAAGCCAAGACCTCATAAAAATTTCATTGTACAATGTGGGGTAATCTACCACAACAAACAGTACTCTTACCATTTTTTTAAAGGGCCCTTGCCCAACAACACTTCTTCTTTAAACTCCCCAATTACATACGCAAAATTCCCTGTGAAACCCACAATGGTTCTGTTCAAATGTTGAATAACAGCCGGATTCCTCATCTGTTTGTAAGAGCTTAAGAATAGGATGTTTGCCAAACCGCCCGTATCAATCAAAATTCGACGTATATCATTCCCCCTATAAAAGCTCTTATAACCACCGCATCCTCGTGAGTCCTATCAATTCTCTCAAGTCATCTTCATTAAAGACAATGAATTGGAATGAGGATTGGCACTGATGGGAAGACATTCCCCCTTCTAACTGGGTAGTTAAATTATGGATATGCATATTCCTTGATGAAGGGGTAGGTGCAGTTATGGTATCTCCTCCAAAGATAGTTAATGATTCGAAGAAGCTGATCAGTCCGGATACTGTCTTATTTTTTTTTCTGTTATTACCCCCAGCTTATTCTGAGTTGGATCTGGATCCAGATACTCAGAGTCCACATCGAATCTTTCAAGGATCACCATTGCATCTTCTTGAGCAGATGTTCTAGGATTTTTCGAATGACCCGTCCGAGGAGCATTGTCAGGTTTGTTTCCACTTTGTCTTTTAACATACGAACCTAGTTTGCCCCCTCTCAATAAGGTTTTAGACTTCTTCTTTTAAAGCTATGCAATGCTGAGTATTATGGCCTATATCATTGTGATATTGGCAAAATCAAGTGTTTCAGTTTTCTCTAGGGGACAATATTGTTGGTTTTCTAAAATGTACCTCATCCTTAGCTTTATCATAGATTGTAGCTACATTCTCTCTCAACTCATCAAACCATTCAGGCTGGACCCAAAGACCCTTCTTACTTCTAGATTGTTGGCTCTGGGTCTGGTTCTGGTTGAATTGATTTCGCTTGGACTGGTTAGACCCTTCTCCGGTCTCCTTTACTCTGTAACCGGATTGGTTAGTGGCTGAAGGAGCTGTTGTAATGGTGGAACTCACCTGAAGGTGCACTCTTGTTTTCTTTGTTTCTTCCACATTAATCTGTTTTCCCACTTGGTTTCTTAAGCCACCCCAGGTCATAGCCTTCTTCCGGGTCACAGAATCAGCTAAGTTCTAAGGATTCAGTCCCTGTCTAAGAGAAGAGATTGCTACTTGTTCAAAGCAGTCTGCTAATCCGTTCTTTGTATTCACAAAATAACTTATGTAATCTTTCAAAGACTCATTTGGTTCTTGTGCAAAATGGATAATGGTATCCCCATTACCCTTCAATTCTTTACTCCCAACAAATTGCCTCCGAAAGGCAGCCCAAAATGTATCAAAGTTTCTAATACACACATGAGGCAAGCTGTTGTACCATTTAAGAGCTCTCCCCGTAAAATTTGAGAGAAATCTCTTCATAAGAGCTTACCATCATCATCAAAATTTATCATGAAGTTTTTAAATTTCTCCAGATGGTTGTCCAGATCCCGACTTCCGTCATATTTCTCCATCTTAGACCTATCAAACCTTTTAAAAAGGTGTCCGGACAATATTTTCGCAGACAAAGGCGACTTTCTCCAGTTTTTATTGCGACTAAAAACAATATCTTCGTTAGGAGTTGCAAAAGCACATGGTTCAGACTGAAAGGCAAATGGACGAATCAACTATTGATCAACATGATTGTGGGATGATCATTTGCCCTGGTGGCTTTTGAGCCTACCATGTCGGTCTATTTTTCTTGAATGCTAATTGGTTAACTTCATCTTTTTTCTGGATCTCCTCTCATCACTGATTGAAGACAAGAATTCTTCAAGCTCTGCCTCATTCGAAGAGCTACTGGAGGATTCAGATTCAGAACTTCCACATGCTTAGACTTGTGTACTTTCTTTGAACTGAGGTGAGTTCTTAGGGATGGCTCATTCTCCACAAGGTTGTCAATATGGTAAAGTACTGACGCTCTGGATTTCTCCTTGATACCTTTCTCTGTTTGTTTTATGGCTCTTAGTATCTCTATTTCAGTCCTTAGTTGACCCTATTCCTCGATGGTGTATTCCTTATTTTCTTTTGCACATTCCACCTCAGGATATGGAGTATTTTTCCCATTCGAATCCATCTGAACTGTTTTTCTTACTGGTTTTGAATGTAAAATTCAGGCACCGTCACCTCCAATGTGGTCGCCAATTTGGTTTGATTTATTTTGGGCTGAGGGTAAACTGGTAAAATGTTTTGAGACTGTTTTAATAATTTTGTGGTGTTTTGTGGTTTAGTATGTAAGGTAGAGAGATAATTAAGCTGTCTCCTTGTATTAAATTCTGATCATCCTCATTAATGAGAGCGGTTTGGGTATTTATACCTTAATTATGGACCCATGGGTGATACCGGGTCCAATTTAAAGACCCATTAGTTTTAAGTTGATTAGCAAATAGCTTAGTCAAAAGTTAATACATTTGTCTTGTTCGGATTTTTAGTTGTGATATGGTCCGAATTTCCCCTGTTCGGATAAGTAGATTTTGCTTAGGTATGGTGACTGAAATCTCCAAACTCATCACTATCAATTAACTCCATTATAGGAAGACAATGATAAAGCATTATATGAACATTAAACGACTCAACAACACTTGAAGATATAGACGTGTACCTTTTCTTTATAAAAAATCATTGATATAATTTTCACGAGAAAGATTATCTAAAAATGGGAAACATTATTTTCACTAATTTTTAACAGCTCTGCCATATGGTTAGAAAACGCATGCTTTGTAAGGGATAATATACATGCTTGAACTTTGACAACTATCTTATATTTAATTCATTTAGGTATCAATTTAAGTTTATCTTTCAAATTTAAAATGATGTGATATAAACAAAAAAAAATTATAAGAATCTGGAAAAACTGACCTAACTGAATTAATGATACATTTATGACGATCATAAATGAAAGTTATTTTGCGATCACCAATGTGCGGCTTCAATAATGTCAGAAACCATAGCCAATTAGTCGATCTTTAGATCCAACAATAGTTAAACCTGATTTTTTTTAATAGTTTTTGTATGGACACTTTTACACGCAAACAAAACTATAAAAAAATTACAGTTATAAACAGATTTATGTTAACAGAAACAAAACAAATAATAGAAATATTATCTTGATGTCAAACAAAAAAGTCTCGTCTAAGTATAGCATTAGTATACAACTTGCAAAACCAATTATACATGCACTAAACGCAACAAAACGACGCTTAAATGAATTGGTTTGTAATTTAAAATCAAGCACAAAGTCACTTGTTGAATCCAAAGCTTTTATAGCAATAAAATACCATTTGATTAAACTGTGTGATGAAGATCTATCACCAAATACCACAACCCTTTGCTTTATCCAAAGCACACCATGCAATTTGATATAAAATATCTAATATATGCCAGGTTTTTAACATATAACAAAACTAACCTATCTTATTGTTATTTTTACCCCACTTAATATATTTTTAGAAATAATATCAATAAATATATGTCTATTAGCTACACTCTTATAGAAAATTACATAACTATTCTCCTTAAAAAACTTTATAATAACCATAAACTTAGTCCAATGATCAACAAAAGCATAACTTCTCCAATCATAATTTTTATATTCCTTAAAAAACAACCAGAAACGCATTCTTTATCATTGGTTTGTATTTAAATCTGAAATCGTGTTCTATAGTAAATCTCGATAAATACTGTTTAAAACCAACAGATTTTGTTTGTAAAATTTTACCTACATCTTCGATTTCTTTACCCCAAGATTTGGTAGTAAGTTTTATCGAATTATTGTTTAAGAAACTAACATCAGAGCATATTAGGAGAAATTGCCACAAAATCGAATCTATAGGCCAATATATTTTCAGTAACAGCTTCAACGTGTACTTCTAAATAAACTAACTCAGTTTGCTAGACAACAGTTACCATATCAACAAACTTCTTGTTATTAGTCAATAAACAACCCATATACTGACCAATGCTAAACTTCAAATTAATATTATATCTACTCAATAACTCAATTTTATCAACTAAATAATCAATTATATCGTTTAAGTTATGAAATGCCTTTACGACGCGAACAACATCATCATTCTCATACTTGAAATATATAAAAACAATAGCCATTATGCATACAAAAAATATAAGAAATGTTATTAGATACAACCATTATCATTTATTCTTTCATTGTGTTTCCAATGCTAGAAATATCTTTAAAAGAACATGACAAATTGGCAGTGAGTTATTAACTCATACAATAGGAAGGTATACACAATGCATTTTTGCTTTCAAATTTCTAATATGAAACATAAAATCTAATTTATTATCGCTTCTTGCTTGAATTCTACTAGAAAAACAAATGGTAATAATGTGCCCTAATTTGGTGAGTTATTCTAGTGACCCATAATAACTATTCCGACTTATATAAAGTAGTAATTTGTTTACTTAAATTTGATAAGGTGGAAGTAGGAACATACTATTTAGTGGAGTTTAATTGTGCATAATAAATTTGTTATTCACAATTATTTAAAAATCTTTCTTTTTTTCTTACGAAGACAAACTTCGTAATAATATGATTTTATTTTATCAAAATACTATAGTGGATAAGACTAGCCGAATACGAAGATGAAAATAGGAGAGAAGATGAGAATTTACCTTTACCAAATCAAAAATACAACGACGATGAATAAAAACTATAGATTTGAGACTAAAAAAAGATAACCACATGATAAAAGAGAAAAATATAACCTAATTGTATCCCGTGTATCAACGTCTTAATAATTTAAAATTTTAAACAATTATGGTTAAAAGATCAACTCGAAACTAATATAACTAAAACTTATTTTGGTATAAGTAAGTAAATAAAATTTGAAACCAAATTGATAAATAGATATTATTCTTCTCTATATATTGGTAAAAACCCTAAAAGAATTTCAGTTCTCATAGATAACTAACTTTTTTCCCATCCAAAATTTCTTTATAATTAACTTTCCTTTATCTTTTTTGAGTTTTCAAAAGTTTTTTATATTCTTGTATAATGAGTTATATATTAAAAGAAAATAGTTTGAAATTTTGTTATTGGATATTTTGGTTTGAAAATGTTTAGTAGAAAGGATGAGACAGTGTCACACGAATCCGAAAAAAAAAGGTCGGAAAGTTATTTAGACCGGCAATTTTGTTGGGATTTGGGTTTTTAGACCCATTGTGTTTCGATTAGGGCTTTTACTCAAAATCGTTATATCATCGGGCCAAACCCATTCTGTAGGCCTCAATTGGTCAAACCCGACTTGTGATTATTTTCCGTCTAGATTCAAATTAGGTCCCTCAGTTCTTATAAACATTATCAATGTGCCAATCAGCATTGCAGAAATGAAAAAATTGCTACGTTAATGGTGTCTGGAGTGAAGAAGAACAAGGCGAAGACAACGCTCCGTCAATCCCTCCCTGTAAACTAAACCCTAATCAACTTACAAAAGAATGGAGAAACAGCGCAAAAGTCGATTGAAATCTTTAAATGAAGTCATATCTGAACCTTACTATCTCTTCCATTTCATGGCTTTCTTCGCATACCTCCCTCTTCGCACGTCTATGTCATCTCTTTTTTCTCCTCACGTCTCCAGTCACCTCTTTCAACGAGTACGCTTCTCTCTGTCTTTCTATCTGGTATCTATTTACTGTAAATTACTGTGATCTAGCTTCCTGATTCGCTCACTGTTCAGGAGATTCAAGCTATCTTGACATTTCTAGTATTGACTGCTGTAAAGGTATATGAATACAGTTCATAGTTCCTAATCTAATTTCATTACTCCCAAATGTTAGTAAGTTTGTTTTCACTTGATTGGTGCAGATTGTGAAGGAAGAGACATGGGAAGGGTTTATTGCTGATTCCTTGTTCTTCGCAAAGGTCAATGATATTTAAGTATACATCAATGTCTATCATAGTAATGATTTGGGCTTCATGTATTGCAAGGTGAGTATTATAATTTATTCTTGAAGTTTTTTATCTGTTGCAGATTTTCCTTCTTGTGCTGTCATTTATTGTGGATTATCACTTGGCTCTCTGCTACTCTCTGGTGTTTTTCGGTAGGCGTTTGTTATCCTATGTTGGGTTTTAAGTTGGTTTTGCATTTTGATTCTGAGTAATGTAATGTTATTTGTTTGCAGTCACCTATATTGTAACTGAGCAACCTGTTTTTGACGGAGTAGGTATGAAATAAGTAATGTAATCTGAGCTGTGAATATCAATATGCAATGTATACGATGCTCAACTAAATCAATGGAAAAAGTTTGAACCCTTTTATGTGTAATTTGGGTTTTCTAGGCGTGTCAAGTAGGCTAACACCGTTGCAGTTAGAAGCCTTGTTGACAGAGGGGAACACAACGAGATTCTGGCTGGTTGGTTTGATGCACTTATTCTTAGCACCTCTATTCTCGTTATTTTATGTATATGCAAGTTGTCAAAGGTTTGGGTTGGCTATCTGATCGCTAAGCTCTACGGAAGTATATTTAAACCACTAAAAATTTGAAGCTGAAGGTTTGACATATGAGTCTGAACAAGCCTTCTTAGTAGATAGTCATCTAGGATCTGACCCAGACCTGAATTCCATATACATAATAGGTGTGTCTGAATCAAAATCTGGTTTTGATTTAGACAACCTATATCCGACATAGGTCTTAAGTAAGGCTGGCTCACGGTTGAATAGTTCGTAGTTCGGCTCGTTTCGATGATTTTCGAGCTCGATCTCTAAGTTTTATATAGGGTCAAAAATCATATCGAGCCAAGCTCGAATATCTTCAAATCATTCATTAACTTCTCGCGATCACGAGCAGTTTAAGATCTATATTAACCTGAGTTTGGAGAGATTCTGTTCGAGTTTGGCTCGGATAAATTAATTAAGCTAAATTTGATGATCTATTTAATATAAAAAAGATTATAAATCTTAGTATTTTTTTTAAATCACCCGAGTCAGCTCGAATTCATGACGAGCTCGGATATTTTAAAAGGTTTCAAGCCAAACCTAAACAATAAAAATCAAGCTCAAATACCTTTTTCTTCACAAGTGTAGCATGAATAGCCAGATGTTCGCTCTGCTCGAATCCATTCTTAGTGTCAACCAAATTTCAAGGTTTTTTTTTTTATTTATGTAAATATTATATATATTCGAGTGTTTTATTTTATCTGTATGATTCTATCCAACTAGATTGTTGTACCTGGATTCTCACCTGCATAGGTCACTTACTATGCTCGAACTTGACCGGTTTGTCCTGGATTCGAACTACTAATTTGGAAGATATTTCTTTGTCTGCACTAAGATTTTGGACATGATATTTTAATATTCTAACCTGTTCTTTTGCGCATTGGACAAGATTTTGCCACACACACTTTTACTTGCCTCAGTTACCCACACTGGATTTGAATCCAGCCTGGATACTCTTTGGGTGCGGCTGGATTCGAACCGAAATCGACCAGCCATATGTAAAACTCAAAAGCTAATCTGTGTCCCGCTCCGTATTCAGAAGTGGAAAAGACGAATCCATTATTATTAAAAAAAAAACCAATTTAAACCAGGAAAAAAGCTTAAAGGATGAAGCTGTTCACATTTACACTGGAAGTTAGCAGTGTCTTTGGAAGTAATATCTTTTAGGAAGCTAAACGGATGAAAAAGACTCGAAAGATATGCTAAAATCTTAAATTATAACTATCAGTCAGAAGGTTTTAGAGGCTGAATTTCACAACTCTCTTATATACGACTGTGTTATATTTAATTATTAATTAATAATATTTTAAGATTTGTCAAATTCTCCGCTCACTCCTGCACTCGGTCTTCCTAGCTTGCCTTTCATAGAAATGGTTATGATGTTCAAATCTTTTTCCTGAATTAAATAATAGGATCATGTTATTGTTTTACATGGGTTCTGCTAGACTGATGCTTATATATCTGACGCAGGTAGAATTCCGTGCCTCTTCTTCATCCTCATGCATTCGTACTAGCCGATGCTTTCCTGAGCTCTCTATTACGTACGTTTGTGTTTCAGAATATATCCATCCTGGTTTATTTTCCAAGTTGTTCTGTGAAAACAGTGCTTTCTCTTTCTCTTTATAGGTACTCGAATCAGAATTTATCTTTTGGAATAGTGGATCTTGGACTCTTTCCAAATGCTGCAGAGAAATTTGGAATATCTTTTGCTGGTATCTTTCTTTCTGTATTATTTGTCATAAGCGTTTAACTACTTATTAGTTAACAGTATCCATCACCTTCTTTAGCTATACAATTAAAATGGGTATCTTGTACTACCTGTAGGTGGAATGGGCCAGCTACCTACCTATATAATGTTTGAGAATGCCACTGAGGTTACAAGGTTTCCTGAGTTTAATTTTGAGGCAAGACCTTCTCATTCTCCCGTAACTAAGGTAAAATTACTTTATAACGACTCTTCAAAACTGTTATAAATAGCTTGCCAGAGTATGATGCATGCGGACTTCCACTACTAGCTTGTTGAGTGTATTAATCATGACCAATCGCCTACCTAAGCATATAATCACTTGGATAGTTATTAGCTTCTTGTAGTAAGCGATTGGTGACTACAAACTGGGTTTATGGTTAAGATATTTACAATCCTACAAAATTCGACGGGTCAGTTTAGGGTCATGTATTTTTGTAACTCAACTCAAAGCGAACCAGAACGCGATACAGAATTGACACTAATAGTTGTCAATATATTACTCAACCAAAATGTTTACCCTAGATATTTCCAAACCCGATGGCGGACATGAAGTTTATATAATGATCGTGAATTATTTTTTGTTACATAACCTGAATTATTAGATCAAGAACATCCCAAACATTTGTAAGTGCCCTACACCAATACGAAGTCTTTGATTGTTTAAGATATGTTGTTGGATTCTTTATTAATGCTTAGAATTCAAATAAGTAATTGTAGTTTTCTGGGTGGTTTATGTTGGCAGAGATTTCTTTCTCGACACTTTGAGCTGGACCGACATCTTCTTGATTATGTAAACGGTAAATAGTCAAACAAAACAATCTTTGTCATCTGACATAGTATCTGTGTCTGTAGATGCAAAACAAGAGTTGGAGTAATACTTCATCTACCTCGAACTTACTTTCTGGAAAATACTCAAATGATGTTTGCCTTGATTTTTACTATACTTTTTTCTCTATCTATGTTTTCTTTAGTAGCTCATGCATGTATCTCATTGTGTCAGCAAAGAGTGAAAATAAATTTTTGGTTCATAACTGGAAGACACTTTTAACTTTTAACTTTTAAATTGGAAAACCACACTTAATTTTTAATCCACCTGCAAATTTATTACTACTTTGGTGTGGTCGAATCTGACATCGTTCGTACTAGAATTGACATCGTACTACTTTGGTTTGGCATGGACGGACTCATCTGGTTCTCTGGTTTATTTTAGTAATATTTCAACGAACAATATCTCGGACGGACGTGTCCCGAACATATTCCAACCATATCTTTTGTATATAAATATAGAAAACCCCCAAAAGATCACTTTCTTTTTTGAAAAAGATTTATTGAGAACTTCAAATCTCTCAAATAAATAACATATTCTTTCAATAAATTTTAAAAAAATTCAGCACGAGACAACTACTGAATCAGATTTTCGTTCATACGTTTGAATTGAAAATTCTATGGATTTAGATTTGATGATTTGTATTTTTTTTTATACAACAAATACAATTATTAAGTATGAACTATTTGTGTACCTGTTTAAAGGTTTTGGATGATTTTTTTCTAACTGAGTAGTCGGTAATTATGCAACCAAAACAACAGTTAATTTCCATACTAATTTGAACTTTATAATCTAGATTAAAAATGTTAAAAAAAATCAGTATCCTTCACTTCGAAAATTCCAAATGCATTTTAAATTGCATAAAAAATAAAAAATGTTCATGAAAAATTAAACGATTTGAAAAAACTATTGCAACATGTAACTTCATTTCTTTTTCACAATATGTAAAATCACACTCAAGTTACTCAAAATTAGCAATTAGGCAATCCATTTACTCATAATTACGCAAACATTTTTAACACATCCAAAAACATATTTTCACAACACAATTGCACGTAATTACACAACCACTACTTAACAAACACTTTTTTTATTTTTAAGTTAGAATATATTGATCTAGACGAAACCGTCATTAAACAAATGTAAGAAACGAAAAAAGTAAACAAGTTAATATTAATCTTAAAGGTCATGCTGAAAAACTCATAAAGAAAAATCAAGTTATTATAAAACCATTCAAAAGACATCAAATGGAAGAGCATAAACTGTTTAGTTTTTTTTAATTATAATTTATTTTGTAAAAGTTGTATGTCTCGAAGCATCATATTTTTTGAAATATTAATTTTTTTTAATTTTTTTATTTATATATTGTTATTTCACAACTGCAACCATTTATATAATAGTTTCGTAACCAATTAAAACTTTCACACCCCAATTATAATTGTATTTTTTCATAACAAATGTATATTTACACAATAAAAGTCGTTAAATTCGCAATCAAACCATTATTACGTAATCCATCATAAGGTAATTCCGCACACTTAACAAATTACTTTCGTAGATAAAACTATCTAACTCCAAACTTTTAAAATAAAAATAAATTACTATTTTTCACATATTTTATCATACTAATATATAAACTTGTTAATAATTTTTTATTGGTAATTAGTTGTTTGATCTAACAAAAGTAATAGATTATTATTACTCCGGAAGTAAGTGCTAGGGATAGTTAAAGCAAACTTTAATTATTGAGTGTATGGTTCCAAACTTTTTTGCTATAAATTCAATTCACACTTTCATTAGTTTTTTCATACATAAAAAAATTGTTATTTCAAAATGACTTATATAATTATTATCTCGTCCGATGACCTCAATTTTAATGGTTATCATGATTTATCATTAGTTGATAGTCACAAGAAAAATACTCTCCCTCCTTTTTTTATTTTGATGATAAGATTGCCTCCGTTACTAATGAAAAATATTATTTATAATGTTTTGAATATTTTGGAGATTAAGAGGACCTAAATGACGATCCTTGTCATACTCGTGAAAAAGAGAGGAAATTTAGTGTAGTGGAAGAAGAATCTGAAGAAGGGGAAGAAGAAGAAAAGTTTGATGAAGAAGACTCTTCTTCTAATGTTTAAAAATTTGTTTTTTGTATATTTTTGTTGTTATTTCTTGTTGGTTTTTATGTTTGAATTATAATTTTTTTGGTTTGTATTTGTTAATAAACAAAGAGAAATAAAAGAAATAAGAAAAAAATGTTAAAAAGCGAGTAAGGTTTTATTTTATTTAGAAAACGTACCGATTACATAAATTATAGGCTATTATTTATAGATAAAATATACGGGCTAATGAACCTGAGCCTAATATCTCTAACACCCTCTCTCAAACTCACAATGTAACAGTAATAAACATTGAGAGTTTGTCACAAAGAAAACAAAACCACGCTGTTGACTAAGCCTTCGTGAAAATATTTGCAACTTGCAAAGCTGATGGAACATATGAAAGCGAGATGGTGTCAATCTGAAGATGATGCCGAGTGAAGTGAAAGTTTATATCAATGTGCTTTGTCTTTTTATGAAAAACAAAATTGTTTGTAATCTACATGGTGTTTTTGTTATCATAATGTAAGAAAGTAAGTTTAGTAATGTTAACTTCTATCTCTGCAAGAAGCCACCGTAACCAAACAATCTCACATATGGTCGATGTCATAGCACGATACTGAGCTTCAATAGACGATCTAGAAACAACATGTTGTTTCTTGATTTTCCATGAGATTAATGAATCGCCAAGAAAAACACAAAAATAGTAGTAGATTTACAATCACGAGGATCACTATCCCAATCTGCATCATTATAGGCACGCAGTTCAAGTGAAGAGGTCGAATAAAATAAAATGTTCTGGAACTAAAAACTACCCAATGGACATAAATATGAGCAGTAGCAAAGTGACTAAATACATGAACACCATAAGCTATATCTGGTCGAGTAATTGTAAGATAGACCAAGCTTCATACGAGAGTACGATATAGAGTCGTGTCTGACAAAGGAACACCATTAGTCAGAGAATACCGAACATTGGTTTCAAGAAAAGTATCTACCATCCTGTTATCAGATTGTCAAGCTCGCTCGAATAAATCCGATATATATATATATATATATATATATTATCTGAGAGAGGATATAACCTTTTAGAGATTGAGCCACCTCAATATCTAAAAAATAAAGTAATAGTCCCAAGTCCTTCATCGCAAACCCCTGAGCCAAATCTTTAGTCACTCAGTACCATCAATATAATCACCCGTAATAATCATATCATCTACATATAGGGATAAAATAATTTGTCTTACACTCATAGATTTGATAAACAAGGTCGAATCATGATTTATAGCAAGAAAACCAAGTGAAGTAATAACTGTATAAAATTTGTCAAACCAACCACGATGAGCTTGTTTGAGACTATATAAAGATTTTCTAAGTCGACAGACTTCACCTGGTTAGTGAACAACACCCGAGGGAGGAGTTCTGTAAACCTCCTCATGAAGATCATCATTCAGAAACGTATTTTTGACATCTAGTTGGAAGATCTTCCACTGGTGAACATATGCAACTACAATAAGAGTACAAATTGTCATCATTTTTACCAATGAGGAAAGATCTCCTCATAATCTATATCATACTTTTTTGAATACCCTTTTACTACAATATGAGCTTTATATCCTTCAACATATTCATCATACTTTATTTTAATTTTAAAAACCCAACGAGAATTGATTATATGCTTACCGGGCGAAGTCTCAACCATATCTCATGTTTGAGTCTGATAAAGAGCAGTAAGCTCTTCGACCATAGCATTTTTCCAATAAGGATCACAGACATGTTCTTTGAACAACTCAGGTTTGCTATGAAAGAAGCAAAAGAAGACTGATGTATGGTACCGTCATATACAAGTAACTGAGTGAAACCACTGGATGTATAATTCACCCCATAAGTCACACATAAATTATTTTATTATAACAGAATATTGAGTTTCAATAAGTGCCCGAAATTCTTTATAAATTCCAAGGAAATCTGAGATTCGTTTCATAAGGTAAAATCATATGTATCGAGTATAATCATCAATACAAGATACATAATAAGATGGGATATTATTTGTGTAGAATGGAGATGGAACTCATATATCAGAATGAATAATATCAAAAGGAGAAAGTGACACTTTGATTAAACGATAAAATTGAAAAAAATTCCATTCTACAATCACTACAACCTGAGATATTACAAGCACTTAACTGATCTAAAGCACCTGTAGAGACTAAAAAATTTAAATGTGACGCATATACATGCCTGAGATGAGAATGCGAAAGATAAAACTTAGATTATAAAGAACTCAAACAAAACAAAGACAAATCAATACCAGATGCGACATCAGTCATATATGTTTTTCCACTATCAACACCATATACATCCACATCAGTTACTTCGAAGTTTTCTAAAACACAGGGTTCCCCTAATTTACGACCTGTTCCAATCATTTGAGTATGTTAATTTTGTATAGCATAAACAGAATTAGAAAATAAGACCCAATAACCAGATTAACACAATTAGTTAACCAAAACACGACCGGGAACGCTAGTAAACATAATATAACGATATATGAGGGGTAGAAATAGATCCAATATCTTATACTGATATTATTATAGCACTAAAGATAAAACTTAGATTATAAAGGACTCAAACAAAACAAAGACAAATCAACACCAGATGCGACATCAATCATGTATGTTTTTCCACTATCAACACCATATACATCCACATCAGTTACTTCAAATTTTTCTAAAACACAGTGTTCCCCTAATTTACGACCTGTTCCAATCATTTGAGTATGTTAATTTTGTATAGCATAAACAGAATTAGAAAATAAGACCCATTAACCAGATTAACACAATTAGCTAACCAAAGCACGACTGGGAACGTTAGTAAACATAATATAACGATATATGAGGGGTAGAAATAGATCCAATATCTTATACTGATATTGTTATAGCACTAGCAGGCAAAACAGATATGGGTGAAACATGAGACAACGAAACAAATTTCGACATGCAAGGTGACATATGATAAGAAACACCGGAATCCAAAATCCACAATGCCAAAAGTGGAACACGAGTACATACCCGAATGATATGCGAATGTGGACATGACAAAGTTCTTTTCATTCAGTTTGGTTTTATGTAGACCGTAGAAAGTAATCTTATCCTATAATATTTACAATATGATCCACAATCTCTAATTGAACAAAATCAGACAATCGAGAGATACCAAATCCAAATAAAAAAATCAAATAAAAATGTCAATCAAAACCAAATAAAAAAACGAGTAAAATCAAAGTGTGAATACAAATATTAATTTATGTGTAAAATCAAACCTCTTTTACCAATAAAAAAACATCGCATTGTTCCAAAAGTTATTTTTTCTTATACCTTACCTCCTAATCATAATCCAACAAGTTAGATTGAAGCAAAGTTATTTTTTCTTATACCTTACCTCCTAATCATAATCTAACAAGTTAGATTGAAGCAATAGATGTTCCGAACATGCTGTCTAAAATTCAATGATAACCAACAATGTTTGCCCCTCTATTGGATCTTTTGATTGTGGTTGTACACAACATATCTGAAAATGAAAAATATATCTCTTGTAATGATTTTGTGGTCTGATTGTTGTAAAAAAATATTTCTTCTCTTAAAAAAATAGATCTGAAATAAAATAACTCCAAACATCTCTTAATCCCAAAGTAAAGTCCAAATTTCTAAGCAAAAGTATATCCAAAATAACATCAAACAAATCAAATTGAAGCACAATAGTAATAGATCTGAAAGAAAACAACTCCAAACAGCTCTTAACCCAAAGCAAAGTCCAGATTTCTAAGCAACAATATATCTGAAATAACATCAAACAAATCAAATTGAACGATAGTAGTAATAGATCCGAAACAAAACAACTCCAAACAACTCTTAACCCCAAAGCAAAGTCCAAATTTCTAAGCAAAAGTAGATCCGGAATTGATAAGGAAAGATATTCCTTAGGGACTAAAGTGATAAGTTCTGTAATTATAGGATTAAATTAAGCTTTAGGAGAAACCGAAGGGTTAAAATTGTAAATATGTCAATATGTAACCGTTTCTCTAACTAACTCACCTTGCCTATTTAAAGAGGCTGAAGGAGTTATTTTGACCTATGATATATTCAGAGGTACTTTTCACTACTTTAAATTCTCTCTGCAAACTTTCTGTTCTTAATTCACACCAAATTGGCGCTAGAAGGAGGGGGCGAGGATACCTTGATCAACAGATCAAAAATCAACGTTCGAGTTCTCGTTTTTAAGTTTTTCGTTCGAATTTTCATATTTCGTTTGATTTTTCGCTGTTTGAAGATGAATCCAGAGGAAGGTGACAATCCATCTGTTCGCAAGGCGATAGAGACGCTGAAATCCGATCTGCAAGAGGCAGGTAAATCTGTTCCAATTCAATCAGTCCAATTTGACTTTGAAGGAAAAATGAATGAAATGATTAGGAAGGTGGCTGAGCTTGACGAATTGGTAAAAAAGAAAGGAGATGATAACGGTGCTAGACTTAGGTCTAAAATAGCAGGAGGCGATCGTAATGATCAGTCTGATCAGTCGATGGATGAGGGCGATGATCACTATGAGCAGCGTAGGGCACGTTCTGAGCAAAAAAAAGAGTATAGCGGGATAAAGAAGATGAAGGAAAAGTTACAAAGGCGACTGTATGAAAACTCTAGTGATGAGGAGGATTTTGAAGATTCTGAATCTGATGAAACACCGAGGTACGAACGTTCTCGAGGCCGTTCAAGAGGAACAGAGCGTGAGTTCCGGCCAGCTAAGGTGTATAAGGAGGGAAGGAAGAAGAAAGAGAGGCGAGTATACTCACCTCGGAAATACTCGCCTCGGAGGTGTTCGCCTCGGAAATATGAAGGTGAGTCCAGCTTATATGCAACTGTGGGGATGAGAAATGAGGACCAGTATGTCCAGGGGGTTGATTGGAGGGACTCACCACTGGTCAGGGAGATCAGATCTGTGCCGCTACCGAGGCGGTTTGATATTTCCAAAGTTGAAAAGTTTGATGGGACTCAAGATCCCGATGACCACATAGAACAATTTAAAAACTACATGACTAATTTCGAAGATGATGATAGATTGGTGTGTAGAGCTTTTTCCCAAACGTTTAAGGGAACTGCGCTAAAATGGTTCAATAAGATTCCTAAGGAATCGATTGCAAATTTTAGAAGTTTCTACACTGCTTTTCGGAGGCAGTTTGTGGGAAGCAAGGAAATGAGAGCCAATGGAGACACAATTATACAGTGCAAGCAGGCTGTGGGAGAGAAGTTGGAGGATTATACCAAGAGGTTTGTGTCAACAAAGGCTGAATTGGATGACTGTGAAGAAAGTGTGGCTATGGCAGCGTTCAGGCAAGGGCTGTTGCCTGGGGATTTAGCCGATGAGACTACGAGGCGCAGGGCGTTAACGTTTGGAGCTCTTATGGCCCAGGTTGAGGACCAGATTAAGGTCGAAGAATCAACGAGGGTTCGAGGAGGTGCTAGTACTCTTCAGAAGGGGAGTGGACAATCTAACGTCTCAAACAACAATCCCTCGCGTCCGAAGAACAATCAAAATGTTTCTAACCGAGGAGCCTCAAACTCGTATCAAGGGGGATATAATCAGCATAATTCTAACAATCAGCAGCAGTTTAGGTCCAGGTCGAATGTGTGGGTAAGGCCGGATTACTATGCAGATTTAACTGAGAGCGTGGCTTCAATATATGAAAAAACAAGGGGAACAATCAATTTTAGAAAGCCACCACCTATCAACAGACCAAGAGAGGAGCGCAATAATAAATTTTGTAGGTATCATGAGGACATCGGCCATGATACAAATGATTGCATTGCTCTGAAAAAGGAGATGCAAATTCTGATCGAAAATGGAAAGTTGTTGGAATATGTCAGGAAGAATGCCAAGGCAACAACTCCTAAAGGAGGTAATCCTAATTCCAAGCAGGAAACTGCGTTAATGATTTTAGATGTTGCAGGTGAGGCAGATGGTTTCGATGTAGCCTCGGAATATGTTGAACCAGACCCCAGTCGACTTTTGTTAATGTCGATAGATGAGCCGATGCGTCAGGGACGTGTTCGAGATTTGTGCGCCTTTTTCGAATCACTAACCATATTTGGAGGGGATTCGATGACGAACAACACCAATAATTCGAGGAAGAGGCATATAGTAAACTTAACGCGACAAATTGAGGGAGGCGCATCGGCACATCTAAGCAGCAGAAAGGATGTGCCCTTTATAATATTCGACGGAGATGATTTGAGGGGGATTACTGGGCCACATGAGGATGCGGTGGTCATTGGAGCAGAAGTATGCGGGGTGGAGATTCGACGAGTGCTGATCGACACAGGAAGCTCTGCTAATGTGCTTTTTAAGTCAACATATGATAGGTTGACTGCACCTCCTCGAATAGAAAAATCAGAGAGGACTATCATTGGGTTTACCGGCGCATCAGCAATTGTGATAGGTGAAAAGGGCCTTTCAAGAAGAAAGTACAGGTACTTTTTGTGGTGGTGGATTGTCCATCAAGTTACAACGCTATTCTTGGGAGGTCATGGTTGGCCAAAATGTACGCTGTAGTTTCTACAGTCCATCAGTGTCTGAAGTATGTGGTTGAGGACAGAGTCGGCGTAGTCCGAAGTGACCAAAAGGTGGCAAGAGAATGTTATGCTGCTGCATTTAGGTTACGTGGTAAAAGTTCTGATGATCTCATGGAGAGTTTGCAGTTTGGGGGGTTGTCTTGTGGTGAAACAGACGAGGGAATTGATGATCCGAGGTCAACCCCGAGTTCTGTAGTGGTCAATGAAGAAATAGAGGAATATATTTTCAATAATGGCAGGGTACTTCGAATTGGCACTCTGTTATCTTTGTCGATGCGAGAAAAGTTGTTGAATTTCTTGTCTGAAAACTTGGATGTGTTTGCCTGGAGATCCGAAGATGTAGTAGGGGTCCCAAGCAACATCATATGTCATAGCCTAGCGGTTGATCCGAAGGTCAAACCAATTATCCAAAAAAGAAGGGCTTTTTCAGTGGAGAAGTTTGAGGCTATAGTTGCCGAAGTGGATCGGTTATACAAGATGGGGCACATTAGGGAGGCCAATTATCCGAGGTGGACGGCTAATCCGGTGGTAGTAAAAAAGAAGAATGGAAAATGGCGAATGTGTGTGGACTTCACAGATTTGAATAGAGCCTGTCCAAAAGATCCTTTTCCGGTGCCTCGAATAGATCAGTTAGTGGATTCCACTTCGGGAAATAAAATTTTGACTTTCATGGATGCATTTTCGGGGTATAATCAAATTCGAATGAATCCAGATGATGAAGAAAGCACGACTTTTATTACTGATAGAGGTTTGCATTGCTATAAGGTAATGCCTTTTGGATTGAAAAATGCTGGGTCAACATATCAGAGGCTGATGAATAAGGCGTTTGCTTCACAGATTGGGAGAAATATTGAAGTGTACATCGATGACATGCTTGTTAAAAGCAAAGGTGATGATGAACATATTGATGATTTAGAAGAAACGTTTTTGAATCTTAGAGCCATTCAATTGAAGTTGAACCCAGAAAAATGCACATTTGGAGTCCGATCTGGCAAATTTTTGGGATATATGATTAGTGAAAGAGGAATCGAGGTGGACCCAGAACAGTTGAGGGCTTTGATATCGATGTCTTCACCTCGGAATATCAAAGAAGTGCAAATGCTAACGGGCAGGTTAGCAGCTCTGAACAGATTCATTTCTCGTTTTTCAGATAAGTGCTTGCCTTTTTTCCAGGTGCTGCGTAAACCCAATAATTTCGAGTGGACTTCGGATTGTGAAGAAGCCTTTTTGAAGATAAAAAATCTTTTGTCCTCTCCTGAAATATTATCGAAGCCTCGGAAAGGTGAGCAGTTATTTTTGTATATAGCAGTGTCAGATTATGCAGTGAGCGCAGTTTTGATCAGTGAGGACACAAAAATTTCGAAGCCTGTTTACTATGTCAGCAAAAGTTTGGTTGATGCTGAGAAACGCTACTTGAAGCTCGAAAAATTGGCACTGTGTATAGTAGTGGCAGCAAGAAAAATGTGCCCTTACTTCCAGGCACATACGATTGTAGTTCGAACTTCATATCCATTAAAAAATGTTTTACAAAAACCAGATATTTCAGGGAGAATGACCAAGTGGTCTGTGGAATTGGGAGATTTCGATGTGCTATTTTCTCCTCGAACAGCTATCAAAGCTCAAGCTTTAGCAGATTTTTTGGTGGAGTTTCACTCAAGCAGATCCGAAGAGAATGATGCTGAAAAGGTGAATGAGAATCCGACGTGGACAATACGAACTGATGGGGGATCCAGTAGTAAAGGGTCAAGTGCAGGAGTTGAATTGGTGGCACCAACGGGGGAATTTATGTTTCAAGCTATAAAATTTGGCTTTCATGCTTCAAATAACGAAGCTGAATATGAGGCTGTGCTAGCAGGGTTGCGGTTGGCGAAGATTTGTGGAGCAATGTTTGTACGCTTGGAAACAGATTCACAGTTGGTAGTTAACCATGTTAAAGGGGTATCAGAAGCTAAAAAGGAGCGTTTGGTTTTGTACCTACAAGAGCTTCGGGGGATGATGGCGCAGTTTGAAAATGTCGAAGTGGAACATATTCGAAGAGGAAACAACACTATGGCTGATTCTTTGGCAACGATGGCTTATTCAGAAGAATACCCATGGATTGTAACACAACCATCGCCTTCGATCATATCGAATTCTGAGCAATGTGAAGTTGTTGATGAGGTGGTAAATAATCCGACGTGCGCTCGAGGAGATTGGAGGTTTGACTTGTTAAACTTTATTTCGAATGGAATATTGCCTATGGATAAACACTTGCTCAAGAAAATAAAGTACAAATCCCTTGGCTATGTGGTACTGGATGGGGTATTGTACAAAAGGTCTGCTTCGAAACCTTTACTACGATGTTTAAGTAAGGATGAGTCTCAGAATGTTCTGTCCGAACTGCATGATGGAGATGGGTCAGCTCATTGTGGGTTTAGAGCTTTAACGCGTAGGGTATTGTTGGCAGGGTATTATTGGCCTACCATTTTGCAAGATGCCAAGTCGTTAGTTCGAAGTTGTGACACTTGCCAAAGGTATGCAAATTTAATACACAAACCAGCTGTACCCCTAATGACAATTTCAGAGGCGGTTCCTTTCGACAGGTGGGGAATTGATTTAGTGGGACCATTACCTATGGCTTCTGGTGGAAGACAAATGATTATTGTTGCGGTTGATTATTTTTCGAAGTGGGCAGAAGCAGAACCCTTAGCTGGGACAAAAGCTAAGGATGTAATCAAATTTATTCAAAGTAACATTTGCTACCGTTTTGGAGTACCTCGGAAAATAACAACTGATAATGGTCCTCAATTTAATAACAAAGAAATGGACTCTTTTTGTTCTTCGAAGGGGATACAACAATGTTTTTCCACTCCTTTTCACCCCCAGGCAAATGGACAGGTAGAAGTTACAAATAGATCTATTTTGGATGGTTTGAAGAAAAATTTGGCAGGAGCAGCAGGGAAATGGCCAAATTTTCTTCAAGAAGTATTATGGGCATATAGAACAACCCCTAGAGAGGCTACAAAAGAAACTCCTTTTTCATTAGTATATGGGATGGACGCTGTGTGCCCTGCTGAATCTACATTGCCCTCCTATAGACTACTACAATATTCCAATGCAGATAACGATGAGGCTAGAAGAGTGGAACTTGATTTGTTGGAAGAAAAAAGGGTCAAGGCACATTTGAATGTGATCCATTATCAAACATTAATGAGAAGCAGGTACGATGCTAAAGTTAAGAGAAGGGAATTCAAAATTGGCGATCTAGTGTTGCGAAAAGTGTTTCTTCACACTAAGGATAAACACCTAGGAAAATTGGCTCCGAATTGGGAAGGTCCTTACGAAGTTAAAATGAGGGTCAAACCAGGTTCTTACATGTTATCAGATCGAGAAGGGAGAATGCTCAAGCACCCTTGGAACATAGAGCACTTGAAATTGTACTGTGAGTAAAACTGAACTTCGAATTTTTGTAAAACAGACATACTCTTTCCTTATTTGTTGGCCCAGAAAGGTTTTAACGAGGTGTCTGATTAATATTGAATTTTTTAATAAAATTTCTTTTGGCCATTGGTTGTTTGTTATGATGTGTGATTTATTATTTTGGTAATTTGGCAAGGATTGATCATCTTTGAAAGTTGACCAAGAATAATTTTCCGAAGCGATAGCTTTGAAGAAACAACCAAATTTTTCGAGGTGCCACGTCTTATGAGTGCATCTATTTTTCGAGGTGCCACGTCTTATGAGTGCATCTATTTTTCGAGGTGCCACGTCTTATGAGTGCATCTATTTTTCGAGGTGCCACGTCTTATGAGTGCATCTATTTTTCGAGGTGCCACTTCTTATGAGTGCATCTATTTTTCGAGGTGCTGCGTCTTATGAGTGCATCTATTTTTCGAGGTACTATGACTTATGCATTTATGTTTAAGAATAACCAGTTCAAACAAGTATACCAGAAATTCAAGATATAAAAAAAAAGATAAGTGATTTCCTCGTGGAATAAAATACGAAGTTTACAAAAAGAAAAGGGGGGAGTACTTAATCACATACACAAAAAACAAAAATAAGTTGCCTAGCCTATTAAGCATCATCTTCTTCTCTTTCTGATGACTCCTCTTCGGAACTATTTCCTTCTTCTGAGGAGGAGCTTGGTGGCGCTTCGAAAGCTTCTTTTGGGCGCTGATCTTCTGGAACTCGTTTCCAAAGGTTTGATAAGTCTAGTCTTGGACAAGCAGCATGAACTTCTCGAAGAAGCTGAATAGATGTGTCAATTTCAGTTTTCTTCATGCCTTTGAGCATCACAGAACTAACTTTGGTTTCAGCTTGTTTGACTGCAACTTTCTTTTCCTCTTCGAATCCTATTCGAAGTGTAGTAATCTCAGTCTGGCTTTTTGCCAGTTTTTCTTTAGTTTCCTTAATAAGCTCCGTAGCATCGGAGATGGCAGTAGAATGTTCAGCCTTCAGACTTTCAAGAGCTTGCAGATGAGTAGTTTTAAGAGCTTCGACTTCCTCCTTGTGTTTTTTAAGAAGCTGTTCTTTCTCAGCTTCGAATTTTTGGAGTGCTTCATTTTTCGAAGTCTTTTCAGACTCTGTTTCTTTTCTGCTTCTAACTAACTCTTGGGCAAGACGCTCCAATTGGGTTTGAGATTTGCTCACCTCTTCGTGTAACTTTGAGACTGCAGCAATTAAATTTGGAAAAGGTTGGAGAATTGAAATTACCTCATCGGATTTTTCTGAGTGAGGAAAGACTAATGGCTGATGAATAGGAGCGGTAGTGTTAGATGTCGAAGCTGTTCCAGCCCCAGTAAAAATTGGTGGAACAACTTTGGTAGTCTGAGAACCAGAAAGCACAAAATCTCCACTTGAGTTGAAGTCGTCGAAGTTCAAGTAATCATCTATCTGTTTATCTCCAAGTGTTATTTCTCCTTCGGGGTTTTCCTCAACAAAAGTTTTACCCTGCGCCTCGGAAGCTAGTACAGCCTCTAGCATATCAGCTTCGTTCTTTTCTTTTGGCTTGCTAGACTTATTCTTTTTCTTTCTTGGAGAAGTGTCTTTCTTCTTTTTCAGGGCAGGTTGATCCTCTTCGGATATAGTGGGAAGTGAAGGTGCTGATGTTTTTCTTTTCCCTGCACTCTTCGAAGTCTTGGAAGACTTAGCCCTGCTTGTGCTGCCTTTCTTCTGGGTCAGTTTTCTTTTCTTCTTCAAGGGAAGATGGCTGTCACTTCGATTCCGAAGCGGAAGATAGCATTTCCCATCTGGTGCAAGTATCCTCTCAACTGCTAGAAGGGGATCTGGTGGTGTCATCGGATCTTGAGGGAAGTCAGCCCCTAAAGATATACGCCAGAGATGGCTATTAACAAAGTTAATGGGCTCGAATGCTGAATGAAAGCCATTTCCCCAAGATTTTTCAGCCCACTCAGCCATCTTTTGGAAGATAAGCTTGGCTTCTTTTCGACGACCCTTAAACCGCCTCGGAATTTCTAAAGAGAGAAAAATAGTTAGCTAAGTAGATTGATTCAAAAACAACTAGATAAACAAGGGAAGGTATCACTTACTACTGTCTCTCCAAGTAAGAGTGAGTCTGGAAGGATTGGCATCGGAAATTTCTTTGCCATTTTCCCAGGCGCCTGACAGAAAGACGAACCTTTGTTTCCAGAACTTATCGGCTTCGAGGAGGTCGTCGATAATTTTCAAATCATCTTCAAGGGTTAAGTAGTAAAATGGCAGAACAGGGCCATTTGAGACTTTGGTTACTGAGATGAAGTCCTCGATTTCGAGGGGAATACCTCCAAGCCTAGATACCATAATTGCTGAGAACAAAGTGAAGAGCAAGTTGGGAGTAACTTGTGTTGGGCACAGTCTGTGGATTTCGAAGAATTTTACTATCATCGGATCAAGTGGAAACCGAAGTCCCCAGTTGAAGAGCTCAGGGTACACTACCAGCTCATCTTTTTGACAGTTCAAGGGTGTCTCTCCTTCAACTGGTAGTCGAAGCGTCATATTGTCGGTTAACCCCCATAGCTTTCTGAGGTGCTCTTTCTCTGATTCGAGGTAGTAGCTGTAAGATACATTCTTCAAGGCAAGAATGTACCAAGCAGAAAGAGGCTTGAGATTTTCCTGAACTAAGGAGGCAACGTTTTCAGGCAGTGTAATGAGACCTTTTTTCCCTCCTCGAGTTTTCTTTGGAGGAGCTACACCATCAGCCTCGGATTCCTCCTCGGCATCAGACTCAGTAGCTTCTGAATCGTCTTTTTTGTGACCTTCATCGGAGTGACTTCGAATTTGAGTCTCTTGTTGAGTTACAGGAATTGGCTGACTACACTCTGGTGTAGTATCATCCACTTCTTGTGGGGGAGGAGGAGAGTGTTGAGGAGGAGAAGAGTTTTTTGATTCTTCACCCATTACTAAGAAAGGTGATTTTTTGGCACGTTTAGCTCTGATAGCCTCGAGTTGAGGAGGAAGTGTTTTGGATTGAGGGTTTTTTGTCTCTTCGACTTGAAGGACAGGTGATTTGGGTTGTGGTTTATTATCAGTGGGTGGCTTGTCTAAAGTAACTACTTTAGATTTTCGATGAGGTCTTAGCAATGAAGATTTGGCTGGATTTTGGAGAAGAGAGGCTGTTGAGCTATTTTCTGGGTTAGAAGCTAGAGGTGAAGACGAAGTGGCAAGGTTAGGATTGAAGTTGCCGTATTTAAAAGTGGTGCAGGAAGAGTGAGGACCGTTATAGATCAACCCAGCAGCTTTGTATTCTTTGGCTCTTCGAGAGATACAAAGATAATCGTAGGCCCCGAATACTTGGTTACTGGAACCAGGAAAAAGATTTTTCTTTGATCTTACTGGTCTTCTGGGTTTAAATCTATTGTATCTAGTCTCATACAATGGGTTTTGGTATGAGAGATTGCTTGGGTAGACAAGAAAAGAAGAACAGGTTGAAGATGAACAGGTTGAAGATGAAGAGGTTGAAGATGAAGAACAGTTTGGAGATGGTTCAAAAGGCAGATTCTCTAAAAAGTTCTTACTGAATGAATAGCTGAGTATTTATAGGGTAAAGAATAACGTCGATAATGTGAAAGTGTGGAACAAGTAATCTGTTTTTATTGGGTGGAATATGAAACGAAAAGGAAACTAGTGATGTCACAGGTCTACTACTAGAAGTCTAATCAATCCATCAGGTAGGGTTCAGAGATTTCGAAGTGTTATTAAATTACGTTTGAGGTAATAATGTCCGAAGAAAAGGCAAAGCCATACCACAAGAAGCCAAATTCGACGAGGAGTTAAATTCGAGGCAGTTGAGAAATTCGTTTGCACTTACCCACAACTTCGAAGAGCTAATAGTTCTTATACATTAATGTATAAGAATTAGGGAATAAAGATGTAAAATGATGCTGATCCGAGGAAGACTTCGAAGAGCTAATAGTTCTTATACATTAATGTATAAGAACTAGGGGGGCTACTGATAAGGAAAGATATTCCTTAGGGACTAAAGTGATAAGTTCTGTAATTATAGGATTAAATTAAGCTTTAGGAGAAACCGAAGGGTTAAAATTGTAAATATGTCAATATGTAACCGTTTCTCTAACTAACTCACCTTGCCTATTTAAAGAGGCTGAAGGAGTTATTTTGACCTATGATATATTCAGAGGTACTTTTCACTACTTTAAATTCTCTCTGCAAACTTTCTGTTCTTAATTCACACCAGGAATAACATAAAACAAATCATATTGAAGCACAATACCTGACGAAAAAAATCAATACTCCAAGGATAGAACATGCTCTGATACCATGCTAATAAACAAATGGAGATAAAAGAGAGAAGAAGCCGCTAAAAAACGGCTAGGATTTCTGTTTATTTAGAAAGTGTACCGATTACATAAAATATATGCTCTTATTTATAAATAAAATATATGAGCTAATGAACATTGGCCTAATATCTCTAACAATATTTTTGTATGTCACTACATATTATTCTAATTATAAAACTGAAAAACTTATTTTTACATAACCAAATATAATGTAATTTTGTAACCATTTTATGCAACCACTTATATCATAAATTCGCAACCATGTAACATATAATTTTGTACCTCTTTATTTCACAATAAGTTAGCTTTTACACAAAGCATTATAATGTAATTATGTAGCACAACACAATGACTATTTCACAACATATTGTATAATTACGCACGCAGAAAATACTTGGTATTTTCACAACTAAACAACACGTAATTAGGAAACCAAGCCAGGATAACTAAAGTTCACCAAATATGTTATCTTGAAATCAATCTTTTCATATAATTATCAAAATATTTAGATGAATGTATGAAATCAAAAGAGTTACATAATTAAAACAAATCATATAATCATTAAATGACAATAAAATAACTCAAAATAATAAAAAGTAACAAAAACATAAAATAAAAAACAACAAAGTTATCAAATAAATTATCGATAAATGAAGAAAAACACAGAAAAAAACAAAAATCGATAATTGCGGAGGATATTGATAAAAAAACAAAAAAATAAGAGAGAAGATTAGTTATAATAACAAATTGAAAGTATGATATGTATTAGAAAAAATTAGGTTGTCTAAAACGGGATGGTATGAGTATTTTCTCACATCCTGAATTGTTATGAGTTTTTTCATTTATATAGAGATGGATAATCAATAGATTATTATATTTTTTGTCATATTCATTTCTATTTTTCAATAATCTTTTATACCACAAATATGAATTTCATTTTTCTTTTCTAAATTTTTCATTCAATCAATAGTATTTTAAGTCCCAAATTCTTGGATCATCGTTCAGAGTTCAACCTACTTTTTCAAAAGAATTTATTATAAAAAAATAATAATATATTTTGGAAATTAGTAGTAAAATAATATGTTGTTAGTATATAGTATATAATTTATGATTGTTATAGATTAGGAAATAAGATTGACTCTTTTTATTTATCTTATCTTTTTATACCTGTATCGTTTTAATTTATATCTTAAAATAACATTTTTTATAACATTTTACTGATATATATACATATATATATTTCAAATTTTTATGTTATGATATTTTTAAGAAAATATTCAAACCAACAATAAAAATTTTAATTCAATTTAACGATTGTGTTCCTACATTTTCATAAGATCATATCCTGAATTCTTTTAGATCATGTTAAATAATGATCTGTAAATTATGTTATTCCACTCATTTGTGTTAAATATCGAATTAACGTGTTTCATTTTTACAATTAAACTTCACATTTAAATTTACCATAACATTAAAGAGGATCAATTTTACCATAACACTAAAAAAGATCAATGGTCAATGTTAGAATAAATGTGTAAGCGTGAAACGTGATTCACATACTAATAAGATATTGTCCAATACTAGTCAAACTGATTGTTTCATCACCAATAATAATACATATGCATTGATCTGGATCTAAAAAATAGAATTTTGTGTAATAAGTTTTTTTACTCGCAGACCCTTTTTTAAAAATAATTGCAAAGCTAATTTAGTTTATATAGAAATAAAGATAAAAATAAAAAAATATATGAAAAATAAAACAAAAATAACTTATTTATATAAAAACTAATATTAAAAAGTAAAAGACTTACGAAGATCATTTAATTCTTTTTATGATTTGGTAAAAACATTATAATAGAAGAAAATTACATATGGTTAAAATAAATAAATATTTTGGTATTAAATAAATAATAATAATATTTTATATTTTATATTTTATATATATATCCAATATTAGACCTATATTAAATATAAAATAAGTTCAACTATATATATATATATATTATAAGTATATTTAACATATATTAAATGTAAAATATATTAATCGTTATATTCTATCTATACTAGATATATTTATATATTCAAGTTGAACCTTTTTTTAAGATGGAGCATAAATGTTAATCATGTCCATTTTGACAATCACTTTGTTAATTATTCGTCCAAAAAATTCTTTTTATATCAATATTTACAAGTTGATCTTCAGACTTCACGTGTGATAATATTTTCTCTGATAAAGAAGTGATTCACTTCAACATGTTTCATACAATCATATTGAATTAGATTATGTATAATCATAATTTCTTTTTTATCGCCCTAATGATGATCAATTGCATTCACAAGTTTAAATAAAATATTCATTAAATAATATGTATCCATATTAGTTCACATACTCCATGAGTAATACCCCGTAACACAGATTAGAGATTTGATCTAACAAGAACATTTTGCTTTTTAGCTCTAAATGTCACCAAATTCCTACATCGAAATAAAATAGTCTGAGTCTGACATCATGTTCAATCTCATGCACAATCTACATAATTGTATCCCATTATTTTCATATCACCACTTTTCTAGAATAAACAACATTTTCCCAAAGATTTATTCAAGCACCTTAATATACGAAAGACGACCTTCGTATATTCTTCACTTAGATTATGCATGAATTCACTTATGTCGTTAATGGGCATATGCAATATCCGATCGAGTATGAGAGATATAAGTTAGTATTCCTACTAAGACTTGGTACCTTCATTTGTCACATGGAACTTGGTCGTGAAATATTCCTAAGTGATGGTTTTCTTCAACCATGTATCTACGAGTTTGCAATCAAACATCGTAATTTCTGTAAGAAGATATAATATATACTTTCATTGAGATATAAAAATACACTGACTTGATCTTGTAACTTGAACGCCTAAGAAGTATTTTAAGTGTTAGAGTATTTTATCTTAAAATCCTGTAACAAATAGTTCTTTATTGTCTTCATTTTAATAGAGTTATTTTCAGTAGAAACCATATACAAAGAACAAAATCAATAAAAGCAGTAAGCTATTCTAGACTTTGGTTTTATAAATAAGGTATCATCATGATTACTTTATCCATATCTAAATGTCTTCATGCTCTTAGTCAACCGTCCAAACCAAGCTTGTTGTGACATATTTAACCCGTACAATGCCTTATTTAATTTTCATACTTTTGTTTTTTCAATATTCGTGACTTCATGTGGTATCATCATGTTTAATTTTTCTTCTAAGTCTTCATTGACAAATTATTTCTATTCGTCAAACTGTTGTAATGGAAAACCATGATTAGCTGCAAGAAAATTGAGCACGCGAATACAGTTTATATTTTCCACTAAGACAAAGGTCTCATTGTAATCCACACCATACATCTAGGTATACCCTTTTACAACTATTATCGCTACACATCTATCAATACTTCCATATGAATTCATATGTACGGTAAAGACCAAAGTAAATATTTAACAACACTCAATAATTTTTTATATATGTGGTTTATCAACAAGTTCTCAATTTGAACTCTTCCGTAATGCATTCATATCATCATTCACGGTTTCTTCCATTGTGGATCAGATAATGTGAAATCATATGTTAGTTGGTTGCGTAAGTACGTTGTAAGTGGTTTTGGTTACGTAAAAGCAACCGTGTTAAATATTTTAATGTCATATCTTCAAACCATAGCTCCAATTGTTTTTGAAAATACCATTGGTTTTTTTAAATGAACAAAACTAGATCTGTGAAAGATATATATATATATATATATATATATATATATATATATATATATATATATATATATATATATATATATTATTGCATTTGGTTGCAAAAATAAGAGTAATCGGATTGCAAAATTAGTTTATAAAACCAACTGTATTCGAGTTGCGTAATTAAAAGTAATTTGGTTGTGAAAAACAACTATATTTGAGTTGCGTAATTAAGAATAATTTGGTTGTAAAAAATAATTGTATTCCGTTGCGAATTTAAGTGCAAATGTGTTGCTTAAATATGAAGAAATGAGTATGATCCGGTTACAGAAAAACAATTATGTTTTTGTTTTTGTTTTTTTAATGTCATATCTTTCAAAACATAGCTAAAAAAAATCCAAAAATATCATCGATTCTGTTTATTTAAGACAAACAAAACTAGATTCATGAAATATTTATTCTTTTGATTTTTTTTACAGTAGTTGGCTACGAAAAGAAGAGTAATCGGGTTACGAAATTAGTTTGAAAAGTAAATATTTTTCATAAAAATTGGTTAAAAAAATAAATTTAAATTTTTTATTATAACGAAAAAAATATTTTTTTAATATTCATATGATATAATTGAACAAATTTAGGCAGTGAACAGTCAATCGTCCTTCGACTATCGCGTTTAGTGGCAGATAGTCCTTTGATTTTCAAATTTCCGTTGATAGTACGAAACTATCACGTTTGGAAAAAGTTAGTCCACCAGATCTTCTGATCCGTGAGAAGCTGACACCTGTCAAAAAAGCATTTGAAAATCAAAAAACTATATGCCACCAAACACATAGTAGATTAACGAGGTACGGTTCAAAACTAACAAATTTATATAACAACCGTCTATTGATAAATTTAAATTTTTAAATGGATGTATTTCTAATCATCTATCATATAAATTTAATTAAAAACAATTATCCTAAATGTTGTAAGGCCTACACTAGCACCATATGATAGGCCATTTAAAAAAAACCAAGATTTCCGTTTGGCCGCCGAATATTCTCGTCCCAATATTATATTTATACTAGTATTATATAGGGTGCTAGCGAAACCTCAGTAAAACAATTTAAAAATAAAAATAAAAATAAAAATAAAATATTGAAAAGAAGAAAAGCAAAAGTAATTTTTGACAGCACTATCAGATTCATGATCGGTGAAGTGGGGCCCAACTATCTCTATTTCCTCGCCGATTATTGGGCCCCGCCATTGCATTGTCGGCCCACGCCACTCTCTTCTTTTTTCCCATTTACTCGTGCTTTGCGTTCTTTTTTATTTTATTTTAATTTTAGATGGGGACATCGAATTGCTTGGTTTTTAAGTTTGATTGTCATATATAATATATCTTCTAAAAATATTAAATAAATAAAAACACACCTTTTTTAATCACCAAATCTCTCATGCGTAGCTGTGCATTTGTAATAAAGTGTTAATATAAATGTTATAAAATTCTGCCAGTAATATTTTATTATCGTTACTGTACTATGTATATTATATTAGCCTGATGGAAATAAAATATAGTAAGTTTCCATGTCTTCTCCAATACTTCCATTTTGGTGCTTTTGTACCCATTATTAATATTAGAGACAATTATTGACAATGAGGCAACTATTGTGTCTATGTGACGTACTAAGAAAACGATACTAATAGGAGAATACATTTTAAACATTTTTTTCAAAAATTATGTCAAAACTCAATTTAAACTTTTTCAAAATTGTTTATTGTAAAGTATTTTTGTTATATTTTATCCGAAATCGCATCAAATAATATATAACAAATCGCGGAAAAAATTAAACCCTTTTGCTAGATTCATTAATAGTAGAAACAGAAAATGAAGAATACTTACGGGTTTGCCTGCTGCTATCCATCTAGTATTCTCTAGCGTTCTTTTGCGTTCTTTAGCGATTCCACGTTCTCCGGCGATTCAGTTTATGAAACTAAGAGACCTGCAGAATCAGATTAGATAATAAGAAAAAAGGTTTCCAAACACTAAGGAAGCGGCCGTATTTCTGATTAGGGTTTAGAGTTATGAAATAACTAAACCTAGACCCTTATTTATAGATTTTACAATGTGAAGCCCAACATTGTAAAGCCCATCCTTTGTTACTTCCTTGTGTCCGGGACCATAACCCAATAAATTTATAATTCAATTTATATCCCTAATTTATTAATTCAGGCTTAAGTGTTGAGATTTGGGCCCTCTTCATCACAGTGCCCAAATTCAACCCGGTTACCACACTTGAGCCCATAACGCCTTTTTACCCATAGGTCCAATTTA
This sequence comes from Limnanthes douglasii subsp. nivea, assembly GCA_036936605.1. Taxonomy (NCBI): domain Eukaryota; kingdom Viridiplantae; phylum Streptophyta; class Magnoliopsida; order Brassicales; family Limnanthaceae; genus Limnanthes; species Limnanthes douglasii. Next base: position 101,747,312 of record JAUPFV010000004.1, read on the forward strand.
GTTAATTAAATAATTAACTCGACTACTTTTAATTTGGACTTCCTTAAGACAATAATCGAATATGTTTATTTAGCATGTCGGTCCAAATTATTGTTAGTCTATAAATATATTAAATAAATATATTCCAACAATCTCCCACTTGGACCGTCATATGCTACTCAAGAATACATATTCAACTTTAATGGGATCCCTATATTCATTGTCAATGGGCAAACGGTACAACCCCGTTCATGACTGATAACAATAAAGGACTAAAGACCTCTTTCTCGTAATGTGAACAATAGGATGCAACAGTAATCACATTACCATTATCAATCAATTACTTGGGCCAATTATGGAGCGTGGCATAAGAGTAATATGGCTTGTAATCGTACATATCTACTCTTAAATGGTTCCTACTTTTGGAGATCCAATACAGTACAAATATCAATAAATATTTCCAAGCATATATATATTGCAATAAACTTTAATGTGCACAATACTGCAAAATATAACATCAGATCCTATTACAAACTCTCCCACTGAAACTAACAATCCTCTAAACCAACTACACCCATATTGATGGTGTGTCCCTGGAAAACCTTAAGCAAAACCACCTTTGTTAGGGGATCTGTTATCATGGAGTTTGTACCTATGTGCTCTATACTTATCTGACCCATCTGTACTCTTTCTTTAACAGACATAAACTTTATGTTTATGTGTTTGGATTTAGACGCGCTCCTGTTGCTGTTAGAGTACTGCACTGCGGAATTGTTATCGCAATATAACCTCATAGGGATTTCTATCCCTTGTACAATGCGTAATCCAGTAACAAAATTCCGCAGCCATAGTGCCTGGTTTGATGCCTCAAAGCATGCAACAAATTCTGCTGCCATGGTGGACGATGCAATAAGTGTTTGCTTTACACTTTTCCAGGATATTGCACCTCCAGCCAATAAGAATATGTTGCTTGACATGCTTTTTAATGTGTCTGCGCATCTACCAAAATCCGAGTCGGAATACCCGATGATCTCCAGTTTATCCGACTTCCTATATGTCAACATGTGCCCCTTTGTTCCTTGCAGATATCAGAGTACTCTTTTAACTGCTTTCCAGTGATCCATTCCTGGGTTACTAACATATCTCCCCAACATGTTTACAGCAAAGGCAATGTCCGGCCTAGTACAAACTTGAGCATACATTAAACTCCCAACTGCAGAAGCGTAAGGGACCGTTTTTATTTCCTCAATCTCAAGTTTTGTCTTAGGACATTGACTCAGACTAAGTCTGTCACCCTTTGCTATAGGGGTACTTAGGGGTTTGGAATCTGCCAATCCGTAACGTTGTAACACACTTTTAATGTATGCTTTTTGTGATAATCCAAGAATACCACGAGAACGATCTCGATGTATCTGGATTCCTAACACAAAACTGGCATCACCAAGATCCTTCATATCAAAATTGTCTGATAGAAATCTTTTTGTAGTGTGTAACAATTCCTTATTGTTCAAGGCAAGCAATATGTCATCCACATATAATATAAGAAATATAAAATTACTCCCACTGAACTTGTGATAAACACAATCCTCAACCGAGTTGATCTCAAAGTGATAACCGACTATCACCTCAAGGAATTTGTGATACCATTGACGAGAAGCTTGTTTAAGCCCATAAATGGATTTCTTAAGTCTGCAAACCAGATCTTTTGAGTTACTTTCTACAAAGTGTTCTGGTTGCATCATGTAGATCGTTTCCTCAATATTACCATTGAGAAAAGCGGTCTTAACATCCATCTGATGAAGCTCAAGGTCAAAATGTGCAACTAATGTCATGATTGTTCTAAAGGAATCCTTCGTCGATACTGGAGCGAAAGTTTCTTTAAAATCAATCCCTTCACGCTGGGTATAACCTTTCGCTACAAGACGTGCTTTATGTCTTTCCACATTACCCAGGGAATCGCGTTTGGTTTTGTAAACCCATTTACAACCAATTGCCTTTTTCCCTTCAGGTAATGGGACAAGATCCCATACCGCATTATCCTGCATTGATTTATACTCTTCTTTCATAGCGTCAATCCACTTTTGAGATTCAGAGCTTGCCATGGCCTGTTTGTAGGATGAGGGATCATCTACAGTTCCAGCACATAACTCATCATGCTCCTGAAGATATACTATAAATTCTGGACCTATAATACTCTTCCTTTCTCTAGTGGACCTTCTTAATGGCACTATTTCCTCTTGTTGCACTTCTTGAGGAGGTAGAGTTTGATCATTATGAACGATGCCATTTTGATTACCTTGTGGAAGATTATCTTGAGGTTCCTCTTGTTCTACCCGAATCTATGTATCCTGGTTAGAACCCTCAAGTGGAGCATCAGTGTTAATCTGAGGATTACCTTGTTCTAATGGGATCGAAATGATTGGCATTACCGCCCAATCTTCAGATATCTCAGTATCCCTATTAAAACCTTCATGAATCTTTATGGATTCTTCCTCAAAATCAACATATGTTCCCTTATTCTTCCCCCCAAACTCAACATCCTCTAGAAACTTGGCCGTTCCTGTCTCAAATATTGTACCAGTGAGAGAATCATAAAACTTAAACCCTCTAGAATGTTCGGAATAACCTATGAAGAAACAACTAACTGTTTTTGGGTCCAGTTTCTTTTCTTGAGGTTTGTAAGGCCTCACCTCAGCTGGACAACCCCACACATGCAGATGCTTTAAATTAGGTTTACGCCCGTTCCAAAGCTCATATGGAGTCCTAACAGTAGCCTTTGTGGGTACTCGATTGAGTATATAAGCGGCACATTTGATGGCTTCCCCCCAGAGAGATAATGGTAGAGATGAGTGACTTATCATGCTTCTAACCATATCTTTTAGTGTTCGGTTCCGTCTCTCAGATACACCGTTCATGCGAGGTGAACCAGGCATAGTGTATTGAGGGACTATTCCACACTTCTCTAGGTACTGTGCAAAGGAACCTGGACGTTGTTCACCCGATCCGTCATATCTACCATAGTATTCACCACCACGGTCAGATCTAACGGTCTTAATGCTTTTACCAAGTTGTTTCTCAACCTCGGTCTTAATTGTTATGAACTTATCCAGGGCCTTATACCTTTCTTGTTGACCAAACCTTGACCCGGTCCTTTGCCATATGTCTTCCGCTTAGGTCCTGCCTTATTTGGTGATGTAATCACATTAGCCTCAAGCGTTGTGCCTTTAAGTCTTTCCTCCTCATGTGCAGCGTGGGAAATCAACTCATTGATATTCCACTTTTCTCGCATGCAGTTATAGGTGGATTGGAAATACTTAAACCGGTCTCGCAGCGAATGAAATATGAATCTCACTATGCATTCCTCAGGTAAGTCTAAACCGATTGCCTTTTAACTTTTGGCCAATCATCAACATTCCCAGAATGTGCTCCCGGATTTTACCTTTGCCATTATACTTTTTGGTAGCTAGCTCGATGAGCAAACGCTGCATCTCTACCTTTTCATTTTTTTTTGGCAAAGGCTTTCTCAATCTCCGTGAGAAAGACCGAGGCAGTGGTAACACCTTTAGGGACAGCCCCACGCAATGCTACTGCTATTCCCTGTAACAAGAGTGTCATGCATAACTTATTTGACCTTTCCCACTTTTCATCAGCCTTAGTTTCATCCGGTGTACTTTCCGGACTAAGGGGAGATGGTTTGGGAGTTAACAATGCATAGTCGTAATCATGTACAGATAAAAACAGCAACATTTCTTCCTTCCACAATTGGAAGTCCGAACAATCCAACGTCGGTGGACGATTCCCCAAAAAATTGTAACCCATGGATACTATAATAGGAACAAACAACACAAAGCACATCTAGCATTTTGACATATAACTTAAAACATGTGCATAAACATGACAAATACATGTAAAACATAAAATTCATTGATAATAGATACCGGAGGGCAAATCAAATTAACATGAAATTTTATGAGTTTGAGAAAAATACTATGATCATTATTTTAATTTTCTAATTGCCAATGAGACCTTCCGGAGGGCCGATGTCATTTACATATATTAAAATAACCATAATTTGATTTTCTTAAGTACCGGTGAAACCTTCCGGAGGGCCGATTTCACCTACTTAAAATCAAAAAATTGTAAGGCTGAATTTAATTTATCATAACTACCGATGAAACCTTCCGGAGGGCCGATTTCATCTAATTAAAATTAAAATCAGCACCAAGACCATTTTCAATAATTTTCTCTCGTTCATGATTAATTTAAACTCAAACGTGAACCTTCCAGAGGGCCGATAATATTTGAATTTAAATTAATCCCCGAACTTTTCGAAGCCTAAGATCCTTAAGAAAATTAATTTTAACCTTCCGGAGGGCCGATTAAATTAATTTCTTAGTTTCACCTACCGGTCTACGAAACCTTAATCATGCATCGTCATTTAATCATTCACACACACACAATTTAATTCACAAATAAACATACAAAAAAAATGCATGCCAAACACAACATACTTGTGAAATAATTTACATACAATATATATATATATATATATCCGAACAAAATATGTACTTTCAAAAAAAAATTCTCTTTTTTTTTTCCGCAGGTTACCGTGATAATCAGTGGACAGTCTTCGATCAGCATTAACATCAGGGGTTAAGCTGTCGATGAGCCACTGTCCCAATAATTTTGATTTTATTCGTTATTTTAGGGTTGATTTGATGCTAATTTTGGGAGAAAAAATTTGAGACATCAATAAACCCTAATTTTACCCGGAAAAAAAAATCCCCAAACTATAAAAATTGCAATTTACTGATAATAAAACATGTGTTTCAATACAATAAATCACATAACATGCTTTTCATACAATCCCTAAATCCATGCCCCGCCAATTCAATTCACATATAATCCCAAGGACATGGATTCTTTACAATGAAGAAAAGCATGCGTTTTTTTATCTATCAATACTCAATTTGATTATTCTACTGAATCCAAAAAGGGTTTAACCTGGCTCTGATACCAATTGTTATATTTTATCCGAAATCGCATCAAATAATATATAACAAATCGCGGAAAAAATTAAACCCTTTTGCTAGATTCATTAATAGAAGAAATTATATTTTATCCGAAATCGCATCAAATAATATATAACAAATCGCGGAAAAAATTAAACCCTTTTGCTAGATTCATTAATAGAAGAAACAGAAAATCAAGAATACTTACGGGTTTGCCTGCTGCTATCCATCTAGTATTCTCTAGCGTTCTTTTGCGTTCTTTAGCGATTCCACGTTCTCCGGCGATTCAGTTTATGAAACTAAGAGACCTGCAGAATCAGATTAGATAAGAAGAAAAAAGGTTTCCAAACACTAAGGAAGCGGCCGTATTTCTGATTAGGGTTTAGAGTTATGAAATACCTAAACCTAGCCCCTTATTTATAGATTTTACAATGTGAAGCCCAACATTGTAAAGCCCATCATTTGTTACTTCCTTGTGTCCGGGACCATAACCCAATAAATTGATAATTCAATTTATATCCCTGATTTATTAATTCAGGCTTAAGTGTTGAGATTTGGGCCCTCTTCATCACAGTGCCCAAATTCAACCCGGTTACCACACTTGAGCCCATAACGCCTTTTTACCCATAGGTCCAATTTAGTTAATTAAATAATTAACTCGACTACTTTTAATTTTGACTTCCTTAAGACAATAATCGAATATGTTTATTTAGCATGTCGGTCCAAATTATTGTTAGTCTATAAATATATTAAATAAATATATTCCAACAATTTTGATTTTAAAAAAAAACTTTGGTTACATTAGGTGATCAATTTTTTTTATTACAAAATAAATTAGATAGTCCAAACTTTTTAAACAATAATCATATGATATAACGATTTTTTAACAAATCGGATGATGTACATAAATATGTTATTGTCTATAATTGTATGGTTAGTAAATAATCATGTTTATAAAAATTATGATAAAATATTTTTTTAAAGTAAAGTTTTTACTACAAATTTAGATTTTATATAGAATTTGGACATTGATATTTAAATTTAAACTATAAAATTTCAAAATCAATTCGTAACTGAACAAACAAAATTTAAATAAGAGATAAGATTATAATTAAAATTAAATGAAACACTAATTTAAAAAGAAAACCGTGTCTACTAGTCGTAGGAGGGGTAACCAAATTGGTGGAGTAGTTGAACTCGTGACTAAAAGGTTTCTTGGTTGAGTTTGTCATAATAATAATAATAATAATAATAATAATAATAATATATATATATATATATAATTTTGAGACTAAAAATTTGGCACAAACACTAAGTCATATCTTTAAGACAATAATGGATAAAAAAATATATTTTAAAAGGTTTATCATGTTTTATTATTATTCATACTTTGATACTTGCATCAAATATATTAATGGAATAGATGCCAAAATGAAAATGTTAGGTGCATACAAAGTCAAAAAAGTTTTGAAATTAATACATACTGATACTTGTGGATCGTTCCCATAAGAATTTTAAAATGGGTATCGGTAATTTATATTATTTATAGATGATGTATATCGATACAGATTTCTATACCTTATTCACGAGAAATCAAAAGGCCTAAAACAAGTTTATTATTTTTAATACAAAAGTTAAACAAGTGGTATAACATTAAATGCGTATTATATGACCACAATAATGAGTAATATGAAAAATATGACGATTCAAATTAACAACGTCAACGACCATTTGCAAAGTACCTAAACGAGTTTCGTATATTTTCTCAGTTACAACCTCATTTTCCTGACACGAATGGTAAATCTAAGAAAGGAGACCGTAACTTAAGGATACGGTGAAGAATATAATTAGTCATTCAACTTTACCACTATCACTCTAAAGTGAGACCATAAAATATGTTTTATATATTTTCAGTATATTTCTCATAAAGACAAACATTAAGACTCCACATGAAGTTTAGACTTGGCTTAAGTCTAGCTTAAAATATCTGTATGTTTGTAAATGTTTATATGAAGAGAAACCTTATAAGTCGAATAAAAAAAAGATCTTAAGACGGTTAGTTGTCATTTCATTGAATATTCAAGACATTCAAGAGGTTTCAGTTTTATAATCCTTCAACTAAAAGTAGATTTAAAATGTGAAAATAAGGTTCTTTGAAAATGCTGAGTTTGATGGGAAATAATTTAAGAGAAAATATTCATTTCGAGGAAGAATCCATAGAGATTGATGAAGGTTTTATCGAAGATAAGTAGGTCATGAAGCCAACATATTGAACTACAATGAATACTGTTGGTAAATTGAATGCTCCATTTGAGAAGTGATCTGTAAAAATTATGAAGTATCTAACAAAATAAGTGGGCGCAAAGAGAACATATCACACCAGAGTGATATATGTTGATGAAGTGATACTCATGTATCAAATGATTTGGTTTCAATTCTAGTCATTTCAATTATGTTAGAACATGAAGATACTTATGGTGATATTTTTTTTCCAAATATGGAACAAAATATAATTATTCAAAAATATTAGACTCTACCTTATCAAGAAGTTCATACTGAAGTAATAATACCCTTAAAAATATTCGTTAGAGATACGAAGAATGTTATATTTTCAGATTATATACTATATATGTAAAGACATGAAGATTCATATAACACAACGGTAAATAATTCGTTGTATTTCCATTAAGACATAAAAAATTCTGATTCTCTGGTATGGATCGAATCTTTGAAGGAATAATAATATAACTCAATGCATAACACGTTTTATGAGCTTATCTCATCACCAAAATGAGAAAAATCGTTGGATGCAAGTGGATTTATAAAACCAAACATGACTATAAAAATAATATGAAGAGATATAAAACAACACTTATGATAAAAGTTATACTTAGTGTAGAAGGATTAACTTTAAAAATATATTATCTACTTTAATTGAATGACTATTTTAGGACAATCATAGTACTAGCTACATACGTTGGCCTAGAGCTTCAACAAATGGATAATACAACTATTTTTCTTAATGGTCACAGTGAAGAAATGATCTATATGGTGCAGTCTGATAACTTTGTAATTGGTGATTCAAAGTACATGATATGTCAACTTAAGAAATCCATCTATCGGCTAAACTATGCTTATCGACAATGATACCATAAGTTGATTGAGGTAATAATCTATATTGGTTTTGAGATAAATTCAGTTCAGGACTTTGTGATTAGAAGTTTAGTGGAAGCAAGTTCATATTTTAATATAATGTGTTGATGATATACTGCTAGCCATGAATGATAAGTAATTATTGCATACTACAAAGATATTTCTTTCATAGAAATTTGATATAATATAGTTTGGTGATGCAAATTTTGTATATAGGAATACAGATTTTTCGTGATCGTTCCTATTAAACCTTGAGATTTCCAATATATATATATATATATATATATATATATATGAAGTATGTTGCAATATTACTGAATAGTAAATAGAAAACCCTTGAATACCCCTTTAATATAAGACAAATTAAGCAAAGATAATATCTAAAGATAAAATACAATATATAAAAAATACAAAGGATCATATATGCTTCGGCAGTTAGAAGTCTGATGTATGATCAAGTTTGTACAATGACAGAAATTGCCTTTGTTATCGGATTATTGGTAAGGGTGAACCATTATAAATCAGTCAAAAAAATTCTCCAATATCTGTAACAAACAGAAAGACACATTAACGTATAAAAAGTTATGTTATATGAAGATCATTAGATATACAGACTCAGATTTATAGGGTTGGTTGTTTGATTTTGTCAAAGTAAACGGATAAAAAATCATGTGAGGTTATATTGTGATAATAATTATGAAGTCTAATATTCTAATAGTGACATGATCTTGGCTAAGTCCAAGCATATTATATATCAATTTCATGTCTATTAAATAAAGATTACATAATCATCAAATTAGTATAAAACATATCAAAGTAAACTTTACGGTGGCAAATCATCTTCTGAAAGTATTGTTACATATAATTTTCAAGAACACATCATTAAGATGGGTATGTTTGTTTAAAGAATCATTGATTCTTGTAAGATTTTGTATTAGATCCTAAGATATGCTTACCATTTTGTTGTATATACTTAATTATGGTTGTAACATATCTGAATAACTCATTTTCTTTTATTTAGTCCATCGACTTTAAAATCAACATTTTGGGTCCCTAGACTTGGCGAAATCTATAAAGTTAGTTCTTGGTACGTGATGTTTTCCTTAGAGCTGGTATGTGGAACTAAAGTCAATTTGAGAAATGTTGCATATATAGTTCTTTTATTTTAATACCATTTTACGTCTTAAAATTATTATATATATTTTTATAAAAATATTAGATAATAAAATATATTTTTTAAAAATAAAAAAAACAGAGTATGTTGTAATTAATTTTTTTTTCTTTAAATGATTTTTTTTATTAAACTAGAATTAAAAGAACTTTAACAAGTATATACTATGATTTTAATGCAATGGAAATCAGGGGAGATTGAAAACCTGAATTTCCTCTTATGTAATGGAAACTATGGGAGACTGAACACTTGGTTTTCTTTTTAGGTAATGGAAACTAGTGTAAATTGAACACTTGAGTTTGGGTTTTCTTTAAGCATTAATTATTTGTCTTAACGATACAAAACTGGGTCCAAGTTTAAGAGCAAGGTTTCCAAAGCCATAGGAACATAGGCTCCCATAAGGGTTGATAACCCTCTTGATCGGGCCATAAGGATTGTTTTTCTTAATTCATATTGAGATTGACATTTGCCTTCTACTGTACCCATTCACTTCATAGTATATTTCTTTATCGTAAATATCATCTTTCTAAATTTCTGTTTTTTGGTACTAAAAGGTGCTTAATTAAATTTATCCCTTAAATTTTCTGTTTTTGGTACTAAAAGGTGCTTAATTAAATTTATCCCTTGACTAGTCAAGCATAAGAATCATAGTGTGGGCTATATTTAGAATGAAAAAATTATACTAGTTTTTTGTGTGGATTATTTCTGATTGAGGGTAATTTAGTAAAGTGTTTTGGGAATTTAATGTTTAAGGTGGAGTGTAGTGAGATAGTTAAGGTGTGTGCAGTTTTGGGAATTAATGTTTAAGGTGAAGTATAGTGAGATAATTAAGGTGTGTGCTTGTATTAAATTATGATCACCCTCATTAATGAAAGTGGTTGAGGTATTTATACTTAATTAATGACTCATGGGCCTTCCGGGTCAGATTGTGGAGTCGGGTCAAGTTAAAGAACCCATTAGCCCAAGATGTGAAATGACTAACACATAGCTTAGTCACTTTCCACTACATTTGTTATGTTCGGTTTCTCATGGCAGTGGTTTGGTCCGAACTGCCCTTCAGATAAAAGCAAGTTGCAGTGTCAAAAATATCCGACCTTACCAGTTTTAAGCTTAAAAGCATTAAAACTTGCATGATAATTAAATAAAAATAAATATAATTCATTATGTGAAATAGAAACATAAGTGTTTGCTATTATATACGTTATAAATAATTATATCCTCAAATTTTTCCAGCCAATATATGTACGACGAGTGATTATATTCGATAACATGATAAGGCCCGTCCTATCCCGACCAAATTTACTTGTAATTTTTAATTTGGGTGTGCTTGAATAGTTTTATTAATACCAAAATCCAATGTTAAAAGGTCTTCTTACCATTTTAATTTGGGTGTGCATTTTCTTGAGCTAATAGAGCTTAACGTTTTGAGAGATGTGGTTGGTATATCTGTCATATACGCATTTAACAAGTATATATTGTGATTTTTAATTCAATTTTATCATGATTTTAATGCAATAAAAAATAATATTAATTAAGACATACACTATTTTTTTTAATTCTAAAAACAGATTACTTCATAATCTAACATACTTTATTTTTATAGTAAAAAAATAAAATAAAACTAATTTAAAAGGTGAAATTAGGATGAGAGTCGAAGGATTATACATGCAACGTTTCTTGAATTGACTTTAGTTTCACGTGGTAGCTCTAGGAAAAATATAACACGATATTGACTAAATTTATATATTTTACCAAGTTTATGGATTCAGAATGGTGATTTGAAGTCGTAAGACTAAATGAAAGAAAACAGGATAATCACGGAACTATTTAGCGATTTAAGCATTATAACATATATAAGAAGTATGTCCATTTAAGTTTTATTGACTTATTCTTTTAATTAAGTAGATATCCACTTCATTTAGAACCAATAAGTAGATATCCACTTCATTTAGAACCAATTAAGAATATATATATATATACACACACGATTTTATTTCATGTTACTTTTATGCTACATACCACTATAGATCTATGCAATTGATTATTGGCGACGATGTGATTATTGTTGTGTTAATTTACGTATTTTAATGCAATGAATATGACTTCAGTCTTTTATTTTTAATCGTTGTACACGAGATTTCTATGATTATCTATTAATAATATAATCTTAAAAAATTTAATTTAATAAATGCATCATTTGGAAGCATATAAAATCTAAATGGGGAATATTGGAATTATCTGTTTAGATAGATCATCGTAATTTACAATTGACAATTATGGTCTGATTAATGAGTAATCACATAAATATGAACCAGACTAATAGATGAAAACCATTTATAGAAGTAATTGTGTAAATACCATGTCAAATTCGAATTTTTTGAATGATTAAATCAGAATATTGACATTTAAATTATAAAGTTTAGTGACAATTTAACAAATAGTAAAATTATAGTCCATAATCACATCAAGTTCAATAAAGGATTGAATTGTAAATAAAATTAAATTAAAAACTTAATTTTATTTTTATATAAAAAATCATCAAGTTTCATTTGTTCACAACCTGACTAAAAAATGTTTGGGTTGCTGCTAATTAAAAGATCATATCGTGAAAGTTCCAGATATCCTTAAAACAAAAAAATAATAATAAGGGTTGCGGATAACATATGACTCGTGGTGTTAGAAAGGTTATTCAGATCCAAAAGAATATAGGCGAAATAAAAACACAATATATATATATATATAATTTTTTTATTTCAAATTTTAAAAAAATACTCAATATACCAAAATAAATTAGGATTTAAATGATTTGAATATACTTTAATTTTATTAAAATGTTTACTATAAATTATTTATTAAAAAAATAAGTCGATCGGAAAATAGACGATTTTGTGTTATAAAAGAATAAATTAAAAACAAAGTCGAACAAAAAATAATAATTTAATAACCATTTCCAAGCAAGACCAGGGCATCCATTGGGTTTCCCTATGGGATTTCAATGCCACTCGTCATCCGAAGGAGTAATTAGGCTCCTCCAAAAGTTGGTCCTCAATAATTGATGACTTCAATAATTGATGCTACCTCAGTGATCTCAGTGATCTGCGGTCCACTAGATTTCACTTCTCTTGGATTAATAAGCAGCCTTCTTACCTGATCCGCCTCAAAACTGATCGTGTTCTAGTCAACCCTGACATAGACGATTTCTTCCATATGTCTTTCGCTCACTTTGCTTTTCTCTGTTCCTTCGATGACACCACTGTCACTCTCAATATTTGGTTCCCCCGTTAAAGATGCAAGAAACCATTCAAATTCTTTAATATGTGGCAATCTCATCCTCAATTCAAATATATTGTTTCCAAAAGCTGGAATTTTCATATCTCTTCCTCTGTATGAGTCTTGTCACCGATAAAATCAATCGTCTTCAGGATGAGCTTGCTTGTCTCAATCGTAAAGAATTCAAAGACATTAGTACTAGGGTTTCTACTGCTCAAAACATTCTCTTTTAAGCTTAATCTAATCTTTCCATTGACCCCCTAAACCTTATAATCGTCACTAAAGAAGTCGAGGCTTCTACGACTTTCATCTTTCTTAGTCATGCTGAATAATTCTTCCTCAAGCAAAAATCTAGAGAAAACTGGATCAAGTTTGGTGATAAAAACACCAAATGTTTCCACAACAGTATAAAAATCTGTCTTTTCTGTAACAAAATTATTTCTATCAATAATGACCATGGTTTCACTGTTTCAACTCCTGCTAGGTGTTTCTAAGGTCATTGTGAGTTACTTCGAGGAATCCCTTGGTACCAGGAATCATGTTGGTTATCCGCGGTTGGAGAAAGTTTCGTCTTTTATTTCCTCTAAATTTAATGATACTAACAAGACATCAATGATTCATGAGATCACTAGCGAGGAGATTAAGTCTACCATTTTCAGTATTAATATTAATAAATCATCAGGTCCTGATGGTTTTAATTCCAGTTTCTTTAAGTCTACCTAGAATGTTGTAGGGCAAGATATCTGTAATGGTGTCCTCGAGTTCTTCCAATCCAAAATTCTCGACACCTGTTAGAACTCCACTTCTATTGCTCTCATTCCTAGGAAGGATTCCCCTTATGTAGATGCTGATTTTAGACGTATTACTCTTTGTAATGTTGTTTACAAGACCAACTCTAAAATCATAGCAAATAAAATTAAGGATTATTTCCCCTATCTGATTGATAATTCAGAATCGACTTTCATCTCGGGTAAGAACATCTCGGATAACATCTTTCTCTCCCACGAACTTATAAGGAGTTATCATACTAATTATAAAGGTAAAAGGGTACGCCTTAAAATTGATCTTATGAAAGCTTTCGATAATGTCCACTGGTATCTCATCCTTGATATTCTTGTGGCGATGAACTTCCCAGCAAAGATGATCACTTGGATCATCAACTGCATCTCATTTCCCTCTTACTCTATCAATATTAATGGAGATCCTTACAGTAACTTCAAAGGTAGAAAATGCCTTAGGCAAGAGGACCCACTTTCCCTTTTTATCTTTGTCCTTATCATCCAAATCTTCTCCAGCACCCTCAAGGAGAAGAGTAATGATAAAAACTTATGGTTATACTGGAAGTGCCACAAACTCAAAATTACAAACCTTTGCTTTGCAGACGATCTTATGATCTTCTGTCATGGTGATATCGACTATATTCTCTTTATCAAAGAGGATTTTGATGATTTCTACTCCATTTATGGTCTCAAATTCGACCCCTGTAAAAGTCATATCTTTATGTCGAGTATCAATAATCCTCTTTGCCTTTAAATCTTGTCTATTATGGGTTATTTGGAAGGATCTCTCCCAATTAAATATATGGGATTTCTCCTTCTTATCGGTCATCTTACCCACTCAGACCGCTGTCCTTTTCTTCATAAGATTGCCGCTAGGATTGACTCTTGAACCTCTAAGTATCTGTCATATGCGGGTAGACTTCAGCTTATCAAATCTGTGTTATTTGTTGGTCAAGTATAATGGTCCTCCATCTTTATCCTCCCCTCCAGGATCATTAAAAAGCTGACCCAAAACCTTCACCATTTCCTTTGGTCTGGATCCGCTATGAAAATTCATGGGGCCAAAATGGCATGGTCTAATATCATCTCTCCCACACAAGAGGGTGGCCTTGGGATCCTAGATCTAATAATATGGAATTAGGCGGATGTCCTTAAGCATCTTTGGTCTATTATTAGTAATAAAAATCACTCTATCTCGTGTGATTGGATAAAAATTAAAAAAAAATATAAAATAACAATTTCTGGGATCTTTCTATTGGTTCATCTCCTTCTTGGATTTGGAGGAAAATTCTTCGTCTTCTCCCATTGGTTAGTAATTTGTACAGGGTGGCTATTGGAAATGGTTCGAGCATATCCTTCTGGTACGACCCATGGCTCCTCCCTACCTCTCCTGCTTCACATTATGGGACCAATATCATCAAGGATTCATGGCTCGGGAAAAATCTCAAGGTATCATATATAATTCTCGATGGCATTTGATTTGGTCTTAAACATCAGATCTGCTATAACCAGAAGTCGTTCTAATCTTCTGGAGATAAACAGCCTCATCATTTCCATACTGCATCCTAACATCAATTCCTATGATGTTCTATACTGGATTGCGAAGGCTGGCTGCAATAACTTCACAATCAAGGATACCTATAACGTTATTCGTACGCCTGCCCCTGTTGTGGGGTGGGCAGGGTTAGTATGAAATTTAATATTCCTCATCACCAATTTATTTTGTGGCTCGTTAATCTGAGAAAACTTTGTACCAGAGATAAGCTTCTCAGTTGGGGTATCAATACCCCACTTGATTGTGCATTAAGCAATTCTGATTCAGAAACTATTGTTCATATCCTCTTTGACTGTAGTTTCACTTAGAGTATTTGGACCTATGCTAGTTCAAAACTAGGTTTCTTTTTTTTTTCTACTTCGTGCTGGCAGTCTTGGGTCTGCGAGGCGTCAAATTGGTCTCATTCTCAATACCATTTCATTTGGCGCTCCTGCTTTGGCGCAGTTATTTATCACGTTTGGAAGAAGAGGAACTCAAGAATTTTTGGTTCCTCTCCGACCACTGCCTCTCTGGATTCTCACCGAATCTTCTCAGATCTTCGTTTCAGATTCTACGGTACCAAGATTTGTTAGCCTATGTAACTGCTTTTAATTTATTTATATATTCTCCTACTTTATTTGCAGGTCTCTTCCTCCTCGGTCTCGTTCGTTGTCTTCCATTGCTGTGGACTTCCCTGAAGTTTCTATCTATCGGCTTAATTGACCATTGTTGAGTTGTTTTAGTTATTCTAGTTTTTCTCAGTTGTGTCATCACTCCTATTATGATTAATTCAACAGTCCTGTTTATCGACATCCTTATGTCGATTGTATCTCCTCGAGGTATGCCCTAAGTACTTGTATGCACACATTTTATTTTATTTAATACTTTTTCACACAAAAAATACAGTAAAATTTAAACATATATTATAATCACGACGATATAAATCTTGTGGTGGTACGGTACATTGTACCATGTATAATGCTAATAATATGATATTTGGGTTGTTATGGTTTGGATGTGATTTCACAAATCAAATAATAATAACTCCAATTCTATGAAAACTAACATAGTTCGCTAAAAACTTGATTTCAAAATCATAAATTAAATATCATTTATTTTATGATTACGTATTATATAAAAAATATATAAGCTTCGGTGTAACAAACATATTATTTTCGAAAATATTTCAATAAACATTATATTTATATAATTTTTAAATCAATATGTTAATTTCAAAATATTGTTAAACTTTTAAAATATTTAATATATATAAATAAACTATGTTTATGATACCAAATCATTATTTTTTTAATTCTTACAATTTAAATGACTAAAAATACTTGTAATCGTTAATATTTCCAATCGTTTTTTTATTACTAAATACATCAAACTATTTTGTTTTAAATAGTTTATAGCACATACTAAAAACTTATTACAAAATAATGAAAACAAAAGTATTTAAAAAATCATAATTAGCTACATGCTTCCACTTTATTTTAAAAAACACAATTTTCTACTCTTGTGATTTTAAAAATATACAATAAGGTAGTATAATCAAATACACTATAGATATTGATATTGCGTGTACGAATATGGGTTGAATTTTGTAGGTAAAAGAAGTAAAATGGAAGTTAAGAGATGGTGGAAGAAGAGGGGACATGGTAAGGTCATGTCACGAGTCCGTTACGTTGACGAAATCACCCACTCCCCAAACCCTGAAGCTGAAAGATATAGAGAGAGGAGAAGAATGTTTTTCTTATTTTTTAGACACGCGTACTTTTCTTACTGGTCCCCTCCCTCGTTCACCGCTTTAACCGCACTTCCCACTTTCATGTTTGCTTATTGCCGAACATTCTTACTCATCTCCCTTTCATCTCACTTCACCTAACATATTCTACCCATCAATACATTTAAAATACCAAAATTAATTTATACACCGGTCCATGTATTTCATCTCATATGATTTTTTTTATAGGATTATATTTCGTCTCATTTGATATTTAAAAAAAATTAAATTAAAAAATTAGTTACAAATTATATAATTAAAAAGAGGATTTAATATATATATATACATATATATATTTTGAGAGATTACGTAATTAGTGGCTATTGTTTAGGAGTGTTTAATGTAACTCCGTAATTAGTGGCTA
Source organism: Limnanthes douglasii subsp. nivea (assembly GCA_036936605.1). NCBI lineage: Eukaryota > Viridiplantae > Streptophyta > Magnoliopsida > Brassicales > Limnanthaceae > Limnanthes > Limnanthes douglasii. Next base: position 101,764,360 of record JAUPFV010000004.1, read on the forward strand.
TTGTTTAGAAGTGTTTAATGTAACTCCGTAATTAGTGGCTATTGTTTAGGAGTCGTTTCGTTTATTTAGGAGACGTTACCTTAATTAGATTGGTGTAAGTTATTATATAAACACAGGAAGTGAATCAATCGAGGCATCTCATTGCTTTGCAATCTAGTTCACTCCAATTTTCTTTTAGGGTTTTTCTTTGAGCCATGTCTTTTCATGGTATCAGAGCCTGACATACACACACAATAAAACAATGGCCGGCGACGATGAAAAATCACCATCGTCACCAAGAAGGGAGATGAATTCACCATTTTTTCTCGACACGGGAGACCGACCAGGCGACTTCATCACACCCACTCGTCTATGCGGAGTATCCTCTACTAAAAGCGCCACCGATCAACTCTTCACACCAGAACAATGGAAAGCTCTTGCAGGCTTAATTGGTAATGCTCCTGTTCAGGATGACGGGTTGAGTGGTAAGTTTGACACGAAGTCATGGATCATTGACACTGGGGCAACTCATCATGTTACCGGTGATTTGTCTTGGTTATTTGACGCTGTGGCATTATTTGACTGTCCAGTTGGACTTCCTAATGGTGAATCTGTCGTTGCAACAAAATCTGGTTCAGTTCGATTATTAGATAAATTAACTCTTAATAATGTTCTATATGTGCCGAAACTCAATTGCAATTTACTTTCGGTTTCACAATTGAATGATGACTTACATTGTATTGTCCAATTCAATTCTTATATGTGTGCTATACAGGACCACACCAGGGAGCTGATTGGGACGGGAGTTAGGCGAGATGGACTTTACTACTTCTTTAGAGATGAAGGTGATTCAGTACAACATGTGTCTGTCAACAAAGCAGAATCGACTTTGGAGTTGTGGCACAAAAGGATGGGACACCCTTCAGCAAAAATAGTAAAGTTACTTCCTCCGGTTGGTAGTCTTAAGGGTAGTTTAAATAAAGCTTGTGAAATATGTTTCCGTGCTAAGCATCCAAGAGACAAATTTACATTAAGTGACAATAAGGCAACTAGAATTTTTTAGAAAATACATTGTGATTTGTGGGGACCTTATAAACATGTCTCTTCTTGTGGAGCTCGGTATTTTTTAACTATTGTTGATGATTTCTCAAGAGCTGTATGGATTTATTTGTTGGTTGATAAAACAGAGGTTTTTCGTATGTTCATGTTTTTTATTGCAATGGTAGATCGACAATTTTCTCAAACAGTGAAAGTCGTTCAAAGTGATAACGGTACAGAATTTAAATGCTTGCTTGACTACTTTTCTGCAACTGGTATTTTGTTCCAAACTTCCTGTGTGGGGACCCCACAACAAAATGGGAGGGTTGAACGAAAACACAAACATATTTTAAATGTCGGGAGGGCATTACGCTTTCAAGCAAATTTGCCTATTTATTTTTGGGGAGAAAGTGTTCTGGCTGCTGCTCATTTAATAAACTGCACTCCTTCTCCTCTTTTAAACAATAAAACACCTTTTGAAATTCTATTTGGCACCCCTCCTTCATATGAGGAAATACGCACCTTTGGTTGCCTTAGCTTTGCTCATAATCAAAAATCCAGTGATGACAAATTTGCAAGTAGAAGTAGAAAATGCGTTTTTTTGGGTTACCCGTTTGGAAAGAAGGGGTGGAAATTGTTTGATTTGGACAGAAAGGAATCGTTTGTTTCTCGAGATGTCAAGTTCTTTGAGGATATTTTTCCGTTTAATAACCCAGGTGCTGCAAATATTATTCCAGAAAATATTGTCCCTACGGCGCATGTTGAAGTTGATCATGATTTTGCTGATTTTGTTAATGCTGATTTGCCTAACCCACAAGTCCAAACACAACCCCAAGAAGATCAAGCATCCCATTTTGATGCAGATCGGGACCCAGGTTTCAGGGAGGGTGGGCAGGTCCATACCGAGACTTCATCAGCAGCACAAACAGAGGCCCCTTCTCAGTCACAAGTTGTTTTGCCTGATAGGCCCGAGTCACCAGGACTTGATAATACACGCAATGGGCAGTCCGTTCCTATGGGAAGGGGGATGAGGAATAAAATTCCTTCAGTTCTATTACGAGACTTCGTTACTCATACTGTTATAGCTGAAAGTCCATCTTCCGCCACTCCGTCTCCACAGCATCCCTCAGGTACCCCTTATCCCATAGCACATTATATAAATTGTGACCATTATTCTGTGAATTATCAGAAGTTTCTTGCATCTATTATTTCGAGCAATGATCCCAAGTCGTTCAAAGAAGCTATGAAAGATGTAGGTTGGCAAAAGTCAATGCAGGAGGAGATTCGGGCTTTGGAGGAAAATGGTACGTGGACGCTTGAACCTCTTCCAAAGGGTAAGCGTGCTTTGGGAAGTCAGTGGGTTTACAAAACCAAGTATTCCTCAAGCGGTGATATTGAAAGGCTCAAATCCAGATTAGTAGTTTTGGGGAATCATCAAAAAGCAGGTATTGATTATAATGAGACTTTTGCTCCGGTTGCCAAAATGACTCCGGTTGCCAAAATGACTACGGTACGTGCTTTCTTGACTTTTGCTCCTTTTTGCATGGAGATCTTGAGGAAGAGGTTTATATGAAACTTCCCCCTGGATTTGAGAGGTCTTATCCAAACTTGGTCTGCAGGTTACGAAAATCTCTTTATGGGTTGAGACAGTCTCCGAGATGTTGGTTTGCAAAGTTGGCCACGGCTCTTAAAGGATATGGTTTCTTGCAATCCTACTCTGATTATTCCCTTTTTACTTGCACTAAGGGCAATGTTCAAATAAATGTGCTAGTGTACGTCGACGATCTTATTATTTCTGGGACTGATTCCGCTGCACTTAAGGCATTTAAAGCCTATCTCAGTGACTGTTTTAAGATGAAAGATCTTGGCAATTTGAAATATTTTCTCGGAATCGAGGTGGCAAGGAGTTCAGCTGGTTTGTTCTTGTGTCAACGCAAGTACACGCTTGACATTATTTCGGAGGCTGGATTATTAGGAGCCAAACTGTGTGGCTTCCCGATTGAGCAAAATCACAAATTGGGTCTCGCAAACGGGGTGCTTTTGTCGAACCCTGAATCCTATCGTAGATTAGTGGGTCGGCTCATTTATCTGGCAGTGACCCGTCCAGATTTGGCCTACTCGATTCATATATTATCTCAGTTTATGCAGGAGCCCAAAATTGAGCATTGGGAGGCAGCTTTGAGAGTCGTTCGTTATTTGAAAGGTACTCCGGGTAAGGGTATTTTGTTACGTGCAGATAGTAATCTATCTCTGCAGGGTTGGTGTGACTCTGATTGGGCAGCATGTCCAATAACTAGACGCTCTTTGTCCGGATGGCTTGTGTTTCTTGGACAATCTCCTATTTCTTGGAAGACCAAGAAGCAATACACAGTTTCTCGCTCGTCTGCAGAGTACCGAGCTATGGCAGCCATTACTTGTGAGCTCAAATGGTTGAAGGGGTTGCTTCTGAGCTTGGGCGTGCACCACCCTCAGGCAATCCAGCTTTTTTGTGATAGTCAGTCAGCCCTCCATATGGCCAAAAATCCGGTATTTCATGAACGCACCAAACACATTGAGGTTGATTGTCACTTTGTTCGGGATGCAATAGTCGATGGTTTGATTGCTCCGTCATATGTTCCTACTGGTGCACAATTGGCGGATATTTTTACAAAGGCCCTTGGAAAGAAACAATTTGATTATCTTCTTGGCAAGCTGGGCATTTTTGAACCTCATGCTCCACCTTGAGGGAGGGTGTTGAGAGATTACGTAATTAGTGGCTATTGTTTAGGAGTGTTTAATGTAACTCCGTAATTAGTGGCTATTGTTTAGGAGTGTTTAATGTAACTCCGTAATTAGTGGCTATTGTTTAGGAGTCGTTTTGTTTATTTAGGAGACGTTACCTTAATTAGATTGGTGTAAGTTATTATATAAACACAGGAAGTGAATCAATCGAGGCATCTCATTGCTTTGCAATCTAGTTCACTCCAATTTTCTTTTAGGGTTTTTCTTTGAGCCATGTCTTTTAGGGTTTGCTTATTGCCGAACATTCTTACTCAATCTCCCTTTCATCTCACTTCACCTAACATATTCTACCCATCAATACATTTAAAATACGAAAAATTAATTTATACAGTTCACTCCATCTATTTCATCTCATATGATTTTTTATAGGATTATATTTCGTCTCATTTGATATTTAAAAAAAATTAAATTAAAAAATTAGTTACAAATTATATAATTAAAAAGAGGATTTAATATATATATATATATATATATATATATAAATGAGTAGTTTTAATTGTAAAAATATTACTTCTTATCTTGGACATCTAGCACAACTCATGATCCCTATCGTTGACAGATGTAGAGTGTGAATTATATTACTATTTTTTTTGTAGTGGAGTTGGTGTCTTATGTTATCATATAATATGGGTTGACCAGTTTATGAGTCATTAATAATAATATATGATATTTTTCTAATGATTTTGTACTTATGAGGTTATTGATTATGTTGAGGTCAAGATAGTTGGAAGAGATTCTTGGCCAAGCAGAATCTATCAAATATATCACGCCCTCTTTTAAAGCATGATAAATTTAGACTAATAAACTTCGGCACCATAAATTTTCATCTTATAACCTGACCATATGAAGCATCTTAGTTGATAGACTAGCTTCTTAAGGACTCGAACATAATGTATAATCATTTGACGAATAACTTGGAGGATATAACCTGACTATAGATTTTTTTTATAACTTGGATTCTATCAGTATAAAATTGATGATTGGAGGTTCAAAGATTCATAACGGAAAGTGATATTTTTCTAGAAAACTGCGAAAATTATTGAATAATGATCGAGTGGTAATTAAAGAAACACCAGCATAACGGACGTGGATAAATTTATGATTTTTAGGTTTTGTTATTTTCCAGTGTAACTTAAAGCTATGATTTTGACTTTTCCTTTTCAAGATTGAAGGTAGGAATTGCAAGACAAGGATAAAAAGAAATGACAAGAGAGGCTCTCTTTGTTTAAGGTATTTTTTCCCTCGAAGGATCCGTGGAGGTTACCGTTTATGTTTATGGTGTAAGATGGTGTTGATATGCACTAGATGATCCAAGAGATCATATTATGGGGACACTCCATAAAAATGTTAATTTTTTCATTAGTGACTGATCGAATCATAAAGACTTTATCCTAAGTGATGATTTTGTGCTTATGAGGTCGTTGATTATGTTGAGGTTAAAATAGTTGGAAGAAATTCTTGGCCAAGCAGAATATAGAATAATTAACAAACACATTTACCACTTTATGATGAATAATGCACGACGTGTCAGGACCGTTGTTGATATAAACGATTTTATTAGAAATGCTATGAGATTTCATATTGTTGTTAAAAGAAAAAATATAATAATAAATTATGTCTTAAAGTATAATATATTTTTAATTAAAATAAATTTTCTTAACGTCGTTTTAAAATTTAGTTTTGAAATTTTAAAAAACTTCCAAACAGTACATTAGTAGCAAATTTTTAGTTAAAAACGTGATAAGATAAAATAAGCTAAATTTGCGAATACTATAAAAAAATATTAGCGCAACGATTGAAAGTCTTATTTATATTCATTGTTATAAAAAAAACATACATTTAATAGACCAAATATGATTCAAATTTATTATATTTTTTTTGACTAAAATAAACTACGATATGATATAATTTCATTAAATATATCATTAAGTTTTGCATAAAATATCTTTTTTTTAATTTAAAAATGTATTAATTAACCTCTCATTTTATTTATTAAAATTTAACAAATTTACATATATAAATACAAAGTTTCAAACAAAAATCTCAATGAAAATAAAAATTCGTTGGTAGATTTATATACAATTAATAATTAGTATAATATATAATGCAATAAATTAGAATTTAATTAAAATAAACTACTTAATAGATTAATTACGTAAAAAATAAAATAAAAATTAGACTATATAAAACTTTGCATAAGTTGTCATTGATACGTAAAATAAAATATTTTGTATGTGAATTTAAATAAATAAATAATATACGAAATTGAATAAATATACGTAATAGGTTTAAACTTTATTTGAACAGAATTTGAATAAAAGATTTAAACACTACAAATAGTTACTAATATTCTATTTTAGTAAAAATGAGACCCAAAAGCTAATCTAACAGTTATATTTGTTTCGAATAATTGGAACTTTTGTTTTGTTTTTCCAAATGTAAGATTTTTTTCTTGTCTCTTTTATCATCCTATGGCTTTTTGGCCAATGAATTATGGTCCTGCTAGCCCTAGATGCTCAAAGAAACTAGCTGTTAAGTTAACTTTTTTTATTTTTGGTAAGTTTTTCAGAGTTTTTTTCTCATTTTCTATGACATGCTACTTTTTAAGCTCTTGTACTTGAGCATGGGACCTTGGATTCTGGTCTTTCTCATCATCCAATTCTTGCGTGTTATGGGATATTACTTCCATCATTATTCTATCTCTCAGAATGGTTGTCAGCTAGCCTCCTGGCTCTCTTGAGACCAACCTAAGCATGCGTTGCTCCATCAAGCTTATTGGGTTACCTAGAGCCAGATGTTTTCTTTCCTTATTATATGCCCAACTAAGTGATTCTTTTATTCTTTTATTCAAAATACATGCATTATAGATATATCTAAGCCCTTTAGAATGTGCCTAGTACACAAACCTCCATCCTCCTTACATTTTCCATGTATCATGGTAAAACCAAAGAATATTTTAGAGAAACCGATTGGTTTTCGTGGGCATTTCTCTCTGGAGAATATTTTAGATTTCTCTTCCACTATGGTCGTCATTCCACATGGGTATGGTTGTATTCCAATTAATACTCATTTGATTTCCCACCATTCCTTACCGACCAATGATCCTCATCAAGCTTTCCAATCGTATACCCCGTTGAGTGCTCTTATTGACCCTCATGGATATGATTTCCTCTCTTTACCGATCTATAAAGCCTCGACTTCTTCCCAACAATCAGTCCCGCTCATAAACCCGTGGCCAAGGAGGCGCTTGCTGAAGCCTGTCATAACAGGAAATCCAAGAATGATTTTAAGAGATTGATTCAGTTTCGATATAATGGCTATCTCAAAACTTCTTGCTCTTATTTTCCTTCTCGCGAGACGATCATACTGGATAGTTTATCCACGAAACTATGAAGGGTCTCTTAAAGGGGTATTTGGTTTGTATGTAAACGGGTGGTGAGCTTTCTATGTTCATATCTCCGTCATTGACGTTCACTTATTCAGTTGATCATCTAGTTAATGATTTGAATTCGGCCTTCGTTGTTGATGTCATTCACGATCTCCCTAAAGAGCTTATACCCTCTGATACTCATTTGACTTTCTCTCAAATACTCTCAAACAAAGTTCCGGTTAGTGAGCAACCTATTCAGGGTGTGCCTTCTGGTGTTAAAACTCGATTATTGGGTCTTTCTGGCAGCATAATTAGGGTTGATTATATTAAAGCAGTGTGCGATTTTTACATCATTTCACTTCTCACACTGTTGCTAGTTTCTATTGACCATAATTCGGGTATCAATTGCCCTGGATTAGCTGACTTAGATCCCTAATGGCTAAACAATTCCCTTATTCATAACAATTCAGCCTACCGGGTTCTCACATACCCATAGAAAATTTAATTCTTCACGGGGATTGAAATCATAATCTAGCTCATCCATTAGATTCTTTAAAAGGAAATGAGGTGAGTTTGGGAATTTGGAATTATCCTACATCTCCTCTTATTTTTCCCAACTATCTAGTCCATACCCATCATATTTTTCCATTAAATATTCCCAAAATATCTTATTCATCCACCTCTTTTAATCCATCATCCATAAACCTTGTTTCCTCCCCCATTAATCCATCATTCACAAATCCATCTTCCTTATTTCCCTCATCCAATCCATCATTCAGTTCCTTCATCGACAGACCTCTCACCGAATTATAGATTCCAATTTTTCCGCCCTCTATTTATCAACTCCCAACGTACCTCTTATCTCCCTTCTCGTAAACATGGAGAAAAATGCCCTATAGAAATTCAAAGACAAGATCTATTCCCAAAAACTTAGGGAGCCCCCATTATTTCAACCCACCTCCATTATATTCCCTACCTATATCTTTTTCACCCTTAAACTCTATCAAAACAATTCATCTTATTTAATCCTCCAATACTTAAGCTTCTTTGCACAAATCTACTTCTTTGGTTAATTTTATTTCCTTTACCCCATCATCTAGGGTTAACACTATTTCGAGTATTAAAAATATTCCGAATCCTTTAGTCTTAGGTATACTAAACCTTTAATGGAAATGGTGTGGTGATTGATGAAGATGTCATCCATGGCACCCCAGATTCTTATCGCTCTTTCCTCTCCGCTAACTTCTTCGGTAAAACACCGAATATTATGCAACTAAAGGTAATGTTGTGGATATATTGGGAATATTTGACATTGAGGTATTTAAATGTATTTCGGAGGGGTATTTCACTTAAATTTCCGGTCGAAAGATCTAACTAAGTATGTCTTTAGTTTGTGGCTTCTTCATAATCCTTAAGTGTTGACAACCCTTAGCCATCTTATCTAAGAATCCTCTAAAAAGATATCGGTTTATGTTAAAAAAATTAAGTTGTCTATGGAACTTTACACCTCAAAGGTCATCAGTTGCATCAGTTCAGTGTTGGGTACTCTTCGCTACGGGGATAAACATACTTAACGTAAAGAAAAATTTATAACCCATATATGTCTGATGATTAAGGAAGGCTCCGAGTTTCACACTAAGATCGAGTACGAGTGTATGAAAAAAATTACCTTGATCAATATTGAGTATCAGAGTCTCATACCTTAATGCTCTGAATGTATATTTTTTTGTCACAACTCTGGGAGTTGTGTTAGGACCATTTTGGCTAATCTCGCTTTCGCAATGTCTGCCATTCCCTATGGTTTTCCTTTACCCTCTCGGGTTTCTGACGAATCAGATCCATATGAGGAAAATAATCTTCATTTTGTTCCTATGACCGACGTCGTCGAGGATGAAAGTGGTGAGGATTTGGATTTCCCTCCAAGCATGACTCACCCCTCGATAAGGTTGCAGATGATTTTTTAGTTTTATCCTCCAAGAAGACCACTATCTGACCCTTTATAAGTATATTATTTGTTATTTATTTATTATTGGAATGTCTGTGGGTAAAATGACCTTGTTAGGAAGAAAGACGTATCTAACTTTGTTGTGAGAAACGTCTTTCTATCATGATCATCTTTGAAACCAAAGTCCATGTTAGGCTGAATCTATTATTAAGACTACAACCCTCTACTGACATTATGTTACCAACCATGATTCTTACCCCATTGGTAGGATTTGGATATTATGGAACCCTAATGTAATAATTATTTCCACACTATGTTCCTCCCCTCAACACATCCACTATAAAATAAAATATCACCAGTCCCCAATCTTATTTCATTTCACTTTCATTTATGATTTTGATGATGATCCTAACCATATTAACTTTTGGAATGATCTTGAGTCCATTCCCAAGATTAGGGTATTCTTTGGGTTACCGTTGAATACTTCAATGTTATCCAGAAACTGGACGAACGCCTCTGCTCTTTTGATAACTAGTTTCCTATTTTTGATGAATTCAAAAATGTTTGCTACCAATGTAAGTTGAGTGATCTTCACTCAATTGAGGTTCTTTTTTACTTGGCACAACAAAAATATCATGAAACATATGTTCTTTAAAATTTATTGCATCCTTGTATACTACAACTTTCTCTATTCCTCTTGATAGTAATAAATTTGATTCATAGGGTCTTTTGGTAATGTGTGAAAGCGTAATAAATATAAGGTAAAAAATAGAGAGATAATTAAGCTACTTCAATAATTATTTAGAGAGAAAAAGTTTCATCTTCATTAAATGTATTCTCAGAAGGTATTTACAGGTTGAATTTAGCCTAATGGGCTTAATAGGTCGAACTGTACTTATGAGCCAAGCCCAAAGTTCAAAAAACCCATTTTGCCAAAAAATAAATAATTAAGTAAATACGTTATTATTCTAAACAATAATTGAATCAAATAACAAGAAGGGTATTAACCTATTAGATTTAGTCAAAATTTCCCCTCGAATATTTTTGAACGCTCTATATACATGCCCCTAAGATATTTCTGACCTTATCATATAGCCCCCTTAGCCCTCTCAAAGACATTTTGGGAGGACTAACTCCGAAGGGGAGTAAAGATGAGAACAATTGACTAGTCCTCCCTGACCATGTGCTATATTAAAAAGAGTCGAAGTTGCAGAGCGCCAACCATCGCAACAAGAAAGATAAGAAAAATAAGCAAGACACAAGCAAGGGTGTTGTCGAGGCTGAAACCGAAGAGCAAATGGATGAGATTGATGAATCTTTGTTAGTTGCTGCTGCCGCCACTGTCGAATAGGGTGATGCACCCACAAATATTCACGTGTCTAATGAGAATAAGACACACAAGATAAGTAAACATGGTAGTGAAAAAAAAAGACAAGAAGAGAAAGAAAACCTCAACTTGTTCAAAGATTGTCCTCTCTTTGGAAATTATCCCTCATACAATCCCCACCATTCTTTCTTTCACTAGCTCTAGTATCTGGCCCTTCTTCTCCATTTATCCCCACACTTGAGAGGCAAATATATAGAGATGAAAAGCCGATGGTGGTATTGGGGGGGGGGGGGGGGGTGACTTCGATGAGTTTGAGAAGGACTTCCTGAATCCACAAGTAATGCCACAAATATGGTATTTGATGACGTGCCCTTCGATATGCCCATAGCTGATCAATTAAGTATATATATATATATATATATATGTGGATTCAACTAGTGATGGATCCGATTATAGTGATGAATGAGACTCCGAAAGTGGGAGTTTAGAAGAAAATGAAGAACAAAATACCGATGGGAACAAGCCCAAAGACCAATAGATTTATATTTTGTTGTTTTGTGCAAACCATTGTCGTATACAAAGTATTTTGTGATATTGTCTGAAGATTTTATCTAAGTCCTAGGCATGGCCAAGACATTTTTGTAATGTTTAATGGATTTTATTAAGTCCTTGGATCACCCTATACATTTTATACTTGTCATTAATTCAACGGTTCTATCTTACTTCTTTACAATTTTTTTATTTCCATACCTCAACCCAATTTATTCGAAAAATAATCCATTTTAACCATTCGAAGGCATACAAATTTATTACATAAGAAATTTGAGCGTAATCCATTCGAAGGCACGCAAATTTAATACACAAGTTATTCGAAGGTAAACCATTCGAAGGCATACACATTTTAATATACCTTTTGAAGGTAATCCATTCGAAGGCACACAAATTTAATACAAATGTCATTCAAAGGTAATCCATTCGAATGCATATAAATTTAATACACATGTCATTCTAAAGTAATCCATTCGAAGGCACACAAATACAAATTTAATACACATACCATTCGAAGTTAATCTATTCGAATGAAAAAAAAAATTAACACACAAGCCATTCAAAAGATAATCCATTCGAATGCACAAATTTAATACACAAGTCATTCGAAGACAATCCGTTTTAAGGCACACAAATTTAATACACAAGCCATTCAAAGGTACACAAACAAACATTTAATACACATGTTATTTGAAGGTATTACATTCGAAAGCACACAAAATTAATACACAAATATACTATGAGAAAACTTTCAAGGAAAAAATGGTAGATTAATAATGATTCAGACACCTGTTAAAATCTCACTGAGCCACAAGAGTAGGAAATAGTATGCCCCCAATTTTTTACACTAAACAAAAATAAAGTAAATATATTACACATTTACTCAAGATAAAGACTTAAATTGTTCGATGTTCTATGGATGCCTTAAAGAACCGCCTTCTTGATCAACCAATCGATAAGTTACGGGTTTATCACTTTTACTCGTAATATACGGTCCTTCCTAATTTGGCGCTAGCTTTTCGAATTTCATGTCTTAGGTGTGAAAAAAAATACTCTCTTAAACAATTTGTCGCCGAATTCAAACTTTCTTCTCCAAATTTAGAGGTGTAACTGCTTCCCATCAAGCCTTGATAATGCACAATTCTTAAGTGAGATTTGACTATTTTTTATTTAATAAATTGTAATTGAGTTATTATTGATGTCTCATTATCCTCTTCAGAATAATTTTTAATTTGAAAAGAAGAAAGAGTAGATTCTATTGGTGTTACTTTGTCCATCCCATATACTAAAGCAAAATGAGACTCTTGAGTATGAGTATGAGGAGTAATTCGATAAGCCCACAACACTTCTTGTAAATAATTACACATCTTGCAAATAATTTAGCCATTTGTCTCCTCATCCCTCTAAATTATTTTTGATATCCATCAATATAGTTTTGTTAATAACTATTTGTCGTTTTCCTGAGGGTGGAAAGGTGAAGAGAAACAATGCTGAATTCCTTTAGAAATTTAGAAATTTTCCATGTCTATATTGTCAAATTGAGGGCCATTATCCGTCGTAATACTTCTAGGGATTCTAAATCTATAACATATTTTGGAGAAGATAAATTTGAATACTGATTTAGAGGTAGTTCCGGAGATAGGCACATCTTGTACCCACTTAGAAAAATAATCCACTGCTAGTATAATGATTCGACATCATCTGTATGATATTGATATAGGTCCCACCAAATCAACCCTCTATCTATCAAATGTTATTGCTTCAGATATGGATTCCACAGGGACCGTCGACACATATACTGAATTCCCAAACCTTTGGCACATATCACGTCATTTAACTAATTCCTTAGTATCTGCCATAATGAATGGCAAATAATAACCTATTAATAAAACCTTTATGGTCAAAGTTATATAGCCGCAATGGACAGAACCCTCTCCATCGTGTAATTAAAAAAATATTATATGAGACTCATCGGATCCAAGCCACCGTAATAAAGATATGCTTAAAGATTTCTTATAGAGGACAATTCTCAAGACCACGAAGATATGTGTTATAAACTTCAACTTCTTAACTAAACTTTTATCCATTAGAATACTTTCTTTAGTAATAAATTATTTGATTTCATGCCTCCAATCTTGTCTTGTTACTGTGGATACTTGAAAACTTTCCTCAATACTTGATCTCACTCCCAAGCTTGTTGTTATGGAAGGGAATTTCGTGTATCAATATCCAAAGATATGCATTAGTATATACAATAGTAGCTAAGGAATTAACCATCAAAATTTCAGCCCTTGGCGCATGTTCATACCTCACACACTTGAAAAACAAATAAATATTTCCCTCAACACCTGCAAATACTTCACTAATTGCTATTTTATTGCTTCATATTGCCCATGAGCTTGATATATGAGCAGTTGCGAGTCACTTGTCAATCAAACTCTTTTGGTATACATATTTGGGAAAGTATTAGCCCAACTATTGCTGCCTGTACTCAATTTCGTTGTTTGATTCCTTGATACCAAAACGTATTGCTTGGTACATTGAGTATCTGAACGGGGAAAGTAGGTAAATTCATACCGCATAACCCATCGTATTGGAATCCTTAATATGTTTGACCTACCAATTCTTTCCAGTATTATCGATAGAAGATTCCACATATGGTCGTTCTGAATGAACTCAACCGAGAAATCTGCCACAACTTGTGCCTTGATTGTAGTTTGATGAGTGAAATCAATATCTTAATCCCCCAATTCTATAGACCACTTTGTCATCTGACCCGGTACATCTATTTTTTCCAGTGTACTTTTGAGTGGATATGAAGTACGAAAAGTAATGGAATATGCTTGAATAGAGTCTAATTTTTCTTGCTGCTATTACCAAGGCTAATGTTATTTTCACCAACTTCGGATATCTTTTTTTCAGCATCCAACAAACGCTTGCTAACATAATAAACGAGGCGAGGGTAATTTTCCACTTTCTTAACTAATACCGTACTTACCGCATAATTGGATACTACCAAGTATACATAGAGTTTTTCTCCCATCATTGGTTTAGACAAAGTTTGGGGTGAAGATAAATGATTCTTTATTTTGAAGAATTCCCTATCGTAGTTCGGGGACCAATTAAATTTCTTGTTTTGGCATTTCTTAACACTTAAAATAATTGAGCACACTTGTACGATGATCTTAATATAAATCTGTTTAATGCTACTAGCATTCTAGTCAATATTTGGACTTCTTTTGTGGATCTATGAAGGTCCATAGCAAGCAATGCATTCAATAATGTTGGGTCATCATGTATGCATTTCTCACTTACAACATAACCCTAAAAAAATTCTGGATTGTACACCAAAAGTGCATTTCTTTAGATCTAGCTTCAAATTGATGGAATCTAAGATGGAGAATTTTTTTTTTGAGATCAAGCAATTGATCCTCTTCCCTCAAATATTTTACCATCATATCGTTAATATAAAACTCGACATTTTTTCCAATTTTGATCGATAAACGTTTTATTCACTAAGTACTGGTAAGTCGCCCCAACATTCTTTAAACCAAAGGCATTACATTATAACAATGCAACCCTTTATTAGCGATGAATGTAGTATGATCCCGATCTTTCAGATCCATCTGTATTTGATTATAACCAGAAACTACATCCATCAAAGATAATAACTTATTGCCATAATTATAACCTATTAATTAATCTATCCGATGGACAAGGAATGGATCATTCAGACATGTCGTGTTCAAGTCTGTGAAATCAATACACATTGGCCATTTTATGTTTTTTTTAAAGTACTGCATTTGCAGTCCACAACGGGTACCGAGATTACCAAATGTGTCCTACTTTTGGTAGCATGTCTATATCTTTGATAATAGCTTCGAATGATTATGCACAAAATGTTATTCGGCTCTGTATTATAGGGCCTGCATCGGATCGTACAGACAACTTATGGTAATGATGCTAGCTGTTACACTTGTTACATCTTCATTGCACCGGCAAAAACATGCAATTTTTTGGACATGAGGATAACAATTTTTCTTTCATTTCCGATAGCAATTTAGCTCTAATTCTAATGCTTTTTTCCATCTGAAAACTATATACTTCAACCTCTTTAATTTGAATAACTGCACTATGGGTCTCTCTCGAATCATCTATCTTGCTTGGATCCGAAGAAGACTCTAGTAACCATTATTCCTTTAGCCGTCATACTTTCCAAAGCCTTTAGAGCAAGAGAACTAAAGTATCATTATCTAGACATTTTTTACTACTCCGAACAACCCCTACCTAACCTCCGACAACGTATTTCAAGCACTGGTGAACTGTTGATGCAACAACATACATCATTAAGATAGCCAAGATCTGCCAAAGATAGAATTATAATGAGTCAGATAATCAACTACTACAAACAAAACCTTTACCATCTTCTTAAATGGTCCTTTTCCAAGGACAATTTCTCCTTCGAATTCCCCAATAACATTAGCAAATTATTATGTAAATCCCACTATGGTTCTGTTCGATCAGAGAATAATGAATGTGTTCTTTATTAACTTGTAGGTGGACAAAAATAGAATATTTGTTGAGATACCAGTATAAATCATAATCCTTTGGATCTCTGTTCCCTCAATAGCAGCTCCAGTGACTATAATATCCTCATGTGGCCCAACAACATTTATTAAGTCATTCTCATGAAAAACTATAAACGGAGTTGGATTTTGATATAAATGGACATGCATTTTTCCTTCTAATTCTGTGGTTAAGCTTAACCACATGCCTCTTTCGAGAGAAGTTTGAAGGAGCTGTCACAGTATCCCCTCTGAAAACGGTCATTGGCTCAAAAATCGACATAATTTTGAAACCCATCTTTATTTTTCACATATCATATTCATCCAACCACGATACGGATCAGGATCTAAATACTCTGAATCTACATCAAAATATTCAATAATCACCATTATATTTTCCTTTTTGCAAGATTTTATGTCTTGCCTTCGAGCATCAGATAAAGTTGGATGCACTCCACTTACAATTGGTAGCAAAAAATGATTCATTTGTGATTTTAAAAAAGTACTCAGGTTTCCATTTTCGATTAGTGATTGTATTTATTGATTCAAAGCGGTAAAACCCTTAGTATTATGCCCCACATCATTGTGATACTTGAAGAATCGTGTATTTCAATTTTATTTTAGAATGTGGATGGATGTAGGACTTCAAAATTGTACATAATTATTTGATTTATCCTAAATTGTCTCAATATTCTCACTCAATTCTAAGAAATGACCAGGTTGAATCCATTGATTTCCTATAGGTCTGAATTATTGTCCTTGCATAGATTGACTTGATTTGGGTTGATGAGAACCCTATCTGGAGACTTTCAGACGATTTCTAAGAGTATTTTGTGATTAACCACTAGCTTTCTAAAGAGATATATAAGGGACAACTCTGGGCTAGTGAGTATCTCTTAATCTTCTAGTTTCTTCTAATGTGATTTATTATCCCAACCTAGTTTAGCAAACCACCTCAGGTCATCGCCTTTTTACGAGTTATTGTGTCATCCAATTTGCCAGCTAATAACCTTTGTCTAAACGAAACTATAGCTACTTGTTATAAGAAATATGTCAAGCCATCCTTCGTATCCACAAAACGTTTAGTATATTATTTTAAGGTTTTAGTGGGATGCTGCCAACGATGGATTAATGTGTCACCATTTCCTATAAAAAAAACTATCCCCGCAACCTGTCTTCAAAAAGCCATCCTGAATATATCAAAGTTTTTTTATTGACCCTTATGGTAGTCTATTATACCACTTCAAGGCACTATCATTGAAGGTTTGAGAAAAAACTCTACATAATAACTTATCATCATCATCATCAAAACTCATCATAGAATTCTTAAACTACTCAAGATGGTTATCCAGATAATTTCTCCCATCATTTTTTTTCCATTTTTGAAATATCAAAGCGCCTAGGTAGATGTTCAAATAGGATTTTTGCAGACAAATGTGATTGCCTCCAATTGTGTCCCTTACTGAACATGTGATCTTCATTAAATGTGACAAATATACCTAGCTTAGACTGAACAGTGAGTAGATAACTCAACAAACGGTATATGCTATGGTCAGCTGATCCTTTCATCTTTCTATGATATTATTTCTTTTTTATCTTTACCCTTTCGGTACTTCTTTTTTCATGAAGAATCCTGCTTCTCGATTTGTGGTGTCTATTGAATGTTTTTTAGATCGAAACTTTTCTCAATGGCTTTTTTTTATGATAATGATCAATGCTTGAAGAGGATGAGGAAACTTCTGAATCTGTTGTAGAGCCCTCAAAAGACTCCGAAGAGCTAGAATAATGTTTGGCTCGATGCTCTTTTTAAGAAGCTTGACGGGCTTTAGGAGATTGGTTCACGTGGTACTTCTTCGGACTATGGTATGAATTTTCATTTGGCCCATCGGAGTTTTGATACTATGATGGAATATTCCCCCACAAGATCCCTCTCAACTTGTCTTTGGGCTCTCAAAGCTTTAATTTCTCCTTGTAAATGATCTCGCTCCTCTTGTATGAGAAGCCTTTCTTCGGTTTTGTTATTTATATGTGGTGTGTGCACATGGTCCTCTTCGATCATGACTCCCTCATTTTATAGATGAGGATCTATCTGAATTTCATGATCTATCCTCCAAATAGCTCTGAAGACAAATCTCGTATGTCAGGTTTTGGATTTTGCTATCCGGGTACCTTACTCAAGAGCTCCTATTGTAGTCGTTAATTTGATAGTAATAAATCTTATTTGAAATATATTTTGGTAATGTGTGAAAGTGTAACAAATGTAAGGTAGAAATTAGAGAGATAATTAAGCTGATTCAATTATTATTTAGAGAGAGAAACTTCCATCCTCATTAAATGCATTCTTAGAAGGTATTTATAGGTTGACTTCATCTTAATGAGCCTAATGGGATAAACTATACATATGGGCTAAATCCAAAGTCCGAAACACCTTTGGCACAAAAATAAATAAGGTAGTAAATACATTACTATTGTAAACAGTAATTTAACCAATTGATAAGAAGGGTATTAGCCTATTAGCCTTTGGTAAGAAATTCCCCTCGAATATTTCTAACCTCTTCATATACATCCCCCTTAGAGATTTTCCACCTCATCACCTCTAACCACACTATTGTCACTCTTAACCTTGAAATTCCTCGTAAGCGCAAGAAAAACCTTTGAGATATTTTAATATGCGGCAATTTCATCCTAAATTCAAAGATACTATCCACTACCTGGAACCTTCCCAATCCTGCGCATGATATGAATCTGGTCTCCCAAAAACTTATATGTATTCAATTTTCTCTTAGAAAACTCAACCGTAAATAATATAGTGACATCAAATCCCGCATTTCTAAAGCTCAAAAGGAAATTTTTAATGCCTAGATCCGTCTAGCCCAAAATTGTACAAACTCTTCACTAATCTCTAAAGAAACCGAGGTTTCTTAAATTTTTATCTTTTCTAGTAGAGCCAAAGAATACTTTTTTAAGCAAAAATATAGAGAAAGCTGGCTCAAGAGAGATAGAAATACTAAATTCTTTCATACAATTATCAAAACCCGACTCTTACGCAACAAAATTGTCTCAATTTCTAACACTCGTGATGATTTGATAAGCAATCCTTAGGGTGTTACCAACGTCATGGCTCGTCATTTTAAAGATTTGATTGGTATTAGGCACCCTCTTGGGTACCCAATTCTGGAGAGAGTTTTGGCCTATATATCCTATAAAGTAAAATCTTTGGACAAGACATTTAGGACTCGCTTGATAACACATGATGAGATTAAATATGCTTCATTCAATATTAACAAAAATAAATTCCTTGCCATGATGGTTTCAATGCCATTTTCTATAAGAATCTTTAGAGCATATTTGGTAACGATATTTGCAATGATGCCTTCAATTTCTTCATTTATGGTCATATGGATTATCTTTGAATTTCATCTCCATCACCCTTATTCGAAATATTATTATCCCACTTATTCCTTCGATTTTAAATCAATTTCTATATATGCAATGTCATTTAAAAAAATCATATCTAAAATTTTGACTAACAAAATTAAAGAATCGCTCCTCTATCAATTGATAATTCCCAATCGGTGTTTGTGGCCGACAGAGACATCTCTGACAATATTTTACTCCCACAAGAACTTCTTCGGGTGTAACACCTTAACACCAAAGGCAAAATGTTCGCCTCAAAAAATTGATTTTATGCGATATTTTGACAACGTTTACTGGTACCTCGCTCTCGGTATCCTTGTTTTCATGAACTTTCTAAAGAAGATGATCACTTCGATTTTCTAATATATAACTACTCCCTCTTATAGCATTAACATCAATGTCAACCATTTCATTAATTTCCAAGGGAGGAAAGACCTCAGGCAAGGCAACCCTCTCTCTCGTTTCCTCTTCCTTCTTGTTATGCAAATCTTATCTTGCATTCTTAAGGATAAAAGCAATGACAAAAATTTGAACTTCTACTAGAAGTGCCATAAGCTCAAAATAGTAAACCTCTATTTTGTGGATGACTTAATAATTTCTTGCCACTGTGATATCAAATTTTTTATGTATATCAAAGAAGGTATTAATGATATATTTTCGCTCTCGGTCCTCCAAGTCATTCTTGAAAAAATTCACATTTTCCTCCGTAGGATCAACTCTACCCTCGAGAATAATCTAATAATTTTGTTATGGTTTAAGGTTGGTTTTCTTCCTTGAGATATTTTTTGAAGTTTCCTTTCTTACTGGCCGACTTATTCACACAGATTGTTTGCCCCTCTTCTATAATATTACCTCACGTATTGACTCTTGGACTTCCAAATACATTTCCTACATTGGCCGCCTTCAGCTCATCAAATTAGTTATTTTTGTTGGTCAAGTTCATTGGTCTTTCATTTTTATTCTTGCTTCGAGGGTTCCCCAAAAACTCTCTCAATAATTTTGACGCTTCCTCACGTCTTTATTTGAGATAAAAATCTTAGAGGTTAAGGTGGTCTGGTCTACTGTCAACACATTGGAGGGTGATCATTATCATAAAAAATGATCAATTTTGATAATGATCATTATTAGTTGACTAATAAAAAAATTCAACACATTCAGAAGTTTCCTCATCCTCTTCAAGCATTGATCATTATCATAAAAAAAAACCATTGAGAAAAGTTTCGATCTAAAAAACATTCAATAGACACCACAAATCGAGAAGCAGGATTCTTCATGAAAAAAGAAGTACCGAAAGGGTAAAGATAAAAAAGAAATAATATCATAGAAAGATGAAAGGATCAGCTGACCATAGCATATACCGTTTGTTGAGTTATCTACTCACTGTTCAGTCTGAGCTAGGTATATTTGTCACATTTAATGAAGATCACATGTTCAGTAAGGGACACAATTGGAGGCAATCACATTTGTCTGCAAAACTCCACGGACACAATTGCTTTTTTGGATCATTTTTTTTATGATAATGATCAATGCTTTGACCATATTCCACGTGTTATTTACCTTTAAAGCTGCAATTTCTTCAGACATCGCTTTCCGCCATTCCACGGACTTAACACCTGTTTATAAGACTTAGGTTCCATATTTGTATCAAGCAAAACCATGAATCCCTGATGTGTTGTAGAGAATTTACCATATGAGATACATGTATGTAATGAATACTTACAAGCATGAGTATCTCATTAAACCGTGTACATGTGATAATTACACAACCACACATTTTTGTTCTTCACTCGTTCTCTATGTCCAAGATAATCAACTTCACCCTCAAACTGGATCAACAAAGCTTGCTCGTAAAGTTTGACGTGGTTGTATTAGCTAGGGCCATCGGCTGGCTATCATCAAGCTAGGGTGAGATGGACGGATCAAAATGTCGTAGGCCAGAAATGGGTGGTGAAATTTAGGGTTGAAGGCTAAAACCGACGAAGTTGAAGCTTGTGTACTCTCCATGGTTCAACTATCATAGTTCTCAGGATGTATATAGGCTTTTTATCAGCAATATTTGGCAATAGCTCCACGGGTGTAGGACTTGCATAACTAGTGTAATCCTGAAAAATAAAAACACTTTCATATAATACAACATCACGAAAAACACTTTCTGATTACGAACATAGCATCTACAACCAAATACTGAATGTGAGTCATATGTGGAGCTTTATCAAATAGCAGTGATGCATGGAATGTTTCTTTGCAAGGGAAGCGAGAGTGCGATTAATGAAGTATGTAGTAGTAAGACTATATTTTCCATGGATTTTGATAGGTAACGAAGCTTCAAAACCATAAAGCACGACCAACATTTGAAATAAACCTATGCTTTCGTTCGATATGCGCATTATTTAAGGGCATCCCACTACATGAAGTCTCATGAATTATACCAATTTTTTTGTAAGATACATCAAGACATTTAAACTCCGTCTCATTATCATTTTGAATACGTTTATGAGACAATTAAATTGGTGCTCAATTATAGGAAACAATTAATAGAAAACAGTCGGAACATCTGACTTGGACCCTAACAAACAGACCCAATGACGACAATAAAATCATCTATGATGGTAAAAAAATAAATAACCCATCTAAATCAGGTGTATGGTAAGGCACCAAATATCAATATGAATAAGTTTAAAGACAACGATACTTTTATTTGAGCTCAAAATAAAACTACTACGAATATATTTAGCTCACACACAAATGTCACAAGCATTATTATTCAAAAAACTAAATTTATCACTTACTGTTGCAAGAATGAAAGAGAATACTTTATGACACGCATGTCTGAGCCTCTTATGTCAACGAACGCTCATGAAAGGAGACATGCACATTACGCACATCTGCATGGTGCGAGTAGAAAACTTGACCAGACAACCTACCCGCACCAATCACCTTTTTCGTTGCTTAGTTTTGAATGCATATTTTCTTAAAAAAACCGGACATACAATTAGCATTATTAATCAATGGAGACATAGAGACAAATCACAGTTCAAATCTTGCACATATAAAATATTCTCCAATAATATAGTAACCTTTATATTGTACAAATCTTGCTTTTGCAGTAGGAACCCGTTTCCCATCAGGTATACGAATCCAAAAAATCCTGAATATCCGAATATTATTCAGATATTGCAAACTACTTGTCATATTATTTGTAGCACTTGTGTCAATTATCCAATATTTGGTAAGAAGAATACCCGGCAGTTGTTCAAATGGACCATCTTTCACAAACTGGCATATTTTTGAAAATATCCCACTATTCTGAATTAAGAGAGGACATTATCGACCCTCCTGCTTGTCCTTTTTATGCACAATACCCAAGGCGAAAATATAGCAAGTGTGGAAATTTGAAGGAGAAATCATATGACTTTGTGGTGCAACCCACGAGGATTCTCCATCATCACCAACGACTATTATTTTTTTTCGATTGAGATGGGGCTCAATTAACTTGATATGGTTTGACTTTTATTCTTTATTTGTTTTTAATTTGAGAGGTTTAGTATGAATAAATTATGTGTTTGTCAGAAAATTTATGTTTTTGTTGGAAAAAATTATGTGTTTGTATGGACTGAGCTGAAAGGTAATAATGTATTTGGATGAGTTATGACGAAGAATTATGGGATTGTAGGAAATAAAGGTCAAAAGAAGAGAATGACATAAAAAACTAAATTTAAATTTAAGTATAAACGGTAAAAACATGTGTTGGATATATATGATATCGTGCTAGAGAAAGAAACGTTTAGACAATTTGTAAATTGAACAATTGAATTGTGGTATTATGTTTACAATCGCGAAAGACAATATATATATATATATATATAAAGAATTCTAGTCTCTATAATAATCACATTATTTTATAATTATTACATATTATTTTATTAAGTTTTTTTGTGTAATTATATTCAGATGAGCCATATATTATATTCGATCTCCCATAATAATTACATATTATGTTATTTATCTATTTTTGATACGTATGACCTTTAAATTATTAGCTTTTCAGTATTTTATAACTAATATTATATTTTTTGTTTATATAATTTTATGATTATTATTTTTATAATCTAAAAAACTAAAAAAAATGATGCTAGACTCGTGAAGTACAATTAAAACCCATATGTATGAGAGAAATTAATTATGTTTTAAAAATTGTTGAGAGTGTTATAATATTTATGATGTTTATAATCTTGAATTTTTGAATTAGTCAACTAATATATATATATATATATATATATATATATATATATATATATATATATATATATATATATATATATATATATATATATATATAATTATCTAAAAAATGTATGCATATCCAAACAGGTCAAAGTTATAAAATAATGGTTAAGTTATTTAAAATCCATTCTAAACGATACAATTTTTTTTACTTTTAAAATCTTTTCGTACGCAGTGGATAATAGATTACTCGATATATATACATATTTTAGCCTATTAGAATATCTAAATTGTCAACTGGAAAATTTTGAAAAGATTTTTTCTTTGGATGATTCAAACTTTTATCAAGACACATCCATGTATACTCAAAACATTTTCAAACATAAGTTTTGTCATGAACACTATTTATGAAACACCACATGTTTAATCATGAATAAACTATTGTTGATAAATGATCCAATTAATAAGTAATCGAATAAATAAAATAAATACGAATTAAATTAATAGATAAAAAACTATTTATAGAGGTAATTGTGTAGATCCCATATCAAATTCGAATTTTGTAAATGATTGAACCCAAATATTGACATTTGAGTCTAAACATAAAGTTTAGAGGCTAATTCTTAAACACATAGTTAGTCAAGTTTTGATTCTTGACCACATCAATAGAATTTAGGGATACGCTTACAATTGGATTTAAGTTAAAACCTAATTTCAAATCATACATAAAGAGGAAGACAAGTATTATTTTCTTTCATTTACTTATATACAAATATTTATCGTATTGCTGCTTAAAAGTCCTAAACCTAGAAACAAATATTCTACCCAGAGCAGCATATTCAGTGATTCATAAATACGATCTCCTCTCTAAGAAATATTTTTGAAGAAATGCGATCTCATCTCCAAAAGTAAAACTGAAGAAATATTAGATCTTCTAAAAAATAAAAGTGAAGAAAGATGATATCATCTAAAAAAAAGGAAAAAAGGATGAAATTGTTAGGGTTCAAGATAATCTAGGCCCAACTTTATAATTATGATTTTCATCACTTTAGGGTTATATATATATATATATATATATATATATATATATATATATATATATATATATATATATATATATATATATATATATATATATAGACAAGAGATAACAGAGACATAAAAAATATAATATGATATCTGATTTTTTATTGCCAAATATGTTGTGTGCGGTGACAATCAAAAGGTCCGCTCGAGGTGGAAACGATATATGTTTTTGCTAAAGTTTTGAAAACGTGTTCATGATATTTGAGGATTCAATCTAACCGGTTCAATTTTGATTTGGTACTATGGCTCATGAGAAATAGATGTTGGAAAATACAATAGTTTTGGTGATATTATGTTTAAACCCGATGATGGATAATCTGTTGTATTGCAAATATTATTTTTGGTTCAATTGAGCCAATTAAATATGTTTATGGTAACTTTACTAAACCTGTAAAATCTCAAGATAAGTAAGAAAAAGACTGGGAGAAGTTGACACGAAAGACTTTGGGGACTATTAGACAATTAGTGATACTAGGATATTCAACTATATTTCTTAATATTATGATTTGTATGATACTTTGAAGAAATTGTAAGGTCTTTATGAAAGGAAGACTGCTCCTAACAATTTTTTATTATTAAGAAACTTGTTAATTTGAAATTGAAAAATGAAAAGTCAATTTCCAAACATCATAGTGACTTCTAGGATATTATTAACAAGATGACTACTATGAATGAGTTATTTACTAGATAGTTGGGGAACGTGGTTGTGATTATTAATAAATTTTCTCCTAATGGTCTTTTATCTTTGGATGTTATTAAAAAATGCTTAATGAAGATATTCGAAAAAAATGACAATTGATAATTCACAAGCTCTTGTTATTGAGCATAAAGGAAGAATCAAGAGTAAAGGTCTTAAATTTTGTGGTAACTCAAAAAGAATGTCCAAGTCCATAGATGGGAAATAGACTAGGACATGTTACTGTTGCAGCAAACCTGGTCATATACAGAAATATTATTATCGATGGATTAGAGAAAAGGGTTACATGTACGATTCATAAAATGAGAGTGATAATAAAAATATTGCAACTATTGTTTCTACTGATAATTATGTTATTGGTGAGTCTTATTATGTTAATAGTTCAAATTCATAATGACTTGTAGATACATGTGCTTCATATTATTGTGTCCCTAATATGAAATATTACTTGGACTACAAAAATGACAATTTTGGCAGTGTTAATATGATAAACTATAACCCATCTAACATTATTGGGTTGGGTGATATTCATGTAAAGACATGCGTTAAGTACATACTGACATTAAAGGATATAAACCATATTATTGTCTGCAGATATCCTTGATCTAGAAGGATTCTGATATACCTTCGGTGATGGTAAGTGGAAATTATCTGAAAGTTCAATGATTTGGGTATATGTACCGGTGAACTGAATGTAGTCGAGGACAAGAATTTTTTCTAACTTGTGGGTTTGAAGATCATGATGTATGCATGACATGAAAATGAAAACCTTGGTGGGTAAGTCACTCGTTCATGTTGACAAAGCTATTATTGTTGTTCCTTGTGACCATTGTTTGGGATGAAAGCAACATAAGGATTTTTTTAATAAGTTCACTATAAGACAAGAAAACTTAGAGTTAGTACAATATGACATTTTTGGTCCTATGGATGTTGATTCTACTAGTGATAACAAGTATTTTGTTATATTTATTGATGTTGTAACTCGAAAAACTTGGTTATACATGTTGCATACAAAAAGCTAAGTGTTCCATATTTTAAAAAAAAATCATGTCATGGTAGAAAGGAAGACCGAGACACGGTTATAATATATTCAATCTAAGAAAACGATGATGATACCTTGAATGATTTCAAAATTTATAGATCATATTATCACATTATACATGAGAGGAAAACACCAGGTACACCACAACATAATGAAGTTTCATAAAGAATTAACCGATCCATTATAGAGAAGGTGAGATGTATGCAATAAATGTCTAAGCTTCCAAAGAAATTTTAGGTTGAAACAGTTAATTGTGTTGTGTATTTGATCATTATAACTCAATAAATAAATTTTGACTTTTACATTCTGGATAGAGTATGGAAAAGAAAGTATCATACATATTCACATATTATAATTTTTGGATGTAAGACATACATGCATGTTCCAAAAAAATATAGATCCAAACTTGAATCGAAGACTAATCTTTGTGTTTTTGTTGGATATGGTGATTAAGAGTATGACTTCAGACTTTATGATCCTTAAAATAATAAAATAGTGAGAAGTAGAGAATTAAGTAACGGTAATTTTATTATACTTCTTCTATATGTAGATGATATGCTGATAGTCGAGAAATATCATGAGGTGATTATGAGTTTGAAGAAAGACTTGTCAAATATTTTGAGATTAAATAATTGGGTCCAACAAAGTAAATCTTACGCATGTGGGTTACTCATGATAAGGTAAGGTGGGAATTTATGGCTATCACATGAGAAATATTAAACATGTACTTAAAGATTTAGTATGAAGAATGTTAAACCAGTTAATACACTGTTAGCTACATGCTTCAAGTTAGGTAAGGATGTGTGCCTTACAACAGAGTAATAGAAAAAAGTATGCCAACTATTCCTCACTTTTCTGTTGTTGGTTCATTGATGTATGTTATGGTATGTAAAAGACCAGATATTACATATGTTGTTGGTTTAGTGAGTAAATATTTATCCAATCGAGGTAAAGTTTGTTGGGAAGTAGTATAGTGAATTTTCAGATACTTGTGAGGCATTTCTTCTTTGAGTCTGTGTTATGGATATGGTAAACCTACACTTGAAGGACATACAGATGCTGACATGATTGGTGATCTTGATAAATGGAAGTATATCGTAGGTTATGTGTTTACATTTTCAGGGGGATCCACTTCTTGGCAGTCAAAGCTAATAAAATATGTAACATTGTCAACAATTGAGGCAAAGTATATTGCAACAATAGAAACAAACAAATAGATACTTTATCTTAGGAGGTTTCTTCGAGAGTTAGGGTTGAAGCAAAATGAGTATGTAGTATTCTATGATAATCAGAGTGCTATAGATTTGAGAAAGAATTCAATGTATCAAACACACACCAAACATATATATATATACACCATTGGTTGCGAGATGTGATCGAGACAAATGAAATAAAATGGAAGAAAGTTCACGTCGATAATAATAGTGCAAACATGTCGACTACGGTCGTTCTCTAAAGAAAGGTTGAGTTTGTAGTAAGCTAACCAAGATGAGGTTCAAGTGATCGCCTAATGATTGTGTCCAGCTCAATTTAGACCCAAATTTATAATTAAGTTTTTCATTATCCTAGAGATATACACACAAAATATACAAGAAAATAGAGGATTTTTTATTTTCAAATATGTTGTGTGCTACCACAATTAAAAGGTCTAATCGAAAGGCAAACGATGTTCATTGTTGCTGAATTTTTTACCTAGTATTTGAGACATTGTCTAAGGTTTCAATTTAACTGGTTGGATTGTGATTTAGTGTTACGATTCGAAAGAAATATTTGTTGGAACAATGTAGTATTTTGGTAATATTCTTCACTTTTGCTTCTCTTCTTGTTAGTTAATTATACTTGAAATTGTTGGTGGGTTATTGATCTTCATTAGATTGATTTGGATATATCTGTACCATCAACCTATGATAATAATAGAAGGACTTAAGGTGGATTCTTCACAAGTTCCATAGTTTTTTACAATTCACATCGGATATATTTTTTCACAAAAAATAAATCTTGTTTATCGATGTATTTTACAGTAGATTATTTTTCTGTGATCAAATTTATAATTTATTTGGATAAGTAATTGGTGAACCGGTGATTGTAAATTGAATTTCTTGTTTATTTGGTCAATTATCTTGAAATTTAGTTTGGGACGATTGATATACTATTGTTTAAATTCTACCATCGTTTTAAAAAAACTAAACAAACGATCTTATTTTCACAATAAAACTTAAAAACGATATCATCTCGAAAAACAATATATATAGTCTAAGAAGCAAAAATAATAATAATTCAAATTGTTTGTTTATTTCATATATTTAAAATCATAATTAAATTAGAAGTTTTGCATTTGATGTCTTATTTATCCACTTGAGACCATGCCTATTAAATTGTGTGCTTGTTGCCATACAACTACAAGCCATTCATGTTCCTTTTAGTTTACTCCTGACCAGTTGACTTCATCTTTCACTTTTTCTTTCTATAAAAAAAATGGAAGTCTATTTTAAAACGAAGCTGCAACACTCGAGTTTTTCTCATACCTATGTTTCCTTTTGAAGGATTTATGTATACACTTTTATTAGCGTATTGTATCTATAGAAAAAACAATCAATAATGATATTTTCTCAAAGAACTTTAAATCATATTCACGTTTAGAAAACTAGACTAAAATGAATAATATTAGATCAAACCACTATACATTTATTAATGTTTATGATTTTTCATTTTACAGCCTTAGAACACTAAAAACGTTGAATTATTTTAATAGCATTATCATTATCATGTCTGTCATCATTCTATTTTTTCTATATTTTAAGATGGACTTATAACAATGTTCAAATATCATTATAATTTTGGGTTTAAATAAAAGTGTAAGAAACGATTTATTCAAGTATAGAAGTTATAATTTTGGGTTCAAATAAAAATATATAAAAAAAGTATCACACCAAGAAAAAGTATAAAAAACCAACAAAGTTATTTAAAAATTATTAATCCAAGAATTATTGGGTTTTTATCTACAAAATAATATTTAAAAAATTATTAAAAAACATGAATCTGGTGTAGCTTGCTTGTTTATTAAAAACAAAATTAAGTATAATATCTAACATATTTATCATTTTTTTATTACAAAAATAAATTAATAAAAAATCAAACAAGTAAAATTTTTATGAAAACATAAAAAATTAAAACGTACAAAAATTTACATGAAAACACACCATCATTTTCTTTCTCCAAACAATCTTTAAAAAAAATAAATTTTCATAAAAATTCCAATAGTAAAAAAATAAAATAATATTTAGTTAAAATATTCTTCAGTCAATTACGAATTAAAAATATTAATTTTATATAATTAATAAAAATATTTTAAGATGTTATAAGAATAGATGGGTATTAGATAATAACTAAAAAATTTAAATAAATATTTGATAAAAATATAGGATAATAAAAGTATGGATAATAATTTTGTTTTTGAAATTTATTGATACTTTAGTGGTGAAATATTTATTCCATTAAAAAAAAGCTATTAAATTTTTAATTATTTACATAGATGATTTAAGACCATAATTCTATTATATAAATTTCTCATTATATAAATCTTCTATATAATTTATTAAGAATAAACAATTGATTTTAATATTAATATCGGTTAAAATAAAAAATAAAATAATAATATTGTAGCTACGTTTTATAAGGATTTTTTATTTTATAAATTATATATATTGTTTATTATAAATAAATGATTTAACTTTTTATTTTAATTAATAATAATTAGTTTATTTATAAAAAATATTTTTTACATTTATGTTGACATGATTAGTAGATAAATCTATTTGGCCGCCTCTAGCTCCAAATGTAGTTAACAACATCATTGATATTACTTGTAAAAGCTAGAAAATATTCAATTTTTTATCCTTTTAAAATCAGCATATAAAATAACACTTCGTATTGTATACGAGTATACCCTTACGAAAGATCATAAGATAACTCATACCCATGTGAACACTTGGTCGGTAAATTGATGTAATCCTCTCCGAACATCATTCGTTTCCGCAACAATTACTGCAACTTTCACATTGCGAAACTCATTATCATTTATGGTTTGCTCGAGCGAATATGTCTATTATGCCTTCAAATGTATTCCGAGATTAGGAGATTGGAAAATCATATCAGATTTGATCAGGGTAATAATACTAAGGACATGTTGTCCCTGTAAGTGAGATATTTTATAAAATATGTCATCGTGCTCTACATGACATCACTCCCCATTTTATGGCTTTAGGGATCGATCTTTGGACATAAACTGAGACTCGTAGTCTGAAGCGTAGATATAAGTGCCTTATCGATGTTATATTCATTCACACTAAAGATAACGAGGTAAATCCACCTTCCGCAACCGAGAGAAGTATGGGTAGACCACATCTTAGGGAATATGTTAGGCTCCAAACACAACTTGGGCTCATGTTTCAGCAACTAATCCCAAATGAATGATCAAAACCTATGCATGTAAACACGCCACATCAAAATTATATCTTCTAAATTGAAAGTCAAACCTTGTATGATATGAAGGTTCTAGATTGGAATCACGCGTGGTATGAAATTCTCTAACTTAAACATTCCAAATTAAAATATATTATCTTTAAGTCACCTCTAGACTAAAAAAGGTTTTAAAATGATATATCCCCCAAGCTAGATAAGTACTAGTTAGACATAAAGGTTTACTTGAGTACCATATTGACAAGTTGAAAACACAATACGTTATGACGACTTGGGTAGCATGTCAGGACCTCTTAATGATTTCATTATTATTGTTAAAAGTATAATCGAAGTTGAAGTTTAAAAAATTATGATCAACACATATACTTTTTCCAATGTGATATTTAATACTAGTTATGATCAAATATGTAATGTGCCCATTTGTTTGTATCAATCTAAGAAATATTTAACAGGTTTCCTCGAGAATGATACTCCACTTTTGGGAGAATTTGAAGTCAAGGTTGCCTTGAATCAAAAAGACCAAAATAAAATAGTGTGTAGTTTGTTGATGATAATAGACATCCATACTCATATATTCTTATATTGAAAGGTCATAATTGAGTAAAATGCATGTCATCATCTCCCGTATGCAAAAAAAGTGTACATTATATAGTCTGTATGGGGACTAATATTATCCAAAAAAACTCATGAATCAAATTTGAGTGTTATGTTACCTATCACTCTTCAAAAAAAATAGTAATTAACATAAATTTTGGTCGTATTGGATAACGTTGATGACCCGTGAGAGACCCTGTACTTACTTCATACAACAGTAAAAAATTATCGATCGAGGGAACCTACTAGGTAGTGTGTGTTGTGGCTTGTTAAATATTTTATATGATAATTTGAATATCTTTGTTAGGAAATTAGAGAACATAACAAGAATGCCAAGATAAGTCGTATGTCACATACTTCTGGTTGACCTAGGGATTTAGTCAATCACATTAGAAAATATATTTTTTAAAGAACTAACATAAGTAATTGTGATAGAGGTCCACCGACCTAAGTCAGGTTGGATATATATATATATATATATATATAAAAGGCTTACCATCTGGTTTAGATTTGAATTATGTACTTGGCTACAGAAAAACAATATAGTGATGCATGTGTAGGGACTTCATAGTTTCAAACAAGGCATATTCTAAATATGCATTCCCAGTTCCAAGGGTAATGAGGTGGTTGACACAAATTTAGGTAACCGTTTATTACATTTTAGTAATGCATGCATTAAATTATAATAAAATATAAATAAATCCAGAAAAATAGAAGAGTACGATTTCATCACTAAGCAAGGTCTATATTGTTATACAATAAAAAAATTGGATTAAAAAATATAGCTACATACTAGAAATTGGTGAATACGAAAATTGCATAGTAGCATAGTCAAAATATGAAAACTTACATATGTGATATATTAGTCAAAAGTTTTCATGACAGTGACCACATATTTGACCTCATCAAAATATAAGAAAACCCGTGAGTGGTTAATTCGAATCTAGATAAATATACATTTGGTGTATAGCCATGCAATTTTATGGAGTATTTAGTGGAAAAAAAGTATAGGCTGGCCTATTAAAGATTGATGTCGAGGTTGTAATACTTTCCCTCAAATATGTTGAAGATGTTCCATTTATTTAGCCATGTTAAGTAGATTTATATCTTGATTTTCAAACATTTTTAAAAGTTTAAAATAGGATCATAAAAATTTAAAAGGTGTAAAGAGCGTGAAGAAACATTCAATCAAATAAAAGAACACCTTGTACATTTCAAAGTTTTATCCAATCCAATCCGCGACGAGAGCCTCTACATTTTTATTAAAGTTTTTTATTATGTAGTCTATGCCGTTTGCTATAATCCTCATAGTGGTCTATTACGTAAACAGTAGTTTACTTGATGTCAAGCCCACTTCTTTAGGAATTTAAACGTGGTCTGATCATCTCTCTCTGTAAATCATTATTTAAAGTTCCCAAATGTATATATTCTTAACTCGTTAGTTGCTCAAGTTAAGATACTTTGACATCAGTTACAAGCACATGCGATAATCAAGGTGCAAATTTGCTTTTAGAGTTTCAAGTAGGGAAACTTCCTTCCACCAATGATAGCCTAAAGCTTGAGTCGATATATTGGATCAACGGTGGATTTAACAATTTTGGAATTTAGGCATGAATATAATTAAATTCTCCCCAATGGGAGGTAGTGCACTAGATAATCAAGTTCCAATTTTCTACATGGAATGATGAGGTTGGGTACAAAATAGCTTTTACTAAGCTTTGACTAGCTAATGTATGCGGGGTACAAAATAGACAAACTACTTAGTAATTTTTAACTACTAATGAAACATGCCATTGACCAAAGAAAGGTTGAAGAAGAAAATTTTATTCAGAATATAAAGGTGCTAAAACAACTAACTAATTATTTTTAGCAGCTGCATTATGAACATGTTAAGTAGTTTGAAAACAAGGTAGTAAAATATTTGGCTTCCTCAAGTTGTTATGCCACCATATTTTGGGATATCTTACATGAGTGACCATTTATTCATAATCCAGCGAAACCTCTACATGGGTGCAACAAAAAATACCCTTCATTACCATAAATTTTTATTTTGCCGATTTCATATTATAAGTAATCGCAATAGTAAGTGATAATTAAAAAATATATAAATAATGATATTTTGTTTGCTCTGGAAATCTAACAATATTTCTCATCCTTTATCTCCCTAAATTAGTGGACAAACTAAAACCACCAATCATACCATGTCAAAGAAAATCCATAAGCTGGGGCAATTGGAAAATGACATGTTGCTCTGTTATGGGTCATTTAGAAGTATCATACGACCCACTATAACAAGAGAAGCTCAATTTTCTTAGTAGATGACATGGATATGGATGGTGTTTCCAAGATAATGAATGATAAAATTTGGGTAAATAACTATGCAAATGAAGATAACTCGACTGAGAGAACATATAAAGTCGATCTCATGAGAAAAAAATGTCAATGCTCATTTTTGGATGTATCACTATTGTATGTTGATGTGTAGACAATATTTATTTCAAGTTTCACCATCATACTTTAGTGAGTGACCTATTTATCTAAAAATATCGGGATATCATATATCAACAAAATGAGAAGTTTGGCCCAAATGGAAAAACTGTAGAATATGATCGAAAATGTTAAGCGAAACATATAAAAATGATTTACCAAGAGTTCCTCAGTTTCGTACCTGTAGAACATCGAGCATTTACAACTTTATGTATTTTAATATTTATTTTATTATGCTCAAAACTCTATGTAAATCCTTGAATATTTTGTGGTGTATTTATTTTACCTCAGTGGTGCAATAATTTTTTAATGAAATATTTTTAGATTATTGTTAATAAACCTTTTATATTTTAAATTTATATATGTTATCTTTTACATTTACAATTTATGAAGAAAAACAGTGAGATCCATCCTTAAATTAAAAAATTGATGAAAAATTCTCTTGATTGAGGAGTAAGCTTGAAGAGTTAGGCTCAACAAACCAAATAATGACTACAATGTTTGACGATTCTCATCATTAATTGTCACAAATTCGTTGAAGTCTTATAATTTTTTCATAACTATCATTTCCTACGAGAGTAGTGATTTAGTTAAAGAAAAGTCCAAATATGTTAACAACATAATAGGGAATATTGATATTCTATTAGCGATTAGATAACATAGAAACATATTAAAAGTGAGGAATCTTATAAAAATAATAGTGAGGATACAAATAGTAACCCTAGTGAAAAAATACATCGCATATCAAAATAAAAATAACTTAGGTAAAATATGTTTGCAACCAAAATTACCCCAAATATCCTCATAATTTAAGTCTCAAACTATAGCAAGCCTTACCCACCAAGAACTTACATAAAATATTCAAGGTATAAATATTTACATATATAAAATAACACCAAATTTATTATGAAAATAAGTTTTAATAACAAAATAACGATAAATTATTCAATTTTTGGATCATGCATCTAATTATCATTCTCAAAAACCATTTTCCTAGTTGTTATTAACTATTCAATATAAAGAACGATGATGTACTGATCTTACATGGGTATGATTTGAAGGGTTCAACTAAGATCATGTTAACTATGACATATTGGTAGGCTGAACAAGGATCCCTTCAACCATCTAATAATTATGTATATATGAGTTTAGTGACTTGGATTTTAACTTTACTGACCTAAATCCAAAACCACCCAAATAAATTTCTTCATTGATCTCATAAAGAATAATGTCAAACATTTTAGGATTTTTCTCTTCAAGGACAGCTGCCACAAGACTGCCAATAATAGTTCAAGAAATATACCATAGAATTTTGGAATTTTATCTTGATATTCTCATCTCTCTCTTAAGTTGTTGTACGAACATTGTCTAAGGATTGCCTTAACGTTTTTGATTTTTAGAAAGAGATGTCTCGACTATATGCAAAACTTGTTTCTTTTTATGTAAGTATTTAAATTTATCATCTCGGTTTTGAGTCTCTTCATATTATTTTTGGATATCTTAATATCATTGACACGACAAATCACATATTAAACTAGAGAAAACGAATAGCCTCATTTGTTGGTCGGTATATAATCCTGAAGGGCTCTGCACATATTACAAATAGATTATACAAATAAGATAAACAAAATTAAGTATATCTAATAGACTAAATGGTATAGTGACCCTCACACTTCGACAGATTTTATCTCAAGACCCAGGGTTATTTACTGAGCATATGGTTCGGTTAATGTCTTTTAATCCATGTTCTTCTTGCATAATAAACCATAAGTATACTAATATCTTCACTCATTATTTAAGGTGGTGTGACTTTGTACATATTTCATCATTTGGTTCTTTTTTATTTCAAAACTCACAACTAACTCTACTAAGGCCCGACGAGCATAATATTTCCCTCATATTGGACATGTTAACTCTGGTGATTTTGCATAAGCCAAAATCTTAAATAAAATAAATTTACAGTGATAAAGAGTAGATGAAAATACTTATTTTAGTGGTAAAAATATTTGTTATATTGGTGGTGGCACACTCTCTCAAGATTATAAAATGATATTTTTTATCGTCATTATTTAATATAGTTAATCGCACGTACTCTACAAAAATAATTAGAAAAAATAAGAAAATTGACATTGAAAGTCATGAAAGTATGTTGTTGACCCCGGTGACTTGGATTATTTTTTTGGTCAAAATAATCCCTTGCGGGTTCACTCGAGTTATATTTCCACGCATCGATAACGAAAATAAAATTGTTTCCCAAATATTATCCAATTTTATGGGATTTATTATTATCTTATAATCATTTCACATGGTTCGGTATTACAAATAATTTTGTAAAATCTAATAAAAATATAAAACAAAAATTAGTTTTGATTGTGAATGACATCTTGTCGGGCCAATGATCATCACCACTAGTAACCTCCATGTATTCAGCATGAATTATTTTGGGTAAAAATTGATGATTTGAAAAAAATTCAACAACTAGTGAACAAATGTTAATCGAACAACTAAGTTGAATACTAAAGTGTAGAAGACGGTTTTTGTGGATAAAATCGAGGTTGATGTCTTCTTTATAATATTTAGTCAAATATATAAAATTTACCTATCTAGTTTGAATGTCGTTAAACATCGTAGGTGCTTGATATTTCTATCGAACTATTACAACCATATAATTTGAATGAGGAACAAGTGAATGTGTACTCAAGAGTCTAATAAGTTTAGTCTTACATGAAGTTTGATGTCATCCACATACAATAATCCACTATAAGCTTCAAATCTCATTTTTCAAAGATTCGACCATAGTAATTCAACACTAGAACTTTGAATACGTTATGCTGGGTTTAGGGATAACAATGATTCTGGTATGCACAACCTGATCCGATTGGGCTTTGTCGGATCCGAACATAGAGTCGGACTAGACTCATATATAAAATAATAAAATATATAAATATAAATAAATAAATATTAAAATTGGTATTTTGGGGTTGGATTTATCCACCGACAGAACATATCGAATTTAAACTTAATAACCAAACAATAACCAAACAAGATCGAATTTAAACTTAAGTACCAAACAAGCGGATCTGAGCAGGCCGACCCAAACAACCACACAAACGGTCAATTGTCATCCATAACTCGATTAGGGTTGACTTTGAGTCACAAAATTCTACTACATTAAAACACACACATGATTTCTAACTCTTCGATCAGATACACACATGGTAGTCACTGTATTTCGTTTACAAAAGTTAAAATATCTACTAATAAAAAAATAAAAAATTGAGATTATAATTTAATAAAAAATAAAAATGTAACAAAAAATTATAAAGTTAACAAACTTAAAATTAAAATTTTGAATAATTTAAAATTATGATTGTATTATATATTCTCTTAAACATAAATCATACTACTATTACACATAAATAATTCGTCTTTGATTAGAAAATAGTTTTTATTTATTTTCATACAACTCGTTCATTTTTTATATAAATATTTTTATGTTGATAAACAGATTTACCTAACTCATTCGATACCAAAATTATAATAATTATAATTATAATTCTGTTAGTAGTAATAATAATTATATGTATTGTGTGATTGGTTGAAAATATTTTGAAAAGATTTTAAATATTCAATATAAATATCGGTTTCTCTGCTCTAACCTAAAAAAAGTGTACGAGGTGACGATTGAAAATAGCAAGTCTGTTTTTGTCGTACTCTTGTTGTTTCTTACTTTTATGGTTAACTATTTTATTCGTATTTCCAATTTTGACTATAAATTTAAGGTTCTCAACATCATTGTGAATGGTCGTTGAATTTGACATGAGCTAATTAGGTCGGATAATGCTAAAAACGAACACAACTTTTAAGAGAATAACAAACACATTATCTTGTTTCTCACTCAAAGTATCGCTTGTAATGGTGTCAATGTTGGACTGTGAAAAGTGAAAATTTAAATTACACTATAAAAGATACTTATCATGCAATTTTTATGTCATGACTATATGTGCGGTGAATTAGATTTGTTATGGTGGCGACCAAAGTGTGTCACATCCCACATCGGTTAAACATGGGAAGGATCAATGGTATATAAGTAAGAACATATCTCAACTAGTATAAGGCCTTTTGGTAGTGTCCAAATTCAAAGCCGTGAGGGCCTTCGGGTACCAAAACGGACAATATCATACTAGTGTTGAGATCGGTTGTGTTCTTACTTATATACGGAGGTAGAATATGTGGACCGGACCCCCATATTCCCTACACGTGGTATCAGAGCGCCAGGCCCAGACAGAACGCGATGGTGGTAATATTCTCGGAGGTCGAACATGATGAGAATGATCTACTATATACATCCTAGTTCAGAGCGTCCCTGACTCATCAAGCGGTGGTACTTGATTAGAGTGGATAGTGGAGCTAAGGAACAAGTGTAGGATGATCGAGTGAGTAGATAGATCCGTTGTAAAACCTCTATTGCTCAGGTGAAGAAACTTCTGATTAGATTGCGTGGATGAAAGTCAATTAAGATGAGGCTAAGTGATACTTTGTTCGAGAGGAGGATTTATTAGGGTGGCGACCAAAGTCCCACATCCCACATCGGTTAAACATGGGAAGGATCAGTGGTATATAAGTAAGAACATATCTCAACTAGTATGAGGCCTTTTGGTCTTACTAGTGTTGATATCGAGTTGTTCTTACTTATATACGGAGGTGGAATATGTGCACCGGATACACATATTCCAAACACGTGGTATCAGAGCCTCCTCTCCATTGACTTCCATCCGCCTACTCTAGTAAGGTGGAGAGAAACCTGAACTCTAGAGCTTTACAGCGGATCTATCTACTCACTCGACCATCCTACGCCTGTTCCTTAGCTTCATTATCCACTCCAATCAAGTACCACCGCTTGATGAGTCATGTACGCTCCGAAATATGATGTATGGAGTAGATCATTCTCATCATGTTTGACCTCCGAGAATATTACCACCATCGCGTTCTGTCTGGGCCTGACGCTCTAATACCATGTGTAGGGAATATGGAGGTCCGGTCCGCATATTTTGCCTCCGTATATAAGTAAGAACACAACCGATCTCAACACTAGTATGATATTGTTCGCTTTGGCACCCGAAGGCCCTCACGACTTTGCATTTGGTCCACTACCAAAAGGTCTCATACTAGTTGAGATATGTTCTTACTTATATACCATTGATCCTTCCCATGTTTAACCGTTGTGGGATGTGACACACTTTGGTTGCCACCATAACAAATCTTCATGTCGGACAAAGTACCACCTTAGCCTCCTCTCAATTGACTTTCATCCGCCCACTCTAATCAGGTTGGAAGACTACCTGACCATAGAGGCACTACGGGTGTTACTGTTCACCTCCTCTTAGACCACACTGTTTTGTTCCTTAGGGCCACTCCAATCAAGCCACACTGCTTGATGAGCCACGAGCACTCCGAACTAGGATCTCTATAGCAGATCACTTTGAGCATGACTATTGGTTCATCATTTTCAACCATAAATTTTCATCTCCTAAAAACATCAAACACTTCAGATTTATGCTTCAGAAAATAAATCCATACCTTTCGATAATGATCATAGATAAAGGTCACGAAATAATATTTCCCTCTTATAGATGAAACAATTGTTGGCCCCCAAACGTCAGAGTGAACAAGCTCCAGCCTTTCTTTCTTTGGGGTTCTACCACTCGTCTGAAAACTGACCATTTTATGTTTTCCAAGTATGGAATCTTCACACATGTCTATATCGGCTGACTTTAGACCTGGAAGCTTCCCATTCGAGTACATAATTTTTATACCCTTCACACTCATATGGCCAAGCCTCTGGTGCCAAACATTTGGATTTTTGTTTATTGCTGATATTGCAATTGAACAGCTCGTCTCTGCTGTCTTGTAAAGAGTACCACTCTTCTTTTCGCGAGCAACCGTCATTACTCCCTTTGAAATTTTCCAATTGTCACCGTAGAAGATCGTATTATAGCCTTCGCTAGCCAACTGCCCTACTGAGATTAAGTTCTTTATGAGACTAGGGATATGTCTGACATCTTTCAGTTCTGATACAGACCCATTCAACTTAATCTTCACAGTACATTTACCAATAATATCACAAGGTTGATCATCACCAAGATATACTTTTCCAAGGTTACCAGGGACATACCTCTTGAAGAATTCTTTTTTCGAATTCGCGTGAAACGATGCTCCAGAGTCTAATACCCAAGACTCTTCCCTGCTTTCTAAGGAGCATATTAACGCATCGTCTCCTTCTGAAGTGATATTTGCCTATTTCTTCTTCTCATGGTCCTTTGGTTCTCTCCTACACAGAAATTTATAGTGCCAGGTCTTCCCACAATTTCAACACTCGTTGTTTCTCAACCCCTGGGAATTTTTAGGATTCCTAGACTTGGACCTCCAGTCTCTTGATTTGCCTCGGTAGTTCAATTTACCGCATCCATATACTCTGGTTGAATTTCTTCCTCTCGATTTTGTATAAGACTTAGGATATTGATGACTCACATAATTATTTCCTTCGAATCTGTTCACTGAGAACTAGGTCACGAACATCATCAAATTTCAACTTATTGCTTCTTGACGAGCTACTCACCGCAGTGACAGTAGCATTCTAACTATCTGGTAGTGAAGACAACAGTATCAATGCTCGTATTTCTTCATCAAAATCAATTTCAACTGAACTCAACTGGGTTGTGATTGTATTGAGTTCATTGAAGTGTTGAGCTACCGAAGCTCCTTCCATCATTCGCAAATTAAATAAACGCCTCATCAAGTGAACTTTGTTAGACGTTGATCTTTTCTCATACATACTGGAGAGAGCCTTCATAAGACTCGCCGTGGTTGTTTCCTTTATGATGTTAAAAGCAACATTGCGGGATAACGTCAGTCGGATAACTCCAAGAGCTTGTCTATCAAGAATGGTCCATTCTTTATCTTTCATACCCTCTGGTTTCTTTTCTGAGAGGGGTTGATAAATTTTTTTCTGGTATAGATAATCTTCAATCTGCATCTTCCAGAACCCAAAATCTACACCATCGAATTTTTCGAGTCTTACCTTTCCTTCGTTTGTAGCCATTGCTTTCCTTTGGATCGCTACTAGTCTCACCTTTCCTTCGTTTGTAGCCATGACTCCCACTCAAATCTGATTTCCAAACTATTGTGATATTGTCCGCTTTGGGCCCACTGGCCCGCACAGCTTTGCTTTTGGTCCACTTCCAAAAGGGCATCATACTAATGGAGATGTATTCTTAACTTATATACTGATCTTTCTTCCCATGTTTAACAGATGTTGGATATGAGACTTTAGTCGCACCTAACAAGATTGATATAATATTTGATATGCTATTCTTTGTCACTCGTTTATTCTGTAGTGAGATGCTTGAATTTCCTTCACGGTAATATTCATATATTGAATCTATTATTTATATGAGACACTGTCATCACCAAAATCATAACTGGCTAAGTTAGATAAGTTGACTAAAATTAATCTATCTCACGTTTTCGTGACATGATATTTGTGTTTTGATACGGTAATTAATCATATTTAAAATAAAAATAAAGAGCGATGATTATTCTGATTTTGTAAAATATATTTTATAAATATATTCAAAATATACATTCCATAATGAACCTAATTTATAGGTATATAAGATCTTCAAGTGTATCGATTTTGATTTCTTTTCTTGACGAATGAACTGGGAAATTTGGAAAGATGAATTCGAAGTGCTTAAAAGGAGAATGGATTTAGTACTAAAAGTTAAAACACTTTCAACGTTTTAAGATTTTACTTTGGACAACTTCTTTTGGTAAATTTGAGTAGATTTTTTTCACTCAAATAGAGGACAACCTTGGATGCAGCAACCTTTGGTTCAGTCAGCCAGGTCTATTAAAGTTAGAGATATACTACTCTCTCAAATACAAGTACACCCTCTCAAATGTTCTTTTTTTCACACCACTCTCTAATGTTTTATTTCATCTTAATATAAACCATTTATTTAATTATTCCTAAATAGATTTCGATTTTTTTACTATCCTTTTCTAAAATATTCATACAATAAACATTTTTGAAAATTTTAATTTATCTTGTATTTTTATGATATTCAAAATTTCAGAATCATATTTATTATATTTGGAATAATTCATTAACTTGTAGTTTGAATACATAACTGAGATAACGTTTGGTATATAAAATGGATGAAAATAGTATATAGTATATAGTTAGAGCTGTAAAGTAATTTATTACAAAACCCGAGGACCATATATTACTATTGTCTTCGAATTTACCGTGGTGGGGTGTTGTTTAGCACGTTGTAAAGTAACCACGCGTATGGGGTCCACAGACAAAGGTCCCGCACGTGGGACCACTTTTAGATTTGGTCTGCTGGCATCATTTGCACGCTACAATTACTGCATATCTGTCACTTGGCACCACCTTATTGGCCGTATGTTTTTATTTAAACTAATCTATAAATACCGATAGCTATCCAAAGATAAATAGTATTTTATATTTATATCCCAATTATTTTGGTCCAAATATTCTTAATAATTATATAATTTTTATGGTCAAATCAGATAGTTTTATTTAAACTAAATTATTTATTTTTTTCATTTTTTTATTATGACTTTTTTAATATAATCGACTTTGTTTTTGAATTTTATGTTTGCCTTTTTAGATTCTTGTGAACTTACCAAGCAGTGGCGTAGCCAGGATTTAAACCCTGTGGTGTCCTAGTTATTGTCCAAAAAATATTTTTTTATAGTGGACACATTGTAAAATGGTGTTCTAATATATCTTCATTTTTCATCGATATAAAAGTTGTTTATTTGTTTAAGTGAGTCTTACATATTATTTTTCTAAACATTTTGAAGTACTATTATAACATAAAAAAAATAGAAGTTGACTAATAGATATATTAATTAGGAAATCTATTATTAGTGAACTCGATAGGCTATGTTGTTACGTTTTGTCGAGTTTTAGTTTGAGTTTTCCCAAAGTATACAGAGACTAATAGATGTATTGATTAGGACATGTATTGTTAGTGAACTCGAGAACCTATGTTGTTACGGTTTGATCCGTAAAACAAAATAAAAAATTATAATTTATGCAGTTCTACTTGTTTCGAAATTGAACTCTGCAGCTTTCTATCTTAAGAAAAAATATAGATGAACGAATGTTAATCTTTGTAACTAGTGAATAGTAATATAAGACATGTAACAAAGCTTCAATTTTGACAATTAATAACATAAAGCCATAATAAATACTTTAGTGTTTGAAATTTGTGGTTAGAGTTTTCTAATTGATAGTAAAAAAGCAATTTTCTAAAAAATTGTAGGCGACGACAAAGAAACCAACCCTGAATCCGCGAATTCAAAAAAATTATATAAATTTATATTATTTTTTGAATCCACATAATTTATAAATAAATAATATGTAACAAATTTTTAATTAAGATATATATTTGGAGAAAAAAAAAGTCTATGTTATTACATCAAATAAGGAAGATGTTGAGAGACTCTTAGAAAAATGCTCTGTTCTTGTGAAAGAACAGAGTTTAATCTTTTCATTCATTCTTTTCATCTTTTTGAATTGATTGAATCTGTTCTTGGGCTATCTCTTTAATTAGTTTTCGTTTTCTATCATCATGGAGGAAGATATGGCTGTTGAATTTCCTTTACTGAGGAAAAAGACGAATTTAGAAGAACAGAGGATCAAGAAGAATGAATTCTTCAATTCTGGTGTTGAAGACTGTAACATGGTTTCAAATCCTATTTTTGAAGAATTGTTAAAAGAGAAAGAGGAGCTATCTCAAAGGAAGTCTTTTGCAAATTTGTTAAAAACTTCAAGAACAGAATTTGCTCACACAAATGTGTCTGTTACGATCTCTGATAAGATTCCAGTTATCAAGTTTAATGCGGCTGATAAAGAACAATTGTTAAAGGTTTCAATGCATACTCTAATAGCGAAATTTTCTTCTGGTAAGCCTTCATTGGAACAGCTCCGTAGGTTTCTGTTGAAATTCAACTTTGTTGGAAAATTTAGTCTCTCGGTCTGGGATTATCGTCATGTGTTTGTGGAGTTTACTGATATTGAAGATTTTAAAAGATTGTGGTCAAGAAACATCTGGGTTTTGGGGAATAAGACTATGAGGTTGTTGAAGTGGACACCGGGTTTTGATCCAAGCCTCGAATGTCCTTACACTCCGATTTGGGTTTCTCTCCCTAATATCCCTGAATTCCTGTTTAATTATGCAACTATTAGTGAAGTTGCTAAGGTTCTGGGAACGCCTTTAAAAATCTGGGTTCCTTCAATGAACAGAGCGAGACAGAATTGCTGTAAGATATGGGTGGAAGTTGATATTTCGAAGCCCTTGATTCAGAAAGTTCAGTTGAAATTCGGTGAAGAAGACTGTTACTCGATTGATTTGGTGTATGATAGAGTTCCTCTTTATTGTACAATATGTAACCACATTGGGCATGATAAAGAAAAATGTAAAAAATTTGAGAGGGTGGAAAATGGTGTCATGGAAGTTGATCAGAAGAATGATTGTCTTGGGAATTCTGGGGCCCTTGATCAACAGTCATGTTCTCAGTATCCTGGTAATGAGCTTATTGGTAAAAGGGTTGAGGTTGTTAAGGATAAGGAAGATAAAGAAGAGTCTGTTTCTAGAAATAAAAATCGTTGGTTAAAATCTGTTGTTATTAATCAAGAAAATGAAAAAGATGTTCAAAAGGAAGTTAGTAGTTCTGCTAATGAAATGGTTTCTGTGGAAGATAAAGGTGAGTCTTTAGAGCATGTGGAGGAGGAAGAAATTATTGAGGCTTTGAAGATGTTGGAGAAAAAGAATTCGTTTGATGTTCTTAGTGAGGAGATACATGACTCGCCTAAGCATGAAGGCAGTCTCCCTGTGTCTCCTGTGAAGAAAGATGGAATTATTAAGCAAGAGACTAGAAAGATGAAGAAGATTCCCAAATTATTGTCTACAAAGGGTCATGTGTCTTCTAAAGTCATGAAGATGAAGAGAAGTCACAAATCTGGTATTGATTAATGACTATTGCTATGCTAAATTGGAATGCAAGAGGTCTTGCAAACAAAGTTACTGTGAAGAGATTAAAGTCTATGGTTCATTCTGATAAAGTTTCGTTTGTGGCTATTCAAGAGCCTTTGGTTAACTCTGATAATTTGAGTTTGTTGGCTAGGAAGTTAAAGTTCAATGGTTTTTTTGGGAATGTGAATAACAAAGTGTGGGTGTTGTGGCATCAGGATTTCAAGGTTAGTGTGGTGTTGGATACTGAGCAGTTGGTCCACTTAAAGGTTGGGCATCCTATCTTAAATAAAGAGTTT
The DNA here is from genome assembly GCA_036936605.1 of Limnanthes douglasii subsp. nivea. Lineage (NCBI taxonomy): Eukaryota > Viridiplantae > Streptophyta > Magnoliopsida > Brassicales > Limnanthaceae > Limnanthes > Limnanthes douglasii. The sequence goes on from JAUPFV010000004.1 coordinate 101,809,308, forward strand.
GAGGTGTCTGTAATTTATGCTAAATGTAACAAAGATCAGAGGCTTGTGCTGTGGGACACCATTAGAGGTTTGGATGTGCAGAATGAGTGGCTTTTATGTGGTGACTTCAATGTCATCTCCAACATTCAAGAACAACTGTGTTGTTCTACTATTAACCTTCGTGCTATGGATGATTTTAATAGCTGTATTATGGATTGTTCCTTGTTGGATGCTGGTTTTAGTGGCTCTGCTTTCACCTGGTCGAATGGTCAGAAGTGGAGAAGATTGGATCGTGTCCTGTATAATAATGCATGGTTGGAGTACTTTGATTATACCACGGTAACTCATTTAGCTCGCAATTGCTCTGACCATTGTCCTATGCTTATTAAGATCTCTTCTAAAGTGGAAAGGTCAAAAACTTCTTTTAAATTTCTTAACATGTGGACAACTCATGACTGCTTTTTAAAGGTTGTTAAGGATAGTTGGTCTAGTGGGTTTAATGAAGAGGTGAGGAATCCTATTATGCTATTTTGGTTGAAACAGCAAAGGTTAAAGTCAGTTTTGAGGACTTGGAATAGAGATGTATTTGGAAACTTGTTTGATGCCATTAAGCAAGCTGAGCAGACTATCATTAATATGGAGACTGCCCTTCAAAATGAATTTTCTGAGGTTGATGCTGATTTGTTAGTTGAGGCTAAGAATCATCACATTTTGCTTCTTGATAGAGAAGAAATCTACTGGAGACAGAAAGCGCATTCTGCCTGGTTGAAAGATGCTGATAGAAATACTGCAGCTTACCATGGGTTTGTTAAGAAAAGGCAAAAGAGGAACAGAGTTGAAAGAATTAAGGATGGAGATAGATGGCTTACTGATAAGGACAGCATTAGTTCTTCAGCTGTTGAGTATTTTAAGAGTTTGTTAACTAATGATTCAAATGTTTCGAATGATCAGACCTTGAATGATGTTATCCCTTTACTTGTCAATGATGATGACAATAGATCTCTGATTATGGTGCCTGATGAAGATGAAATTCACAGTGTTGTGAAGGGTTTGAACTCTGAATCTGCAGCTGGACCAGATGGATACAATGGTGAGTTCTATAAAACTTGCTGGGATATCGTGGGGTCTGATTTGTGTGATGCTGTTAAAGCCTTTTTTCGTGGTTATAATCTACCTAAGGGTGTTAAAGCTACAATGATTTGTCTTATTCCTAAACTAGAGAATCCTAACAGGTGGAAAGACTTTAGGCCTATTAGTCTAACCTCTGTTTTCTCTAGGATATTAGGAAGGATTATTAACAATAGGCTTTCTTCAATCTTGCCTAAGTTGATTTCTGATGTGCAAGGGGGTTTTGTGAAAGGTCGCTCTATTCAACACTCTATTCTCCTTGTACATGAGATGGCCATGGATATTAATAGCAATAAAAAGGTGGGAAATGTCATTGTGAAAACTGACATGTCAAAAGCGTTTGATAAGCTTAGGCATGATTTCTTGTTTAAGGTTCTTAAAATGTTTGGCTTTAGCAGTGAGGTTATTACTCTGGTCAGTAGTTGCATTAGTAATATTCACTCTTCTATTTTGGTTAATGGGGAGATGGCTGGATACTTTGCAAATTCTCAAGGCTTAAGACAAGGGGACCCCATCTCCCCTAGTCTGTTCATTTTGGCGGAAGAATATCTGATTCGTAGTGTGACTTTTACATCAAACAATAGTCAATGTTGTAGATATAAAAGAAGAAGCAATATGAATATAGCATGTTCAGCTTTTGCTGATGATTTCATGCTGTTTACTAATGGAAGTACTCAAGCTATGGAGGCTTTTAAAGCTGTGTTGGACCACTACCAGTTGGTTTCTGGTCAAGAGATTAACATGTCTAAGTCTAGACTTATTGTTTCTACTAATATGAGTGCTCAGAAGGTGGCTGCTATTGAAGCTGTCTGGAATTTTAATCATTCACATTTACCATTTAAATATCTGGGCACTGTTATTGCTAATAATACAAGAGTTTCAAACTATGTAAGTATAATTGACAAAGTTAGAATGAAGATCTTGGAATGGGACAAACTCCATTTATCCTTTGCTGGCCGTCTTCAATTGATTCAAGTTGTTTTGTCTGCCTTTCCTGTCTACTTTTTGCAGCATTCGTCTCTTCCTTTGGCTATTGTCCACAGATTGGAAGTTTTATTCACCAAATTTCTGTGGGGAACAAAAGAAGATAAGAACTCAATTAGCTGGGCTCGTTGGGACACTCTTTGCAAACCATATTGTGAAGGTGGCCTGAATCTCAGACAGTTTAAGGTCTTGAATCAAGTTTATGCAATGAAATTGTGGTTTGAGTTCAGGACTCAGCAGTCTTTATGGGCCAAATTAATGAAGTCTACTTATTGCTTTGATAATGTTCATCCATTGCTGGCTATTGCTACTCAGAGAAGGTCTAAAGTCTGGGTCCGTATTCTAAGTACTAGAGAGATAACTGAAGAATATATGTTTTGGAAACCTGGTCAGGGTAAGATGGATTTCTGGTATGACAATTGGTGTTCTAAAAAACCATTTATTGTGATTTCTGGAGATAGAGACAGAAGGTTTTTGATGGATGCTGGTAACATTCAAGTAAAGGACTTATGGTTGGGTAACACATGGGACACTGAAAGACTAAAGACTATGGTCACCTCTACTGAAATGGGCAAAATTCTTGAAGTCAAGCTGAATGACTCTGATGATATGCTGCTGTGGTCTCTGTCTATGGATGGTAGGTTCAATGTTAAAGACACCATAAATCACATAAGAGACAAAGGTAATGTCTCCAGTCTTTACAACAAAACGTGGAATGCTGTGACTCCGAGAAAATGTTCATTTCTCTTATGGAGAGTGTTACACAATTGGATACCTATTGACAGTGTAATGCAAAGGAGGGGTTTCATGTTAGCATCTAAATGTGTATATTGTGACAATACTGAGTCTACTAATCATGTGTTCGTGCAATGTCAGTCGGCGTGGGGTGTTTGGCAGTACTTCAGTGACATTTTCAAGGTTCGTATTCAAAATCACATGACTGTTTCTCATGTAGTGATGAAGTGGTACTGGGCTGGTAATAAATGCGACATTTTTAGTATTTTGCCTGCTATCATAATGTGGTCTATATGGGCTGCTAGAAATAAAAGAAAGTTAAGCAATGTGATTACCTCATCTGGTTCTATCATCAATCAGGTTCTTCTAATCTTGTCAAGCCTCGATTACAGTAGAACTTTGAGAAGAAAACACTGGAGAAATTTCTGCAAACAAGCGTCTGACATTGGCTGTGTTAGTCATTTGAAAGATATAATCAAACCTCTTTTTCTGAGGTGGAAAAGCCCTAAACATGGTAGGTTCAAGTTAAATGTGGATGGTTCGTGTACCTTCAATGCTGAAACTGGTGGTGCTGCTCTTATCCGTGATTCCAATGGCGATATCGTTGCTGGTTGTGGAAGGTTGTATGGGAAGGGTTCTCCTCTGATTGCAGAATGCAGAGCCCTTCTGGATGGTTTGATTTTGTGTGAAGATCTGGGGCTCAAAAGAGTTGATATTGAGGTTGATTCTATGGTTTTGGTTAAGTTGATTCAACATGGTAACAGGCCTTGGTATTTGGAATTGTTGCTTAACTGCTGTAGAAAAGCTATCAAAGGAGAAATGGTGGTTAGTCATGTATTCAGGGAACAAAATTTAGGGGCTGACTGGGTTGCTAAAGAAGTGCTTAAGAATCATCAGGCTATGGATTTTGTGAAGGCTAATGCTCCTGCTAAGTTGAAGGCCATTGTCTATTTGGAGAAGATGAATGTTGGGTATTTGAGACTGGTTGATTAGTTTAAGCTCTGTTTGTTGTTTTTAGGGTTTGGAGAGGATGAATGTAGGGTTTGATTGTTGATGATGAAGGCTCGCGCTTTCTGATTTAAATTTTTGTATAATTGCCTATTAAGGGCTTCCAGTTTTTTCATTTATGCAATAGAGGTTTGAGTAAAAAAAATAATAATTAAGATATATATTTATAGTAAAATAATATAGATATGTATAAAATAATAAACAATAAAAAATATACTAAATTTATATTATTTTTTGAATCCACATATTTATAAATAAATAATATATAATAAATATAAATTTTTAATTAAGATATATATTTATAGTAAAAGAATATTGATATGTATTTTATATATAATAGAAAATAAAAAATATACTATAAATAACTCTGAAAGGAGAAGTCGATTTGGCTCTGAAAAATTGAAGGGGCTATCAACAGCTGGGTCTCGAACCTATAAGCTGTGGGTTCCTGACCAGCTTCTTTACCAACTGGGCTGGAGTGCAAGCTGTAACTAAGGTACAAAACATATTATTTATTGAGTTACGTGGGTTCCTGGGACCCCACACGAAGCAACCTGGCTCCGCCTACCAAGAGTTAGATTGAGAATGTATTTTTAGGTTTAAGTTCATACACTATTTAAAAAAAGAAAACAAGTATGTGTTTCAAATAAGTTTTACTAACATTTTTATGGAGAAGATGAAGTATTTAGCTATCACATCTCGTATATCAATATTAAATGCAAGACCAAATAGAAAATATAAATGTTTGATGAAATATCATGTCTAAATATTGAATGCGCACTTTTAAATAAGTGAATTATTAAATTAATTAATTAATTAAAATAATTATTTAAAAATAATTTTTTTTATCGATATTATTAATTTTATTTAATAATAAATTTTATTTGAATTATATTATTAATCAGATTCTAATTGGTTCATGTTTAACAACAAATATCGAAAAAATAGTAGATTTTAGTTATTCATTTTACCACCGCTAATCAGCTTAGCTTAGTGTTAGTAGTAAATTATAAAATCTCAGTATTTATTTAATATTTATTTTTATTGAACTTGCGATATTATACCAACTTTTATCTTATATTTTTTCAGTCACGTTATAATAATGTTTTAAAATTTAATAGTAATAATAATAATAATAGCAATAATTTATTCTTTTAAATAAATAAATAAATAAAATAAAATAAAAAATATTAAATTGTGTACTGATATATACTAAAATAATGGAAAGAATATAATTTGCGGCCAATAAGAGTGACCGCGGCAATGCTTGTGTGCGGTAGCTTTTACCAAACCATTCTTATTTATTTATTTATAAATTTTAAATATTATTTCTCACTTTCGTTTTCGTTGACAAATAGATTAAAGATAAAACATAAAGATAAAAGCTTTTACAAAGCATAAAAGAAAAATCATTTTGCAAATCATAATACAACTTTACCAAATAGTATTTCCAATTTATCATAATAAAGTTTAAGGTGGGTGGTGCTCTATCTAAAAACTATTATTCACAAAATAGGTTACTAAATAAAAAGGATATATATTATAATAAAACAATGTGTATATAAATCTTAAATATACATACATATAGAGTACGGTCTTAGTCTTTGAAAATGGGTCGTTCATAGTCAGCGTATGGACGCGGTCAATATACGTAAAATTCCACTTAAGGTTGTCTGCCACATATTTAATTTTTAAACACAAGATTAGTTATATGATCTTTGTATTTTCCAACTAAGTGCAATTTTCTATACATAAGTTGGACTATGGGGCGGATTTACAATGGGGCTAGGGGAAGATTAGTATTAAGAAATTTTTATTTTCGGAAATTTTAAAGAAGTTATGTTTAAAATGTTTGATCAATGGTTAAACGATGTCAGTTTTGGCAGAAATTTAGACAGCATGTTTGGGACATATAAAGCTTTGATATGTCCGGTTGGATTGTTATTTGATGCTACGGTTCCGTAGAAATCATTTGTGGAATAGTGGAGTAGTTTTTGTAATATTATTCATTTTTGTTTCTTTTTTTGTTAGATTATTATGTTTAAAATTGTTGGTGGGTTGTAGATATTTATTATATTGAATTGGATATACATTTACCTTCAACTTATCATAATAGTAGAATTGTTTTTGGTGGAATCTACATAAGTCTCGTGGTCTTTTACTCTTCACAACGAATTGGTTTTTTCATATAAATGTTTTGGTTGTTGATTTATTTTACCATTGATTATTCTTCGGTGATTAGGTTTGTGGTTTTATTTTGTTAATAAATCGGTTGTTTTATTATTTGGTTGGTTGTTTTGAAGTTAATCTCGTGTGTGGTTGATATACTATTATTTGGATCTAATAGTTGGTATTAGAGCTCCATACCCAGACGAAAACGTGATATGGATGAAATTCTTGGATGTCGAAGATGATGAACCATCAGTCATGCTCATCAAACGGAGTGACTTTATTAGAGTGTATAAAGATAGTGTGACTTGATTAATTAAAGTGACGCTAAGGAACTTCTAAGATGCTTTAATAAGAGTGAACACATATATTCATTGTAAAACTTTATGACTTAGATATGAATCATGAAACAACCTAATTAGAGGGAGCATTAGGTAAGTCAGCTGAGGGGAGGTAAAAGTGGTAGAATTTGTTATGTGCGACCAAATTTCCACGTCGGATAGGTATGAGAATGATAAATGACATATCTCAACTAGTATGAAGCCTTTTGATTTTATACATAAATCTTATAACTCGTACTAGCTCATATATAAACTTAAGAGTATTTAGACATATGCTCCATAAATCGAATGTATATTTTTTTTAATATTTAATTTTGATAAATATTCATGATTTTTTTAATCAATAAAAATGTCAGGATTAATTTTTTTTGAATATTTCCAAACAAATTATTAAAAAATCAATTAAAAGTACGAGATGAATGATTTTTTTTAAAACATGTCTAGTTTATGTAATAGTTTAGCCATTCCTGACCTGAATTCCTGGTTCCGCCACTGCCTATAGTGTACTTTCTAAATTTATTAGTCATAAAATTATACAAAACATAAAATAAAATATCTCATTATAATTTCACCTTTTCATATTACATTTTTAATAGGATTTATGAGAGTAGCTTTTGGATAGACTAGTAAAAGTACTAAAATCTATTAATTTACATTTATTTTAAATGAATTTTTTATGGTTAGATCTTTAGATCTAACCGCTTGTGTTTTATTAAAAGAATTTATTGATTAAAATCTGGTTGAAGATAAGAAAATCTATATGATTAAAAGATAGATTTTTTTCTTTCAAAAGTGAAGTACGGAATATTATGTGATTTGCAATGAAATTATTGCTTTAACATTGTTTAGCAGTTGGAGATAAGCTTCAATCAGACTTGTTATGAAATTATTCCACTAGCCTTCTAGTCTTTGGTGAATGTTAATAGAATGACTATACCAATTCACTATTTTCTATTGTGATTTCTGTAATGTTTATGATCTAAATTTGTTTATTTAATTTTGGTTTATCTTTATAATTCCTTAAGTTACCCCGAGTCGTTGATGAAGATTGAGGTAAGAGCTTGTTAGTTAGCTATAAGTTTATGCAGCTCTATAGTCATCCAAGATTTCTTTGGATAATTTTTTAGCATTGGTTTGATATCTTATTTTTTTGTATTTAAATGGTCAAATTCAAGAGTTGGAGATGTCGTTTGTATTATTTTGGTGAAAATACAGGTGGTTGGCAGAAGGTTACATGTGTAGGAAAGTTTCATCTTCTAAGCATTCAGCATTCACGTGAGTCGTCGTTAACTTCTGCACCTCGTTCTAATTAAATCATACTTTTTGGATATAAATACCAAAAAAAATCATTATCTGATTTTTTTTTTCATTTTTGCTTAACGTTCGTTTCGTCTTCTTTTTCAAATTATTTGTTTCTTGAATCAGTTGGTAAGTTATTATTTATGTTATAAAAAAACTTATAATTTTTTTATAAATGACCACATTATATTTTAACTAAAATATATCAGTTGGAGGTAATAAATTTATAAGCATTTGATGGCTCTATGCTGAAAAAGGTCTATGGTTTTAAGAGATATAATATAGCGGCCTTGATTGAGTCTATGTTGAAACCTAACTTTGAGCTATGAAGAAAAAGACAAATAATAAAGCTAAGTTAATAAATAAGCGGGGGCATGATTAATTCATGCGCTTCCGACTTCGACATAACAAAGGAAAATGTATTCCTCAGGTTTAAAGATCTTCATCTACGGAATTGGATTTCCTTGCTGATAATGGATGCTTAACTTGTAAGTTCTTCAAGTTGAGAAACTTTTACATCACTTACAAGCCACATGCGATAATAAATGTGCAAATTTACTTACAAAACTTCAAGCATGTCGACTTCCTCTCACAAATAATAGCCTGGCTTGAGTCGATAGTTTGGATCGATGTAGGATCAAACCATTTTCGAATTTGGGCATGAGTACAATTAAACTCTCTCGATTAGGAGATAGTGCACTAGATAATCAAGTTCGATTTTTTTTTGCATCGAAGAACGATATTGCGTACAAAATAGCTTTTATTAAACTTTGACTAGTTAATGTCTATGGGGTACAAAAGGTGCAAACTATTTAGTAATTTTTAACTACTAATGAACCACGTCTTTTACCAAAGCAAGGCTCAATAAGACAATTTAATTCAGAATATACAAGTGTTAAAACAACAAACTAATTATTTTTAGCATGTTCGTTATAAACATGTAATGTAGTTTGAAAACAAACTAGTAAAATCTTTAGCTTTCTTAAGTTGTTCTGCCACCATTTTGGGATATCTTACATGAGTGACCATTTATCCATAGGCCAGCCAAATATCTACATAGGTGCAATAGAGAAAAGTGATCATTACCATACATATTTGTTTTAGATATTTCATGTTTGAGCAATCACAATCGACGATGAGTGACAATTAAAAAACACTAAAATGATGACATTTTGTCAATCGGGGAATCTAACAAAATTTATCATCTTTTGTCATCCCAAACCAATGGACAAGACGAGGTTACCAAGAATTCCCTCTAAAAAATAATTCGTAGGATGGGGCAGCTGTAAAGTAGTATGTTGCTCTCTTATAGGTCATTTAGGAGTATCATACGACCTACTATAACAAGAGAAACTCATTTTTCCTAGTATATAAAATGGATATGACAGATTTTGCCAAGATAATAAATTATATTCTTTGAATAAATAACTATTCGAAAGAAGATAACTCGACTAAGAGAAGGTATATAATCGATCTTGTGGAAGAAAAGTGTGTCAAGGTTCATCTTCGGATGTATCAGTATTGTATGCTGATATGTAACCGATATGATTTCAAGTTTCACCATCATACTTTGGTGAATTACATATTTATCCAAAAAAAATTGGAATACCATATATAAAAATGAATAGTTTGGCCCAAATAGAAAAAACCATAAACTATCAAATCATGTAAAATTATTTGACTAAGAGGTCGATCGGTTTCACATCTTTGAAATATCAAGCATTTACAACTTTATGTGTCTTAAGCTTTATTGATTATGGTCAAAACTCTATGCAAAATCTTGAATATTTGTTGGTGTATATTTTTTTTACCCTAGTGGTGCAAGAATTATTTAACGAGATACGTATAGATTATTGTTAATAAATTATATATACATTAAATTTATATACATATATATATATATATATATATATTATCTTTTACTTTACAATTGATGAAGAAAAACGACGAGACTGATCCATTCATCAAAAAATGCATGCTAACTTCTCTTAGTTTAGGAGTAAGTTTGAAGAGCTAGCCAAACTGACCAAGTAATCACTACCATTTTTGACGATTCTTATACTTAATTGTCACAAATTCATTGAAGTCATATAATATATTTCATAACTATCATTCTGTACATAACTAGTCATTTAGTTCGAGAAGAATCCAAATATATTAAAAACATAATATGGAAATACTAACAGTCTGTTACCGATCAGATAACATAAAAACATATTTTAAAAAATGAATCTTACAAAAATAGTAGCAAGGGTAGAAAACAATAACCATAGCGAAAAAACACATCGCAAATCAAAATAAAAATGGCTTAGGAAAAACATTTTTGCATCCAAAATTACTATGACTATCCAAATAATTTACATCTTAAACTATAGCAAGCCTTACAGTGACGTAGCCAGGATTTAATCCTTATGGGGTCCTGGTTATCGTCCAAGAACGAAATAGAGACAATATAAATCTTAATTTTTTTTGCACTATGTATGTTTTTTTTGTTTTTTTGGTTAATTAGTGTTTTTGGTATTCATGAATCCCTTATGTATTGGTTATTTTCTTCAGTATTTCGTCAATCTATAATCATAACCACACCAAAGTTATCGGCCTTGACGATGCTGCCTCACATTTAGGTCTTTTTATCTTAGTCTTTTTTTACCTCTCGTTGTATAACGCGTGTATCTTGACACGTCTTTGATTTTCTTGAGATCTGTAGGAGTCTAGAGACGACAAATCTATGATATAGTCAATGTTCTTGAAAGTGTTGGATTAAAAAAACATTCCTTTGATCTTCGAATTTTAATTTACTCGAATTTAACTTACTTAGCTAGTGTTGAAATTATGTTATTGTTAAAAGCAAAACAAAATGTACATGAAGAAGATTTAAAGCAATCCCTTGAATTTTCTAAGACACATATCATTTAAGTTAACTCTATTTATATTTATTAACTTACTTTTCTATTTAAATGTTTTAGAGTAGTCATTCCTTTCCTCATTTTAACATTCCATCGCACCAAATTATAACGTTATTATCTTAATAAAGAATTAAATATATATTACTGAAAATAAATTTAGATAAATTTTTAAAAAATAAAAAATTAAATATATATTATTAAAAATAAAAGTTTAAATATATATTTAAAAATAAGGAATCAAATATATATTAAATGGAGTATTTAAATTAAAAGTGTTTCCATTTTAACCTTAAATAAAAAGTTGGAAGCACCATATGAGGTTTGAACCCCAGACCTCTAGGGTCCTACCTCAGGTTTTTCCACGGAGACAAGCGTACTTTACAATTTAGGAATATTTATTATAATATATAGTATAATTTCGTGGGTTCCTGGGAACCCATGACCAGTGAAGCCTTACCCACCAAGAAATTACACAAAATATTCAAGACATGAATATTTACATATGTAAAATAATACAAAACTGATGATGCATTTAAGTTTTAACAACAAAATAGTAATAAATTATTTAAGTTTATGGATCATACATCCACTTATCCTTCTCATAAACTATTTTCTTAGTTGTTATTAATTAATTTTTATAAAAAATGATGGGTTAATGTTCTTACATGGTTATGATAAAGGTTTAACTAAGACCATATTAACTATGACATGTTGGATCATTTTGACCATCTTATAAGCATGTAGATTTGAGCTTAACGACGTTGATTTTAAATTTACGAACCTAAATCCAAAACCACCTAAAGAACCTTTGGCCTTGATCTCATTTAGAATGATGTCAAACCGTTTGGGATGTTTCTCCTCGATGACAGCTGTCACAAGGCTCCAATGATAGTTCAAAGAACATACCATGAAATTTTAGAATTTTATCTTGATATCCTCTTGTATCTCTTTAGTTATTATAAGAAAATTATCTAAGGTTTTCGTTAACTACTTCTTTTTTAAGAAAGAGATATCTCGATCAGATACAAATCTTGTTTCTCTTTTTGGTAGCACATGCATATAACAAAATATTTTTCTCATGTGTAATATTTACAACAAATGGTGTCCTTACGAGCCCGACATTATAAGTTCATTAAATTTAATATCTCAGTCATTAGTTTCTTCATCTCATTTTTTGCTTGTGCATTACTGATACGATGAATCACCCATCAAACTAGAAAAATTAGATAACCTCACTTGTCATTCGGTTTATAATCTTGAACGGATCTGAGTATATTACAAATTGACTACACATATAAGATAAGTGTAACTAATAGACTAAATGATACAGTAACACTCACAATTTGACAGGCTTTATCTCAAAACCTAAAATTTATTTATCAAGCATATATTTCAGTCAGTGTACCTAATAGACTAAATAATATTGATGATTTTAAAATGTTTCAACAACTAGTGATGAAATAGTAGCAAAATGACTCAGTCAAATATCAAAGTGTAGAAGATGGTCTTTGCGGATAAAACCGAGGTTGATGTCTTACTTATAGTAGGTAGTCCGATGTGTATGATTTACTTATTTGGTTTGGATGTCGTTAAATGTAATAGGTTCATGATATCTTATCAAACTATTATAACCACATAATATGAATGAGTAACAAGTGAATGTGTACCCAAAAGTATAATAAATATAATCTTCCATGAAGTTTGATGTCATCGAACATGGTAACTCAACACTAGATCTTTAAATACAGTTCGTTGCATTACGCCTAAGTTTCAGTGATAAAACTCTACTACATTGAAACAACATGCATAATTTCAAATTCTTTTATCTGATATCCGACCATTACTCTTTGTATTCTTATGATGTAGTTCTCATTTTTTTTTTGTTCACTAAAACAAAAATACTTACTAATAAAAAAAGAAATATTTTAGATTTGGTTGGAGAATCATTCATTTTCTAGGAATAACAACTCATCATACTCCCGCACAAGTTCATTACAGTTGTATCAACATATGGGTTGTGGTAATTGAGAGGGAAGAAGAAGATACCAAAGAAATCTTATCATAAAATACTTAACAGAAGGTATACTGCCGGAAAACGAGGCCAAAGCAAAAAAAATATAAGATGAAACCATCACATCGTGCCTTGCTATATGACACACTATACAAGCGCGGAATAAAAAAACCACTACTTATATGCCTTGGCCCAGATGAAGTATATTATATGGTTGATGAACTATATGAAGGAGAAGATAGTGCACATTATGGTCACAAAGTGTTGCTAAAAAAGTCATAATCCAAGGTTACTATTTGCCAACAATCATAAAAGATGTAAAAAAAGTTAAGCATTACGACACTTGCCAAAAAAAGGGTTTAACAAACTATGCTACTCAGTTCCAAAATGACAAGTTAACATTTCCAAAATGTAATCCAAAATGACAAGTTAACATTTCCAAAATGTAACAAACATGTCTTCTCATCTCATTTTCACTCATAGGCTAATGGTTAAGTAACGGTGACAAATCGAACCATATCCAACAGATCAAGAAAATTCTTGAAAGAGCAGCAAGAACTTTGCTAGATTTTTTACGAGAAGTTTTATGATCATATAGAACTTCTCGCCACGCAATAACAAATGAAATACTTCTTTATTTAGTATAAAAAAATTGAAGCGGTTGTTCCATCTGAAACAACCATAAACTCTTACGAATTATCCAATTATTAGGAGGACGCGAATAATGAAGCCAAACATGTTGAACTTGATGTTATAGCAGAAAAGAGAATAAATGCTCATTTTCAGTTTGAATACTACAAAACCTTGATGTGTAATAAATATAATTTAAAAGTTTGGTTCCATAGCTTTGAAAACCATAAGATAAAGTATTGAGAATGATATTTGTCTACATAAAGAAAAAAATCTTGAGAAAACTAGCCCCAAATTGGGAAGGACCATTTAATTTGGAATCAAAGGTCAAGCTATGAACATACCATTTGCTAGACAAGAAATGAAATCATATTTTACATCATTGGAACGTGTAAAACTTGAAGATTTATCATTATCAATAACTTATAATATTTTATGTAAATGTCTTATCACGATAACATTAGTGGTGTAATCTTTCCTTATTTGGTGGTGTGAGTAAAGTTTTAACGATACTTTTCATACTCAATGAAATATTTTTATCATAAGTTATGTGTTTGGTTTTTGATGCACCCACTAGTGTATGGATTCGACTAACGACATACATTATTTATTATAAATAGTTATGCAACATAAAGTTAGTAACTCCAATATTAATGATATGATATTCTTTATTCTCCAATCTATCTACTACATCATACTTTACAACTAAAATCAAAGCAAAAAATGTTTTAACTTCTTCCATGAAGGAAAAAACAATGAAGGTATAATATATGATGTTTCATACTCCTACAACTCCAACTATATAAGTATAAGTCTAAAGTATTTCAACAATTATAATGCTACGACATTCATTCTTCAAAAAGCATGGATAAGTATGGAGGTTTAAGATCTTTTCAACACCTCCAATATAACGACATCCAGGTAAATAATCAGGGATAAAGTTAGAGTATTAAAATCTCTCTAAATTCCCTAATGCTACGACGTTCTCAATAACAAACAATCAAGGATAAAATCGGACTTTTCAAAATATATATAGCACCTACAATGCTACGAAATTTACTCTATGCATGATAAATTAGATAAGAACTAATATTAAAACTGAATCAATGGCCAACACCATAAGTATTGGATGGTAACTAAATGTAAAGAAGAGTCATGACCCTCTCTGAATATTAAAAAAAGAACTCTAGATATAACCAAATAAAAGAACCATGTATCCCTTAATGGTTTCTGTCTTTGAGTTCATAACTTCATTTGGACAAATAAAACCCAAGAAAATAATGCATGCAGATATAAATATAAGTACTGACCATAACAAAGAATAATACACAACATCCTTACATAAACAAATTCACCTTTTATAAGGATTTGGTTCCAAACATAGGATACTGGGCTTATAAGTTATCAATGCAATACAAAAAAAGTCATTAGCCAAAAAAAGTCATTAGCCTTTGAGCACTGGAGTTTTATTTTATTTTATAGATACCGATAAAGCAGGTTGGGGTGGATAGGATGTAATAACAACACTGATTTCCCAATCTCACCACCTCACCAAATTCACCTACTAATAACACTTAAAACGTGTCACTCCATTTCATGAATCTAGCAGTTGGGGTACTTTCGAAAGACGATTTCCGAACACACGTGCCATACATGTTTTTTTCGAGAAAACAAATACAAGAGGAATCGAAGTTAATTTATGTATACCAGTTATGAATGTCAAGTATCAAAGAAACTCTACCCTTATGCACAAACACCCTCGTTCTAATCTAATATAATTGATTCAAACTTGGCAGTAGCATCAACGCAATGAGATCTTTTGATATCCAATACAATACTCAACCCAACCTTCTGCTTATAATAATATGGGTAGTTCTTTCTAAGGTATCTCTTTTAGAAATAATATCAGGCAGTTACCATTGAACTCCAACTTATTTGTGCTACTATTAATCCGCGAAGAAGTCACCATCGCTTATATGCTCTTTAACTTCTCCTTATATTCATCTACTTAAACATTTAGACTCATTGCAACTTACTTATCCCGAGCCAAAGCTATGGTCTGGCTAGATAGTTCCTTCCTTAAATGAATATTGACTTCACGTCCTTGAACCAACTCCAGCTTTAATTGTTTCTAGGAAGGTCATTCAGCTAATCTTTCAGCCTCCACCTTCTTATCAGCAGAAACCTTGGCATGCAACTCTGCTTATAACCTTTTGATTTCTTATGTCTCCACCTGCAATTTTTATTTTACCTTCAAACTTCTCTCACATACAAACACAGTATTTTCCACTAGTATACCCAAATATGGAACTAGAGTGGCCGATTCAATATGGACTTGATAGAGCAGAGTAACAAAATTTAATAGTATATGCTCAAATAAAATATCCTCAATATAGTCAAGGGTTCAATATTTGATAGTAAAAATGACACAACTAAAAATAACATAAAAAACTTCAAATCCAAGGTTCATCTAATTTTTTGCCACATCAAGGTTAAATAGGTCAATAAGGCCCTCTATCTTATTAGTTACAACAAGAAAGTAAATGAGAAAGTCAACCACCTAAACAGGTTCAGTTTGAGCTCCGCTCCCTTCATCAACTGTTTCATTTGCAATTTTTTATTCTACAGGCTCCTTATAGGATTATCACTTGTATCAACTAAATTTTTGAGTCTCGGTTACCTTCTCCTTTATATTTTGACCTTTGAAATCCGAAGTGACTTTATTTTTTCCCATTCTGCCACAATTTACACTATTTTGTAAGATATTACCTTATGAACTTCAAAATTAATAACTCTAGTCACTGCCATAGTTTTGGATGAAGCTGAGACCGCAAAAGACGAAACAATACCTCCTTCGACTGAGCCAATCACACATATTTTCAACTTACTACTTTCTCATGACGGTCCTTCAATTTTTCCTCAAGAATAATTGCAATCAAGTTATTTATGACTCAAAGTTTTACTTTGGGATCTACTGACCCAATGGAATACTTTTGGCCGAAGAGGGTGTCAATATATACTTTATGTAGATTTATCTACCACTTTAACAACTATCAGCTCTCTAGAAATTACCACCAATTATTATTCATTATTTTGATATGCAATTCTTTCACTAGAAGATATGAATCTATCAAAGGATGTAGATTCACACAAGTGTTTTAAAAGGATTATTATGATATGATGAGCTTCTTGGTGGAAATCTTAATTTGTTACCTTTGCATAAACAAGAACCTTGGTATAGTCAGCCTCGTCCCCTTATTATCTTGCAAGTTAAGAACCTCGGTATAGTGAAGATGCCACAACCGATTGTGAAAGATATTTTGATAAGTCAAGATGAACGCTAGAAAAATAATCTTGATAAGCTCTAAATAGTTCTTAAAAACTAGAGAGAATGATTTTCTCACAAAATTATATATTGGTATAAATATCATATTACCTTTGTTCTCTTGAATAATTATAGCACTAAACAAGGAAACATAGCATAGTCAAAACATTAAACTAATGTTGGAAATAAATATTTGAATAAACAAAATATTTAACTACAAAGTTGAAAGGTTGGCACAACTTTTCAAAGGATTGAAAAGGTTCCAAATTGGTATCTCTAGAAATCTTGAGAAGTTCATAAGCTAACACAATAAACAATGTGCCTTTTAGAGTTCTTATGACATTGGTATGACCATTTTTCTAAGGAGTATTAATCTGAAATTAATTCCGAAAATTGCACAACAAGTTTCTCTTGAACTCATTGACTCTTACTCTCGTGACTAGTCCAATTGGTACTTAGATTGGATCGAATGATATGATTCACAAAATTCATTTTCTTTTGAAAAGTTTTTTTCCTCAAATAATCACCAACATAAAAAAGATTTAAAACACTAACATTAAAAGTGGAACTTACATTGTACCCACCATTAAGGTATAGCTCGTAGGCATTATTATTGATACGTTGAAGCACTTGCAATGGTCCATCCCCTCTCGGAAGCAATTTTGAACGTCGTTTGATAGAAAATATTTCTTTTCTCAAGTGCAACCACACCCAATCTCCTTGCTCAAATACAATTTTTTCACCTTTTATGGCTTGGTTTGCATATTGCTCAGTCATTCCTCCAATGTTCAACTTAGCCTTTTTATGAATATCTTGAACAAACTCAATATTTTTTCCTTACATGTTAAAAACTGAGAAGTAGGCAATGAATATAAGTCCAATGAAGTTAAATGATTAAAACCATACATAATTTCAAATGAGGAGAACTTATAAGCAAAAATGAGCAGCTCTATTGTAAGAAAATTCAACATGTGGTAAACATTCCTCTCAAGTTTTCATGTTCTTTTTAATTATAGCTCTCAACAATGTCGACAAAGTCTTATTTACTACTTCTGTTTGGTCGTTAGTTTATGTGCGACAAGTAATAGAAAATAAGATCTTAGTACCTAACTTACACCACAAAATTTTCAAAAGTAAATAAAAAACTTTATGTCATGATTAAATAGAGTTGTTCTTGGCATGCCATGCAATCTCACAATCTCTTTACATAACGAATCAACAATAGGACAAACATAATCAATTTTATGATATGGAATGAAACGTGTCATTTTAAAACACCTATAGACTACAAAAAAACATAATCTTCACCTCTTTTGGTCTTCAGAAAACCCCACACAAAATCCATAGAGATATCTACCCAAGGGGTACTAGGAATATGTAAAGGAGAATACAAACCATTGGAGTGAACTCTTATAAAGAATAATACAAACCATTGGACTGAATTCTTGACTTAGCTTTATTGCAAATGATATATCTTTCAAAAGCTATTCCAACATCTATTTTCATATGTGGACAATAGAAATACTATTGCAAAAATAAGTAAGGTTTTTGAAACTCTAGAATGACCCATCAATCCTCGTCCATGTGAATCTTGAACTAGAAATTCCCTGAAAGAAAATTTACGTGCACATTATTTTATCTAAAAATAAATCCATAATGGTTAAAAAATATACAATGATTTTATATATTCAAAACCAAGAAATTTAGAATCAAGAGTGAAAACTAAAACATACCTTACAGAAAGCGCACCAACAATCATATTCTCCTTACCTTTCTTGTACTATATGACATATGCAAATGTTTCCATGAATTCCACCCAACGAGCATGACTTTTGTTCAAATTTTATTGGCATTTCAACTGTTTCAAAGACTTAATATCAATATGAATTATAAACTCTTTGGTCCAAAAGTAGTGTTTCCATGTTTCTCGAGCTCGAACTAAGGCATACAACTCCTTATCATAGGTTGGATAGTTCAAGACTGCTCCACTTAGATTTCACTAAAGTAAGAAATTGGTCATCCTTCTTGCATGAGGACAACATCTATGCTAATAACTGAAGCATCACATTCATTGTCAAAAGTTTTAGAGAAGTTAGATAAGGAAAACAATGGTGCATTGCTTAAATTTTGTTTCAACAAATATAATGTCTTCTATTGCTCTTCTCTTCATTTGAAATCGACATTTTTTATCACTTCCGCACTTGGTGCAACTATGATACTAAATTCTTTCACGAACCACCGGTAGCAACTCGAAAGTCTATGAAAACTTAAATAATTACTTACACCTGCGGGACTTAGCCACTCTTGAATCACATATATTTTCTCCCCATCTACATGAATACCTTATGCACTAACAACATATCCAAGAAATTCAAGATTATCGGTACAAAAAGTACACTTCTTTGGATTAAAAAAAATTGTTTCCTAAGAGCTTCTAAGACATATATTAAATGCTCTTCATGCTCATTTATATTCTTGCTATAAATCAGAATCTCATCAAATTTTACTACAAGAAACTTCTTTGTAAAATCCCTGAAAGCATGATTCATCAATCTCATAAAAATACTTGGCACATTAGTCAAACCAAAATGCGTAACTAACCATTCATACAATATATATTTTATTTTAAAATTTATTTTCCATTCATCACCTTCCCTCATTCTAATTTGATCGTATCCTCCCTTAAGATAAAGTTAGTAAGCACAATGTAAACATGCAATTCATCAAACATATCATCTAACCTTTGGATATGATGAAAATACTTTACACTGATATGGTTAATGGCTCGAAGATTAATGCACACTCTTATTGTTCCATCCTTTTTAGGCACTAAAAAAAGGAATGACACAATGACTCAAACTTTCACGCATATGTACCTTTACCAATAATTTAACAACTTTCCTATGTAGCTCATTTATTTATTCCATATTGTATCTATAGGTCGGCCTATTAGGAATGATAGCCCCTGGAACAAAGTAAATTTGATGCCTAATCTCTCTAATTGGAGGCAAGCCACGTGGTGTTTCTTCCGAAAATACATCGTGATGTTCATCCAAAAGAGAAACAACAAAACTATGCAAAAAATTGTTAATATAGTTAGTGTTTAGACATGCCTCTTTGTACCTAAATACAATCATAAGATGTTTTGAAAACAATGATCTTCTTAACTTCACTCCTTTTTTTACAAAAAGATTCTTTTGTTTCTCTCTGATTTTACCTCAATGACTGAATCATTATTCTTATTCTTTTTCAACCTTTTCTTTTATTTAACTATTTTTATCATTTTTTAACCTCACTTGATTATCATAAACTTATTTTGGTGTCATTGACACAAGTGTGATTGCTCTATTTCTGTGCACGAATGAATACTTATTGGTAAAATCCGCATGCTTCACTTTTTTATCAAATTTCCATGGTATAGCAAGTAACAAATGTTCAACATGCATTGGAACCACATCCCATAATGCCTCATATTCATATCTTCCAATTTTAAATGAAACCAACACTTGTTTACATTTAAATCATTATTATCATTGAGCCATTGTAACTTGTAAGGTTAGTATGCTTCATCAATGGTAGCTCAAATTTCTCAACCATGTAAGTGCTTGCAACGTTAGTACAAATCTCCTCATCAATAATCATGCTAAATATCTTATCTTGGATGTGACATCTAGTATAAAATATGTTGTCATGTTGTACCACCTCATATTCTTTGGCTTAAATGTTGAGAGATCTTCTAGCCACCATTAATTCACCACATAAAACAAATTCAACTTCTTTATATTCCAAAGATGCATTATGATCTGAGTCAACTTATTTTTTAGTTTCAATGTCTCCTTTATTTTGAACAATCACTGTTCTTTGATTTGGGCATTCATTTACGATATAACCCATACCTTGACACTTGAAACAAGTAATGTCACGGTTATGAGTAGTTGGATTTACCTATTTAACTTTATATTCTTGGTTGGTCACATATTTATTTGGATCAAATTTTGATTCTGCAACCACAATCTCCTCCTTCCTCCCATAAGTTAGCTTCCATGAAAAATAAACTGAAGCATGAGAAGGTCTTCTAGTGCCCTTAATCTTAAGTTGTTTCAACCTATGCAACTTTTGATGAAACTCTCGATAGTAATGACTTAGCATAAATTACTTCCTCATAACCTCTTTCATTTTATCTTAAGTATCAATTTATGCCTCTTTATTTCTCCTTCTAGACAATTTTAATTGATCATACCAAATAATATGATAATCTAAAAATTTGCTGCAAGTTTTACCTTCTTCAACTTAGAGTATTTATGATATCAAAAAACTAACTCCATCTTTTTCTCCCATTTAAGGTATGTTTCTCCCATTTTGGATTGATAACAATATTTAATAAGGAAGGAAAACTCTTTTGCTTTTTCTCTTTCTAGGCAACAACAACAGTCAATTCTACTACGGTCACTCACCACAGTAGCAATGCGATTTGAACCATTCCTGTGGTTTTTTTAATAGGTTCAACTTCAGATGCTTGAAGTTTCTTGATTCATGCGACTCTAGCGTTGTTATCATCAATCTCAATACGACTCCGGCTCTCGGAATATAGGTTTCTCTTTTTTTTAATGTTACACCGAGGTTCACTTACACCACTTTCCTTTTCAACAACTATAAAAGCAACCGTCTTACGTAGGGACTGCCTTATCTTTTCCCTATCCTAAAGAGAGAATTTATTTCTCTCGGCTACAGACTTCGTGGCCGTATTTATGTGTGTTTTTTTAGTTTTTTGTCCATCTTATTCCTCTTTGATTGGGAAATTACCAATTCATACTAGATGGAGCCATATGCTACCAAAAACAAGAATTTTCATCACCAACATTTCTCAAATCATTTATCAGATGGTTCATCATGTTGCATCATCATACCATACTTCGACTCTGCAATCATAAAATACTAATAGTCTAAATCAGGCGATGTAAAAAGAGAACACAATTGTATATGATGTATGCTTTATCTATTAATTAGGGCAAATATAACTCATTAAAAACTATTGTTTATTACCTTTCGGATTCTAGATAAGGGGACATGATATCAAATTTTGTATACTTTCATTCTCTCAACATCTAGACACGTAAATGAATTTATTCTTCCGCACCTTGTTACAATATGAAAATCGTTGAAAACCTTTTGTGAAGACCTCAAGTATATAAAATAGAAGTAAATATTCTAATATATATCAGTCCTCTTATTCACGACACAAAATTCTCTTAGGTCTAAACACCCAAAATAGTCATAAGCAAAAATAATATTTCCCATTAGAAGCTTTCAAGAATTGGGTACCGCTGTGAAAGATATAATCGAGTTTTTTCTAAAGAACCATACTAGGTATAAGCTTAATAGAAACCGTAGACTGTGTTTCATCACATAAACATAAATGAAGAACATAACTTGTTTCACTTCAACATCAAAAGATGTATGACAGCCGGTCAAAATATGAACCTTCATGTTGGGTGAAATACACTAATTCCTTAATTTTATCACATCATTCTTATATTTATTCCCTGTCACATGCTTAAATTTGGCTTTATCAAGCTCATCATACACACTCGAGGTCTGTTCTTACCTAAAAGTCTACGCAAACACCAACGCTAGAGATATCTCCTCATATGTTAAAGTCTACGCAAACACCAACGTTAGACATATCTCCTCATATGTTAAAGTCTACTTAGGATCTATTAAAACTTTCATCGGGGTGCATAATCTATCATGTTCGGTTGCTTCTCTTAAGCAAAAAAACATAAAATATATGAAGCTTATCCAGCAATAAAAAGCAACTCCAAACAATTTGAAAAAATCTGAATCAATGTCTAGCCACCTTAAGCAAAAAATAATTTTTTTTGTTTGACAAACTCGAAATAACGCTAGCAGCCAACTACTTGTTCTTGTAATTTTTTCTCTTAATTTTTTTTTTAATTCTCAAGTGGGTTTTAGTCGGTGAATGATTTTTTAATGTAAGCATGAACAACGTGAGCACATATTAATCTAAAGATGCTTTAAGGTTAGTTGAGCTATAATTGAAATATCTCATCTACCAATGTATTTAAGACTTCTAGGAGTTCAACAGAAAATGGTTGTAATACAATTTGGTATACTTGAGACTGGATATTTAGATTAATCACCATACACGTTTTGGTGAGCAGCTTATAATTTTCGACGAGTATTAACAAGTCTTTGACAACAAGATGATCATCACCATAGATAGTCATTTTTCAATTCTTTCACAATAATTACATGGACTATTGATAAAGATGAAATAGTTTGTTTAGCCGAAAACAAAAACATATGAAGCTTCATTCTACCAAAACCTATTCCACCGAAAAACTATTCTAAAGACACAAACATAATATAAATGAACTAAAAAAAACTATAACAACATTAATCTCCAAAAAGTTACTATTAATGGTATTAAAAAGTAACCAACATTCAGCAATAACGCTAAATATAGTTTCATGATCAATAACATACCTAATATAAGTAATAATTGTCATATATTTTATATATTAAAAATTATTTAAATAATATAACAATCAACTTTTTATCTATATATATATATAAAAGATTAACTCCTAATATGTTTAGCTAGGTCCGGCGATGAAAGTCACGATTCGATCTTCTTTGTAAAACAAAATAGAAAAGTAAAAAGTTAACAAGAGAAAAATAGGAAATTCCATATAACCTCGACTCAACAACACTTAAACTATTTATTTAAAATGGCATAATTAAGCCAATAGTGTATTTGCATGCATGAGCTTTGCTTTATCAAATAAAAATCCAAGCCCGAACCTAAATATAGAAGTTCTAATTATATAAACACATTTTTTCTGTCAATACAAAATGTATTCTATGGTAGGTTAATAAGACATATAATTTGATTAGTAAATTTGATTGTATATTTAGGTGAATTGATAATGATTATGATAGAGGCCAAGGATTGATGTAATGAGAAACCAAGCCGCATGCAAAACCCTTCTCATAATTTTGTCCCATCTCTAAATTCGCACTCCATCTTTCTTAATAATTTTAACTTATATCTTTTTGTTAATTTCTTTTCAATTTTCGCCACAAATTCTTCGTGTTGTCATATTTATTTTCATGTTTCGGTTCAAAGTGGGTATCGTTTAATTTAATTTTTTTACACGATTGTGACACATTTCTTATCGACGATATAAAAGCGGATGTATGAATATAAAGGTCGTTGTTTCAAAAATTGATGTATCACTAGATGCATTAACATAAGACATTTATGAGTGTCCATTATTATTAGATTTTCAAAATAGTGATGTTTGTTAGGGTGCTTAAAGAACCAGGACCAGGGGTCTAATCATACCAGCTACATAACGTATTAATTGCTATTTTCATTCGATGCGATAAGTAGGACCGACCGAATTATTAACCCGTTTAAACAGATCTAAAGACATCAATTTATACACAAATCCTATTTCTTAAGTTTCAGAATTTGATCCAATTTCGAATGTACGGTATATAAACCTAAAAAAGGCGAGGTTTGCGATTGCGAGTGAAAGATTGGGTTGGAAATATAGTATTTTTATTTTTAAATTTAAATATTTATGAATTATGAGTATTTTATACAATACGAAATAAACATTTATATAATAAAATTATGATTCGGAACTCTAGAACCCATGAGCTGTTTTTTTTTTAAATTTAAAATTTATAGAAGAATATTCAAGTTGGATTTTTTATTTATAGTTTTATGAATTATTTTTTAAATTATTATTTTTTCTAAATAAATATAGGCTAATATATATTGGACTACGCTACATGAGATTATTTTTTATAAAATGAGATCGTGCTATATAAAAGGGTTTTATTTTGAGGATCGTTTTTTTGTTTGAGATCTAACGATAGAGGGTTTCAATTTAGTATATATATATATATATATATATATTTTGAATTTAAATTTAAAATTTATCGATTATTTAAAAAAAACCAATATAGTTTAAGTTATGACTTTTAGAGATATAATTTTATTTTTTTGGTTTTTATAAAATAATCTCAAAACTTTATGTTTTGTTTGAGGTTTTTTATTTTTGGATACAATCCTTCGTAGTAATCAGGATAAATATGGTATCCATGTTATTACTTTCGTAGCACATTCTTATCTATTAGTCCTCACTTCATATGTAGTTATTTTTATTGGACCAATATTGACGATAGTCAAATGCATCTGTGACGGTCTATTTTAGAGAAAAAATTCTAACAATTTTTAATTTAGATTATCAAATGCCACTATAAGGTCCATCCAACAAATGAACGTTTTTAATTTTTATCGCCACATAGATAAAGTTAACCATCTCATACATGACCAATGACATCATAGGACTAAAGTTATATTTTGCATTAAAAGTTGCATATATAATCATCAATAATCACAACATCGCAGCAACCAACTACATTGATATACCATGGTGCATAACATAAGAATAATACAGAATGTTATCGTACATATCTATTCTTAAATGATCCCACTTTATTGAATATCAACTTATAATTAGAGGTGGTTTTGGTACGATTGTCCTACCAAACCTCTTAAATCATAACTGTTGCCAATTATTTGGTATTAAAAAATTGAGTACACTACCCTACCATAATTTTGGTATACCAACGTATCCGGTTCGGTATGGTTTATCACCGTAAAATAAAAATAAAATACAAAAACAAAGTTAGAAACAAACAATTTATTTTTTTGAATAGTTTTCTTGGAATTAGTAAAAAAAATCAAAATATATAACATTAAAATAAGTATATTAAAATTTATTTTAAAATTTAAGTAATGTAAATGTAAATTTTAATTTGATCAAAACTTTTTTGATACAAAATCGGTTATTGATAACTTCAACAACTATTACGAGAAATGTTATAACTTTTTATTTTAATATGATATTTTTTGTATTAAAAATTAGTCTTACGTGTATTCACAAATATATATATATATATATATATATATGTGGACTTAAACTTTGAACATTCTAAACAAATGTATAATCATATTTTAATTTGATCTATAATATGTTGATACAAAATAGATTTTTGACAGCTTCAACGACTCTTACGAGAAATATGATAGCTTCGTGTATAAATTTTATTTTAATATGATATGTTTTCCATGAGATAATAGAGTCATAGATCTTCACAACCATGTATGAGTTAAAATTTAAATATTCTAAATAAGTATATAATTATATTTTAATTTGATCTATAATCCGTTGATACAAAATAGATTTTTGACATATTCAACGACTATTTCGAGAAATACGATAACTTTGTGTATAGATTTTATTTTAATATGATATTTTTTTTATCATAACTAGACTCGTAGATATTCGTAACCATATAAAGAACCAAATAATAATGTTTCAATTAGTACATGATTATATACTAATTTTATCTAAAATGTCTTGATACAAAATAGATTTTCGACAGCTTCGTCGACTGTTACGACAAATACGATAACTTTGTCTAAATTTGTTTATTTAAATATGATATTTAATTATTAGAAACTAGACGCACTGATATTAAATACCATATACAAAATTAATTTTTATACATTCTGAGTTAGTACATAATTAAATTTTAGATCGAGTTAGAATGGTTTTGGTTTTATACAAATAATTGTTACGAGAAATAGTACTGATTTGTATTGAAATTTTATTTTAATAAAAAATTGGTTTTCAACACGATATGACACTGCCACACGATTAATATTTAATACTAATATCCAACCCAAAAATTGGAATGGTACGATAGTTTAATATTACTTTATTGTATTAACAAAAATGTAAAAAATCAATACGGTTAGGCTGAACATCAGTATGGTAGGGCAATATGAAAAAATATTCCACCATACTTATAATATAGTATGAGTAATGAAAAGAAGAGTACACATTATATATATATATATATATATGTGCACACGCGCGTGTGCGTGTGTGTATGTCTCTGTGTGTATATTAATGAACTTTATTATACAACATATATTATATCCAATAACGTTTTAACATACTCTTAATATATATCATTTGTGATAAACTCAAAATTTCACTAGATCAATTCTGTTGAAATTGAATTTCTAACACAAAATACGCATCACCAAGATCTTTCATATCAAATTTTTCTGAAAAATTTTTATTGCAATAAATTCTTATCATTCGTGGAAAATAATATGTCATCAACATATACACACAATCCTTTACTGAATTTATCTCAAAACTAGATGAGATAATAATATTATAAATTGTTGGTACCATTGTGGGATGTTTACTCAAGTCTATAAATAGATTTCTTTAGTTTGCGTATTATCGATTTTGGATAACCGGAGATAAAGTTTTCAGGTTGTATCATATACATCGTTTGCTTAATGTCTTCATTAAGAAAATCGATATTAACATCCGCTTGATGAATATCAAGATCAAAATGTTCAACTAATGGCATGATTGTCCGAAAATAATCATTCGATAAAAATAAAGATAAGGTTTCTTTAAAATCAATTCCTTAAAATCCCATTTGGTTTTAAAAATCCATTTACAACCAATTAGTTTCTTTTCTTCAGACAATAGAAAATGCTCCCATAACACCCTATCATGCATTGATTTAAACTCTTCGTTTATTGCATTATTCAATCATTGAAAATCATAATTTTTCATGGCTTCATGAAAACTTAATGGATCGTTTTCCATTGCACCACAAAATTCTTCATGGTCTTGAAGATACCTTATATAGTTTGAAGATATAATTTGTTTTCTTTCCGATAGTAAATCTCTGCAAATGCACATTTTATTCAATTTTCACTTGTATTTCTTGAGTAGACAGAGTTTGATTTTCTTAAACACCTTTATTTTGGTTCATTGTAATTACTTCATTTGTGTTCATTTGGGATAATATCCCTCGGTTAAAGATTAATATTCTTAATATCATTTTAAGTATATTTATTCTGTAACTATTCTGAAATAGTGATTGGCCTAAATACCAAATTATATTGAAGTATTATTATTAAAAACCTTCATGAATCTCTAGAAATTTCCTCAAAATGAATATTTGTTACTAATTTCTCTCTCATAAACTCAATATCCTCAAAAAGTTTTGTTGTTCTCATCTAAAAAATGTTCATGTTAGAAGGATTATAAAACTTAGAACCCATCATATGGTCAAGATATCCAATAAAATAACTATTAATTGTTTTGGTTTCCAATTTATTTTTATTTGGCCTATAAAGCTTCACTTCATATGGACATCCCCAAACATGTAAATGCTTAAAACTAGGTTTACGTCCAGTCTAAAGTTCATACAATATTTTAGTAGTTTCTTTTATTGGAATTTTATTAAGATGATAGGCCAAATATTTTATTGCTTCTCCTTAGAGTGATATACGTAATGTTGAAATACTAATCACAATTATACAATATCCTTTAGTGTATAAGTTATTATTTTAGATACGTTTTTCATGCTAGGTGAACCCGCAACATATACTAATGAACTATCATGCACTCTTCTAGAAACTTTACAAACGGTCAATGATGTTGTTAACATAAACCATTATATCTCCCGTAGTATTCTAACCACCAATGTATGATCTGATGCACTTAATGTAACTAACCAAGTTGCTTTTCAATCTCAGTCTTAAAGACTTTGAACTTGTAGGTATCTATGGTTTCTCGTGAATAAAATATAAATAACCATAACCTAAAAAATCATGAGTGAACGATACAAAAATTGTTGGTCATTCCATGATGCATAGGTCCGCAAATGTCTGTATATATTAAGTCTAAGACCCCTCTTGCTCTATACGCATCTAATCTTTTCACCTTGGTTTGTTTTCTCTTTACACATTCAATACAAACACCGAAGGATAAAAAATCCAACAAACTTAATAAACCTTCTATAAAAACAATTTCAATTTTAATTCTAGAATTACGACCTAAGCATATGTGCTGAAATTTTGCTAATATTTTGTTTTATTATTTAATTTTCCGGTTACATTTATATTCACTACTTCTTTTGGATCTATTATAGTGTTTAGCAAATATAAATTAGCATTCACTATTTTGGACCGATTAAGAATATATTCCTAATTAAGAAAATAATCCTATAAATTAGCATTCACTAGTAAGTAATTAAGAAAATATTCATTTCGACCGATTTTCCTAGTTCATTTCTTAATAATCATTTCACATTTAACAATCTTGTGTTCACGATTAACTATGAAATCTTTGTTAACCCCAAACCTGTCAAAACTCTAAAATAATTTCATTCACCAATAAAGACCAATTTTGCGATATATTAGAGCCTTAATCATTTATCTAAGTTTGAAAAATTTAAAACATGTTAATTATATTGAAAAATATCATATAATTAAATTTCACTTTAATTCCAAACAATTTCATAGTATAGTCATTTTGGTCAAAAGCATGTATTCGACAAACAACCTAGTGTAAACTTCTCAAAAAAATCACAATTTTTCCATGACTACTAGTCTCAATGTCGTGGTAAAAATAATACTTCATAAGAAACAATGGTCATAGATGCCGCGACAAACATATTTCTTCAACCTTTTATATATATATATATTAGTTGTTTTTATAACTTTATTCTCCGTGGTGGCAACTCACTTTAACGCGACGATATTGACATAAAAACTTAATATTTGTCCAAAAATCATATTTTCTTGCTCACAAAATGTGAAAATTTAGCACTTTAATATGCTTTCTTCTTAAAAACAATCATATCATATATTTTCATCTATAGATACATACTTTTAACATCCAAAACAATATTTAATCTTAGTATGTGTACCTGTACATAATTTAGAACAAATTGATAATTCAATTTAGAATTTGAAAACCTATAAAATTATTCTCAGATGATGATGGCTTTGGAACCATATTTTATAAATATCACATTTCTATTTTTAAACTTATAAACCATGAATAATGAGTCATTATATATATATATATAATGCGGAATAAAGTTTTACTAGACGAAGCCATAGTTATAAAATTCTAAATTTAATGATTTGTTGTTTATGGTTCTTATTTTTTAAGAGTTTGAAACTTGTGTATTTTCTTGATGGTTTTATTATGAATGAATAATCAAATGTGATCTTTCCATTATAATTAATTTATCTGAATTGTTTGTTTTTCTCTTAAATTGAATAACTGTTTTTTTAAAATGAAATTTCGTGTTGCTTTCAAATAAAACACCATATTGATATAGTGACTAGATTTTAAAATCATATCCAAAAATTTATGCATTATTCGAAATGAAAACCAATACGCTTTAAGTTTCCATTTAATCAATAATAATTTTGGACTTATATTATTTTTACAAATAATCCCAAAACTTTCTATTTTTTTAAAATCAGATCCTTCATAATATTCTGAATAAACCTAATATTTATACAATTTCATTCACGATACCGTTTATTAGTCTGTCATTTCATATATAATTATATTTATTCAACGAATGTTAACAATAGTTTAAGGCATCGATAAAACATGCAATAGTCCATTCTAGATAAAAAATTCCAAAAAATTCAAATTAAATAGTTAAATGTAAACTAATAAAAAATAACATATGTGTGTATACATAGTTTTAAAATTTTCAAATATATGACATTTTATTTATTTTTTTTAATTTATAAAAAAAATAACACTACAATTATTTTATATCAACTATATTAATAATATTTTGTGTAAGACTATACTGATTACGGTTAAACTAATTACTAAAAATTAGTTTAAATTTCAAATAAAAATCAGTTTCTAAACTCAATAAAATTTTATTATTATTAAAAGTTTGATAAAACATTATATTTGTATTAATTGATCTTCTTTAGTTAGTATATTTAATTCAATGTGGATCGATATAGTAAATATATATTTTTGTTTATTATTTTAAAGTAGTCAAATAATAAAAATAATGAGATTAATTATATTATATATAATTAATTGGGCATCTGGTGCATAGGTTAAAAAGGACTATGGACTAATAAGTGTGGTAACCAGATTGATTTTAGGCGCAATGACAGAGTAAACCTCAATATCGACAATTAAGTCTGAACTAATAATTGAGGGACTGAATTGATAAAATTAATTTAGTGGATTGTGGTCTCTGATCACAAAGTGGTATAAGTTATTAGCTTTATACAACTAGGTTTTAGTTTATTGGTCTATAAAAAGAATAACTAAGATCTAGACATTCCTTTCACTTAAATCCAAAAAGATCAATCGTCGCTTTTAGTGAAATGAAGACTAACAACTATTTTCCAGAAACATAATCTTGAAGAACTCTGAAGAAGAATTCAAAAGTATTAGAATCTGAAGAACAAATATAGATAATAACAACATGCACAATAAGTCTTTTCAGTTTATTCTATTGTAGAAAATCATATAGAGGGTTTTATAATTTTTTCATGTTTGATAGACTAATTTGATGCGATTCAAATAATTCTATCATAATATAGTAAGGATAGCCATCTAGTTTTGAATTAAAAGTACCGATAACCACTTGGTAGTTTAGAATATCCCTTCTCAGTCATAATTTTTTTCTCGTAGATGTTGTGTAATTATATGTAATTTGGTTGCGAAAATAGAAAATAATTGAAATTTCCATAAATATTACTCATGGATTTTGTTTTGTTTGTTTTTAAAAAGTATATATATATATATATAATTTAAAGCTTGGAAGATATGAATTCAAGGTTAAAAATAACTTATTCTTTAACCTGTACGTATTTTGTATATTTAGAGATATTGTTGGAAGCACTTACATTGCTGGTGAATATTGGTTGTTATCGGTAATTTTACTGTTTTTAAGATGGTGATTGATAATTTACCATAATTTTAAATATTTTACTATCGTTATAATAAGTATTAAAACTTAAATATCAATCAATATTTGTATTTTATAAATTGATAAAACCGATATTGGCAACGCAAATGCTATTTAACCCTATTGAAACCTTATTTACTATAATCAGAAATATGTGATCGACAAAAGCAAGCAAATTAAAATAAGTTGTAACAAATGTAATAATAATAATTTAAGAGGTTTTTTTAGTAAGTTAATGTATTTTCAGATTTTTTATTTTCAAACTTTTAATTTAAATAATATTTGTCTATTATGCTTGACATTCGAGAATTTCAGCTACGTGACACTCTATTTTTCAGATATATATGAATAATTGAATCTTTATACTTATATGACGTTGTCCGCTTTCGGTTTAAAGGTTCAAAAAACATTATTTTTGGTTCATTTTAAAAGACCCCATACTAGTGAAGATGTGATCTTACTTATATATCATTGATGTGTCCTATGTCTACCAGATTTGAAACTTTGGTCTTACCTAACATTTTCCATTTTTTTCTCACCATATAAAAATATTTTTCTAATGTTTTAAGATATAAAAACATTTCCTTTATTTATTATAGTTTCAAAAGTCTAATTATATATTATAACTATATTCAATTATTACTTATCGAATTAAATAATATATGACACTAACGAAGATAAATAATATATTTATCTCCAATTTCAATATTTTACTTTCTTTTCATTGATCGATTTTTTTAAAGATTTTTATATTTTTCTCAAATCATATTAGCATTGATTTAACATTAAATATAGATAATAAATTAGATTAAAATTTATAATAATATAAAATAAATATCCATTGATCATTTAAAAGGTTTTTTAATAATATTTACCTATTATCATCCATATACGAGACTTGATTTTAAATGTAATTACACTTGGTGAGATGAATTTTTGTTAGGTTATTTTCGATTAAGGAAATAAAATTTTGCAAGTTTCGAGAAAAAATAATGTAGAGGTTGGAAAAAAGTTATAGCAGTTGCAGCTGATAGTTAGCTGATATAAAAATTAGGGAAAGTATAGTAGTTAGAGTAACATTGTGAGGATTGTTTGAGGATAAGATCTTATGAAGTTTGAATTGCTATAGAGAGAGTGCATATATTTGAGAAAATAATATGTTAACTTGAGAATCGAATGATCATTTCAGGCCAAGTCCCAACAACATGGAAGGTTCATGTTAAATTTATAAAAATGAACTAGTGCCATCAAATTAAAGGGCTTCCGAATTAAGTAGTTGAACTTACAATTTGAAACATATGGCTTTAACCTAACAAATCTAAGTTCCACACAAATTCCTTAATCTACAAATATGAACTTAAATCGACTTCATGTCTTATAGTTTATAGTCATACCAGTAACCCCCTAGTCCTCGCGAGAGAATCGAGGAAGGACTATAGTCTTGAAGTGTTTGTCTTTGGCGAACATGTATTATTCACACTTGGTGTTCTCTTTACCAAAGCTTATATACCTCAAAGTATTGTAGTAGAAGGTTCATGTTGAACATGTTCTCTGCCAAAACTAGCTATTGAGCCAAGTGTAGTTGGACTCATGAGAGTTTTGAGATTGCTAGCATTATACTTGTCTAATTAAAAACCTTTCGTCGGCCATAAAAATTTTAATTTTGCTGAATAGAAAAGAATACAAGTATAAATACCAGTTCATCTGTTTTTGATTCACTAAGAGACAGTTATTTCAAAAGCATAAACGTTGACCAATTTAAGATTTACGTGAAATTTATAATTTTTCTTTGAGAAATTTGATTTAGTTATCTATGAAGGTATATGAGTACCCCTCTAGTCCTTCGATAAGTTTTTAGGCTCTCTAAACCAAATTGATAATTTGTTATTTTGAATAAATAGAGATTTTTTGAGCTTCAAAATTCATATTGTATTAAGGAGTTATTCAAACTACTTCAGAATATATAGTTTCTTAGTCCCTCAATAAATATTTTAGCTCTATAAACTACATCGAAATTTTATTACTTTGAATAAACGAAGATTTTTTGAGCTTTTAAGATGTTAATGTATCAAGGATTAAAACTATCCTCAAAAGAGAGAATGGGTAATATACTCTTGATAGCTTTATATACAGGCTTATTAGCCACAAAAGTCTTTAGTGCATTAAGGACTCGAGAAATCCTAGGTGGAGAGGATGGGAGCACTTGGACACCTTAATGTGTAGGAATGTGTTTATATTTATATGAACACTAAATGTTTTAGAAAGTTACGATGAATCTCTTGAGTTTTAAAAATTATGTTTTGAACAATCTCAACATTAGATAAAAAATTTCATTTGTTTCGGCAGAATCCCAATAAGTTTGTTGGATAATTTGATATGATTTTTTATATATGTAAATAAAAAAATAGAGCATGATCTGGGACATGATAAGGTCGAGTTAGAACTTTCTGAGGTAGGCTGAAACATGCTGAGCGGGGCTGAAAATATGTTTAGGCCAAGTTGGAACTTGTTGAGCCGAGACTTAACTGATGCTCACATGAGTCAAGACTTCCAGATGCTGGCTAGAGTTAAGACTTGACTGATGTTCAACTAAGATTTGCCTAATACTGACCAGATTTGAGACTTGACTGATGTTCAACTGAGACTTAACTGGTGTCGAGCTGAGCCGAGAGTTGGCTGGTGCTGGCCTAAATGGAGAATTGACTGATGTTGAGTTGAGATTTTACTTGATGTTGAGATGAGCTAAGATTCAGATGATGTTAACCTGAGTTGAGACTTGGTTGATGCCGAGCAGAGGCTTAGTTGATATTGAGCTGCGTTGAGACTTGTTTGATGTTGATAGTTGATATTAAGTTGAGTTGTGACTTGACTGATTCTACAGTGAGCCTAGATTTGCTTAGGTTCCGAAATAGTACAAAATTTATGCATATTTTTTTTATTTTCGCAAACAGATGTACACAACAAGCTAATTAACTATCCATATACCGACTGGTTGAACAATCTCTAACACATCAAAACTCATGATTTCATAAAAAGCAAGAAAATGGAATCACAAAATAAAATAAAATGTTAGCAACAAACTACCGATTCCGAATGGCTTCAGCATAATAAGAATTATATGGTCCTTCTTTTATGAACACTTGAAATACTTGAATATAAAAAACTCTAGCAAATCACCCTGTAATCACTATATTTTGTTTTATAATCCAAAACATTGTTCTTCACAAAATCTGAATATGTGAGCACCTATCCGACCTTCAATAAAGCAACGACCAGAGATTCGTATAGACAGGATAAAACTTTTTCGTGCGTCCTGGTAAAAGGTTTGATTGGTTTGTAAATTTTTTTTCGGAAATTAGTTCAAGATTGTTAAACTAGATTTCGATATTGATTTAAAATATAAGATTATTCAGCAGTTCTTTTTATTTTGATTTTCAAAAAGAACCTTTTGAGTAGTAGCCATTTCCCACAAATGACAGTAAGTTGGTGAGGTGAATTTGTTTTTAGATGTGTTCAGATGAAAGAATGAAGTTACTAAATAAGAAAATATAAAGGTGTGGTCGAAAGTTTTAACAATGAAAACTAAAGGTTATATAATAAAAAAACGAGTTTAGAGTTGGTTGAGATAAACCACAAGCATAAGCAACATAGTTAATAAAAAGTTAGAAATATATAATAGTAAATTTAAGCTGGTAAAAATTAAGTGGGTAAGTTTCATAAAATAATATGATAATTTGAAAATCAAATAATCGGTTCAAATCGAGTTTTCTCAACATTGAAAATTGTTGAAAATTTATGTCATATTTATAGACAAAAGTTTTAACGATTTATTTTAATGAACTTTTAAATATTAATAGATATACCTTAATTTTAAGTTACTAACAAGAACTCGATAGACATTATTTTTTTTAAATTATGAATTTATTAATATTTATTATCATATGAACCATTCAAAACTAAATTATACGAGAATTTATAATTTGTTTATTAACTAAATTAAATAACAAAGTAAACTAAAAATATAGGTATGACCATTGGTTCCTCTCTATCCAACTAGTATAACATTATGCCAAAAACATCATCAAAGAGTATAGGCTTGAAAAAACTTTCAAGGTCTCTGCTATCATAAAAAGTGGTAACCGGAAATGACCATGTAATATCACATTGGTGAGAGCAAATAATCATATTAGTCTTCAAGATATTAAAAATATTTCTCTGTATGTACCGCCACCGAATATCTACTTCAATGACGTTCACTATTGGACCGCGAAGACTGAAAATCCTTTCTTCACGATCAAAGACACCTACAACGTCATTCGTACGTCCATCCCAGTTGTGGGGTAGACCGGGTTAGTATGCAATACATTTAATATTCCTCGTCATTTTTTTATTCTTTGGCGTTCAATCCTTAGTAAACTTTATACTCGAGACAAGCTTACGAGTTGGGGTCTAAATACCCCACCAGATTATGTCTTATGCAACTCGGATTCTGAATCAATTGCTCATATCCTCTATGACCGTAGTTTCACTTAGAGTCTTTGGAACTATACTAGTTCCAAGTTGGGGTTCTCGACTAACGCTCATTGTTGACAATCTTGGATTTTTTAGGCGTCAAATTGATGTTCTTCTCGAACTGTCATCTTTGGCGTTCATGCTTCGACGCGATCATTTACTACATTTGGAACGAGAAGAATGCAATAATTTTTTATTCCTGTACTGCCGTTGCCTCCACTTTTGGGAGTGTACCAAACCAGACAATATCTTGCTAGACAATATCTTGCTAGTCTGTGAGGCTTGTTTCACACTTACACATCTATTCTAATAACATGGTATGAGAACTGAAATAAAGGATTCGTGCTCTAGCGTGATGGGACCATGTCTTCCGCTGCGTACTAAGCAATGTGGAACATTTCAATGTATTGAATATCCAACGATGTTTATTCCACTGTGATTAGGCGATGTTATTCTGCCCATCAACACATCTAGCGATGTGTTTCCGCTATGGTTGGGCGACGTTCATTCCGCCCAACGAAGTTTATTCCGCTGATTAATTGGATCAAGTTTAAAAAGGGATGTTGAATAGTAAACATCATCCCATACTTGGTCCAGAATCCCATATTGCTAATATTGAAAAAATAGAGTGTATATAAGTGTGAATCCAACTCAACTAGGAACAAACTTTTTCGGAGTGTACCAAAAATAAATCCTTCCAAGCCTTTTCTAAATTTGTTGCATACCCTTATGTCACGGGCTCAGTGGTCCGCCCGTGCGGCGCCTATGCTGAGCGCACCTTACGGCACATGCCAGCCTTTCCCATGTGGCATACAAGCATGCATGATGGTTGGATGAGAGGGGTCGAGTATAAGTACCTGCATATGAAGACGTCTGTTAGTATTGGCAGGTCGTAGGAGCGTATGAAGATCTGCACGTAGAGGTAAATGCTAGCTTGTCCACTGGGAAAGTCGGGCCGTGACACTCTACCACACCCAATTCGTGAGCGTCCTCGCCACGAACACCCCGAACGGATTTGGAGGGCCACGACTAAAGTCTTGCTGCTTCGCCCATACTCCGCAGCGAGACTTCGTAAGTTGCTAGTCCCCTCCTGATGGTTTAGAAGCTCCTACTTTGGTGCACTTCTCCTCTATCCAATATTTGCTTGCGCCACGTTTCGTTGTCCCGATCATCCGCTCCTGGCCTAACGCCTCGCCCTCATCTACCTGACTCGACTCACTTTTGCGTCACTTACGGTCAACTCCACATGCCTCTCTTGGGCCTTACAGGGTATCATTTTTTTCGCGCGCTATTTGTCAGGCCTCACGATGAGGAGTTGTCCTCGCACTTTCCGGTCTTCCCCTTGTTCTGGCTCTCTTGGGTCTTACTGAGGAGCCGGTCGTTTTGTGCTGGGCTCCCATCTTTTTAATATTTTTGGGCTCCGGCGTGGCACTCTCTTGGAGACGGATACCGGCTCTGATACCACTCTGTCACGGGCTCAGCGGTCCGGCCGTGCGGCGCCTATGCCGAGCGCACCTTACGGCACATGCCAGCCTTTCCCATGTGGCATACAACCACGTATGATGGTTGAATGAGAGGGGTCGAGTATAAATACCTACATATAAAAACGTCTGTCAGTATTGGCAGGTCGTAGGAGCGTATGAAGATCTGCACGTAGAAGTAGATGCTAGCTTGTCCACGGGAAAAGTCAGACCGTGATGCTTAGCTGAATTATTTTATCCTACTTTCATTTTTTTTCTATTAGTTTCTCACCTATATCTATATCTACACGAGTATACCCTAAATATGTGTAATTTTTGTTTTAATATAATATTTGTTTATAAAATAAATAAATATAGAAAAACGCTCCTTTATGATAATCATAAACATAATAATCCAAACTTACTTTTTTTTAGCTCATAGTATCTATAATTAGATCAACTATTCCTGATAATTAAAATATACAAAATTAATACTCCAAAAATAATCCATATTTTCACTTACTCTTTGCTAAAATAGTAGGTGTATATTAATAGAGTTTGATAAGGGGTGGGAAGGATTTTGTTCTTGAAGTCAAGTCAAGATCAATATCTTGAACACAGACACAGTATAATACACGCCCCTAAATGAAATCGCGAATTGCCAGACAGATTTAGCTTTTATTTTAGGGAGTAAGATTGTAAGAGAGAAGTTAGAAGAGCAAACAAGAAAACCAAAATACACACTACTCGAAAAAGAAAAAAGGAATGATGTGAAAACAAACAAACATTAACAATAAAGGCCTCTGATATTCTGTGTCTGCTCCTACCACAACTCTCTTTCTTACTTTTCTTTTTCCTAAACAATCCCAATCCCAATCCCAATCCCAACAACACCACTCTCTCTCCCTCTCCCTCTCCCTCTCCCTCTCTCTTCATTTATATTTCTAGTACCACACACATTAACATTGATGCTTTTCAAGCTTAACTCTTCTGTCATAACAACTCCTCACTAATTATCCTCCTAGTCCTGCTCCTTTCTTTCTAGCTACAAATATATTACAAGAAGAGAGAAACTATGAATATGGTCTTTTGAACTGTCAAAGGTTGTCTGTGTAGCTTGATGCACTAAAGTTCTTATCTTTGCTTCAGGATTCTTCAACCATACGGTATTTATTACTCATGTTTGAAATGAAATATATATCGTTCTTGATCATTATGTTTTTGCTTTAAGGATTTCATTTTTAAGAACAAAAGATTGAATTTTTTGTTTGTAATTATGGATTAAGATTAATATTGGTATTTGTTTGTTGTGTTGTTTTATTGATGGACTAGAAGAATAAATGATCGGTCTGTCAAATTTTTTAGATTTTTATTAGTAGATGGGATTTTGAGGTGTTTTTTTTTAAATTTAAACGTTATGTATTGGAGGCAAGGTGACATGAAAAAACAGAACCTGAGTTTATAAGGTGTTTTTTTCCTACTAATATGATTATGTGTTGTGATCTGAATTTGTTGTGGTGTTTGGTGTTGGATCTCTAGCCAGCTATGATGGCGGTGAGTTCAGGGTGCAAGGATAAATTGATGGGAGGGATGGACAACGGAAAGTATGTCCGGTACACACCGGAGCAGGTCGAAGCACTTGAGAGGCTTTATAATGATTGTCCTAAACCAAGTTCTATGCGGCGCCACCAGCTCATTCGAGAATGTCCTATACTCTCTAACATCGAACCTAAACAGATCAAAGTCTGGTTCCAAAATCGAAGGTATCAAATCAAAGTGTTCCTTTTATATTTGTTCAATCTAACGTCTATTAGTCTACTAGTAGAACAAAACAAAGCGCTAGGGGTAAGGGTAGGGGATACACTTATTTAAATTGATATGTGAATTTCAAATCTTGAATTCATTTTTTTGTGTTCATCAGATGTAGAGAAAAACAAAGGAAAGAGGCTTCGCGCCTTCAAGCCGTGAATCGGAAGTTGACAGCTATGAATAAGCTGTTAATGGAAGAGAATGATAGGTTGCAGAAACAAGTCTCACACTTGGTCTATGAGAACAGCTTTTTCCGCCAACACTCACAAAATGTAAAAACATCTTAGATTCTTGATTTAACTTCTTCTTTTATTACAAACTTATGAATCACTTTTTTCGGTTTTTGTATTTGTTTCTTACAGACCACGCTAGCCACCACGGACACAAGCTGCGAGTCAGTGGTGACAAGTGGTCAGCATCCGCCAAGGGATGCCAGCCCTGCAGGGTGAGTTTTGTTTCTTTCCGTTCATGCCTTGTTTGTTCTTCGTCTCGGTCTTGTTCTTATTGATGATTTCTGTATGTTTTTTTAGACTTATGTCCATTGCAGAGGAGACTTTAACAGAGTTTCTTTCAAAGGCCACTGGGACCGCCGTCGAGTGGGTTCAAATGCCTGGAATGAAGGTTACTTGACTACTATATTTTTTGTATACTGTTATTTTGCGACAGACTATCTAACTTTGTGCTTTTATGTGCAGCCTGGTCCGGATTCCATAGGAATCGTTGCTATTTCTCACGGGTGCACTGGAGTAGCAGCTCGTGCATGCGGCCTTGTGGGTCTTGATCCAACAAGAGTGAGTACTTTCTCCATGGATAATAATAATGAAGTTCATTTTCGTTATGGGATATTCTTTTTAATGATTATCTACATAGGTTGCCGAAATCCTCAAAGATCGGTCGTCATGGTTTCGTGATTGCCGCGCTGTAGATGTTATAAATGTTTTGTCCACAGCTAATGGGGGAACCATTGAGCTGCTCTATATGCAGGTAAGTGCCAATCATTGTTAGTTTTTCATTTGGAATTTAACATATCAATTTTTATAAAAGTAACGCTCTTTCTTTTTTTAGCTTTATGCACCTACAACTTTGGCACCAGCTCGAGACTTTTGGTTGCTGCGCTACACATCTGTAATGGAGGATGGGAGCTTAGTGGTGAGTGAACTCCGCTAATGTTACAGTTCTTGTGCTTCAAGTCTCAATTTTTTTACCATTTCTTCATTTTGAGTAGGTTTGTGAAAGATCACTTAACAACACTCAAAATGGCCCAAGTATGCCTCCAGCGCCTCATTTTGTTAGAGCCGAACTGCTGCCAAGTGGGTATCTTATTAGACCTTGTGAAGGGGGTGGATCAATCATTCACATTGTTGATCATATGGATTTAGAGGTAAAATCTAAATGCAAAAAGTCTACTACTACTGCTTATATTTTACTACAACTAAACTTTCGTTTTCATATCACTCCCAGCCTTGGAGCATACCTGAAGTGTTACGTCCACTTTACGAATCTTCTGCTATGCTTGCTCAAAGGATTACTATGGCAGTAAGACTTAAAAAATAAAGAAATGATTCATTAACTTATTTAAGAGATCAAAAAAGGCAAAACAATGTCACGTATATCTCATAATTTTGTGTGTATTGCAGGCCTTACGACATTTAAGGCAGATTTCTCAAGAAGTTTCACAGCCAAATGTAACCGGTTGGGGAAGAAGACCTGCAGCTTTACGCGCACTTGGTCAAAGACTAAGCAAGTAAGTCTTCTTGTCATTTTAAAAGTTGAGATTTTACTTGAAATTGTACGATTGTAAGTTTGTAACAGTTGTGGGCTGGTCTTTTCAGGGGTTTCAATGAGGCTGTTAATGGGTTTACGGATGACGGATGGTCTATGCTAGAAAGTGATGGAATCGATGATGTCACTGTGCTTGTCAACTCGTCTCCAGCGAAGATGATGGGTACCGACCTCTCTTTCACAAACGGATTTCCGACAATGAGCAACGCTGTGCTATGCGCTAAAGCATCAATGTTATTGCAGGTTATCTCTTGGTTAACAATAACATTTTTTAGTTCATTTTCATTTTCAGTTTGATTGATTTTGGTTTTTTTTTATCTGCAGAATGTGCCTCCAGCAATACTCCTTAGGTTTTTACGTGAACACCGGTCAGAATGGGCAGACACCGGCATTGATGCTTATTCAGCAGCTGCCGTCAAGGCAGGTCCTTGTACTTTACCGATTTCCAGAGCTGGAAATTTCAGTGGACAAGTGATTCTACCATTGGCCCACACAATTGAGCATGAAGAGGCAAGTTATTTGGGCCTGATTACCATTCTTAATATTCTGAAGGTTCTTTATCTGATCAAAGTTGTAACTTTTTACACAGTTTATGGAGGTTATCAAACTTGAGAATCTGGGTCACTACAGAGACGATATGATCATGCCTGCGGATATCTTTCTACTGCAAGTAAGTACCGAAACAAGATTGAAAAAGAAAAGAACAATTGTACTTATATATATATACATATATATATTTACCAATCACTAATTATTATTGTTTAAACTTAACAGCTATGCAGTGGAGTTGACGAGAATTCTGTAGGATCGTGTGCTGAACTAATGTTTGCTCCAATTGATGCATCCTTTTCTGATGATGCTCCTATTGTTCCTTCTGGTTTCCGCATCATACCTCTCGATTCTAAGATGGTTAGTCAAATTCTCTATTTAATACCTTTATTAAAGGAAAGGTGACAAATTTGTGTAACTATATCGTCAACTTACATTATGATTGACAGGATGCTTCAAGTCCGAATCGTACACTTGACCTTGCATCTGCTCTGGAGATCGGAGGTGCTGGAAACAGATTATCTGGTGACTATTCGGGTCAGTCAAAATCAGTGATGACAATAGCATTCCAATTTGCGTTCGAGATCCACCTCCAGGAAAACGTAGCTTCTATGGCAAGGCAGTACGTGCGAAGCGTTATTGCCTCCGTACAAAGGGTGGCATTAGCGCTTTCACCCTCCAATTTTGGTCCTCAGGCTTGTCTTGGCCCACCACCTGGTTCACCTGAGGCACACACCCTCGCTCGCTGGATTTGCCGCAACTACAGGTAGGTTGCTTTAATATCAAACACTGTTTGAATCTCCTCATATGTTACGATTTGATTTATAACTTTGTTCTTTATTTGTTGTAAACTGCAGATTCTTTCTAGGGATGGAGTTGCTTAAGAGTGAAGGAGGCGATGTTCTAAAAACACTTTGGCATCATTCAGATGCACTCATGTGCTGCTCTTTGAAGGTATATCTCCATATATACATGTCTTTGCACTTCAAAGTTATAAATCGGTATCGAGTCTAAGTTACTATAAGATCTCGTACACAACCAGAGGATTTCATTTTTAATATATTATTCTTACAACCCAACTAAAATCATAAGGCTGTAAATGCAGGCATTGCCAGTATTTACCTTTGCCAATCAGGCAGGACTGGACATGCTCGAAACAACGCTAGTTTCGCTTCAAGACATTACTCTCGAAAAGATCTTTGATGATAATGGAAGGAAAATCTTATGCTCAGAGTTCCCTCAGATAATGCAACAGGTATATTATTTCGTAAAAAAAATATATTAAGTCCAAAAAAAAAACAAGTGAACTTATTTTCTTTACATTTCTAAACTGGGTTCGGATTTTGCTTGTTTTGGAGCAGGGTTTTATATGCCTACAAGGTGGTATATGTTTATCTAGCATGGGGAGGCCTGTATCGTACGAAAGAGCAGTGGCTTGGAAAGTATTGGATGATGAAGATAATCCGCACTGCATTTGCTTTATGTTCACCAACTGGTCTTTTGTCTAAATTCGTAGTAGTAGTAATATCAAGCTTAGAATTATATTTATAAACCAACAAGTTTTAATTAGAACAACAGAGCTTCTTTCTTTAGTCACTGTTATGAACATGGTGCAACATATAGCATAGGGTCCCAGTTTTGGTAAACCCTAGTTTTTGTATCCGTATCTTGCTGTTTATGTTTATTAGTGAATTTTAATTTATCATTTGGAGTTTTTATTCTATTATAATGGGGTTTTCTATTATATTCTGAAGTTTCTTTCACCTATCTAAAAAAACTATGAATTTTAATTTATCATTTCGAGTCTTTTATTCTACTCTTGTGGGTTTTTCTTCGATATTGTGAAATTCTTTCACCAATCTTAAAGAAACTATGTAAATTTCGGATCATAATCTAATCTTTTGTTGGGTGAAGCTATTTCCCCTATAAAATTTATTATTTCCTCCACCATTCATAAAAAATCTCATCTTGTTATTTCCTCCATAAAGGAAAATCGTAATTTATCTTTATTTTAATTTTACACCAAACCCCTAAAAAACCTTAACCACCAAACAATTTTGAAGTAGTTTATGGAGTTCCAAAGATAAAAATCTATCGTTAATCTTATTTTTATTTTAAATATATGGGTTGCCATATCGAATAAAATCTCTTTTTAAATCTATGATTTTTTTGCATAATGAGTTATATGAACTCTATATGCAGATAAAAAAACTCGTTAATCGTTTAATAGAGTTACTGCATATCGAGTTACTAGTTTAATCGTTTTTTAATATCAATTTCTGGTTTAATTGTTTATTTCCTGTATATTGAGTACAAAATATAGATTTTATGTGGTTTGATTAGTGTCTGTGTTGATTGGGTTCTTTTTTCAAATATTATATATGATTCCGAGTTCCTAACTCAGAATCAGAATCACGTGCTTTTTATAAAAAAACATGTTATTCGGAGTGGTTGTCTCGGAACTACATGTTTTATCAAAACAAAGAAAAACTCCAAGTATGATGCCACTTCCACGTCGTTTAGGAAAAGACTCCTCCAAAGACTAAGACTAAGGGCATGATGAAAAGAAGGGATTTGTATTTTGAAGCGTTGTTGGCTTAAATAGATTTAAAAATTAAATTTGAGGAGACTATTAAACTTTTGATAGTCCCAACCAATCAACCTCGAAAGGATTATTAGCCTCCCACTCTGATCATAATAGGTACTTCAGCAGTGTAAAATAACCACAAGT
Source organism: Limnanthes douglasii subsp. nivea (assembly GCA_036936605.1). Lineage (NCBI taxonomy): Eukaryota > Viridiplantae > Streptophyta > Magnoliopsida > Brassicales > Limnanthaceae > Limnanthes > Limnanthes douglasii. The sequence continues at coordinate 101,853,555 of JAUPFV010000004.1, forward strand.
ATAACAATATTAAATCACATATCATCTCATCTCCCGACTATAACACCAATGCATTCAATATCGTCCCAAGCTCAAAATCAGAGTGTACAAAAGCAAGTTCCGACTAATCTTGTCTAAGGTGGCCCATCAATAAGGGGTCGGGATAACTGAAAAAACAAGTGGATGACACATGATAACTATACCTAGTTTATCAAGAGCGTAGCAACAATTTATGATAAAATGAAGAACCACATTCAGTATAAGAAGTATTTAAATATAATTATACCATAGAAGGATATAAATAACATGTATTGCAAGTACCACAATGACATTGGTCATCGTACCACAGATTGCATCGATTTGAGGGATAACGTCTAACGTCTGATCGATAATGGGAATTCAGTATAGTTTGTGAGAAACTAAAACGATGTTAAGATGAACATGAGGTATATGTCGGGATCCGCCAAAGCTACAGGCTCAGAGACCCAAATTACCATTCCTAAGAAGGAAATGCAAACATGGTAATAATAAGATAAAAAACTAAAGTGTTAATTTGTTGAATGAGTATCTTGATCTTGATCCAGACCGCCACGTCGTGCATTTTATTTCAGGTGGGGATGATTTAAGTTTATCTTCGGAGCTTCTTACTATTTATGAGGGATATTGTACTTCGGGATCACCAATTATTCTAGAAAAACACACGATGAAAGTATTGAGGTATAATTATAAGAGAGATCATCACCCTACTTCAATCTAGCTCATTAAATGACTATTGTTTTCAATTATAACGACCTTCGAAGTGTTACTAGCCCGCTTGAGAATGCCTTTTATAATTGCTATTATGAAGTTTGATGAGTTCAAAGGGTTTTAATCGACATAGTAAGTTCATTGAACATATGTTTTAAGAAAACTTATGAGAAAAATGAACAATCTCTCGTTATTCGAAGTTTGGACATACAGGTTGTCGGTTTTATTAGAGAGTGGGCTATTGTTACTAGAGAATTTGAGATAAATGTGATTATAGGAAAAACGAGTATTAGAAGGTGTTCAGAGTGCTCTTTATGATGGTAGATAGCCCCACATCTTATACTACAATCTTTAATAGTTCTTTGCTCGACCAGATGCATGTCACAGCTTCAAATATTCATCAATACTTTTGATACATGGTGGGGTAAAATATGGGTGTATTTAAGATAAATCTGAAAGTGGTTAGTAAATGATACACAATATCTTTGGCACTGCAGAAAGAGAAATAGTAGTTTTGGGGCCTTCCCTTTAGTTTTGTTATTCCCCGGGGTGACGCCAAAGCCTACCCTTTTGATGATGAAAAACGATTAAACATTGACACCTTAATGTTAGAGGATCTAAGAAGAAAACTTATTTTATTTCTATAAAATAATTTAGATGTTATTGTATGGGCTACTAAAGATGTAACCAGGGCCCCAATTGGATATTATTTACCATAAATTATTAGTTAACCCAAAAGAAAGGTCGATATCATAGAAATGAGGTCATTTTCCATTAAGAAATCCACGGTTGTAGTCATCGAGGTTGATATAATATCAAGTATAGGAAACATATGGGAGTCATAGTATACAATGAGAACGACCAACCCGATTTTTATGAAGAAACTGATGGAACATGGAATATGTGTGCTGACTGCACAACTTTAAATAGATAGTGTCTAAATGACCCATTCCCTGTCTTGAGGGTAGACCAATTTGGTGGGTTCAATTTAAGGAATAAACTCATGTGTTTTATGGATGCATATTCTAAGTAAAATCAGATCCAGGTGCATCAACTAGACCAGGAAAACAGAACCTTTGTTACTGACCGGGGCTTACATTGTTACAAGGCCATGCCTTTTGGATTGAAGAATGTTGGAGAAACATACCAAATATTTTTCATCATGGTTTTTTCTTCTCAGATCGAAACGAATGTTGACCTGTATATTGATGACATTTCGCTCAAGAATGGTGAAAATTTTAAATATATTGTCGATCTAGTTAAGACTTTTAAAAACTTGAGGCTTGTGAAACTTAAACTCAATCCGTAGAAGTATAATTTCAGGGTTTAGTCTGGTAAGCTCCTTAGTTATTTGGTCAGTGAGAAAGCAACCAAGGTTGATCCTATATAATTGGACGCTCTGATTTTATGCAACCACCTTAGTCACTCAAAGAAGTACAAGTCTTGACAGGTAAACTTACTACACTTAATAGGTTTATCTCTTGATCTTTGGATAAATATTCTTATTACTTTTAAGTTTTGAGAAATTCTAACAGATTTCAATGGATAAAAGAGTGTGATAAAGTGTTATAAACATAAACTATGTACCTTCATTTTGAAAAGTTAGATTTGACATTGATCGTCATTGCAATAAAGATGGTATCTTATTTTCAAGTGAATTATATTGTAGTTTATACTCATTTTATGTTTCAGAACATTACCCAAAATATAGACATCTCAGAAAGATTAACTTGTTGGTCGGTTGAGTTAGGATACTTTGACATAACCTATGAACCGAGGACAACTACACAACTTATGCACTAACTGATTTTTTAACTAGTTTTATGCTAAAAGGCGCGAACAGTCAATTGAGAGTTTAAAACTACAGTGGTTGGTCCAGGCTCACAAGGGATCTAATATATCGTGTTTTCGTTTTCAAGTATCAAATAATGAGGTTGAATATGAAGCTACTATCGTAGGAATTTAGTAAGCCATATTTTTGGAGCCAATATGGTTCATTCAATAAGTGATTCCCAACTTCTGATAAACCACACCCTCAAGCAAACAGAGGCTCGCAAAAAGTATTTGGTCAAATATATTGAAGCTTTGAAGAATCAGGCACAACACTTTAAAAGTATTAAGTATGAACAAGTCCCGACGAAATAAAATTCATTAGCTGACTTTTTCACCCTGATAGCTCGCTCCAAAACGAACCATGGGTTACCTTACAAAATTATACGTCTACTAACAAATAATATGAACCGTGGTCAAAATAGTCATTCAGGTTTCCGTTACCAAAGCGAGAGACTGAAGGTCATAAATCTTATATTTTCTGATAAGTAGAACTTTCCCTAGTGATAAAACAGCATCCCAAATATTGAAATTCAATATGAAGAGGTTCATGTTGTTAGGAGGGACGTTGTACAAATAAGGGTTAAGCCAACATCTTTTGTGAACCCTTAATCACGATAAGTCACTTGTAAGTTTAAAAGAATTTTATTGTATGACTGCTTTGGCCCAATGAGGTTTTAAAATATTGATACTAAGAGTTTTTTAGCAATATTTTACTAGCCAAAGATCATGGCCGTTTCTAAGGATTTGGTAAAAAGGTGCGACACTTGTCAATAGTTCGCCAATATGAATTGCTACCCAGTTGTATCGCTCAAGTTAATATCCAAACACGTACTTTTTGACAGATGGGGTATTAACATGGTCAGTCCTTTATCCAATTTTTTGGGAGGTCTTCAACATATTATTGTTGATATGGACTATTTTTCAGAATGAATAGAGACCAAAATGCTCTCCAAGATAACAAATAAGAATTTGATTAATTTCATCATGACTAATATTTGACACAGGTTCAGGATGCCGAAGTTAATCACCACAATTAATGGTCTTTAGTTTCTAAATAGGCATGGTCTTCCAAGGAATTTCGTCATGAATGCAAAACTTCTCTAGTATTCTACGAACTTGAGTGGCTTGAAGCAAAAAGTAAACATACAACAAGTGCCTTGGCCTTCTAGGGACTTTTAAACATAGAGGTGAAAAATCAGGAAAAAAAGTTACAAAAAAGTATGCTTATAAAACTTTCATTTCTTCGGAGCATTGACTGTACCGTTTGGAAGGATAACAGGTGGATCGGTATGAGAATTGTTTTTTGCCATGGTCTCTAGAGTCATGGAACCGGAGGAAGTTTAATTTTTGGTATCTTTAGTGTGGTCATCCTTCAGTTCGATCTCCACCTTACCTTCAGATTAATTATAAAAAAGACAAGGGATACTCTTTTTGACCCATATGACAATTATTTTCATAACTGATCGAGATTAACCTTATGAAAATAATAGTGAAAACTCAGCACCATTTGTGCTCAAATGGCATCCTCTTATTCACTATCTATGGCGACTGGTCCATGGCCTCAGAACAATACTTTTATACATTTTTAAAAGCCAACTCTAGTTGTAAAACTTTTTCTTGAGATTATTTATGGTGGTACCCTAGGAGTCCACAATGCCCCGAAGCTCAGAAATAGTTTCTCCATAAGTTCTTTATTATGGTTGTTGACCCGCTGGTTCTAAAAAATATGAGTTTTAAAGGATATGTTTTAGGCCTCACTTTCGTTTTCATCTTTCATATATCTGACGGGCTTCTTCATCAAGATCGAGAAGTCTGGGAGTTTGAGCTCATATTGATCGAGAAGGTTTTTAAGCATAAAAATGTATTGTTCATATCCTATAAATAAAAATGAGTAAAAGAAGTTTGTGGCATTTAAATTCTAAGCCTTAAAAGAATAGGTAGCTTTATATTTATAGTAATTTTCCAAGTACAAGCCTTAGACAAAAATCTGCTTGCTGTAGTAACAGTTTACTTCCTAGTGTTGGCACCAAGCTACGACTCTAGGAAGATCACGAGGACATAAAAGAACGATTTGTCCTTTACCCTTCAGGTCATTGGCTCACATTGCTCCACATGAACCCCAACTCATCATTGACTCAACATGAACCTTTGTTTCTTCAATTTTCACTGATTATTTCTACTTGGAGCCTTCTAGTGAATTGACCACCACTAGAACCCGAGCTTCTTTAGCTTCCTCACCTTGATTGGATCATTCAACACCAGTTTTTTGAGCCAATAACCTCGGTTTTTTCATCTAGTTTGGATTATTTTTTAGGGGAGTCAGAGTCTTCAACTTTGATAGAGCACTTGTTAGGGGCTCGACCCCTGGCTGACAGGTCAACGAATTGACCCGCCTTGGCACGATCTCATTGTATATTTCGGGGTTCAACTATTTCTCACTATCCTAGAAATTAGAGTTGACAAGATTTTCAACGGTGAAGTACTGATGAAACCTACACTCACAGTTGTCTAAAGCCCACTTACTTAGTTCCGATATTTGGTCGCTATCTTTTTCCTGAGCCATCCAAATAAATTTCTTGTATTATGAAAGACTAGATGGAAGTGATTAGCTAATGAAAATTTAAGAAAGAAATTAATATGATACATAAGATCCATCTTTATAAAAAGGCAAGCAGAGAAAATTGTGTGGCTCAGAAGGGCTTGACCTTTACTAATGTTTTTCTAAGAAAGCCCGATCTGACGCAAGTTTCCATTGCTAATGGGGACCCTATTCTCTTAGGCCCTCGTAGAAAAACAAAACAATTTTTCAGACACTCTCGGACTCATGAAAATTGCCAACCACCTTTAAACGATTCATAATGAAAATGTAGTAGTTATGCTAACTATTATTCTGTGGATAAGGTGCTTTATGAGAGTAACCCTTCCATATTGAGATCAATATTTGATACCTTCGAAGCTATCTTCCTCCATAGATTATGGTAAAAAACCATCATAAGCTTGGACAGAGGAGAAACCTAAAATCCCAATCAAATATATTCGTGAAGATGACAAGTTTGTTAGCTCGGGCCAAGGTGGGTGTCTCGCGCCAAATGGGTAGACTCATGTTCATATTCGCTAGAATGTCTCATTGAACTCAGAGCTATTGGAACTCATGGGTTTTGAGTATTTGTAGCAAATCCTCTAAAAATGGAGAATGCGAGTCATTTATGATCATTTTAACAAAAGGAAGCTTTGAGCGTGTAATCCTCTTTTTGAGCTCGAGCATCCATCATCACCTCTTTTTCTTATATGCTCCAATTGTTTTGACCTTTCATCCACATCACAATGCTTTAGTGGGATCTCAAAACCTTTATTTTGGATCTACGTTTCTTTCTAGGGGATCTAAAGTTAATAATTATGCTTGAGGTTTGGCAGGGATTATATCTTAGAATGTTGGAGCCATATTAAAGAATGTTTGAGGCAGAGCCAATGGGAATGTGCGAGGAATGACTAGTGGGGCTCCCTAAGGCGTAATGATCCTAATAGATAACTGAATCACTATATGACTAACCTTAGACCTCTTCTCTTCAGATGGGTTAGATACCAATAGGGCCACCGAGGGACCAATCGAGAAGAGGAATAATTATTTAGAGCCACTCTCCTCCACTGCGATGGGACTATTAAGTTCTTCTCGAAACATTTCGTTATGATAAAGTATATTCCTTCTATATGTAAGGAAATAAACTAAGATAAAAACTACATTATATACATGAGAGACATGTTAAAAAGTGTTCGAAATGGATCAAATGAAAAAACCAAAAACATGTACGATCATAAGTAAATATTTGGGAGATTGGCTTCACCTTGAAATCTTATTTGAATGGTCGAAGAGATACAAAAATGCAAGAAACGGTATGCAATATATGTGAAAGGATTTGTAGCGTTCGAAAAAGATTTTATGACTGTCAAAACTACGGTCAACTAAGCTATTTATCCCTTTAATAAATATCTTTCTTCAAAATTTCTCGATGGAGTAAGAATCCTACGTCGTGGAGTATTTATAGAGAAAAACTAATCCATTCTGTCTCTTGATCTCCCTTACTTAACAATTGTCATAGATACATCGACGATACCTAAAAGCATAGTTCTTCATGCACGCATAAAGGCAAATGATGATTAAGTCTACACATAGGTCAGACATAAGGGGGCACATGAAAACCGTTGCAAGACTAGTATTGGGAAGAGAGAATTTTTGGTTGGAGTCTCTCCAACTTTTTGTATATTTTTTTCGTCTTCCAAGCAAGGCTCGAGTAAAAATAGAGTATCTATTTGGTGTCATTCATTTTAAAAAAGGTTGATTATATAGAATTTAGAAATGGGCCATCTTACAAAGCAAAAACATTATCTACCTTCATCAATTCGGTGAAGATCGCTCTGAAGACGCATGAACCGATACATTGTACTAATTTGAGGGGCTTATCATATTCTTTCCTCGACAAACTCGCTAGAACTATTAGAGTTACTGATAAATTAAGTATTAGTCAGGCTTTAGATCAGATTTAATTGTATTTATTGACCATAAAGAATAGGTCGAATATAGATTCTTTGTATTCATGAGTCATTAGTGCTCAAAGACTAAATTTGGTCTATAAATATAACTTATTACACCAATGAGTCGGTGAAAAATTATTATTATAATCTAAGGTATTTAATATTCTATCTATTTCTCTAGTTAATATTTCTCTCTACTTTATTACCATATTAGTTATGATGAGCCGGATTTTACCGAACCGGACCTTATTAATAAGAACATATATAAAATTAGGATTATAAACATACTTTTTATGTTATAAATGTTACATGTTAAAAACGTCTACGGATTATTTATAATATCATTAAAACCTATCAAATTACAATTGAACATACGAAAATATATATAAGATTTTAAAAATCAAACCCCAAAGCCTCTCTAGCTCCAATAATAATAATTCCAAATCAAATTTTGACTTCAAGTCTTTTTAACAAATCAAGAGTATGAAATCGTTCATTTCATCATCCTATAATTATATATGTAAATATTAAGGACTACAAATTCGACTTCTTACAAAACTAAAAAATAAAAAATCGAATTTTCTTTGTTTTAAGTTATTTGAATTCATTCAAAGTTTTATTTAGTAGTCACTTTAAGTGCTATTTATTTCAATATACTTATAATTTAGGATTTTGGGTTGGATTTGGACAATTTAAGATTTAAGTTCATGTTTTTTGAGATCTCTATAGTTTACAACTTTGAAAATTTGGGTCAATTGTTTTTTTTTTTCAAATGCAGATATTTCAACCTATCGAGTCAAATTGGGCTTGACATAATTGTTTTATTTTCCATTTATTTGATTTGAATTAATATATATATATATATATATATATATATATTTTGTTACTTTAAAAAAATAACAATTTAAGTTTGATTTGGATCTAATTATGTTTTATTTGTTATTTAGCCTTGTAACATATTCAATAAGAGCTATGGTATTACACATTATGTTAGTTATTAAACAAGGATAATATCGTTTATGAAAACATATTTTTAAATATTTTCGATTTTTTAAAAAAAGTCAAAAAAATAAAAATAGATATATTTTTTTAATATTTATAATTTTATTTTATTTTTACTTCTTAAGTTTAAAATAATATTTTCTGATCTCCGACAAAGATATAAAATATATAGGTTAAACCACATCTTAGTTCATTTTTCGTAACTTAAGCTCGGGGTTCGAACTTAGATGTGTAGTGCTAATATCGCTAAGATCTTAATGTAACATAAAAATATTTACTTAAACAATTAGTAAATATTTTTGGCCCAAGTCAAATATATAAAGATTCTCATCTAAAGAATCACTTAATTTTTTAGCAAACACATATTTTCTAGTTAACTTAGCTTCATATATTTAGAAATCAAATCATAAATATCGCCTTTCTTAAGTAAATTCTTATTTTCTCCCCAACAACTAAATCTCCTTACATAATTATTGTTCTATGTAACTTCAACCACATGCATCCGATCACTCGGTCTATCTGAAAACACATAATGGAAGAAATTTTTCTCTTGCTGCGCCTGTTGCGCCTACTACTCTAACTGATTTTACTATGGAACTCCGTCAACAAATGAATAAACTGATAAAGGAGAAAGACAAGTAATTAATAGATTTGTAGACCATGTTGACTATCCTCACACCACGTTTAAGATTTGAAATAAAAAATCTTAAGGACACCAATGAGGATGAAATAGATGATACCGCAAGATCCATGATAATGAAGATATGCTACCAAAATATCATTAACATGCATAAAGTGTTATTTTGCGATAAGGCCGTAAAGTCTAAGGACCATTCAGCTTAAGATTCCTCTAGCATGAATGAGAGGTGTTGTTGTCTTCATCTTTGCTCTCACAACAAAATCAGAATAAAAACTTTAACTTTACAACACTACAATAAGATTAAAAGGAACGTACATATACCTTAACATCACATTGTTCAATATAAAAAGAGAAATAAGAGAAATCAATTTATTTCACCAGTGCAATCACCCTCTAGAAGAATGATCATCAAGATCCTCTAGTGCCTCAAATGTCCCTACCCAATTTTCATCAATTTACTCCAGTACATAAGAGGTCTTAACCAAACTTCACCCAAGTCCATCTGGCAACAACGTACCAAATACATCCTTTCTATTTTACTAGTCTACCAAACAATGCACCAAAGTTACCCTTTAATTCCACCTGCAACAAATATAAATCAGCAAAACTTCCCCACCCTTATGCCAATCACAAAAACCCTCCAGGGTCTCCTTGTTGTGCATCTGAACCTTTACCATATTTTATTAATAAACCATTTACACCATATCTACCAGCAAATGCATCATGATAATAAAAACTTCAAACCTTTGGATATTCAATGACATGGGCAACAGATGCATCAACCAACCTACCCTTACTCCAGTCAAGGGAGCCTAAACAAAATGAGCACATATCTCAATGATGAAAGTCTCATTGAATTTGAATATCTACTGGCTCCAAAGATCTTATATGGAAACCTACCAACCAAATTTGATATATATAAAATGGACATGTATAAAGGAAAAAAGAGATCTTGAGCACTATATAGAGAAGTTTAAAAGTGGAATTCTACAATTCGGAAGAGAGGACAAAATTATGTTCATGGTATTTCCCATGACCTTTAAAAGGAATGCTTTATCTTGGTTAACAAATTTCTTTTAAGTTGTATCAAAAGTTTTAAGATGATACGGACTGTCTTCATGAATCAATTTATTATATCTAAATCATCAAATATAGTATTCAATATATTATCCATTGTATGCTGAAGACGAAATAAAGTTTGAGGGATATAGAAGAACATTCATAGAAAAAGAGATTAATATATTTCTAAGATCTGGTGGATGTTGTAGATTATAGATAAGAGATTCTGATGAGACTTCTAGCTTAACATATAATAAAGAAAAGACGATAACCTTCATAGATTGATGTGATCTCATTTTCAGTGAATCTTTCACCAATAGTAGCAAAATTGGCTCCACTAGTCTTCTTATTAACTCAGTCATTTGGACCATAAGGAGCACTAGTATGACATGTAACAGTACGAGAGTTAAATTTAGTTACCTTGGTAGAATAATCTATAATTTTATGTTCAGAAGCATAATGTGGCTTCAAGTCAACACCCTTGGTAATTATAGCCTTTGAGGTATAGGTATTGGGAATATATATCTTAGCACCCTAGCGAGCTGATAAGTCTTTAACTTGAACTTCATATCTACTTCTCGTTCTGATTTAAAATATTTTATATGGTTTCAACCTTGATGATGATAAAATATGGTCATATGGTATTTTAGTTAATCATTTAAACAAAGTATTAAATTTTGGGTAAAGGGTTGAAAGATAATTGAGGTGTTTGTATTTAATATGTAGAAAAGAGAATGTTGCAACCCTCTTTTGACTATTTATAGGATAATTTCGGATCCCTGGGCCAATCGGGTTGGGTTATGCATATGGGTCAAGCTCATGATCCTCCAGACCCAAGAATTGTTCACACTTATGGTCAAATATAAGGCTGACACACACCTTATTCAGCATAATCTTTATCATGAGCCGAAAATGCCTCATAAGATAAATCTAACCCACTTCCACTCTTATCCCCCAATGATTTCCAACCATATCAAACCTCACTCTAAAAACCTCAAAAGTTTTGGCTTTGGCCTCAATTGGTTTATGAACGTTGTTATTAACTGGAGAACACTGAACAATCACTTTAGTCGCTGGTGGACTCTCCACCTATGTGGATTTGGAAGAAGGGTTAACAGTTGAGGATCTCTTGGCAAAAGGTCCTCAAGGTTCGACCTTAGTCTTTGATGAACTTGTATAAAATGAGAATGACCTACCTAAGACAAGACTCCTCCACAGACCACTAACAACAAAATATTCAGGATTAAAATGGCTTGATGAGAATAAAACCATTTTCGCGACTCCTTTACAATCATGACATATTACTTCTTAACATTTGGTATCAGACTCTTGTATATTTTCTCATAAACTAATTATATTATCCAAAACAAATTTACATTCATAAAATACAAAAAAAATCACAATAAAATCACACATAGATAAAAAGCTTACTTTGGAAAATCCAAGTACGATAGAAAATGAGGATATCTTCTTTTTATCTAGTTTCTCATTCCCCCGAGAAAAAAACTTATTCCATATCTTGTTATAGTCATGAATATTTTCAAAGATCTTCGCTCCATTATTCATGATAAAGAATAAAAGAATATTGTTCTTCTTACCCAAAATCTTAATCATCGCTATAAAGTTTTTAACACTAAAATGCTCTTACACTCGTTAAACAATAATTGTAATATCCATTAGAATCCTCAAAGCATCCAATAGAAACTGACTTGGGAAAATACGAGTTTCCACAACTAATTTTGGCAATGATAAGATTTATAAAAAAAAATGCAAAGAAGTGAGAAGACCACCATTTATACTAGAGGGTCCAAATTTTTGATATGATAAGGTAATTTTAAATTACCATACCAATTTTTTTTGTATGGAATTAGTATTCAATATCGAGCACATGATAATACATTCGTCCCGAAATTTTATATAAAAATATTTTATTTTATTTTATTGATTATAAAATAACATTTTAAAAAACTATTTTAATATAATAATTAAAAATATACCTTAGTTTTATACTTAACTAAAAAAAATAGGACTCAAGAATGATATAATATTCTCGTAACAATCAAAAGATTTTATACCAAATCAAAATGTAATTATTATACACTGATCGAGAATATTTAAAGTTTAACTCCATATATAGTAGTTAATATCTCAAATTCTAGTTTATAGTTAAAATTTATAATATTAAAATAAAATTTATAGACAAAGTTATGATTTTTCTTATATTAGTTGAAGTTGTATAAACCCGATTTTTCAATAATCTACATTATATCATTTTAGAATTTAATTCTGCAATAACTAAGAGTGTTTAAATTTTAGTTCCATATTTTATAATGATATCTAAAATTATAGTTTCTAATTGAAATTTATCATATTAAAATCATGTTTTTACAGAAAGTTGTCACATTTTCTATAATAATCGCAAAAAATGTCAAAAACCTAATTTGCATCAACATGTAATTCTGCATTGGTTTAGAATGTTTAAATTTAACTTCATATATGCTTGAAAAAATTTACAAGTCTAATTTCTAATGCAAGAAATATCATACTAAAAATATCATAGACATAATTATTACATTTCTCGTAACACTCGTTAAAGTAGTTAAACCCAATTATGCATCAACATATTTAGATAAAACTGAAACATAGTTATGAAATAATTTATAATAATTATAATTTAATTACATGCATGGTTTTTGACATTGTTAACAACCGTTTTCTCATAAAGTTTAAAATTATCATATTAAAAAAAAGATTGGACAAAATTATGACATTTCTCGTAACATTTGTTGAAATTGTCAACAACCAATTTTGTATCAATAATTTTTACGAGTCTCGTTTCTAATAAAAATAATGTTATGTTATCATAAAAAAATCTAGGAAAAGTTATGATATTTTTCGTAATATTCGTTGAAGTTATCCAAAAGTGATTTTTCATCTGTAAGTATTCTTTGGTTGAGAATTTTTTAAAGTCCAACTCCATATATGGCTATGGAGATCTAAATATTTAGACAAAGTTAGAAATTTCTTGTAATAATTTTTAAAGGAGTTAAAAATAGATTTTTATAAATAATTTTAGGATTCAATTCAAAATAACTATATTTGAAAAAAAAGTTAACATATTTATTTTAATATTATACATATATATTCTAAATTTTCTAACTACTTAAAAAACAACTCCAAAAAATAAACTATTTATTTAAAATTTATTTTTTATTATTTCAGTTATATTTAGTTCTCATTACGGTAATAAACCGTACGATACCGAATATTTTCATATACCAAAAAACAGTATATTAAAAGTTTTGAAAAAAACGATAGTGAGTTTTATAATACCGAATAATTGGTAAGGATAACGATTTAGGGGTTTGATAAGGTAACCATATCAAAACCACCCATAATTTATACTAAAAGGTGAGTCGCTGATAACCATTTAATTTTTAAAAACTAACGATTCATAATTGTGTTATTGATAAATAGTCAATATAGAACGCATCAAAATATTGAAAAATAATGATGAAAAATGTGTGGATGGGTAGAATTAAAACCAAAAGCACACGTCTGCGACACGTATCATAACACTTCTCTCTCTCATAATGCATGCATTTTATTTACCTTCAGTCCAACTCTTTATCCATCCGACAAACGATAAAGCTTCAGCTAATCAACAAAATTTACTAAATAAAATAAATTATAATATTTTAAAACAAAGTCCAGCATTGACAAAAAAAATATATTTTACCTTCCATGCAAAAAAACTTGTGACTCGATAAATAAATATCAAAACTGAAAAAAAATCTAAGTATTATTTTTATACTTTGTTTATTTTACAGTTTTAGATTCCGATATACAAAATCCATGTTATCTGCTCAAGTGTTACATATATAAATTTGATATTATAAAAAAATATAATTATCAAATAGTGTTAAAAACTTTCTTAAAAAAATAGGAGCCCATGGGATCGATGACAAACATCCACTCAAGTTTATTCCCCCTCTGGATCAAGTTGCATAGTCTGTCATGAGCTCTAGACCGAGAAAGGAATAAGTTATATCGTTACTGTTCTAGGCATCCCGATTTATGTTGATACCCACACCACTAACAAATTCTCACTTAACTTTGCTAGGGTTTGTATGATTATGAATGTTGCGGGAAATTTCTATGGAAATCTCAAGATCAAGTGCATAGGGAAACATATAATTGTCTGTGTCGAGTGTCTCCCCCTTATATGTAAAAAATACGATACTTTTAAATACATCTCAACAAGTTACCAACTTCCCCTTGGTCCACCTCAACACCCCATATTACCCGTTAACCGAGACATGAGTCGTTTGCCAAGAACACATCATGTTCTATTCCGACCTATTTTAGGCTTGATAAGTATAGTGTTATTCTAGATCTCATTTGTTTTATCAATAAAAAGTCTCTTAAAATCCCCTAGATAATTCTTCTATTACCAAGGACATCAACTACTCTGATTATTTCAACCATGCCATCGTGAAGGTCAATTATGTTCCTGCTCGTTCTCGATTTGCCAAAGCTTGATCAAAGTTGAATTTAAAGATCAAGGATAACATGATCCTCAACTAGTAATCACTCGTAAGTTGCATTCCTTTTTTTATCCATGATTATAACTTCAAAATAACGTTATTGAGTTTGTTTTAATAGTCACATTACTGTAATTGAAACCAAACTGCATGAAAACAAGATTGATAAAATTATGAGATCTATATTGCTCTACTTGCACTTTGAAACCAACCATTCGACCCATCTATTAGGTATAAGTTTTCTTGTATGTTAATTATCATTACCAAGCTCAACCGAATCCAACCCACACTCTCTTATCTTAACAAAATATGTTTTAGTAATATAAGTGAATGACCACCATCTACTAAAAATATTGTATTTAATCCCAAGAATCGATTGCTAGTAACCCTCTTAACCCTCCTCAATAGGATCCAAAATTAATGTTTCCAAATTCTTTATATTTTTAGTCATTCAGAGGAATCCTTTCTAAAGTAGAAATCTCGTGAAACACGACTTAATATAGTTGACTGTAATTCACAGTTCTTCCACGATAGTATTAAACCTTGTATCTCGCGCAATATGATCATATATATCATTGATTCTCTTTAGACCTCTTATTCCCCCCTTCGAAGGTGTTGCAAAAAGCTCTTTCAATCACTTCACCAACCTTCTTGGTAAGAAATAAAATTCTTACTACCCATGTTTAATTGTATGAACAGTCTTATCACGTCCAAACTTTACCATTCTGATAAAGCCCATATGATTCACCCCATCAATGATGATGAGATAAGAAAAGATATTTTCGGTATTGATAGTAACAAAGCCCTGACCTTGATAGCTTAGCTATAGTTTATTTAAATCTTTGTGGTCAATCATGAGTAAAAACCTTGGTAAAATGTTCCATCATTTCTTGATCCATAACCTTATGAACCCAAATTGGAATAAAAACCATAATCGACCTGATTCTAAAAACTGAAAATCCTTCAACCTCTTTTGATTTTAGACCTATACTTGTTACATTATTACTTACAATGTTAACTCGAAGATCTTGGCTAATAGAAGAAAAGACTCTCTCCCTTTACTGATTAGCTCATCTCAATCCATATTTATTCTGTGTTGTAGTATATCTGATACATTCTTAAGTCCTAAGAACTTCTCCATGGTTATAACATAAACGGTAACTCTTTTGGTTCGTTTAGAGGAAAAAACGCCTCAGGAAAGAGAACCTCTCTCCATATTTATTTATGTCATTGTGATACAAATACTCTTGAGTATTCTTAAAGAGAAAAGTCATGACCTCTATTTTAAATTTCACTCGAAGTGTCAGAAACTGCAAATTGTTAATCTCTGCTTTAACGATGACCTTATGATTTTCAGTCGTGCTTTTACAAATTCTATTAATCTAATCAAATAGGTCATCGAGGAATTTCCCCCCCCCCCCTATCGGGCCTCTATTGAATATTCGGAAGAGTCAAATATTCTTTTATGGCATTGGTGATATTGTCCATCACTCCATCATACGTTTTGACATAAAAGCACTTCCTATCCGCTCTCTTAGTGCCCAGTGATTACCTTCATTCTATTCTATAACAACGATAGACCCCTCTTTGACAGAGTCAGTTCTCGTATCAACACTTGGAACTTCAAATGCCCCTCTTACACAAATAGTATCTAGTTGATTAAAGTTATTTTCTTTGCTGGCCAAGTTTATTGGTCCTCCATGTTCATCATTCCCGTCAGATTCCTTAAAGAGCTATCCCAGCTACTTTGGTGCTTCCGCAATCTAGTCCAAATATGAAGATCTTATGTGCTAAGGTAGCTTGGCATAAGTTTTCCTTGCCCTCACTTGAAAGAGTCCTTGAGATTATGATCAAATAATATTTATTCTTGATTTATATTACTTATATAATAATTTAATTATTGGTTTTAGTTAATATTGAATAAATGTTATTATATTTAAGATCTCAACGTTCTTTAATACCCGTCGTCTTCAGCCTTCTTAGAATTCCACAACTATTTCTCTTATCCCTAAGAATGATTTCCGCTCTATTGCTGAGGATTCCAGGCCTATTGCATATTGTAATGTGGTTTACAAGATTATTTCCAAGATCCTAGCCGATAAGATCAAGGAATCTTTCCCATATCAGATTGATAAATTACAATCGACATTTGTGGTTGGTCATAATATTAATAATAATATCCTTCTTTCCCAAGAAGTCCTTTGGGGTTACCAGACGAATAACAGGGCCATAAGGTCTCTCTCAAAATCGATCTGATAAAATCATTTGACAATGTTCAATAGCATCTTATCCTTGATATTTTGGTGGCAATGAACTTCTCGGAATAGATGATTAACTGGATCATTCAATGTATCACCACCCCGTCATATTTTGTCAATATTAATAGTGACACATATGGAAAATATTTGGTATACATGGTCTCAGACAAGGTTTCCCTTTATCACCTTTCTTATTTGTATTAGCCATGCAAGTTCTCTCCAGTATCCTTAAATAGATTAGTATTATTGCGAACTTCAATTTCCATTGGAAGTGTCATAAGCTTAATACTGTCAACCTCTGTTTCAAAGATGACTTGATGATCTTTTATTGTGGTGACGTTAATTCACTTAAATCTTATTCAAGATGGTCTTAATGAGTTCTTTGTTATTTTGGGCATTAAAGCTAGCCCTATTACATCCACATCTTCCTTTGTGGGATTAACCTCATTATTCGAGTAAATCTGATCAATATCTTTTAGTTCATCAATGTTCCTTCACAGTTAAGTATCTTGGGTTCCTCTTCTCTTGGGTCAATTTTCTCATGATATTTATCGATTCTACTTGACAAAGTTACTATCCGTATTGCCTCATGGACTTCCAAACACCTGTCTTATACGAGGAGGCTTCAACTCATTAAATCAGTTCTATTTTCATGGCAATTTTATTGGTCTTTGATCTTCATTCTCACTGCCTGAGTTCTTAAAGAACTCTCTCATTCTTTCTGTCTCTTCCTCTGGTCAGTCCATGAGGTGAAAGATACAGGTGCTAAAGTGGCATGGTCTATTATAACCTTGCCCGTGAGGGATTCTAGACCAATAATTTTGGAATCACGCGGCCGTCCTCAAACATTTATGGTCCATTGTTAGTAAACTTGATAAATCAATTTGGTATGACTGGATTTATGCTGAGAATGTTAAAGACAAAACTTCTGTTCTTTAAAGATTGACTTTACTTCATCTTCGCTTTGGAGGAAAATATTAAATCTTAGGTCGATCACTAGCAAATTGTACAAGGTTGCGATTGGTAACGTAGAGAAGACCTCCTTCTAGTTTTTCCCTTGGTTGCTGTCAAGATCTTTGGTCAATCACTATGGGCACAATATTATCTGTGATTCTCGACTGGGGAGCAACATCATGGTTTCTGACTTCATTCTTGATGGGCTCTGCTATTGGCCAACTTATATAACATCTTCAAATGCTAGAAACCACGATAGCTTCTAAGGGATTAACCTTCTCATCCTCTCCCTCCCTTCCTCTAACATCCTCAACAACGACATCCACTACTAGAATGCTAAGAGAGGATTGACCATGTTCATTATCGAGGATACCTACAATTTCATTCGTTTGCCCATTTTCAACATTGGGTGGGGTGAGGTTAGTATGACATAAATTTAATATCCCTGCCATTCCTTCATCCAAGGAAAACTTTCCACCTTTGATAAGCTTCTGAGTTGGGGTCTTAACAACCCCTTGAATTGTGTCTTATTTCTCCTCATAAATCATTAATCATATTCTCTTTGAATGTAGTTAGACTCAAAGAATCCGGGGTTAGGCAAACTCCAAACTTGGTTTTTTGTTTAGTCAAAATAACAATTGGGTCTCTTGGATCCATGAGACGCCTAAGTGTTCATCCAGATCTTGATACCTTTAGCATGACTACTTTTCCGTTTTAGTCTATCAGGTTTAGAGTGAGAGGGATGGTAGAATTTTAAAATTATTTCCTACCCTCGCCTCTAAGGTATCTTTTCGTATTTTTTTCTAACATCCTGATCAGATTCCTTGACACCAAGGTTGTCTGGCCTACCCAATCCCTTTAAAGTTTTTTTAGTTGAGTTTTTTTATTGATGCAACCATCTTTCCTTTATCATTGTTATCTTTTGCTTGCCTTCTCCGCGGCTACGTAGTCTCTTGTTTAATTGGGTCTTAACTCATTTTCTTTGCTTTGCTTTCTTGTACTTCTTTCGCCAAGTTTTGGTCGATCTTATTATTTATTGTCCTTTAACTTTGTTGAGTTTTACATATTCGACAAAGTTTTGGTCAACTCATTTGATTTTTTTCAATCTCGGCTCTCTATGTCTCTCTTCGGAGTATGTCTCATGTATTTGTAAGAGTATTTTATTTTTATTTAATACATTTTCAACAAAAATAAGTACTATCATTTGTTTATTTTTGTGATTATTAGTAAACTAAGAGATAAAAGGGTAAAATTAGTTAAATTGTGAAAATAAACTACAATTGAGAAAATTGATAAACCAAAAATTTGAAGAAATTAAAAAAAGTAAAGAATAAACTATTTGAGGTTCTAAAAATAAATTATAATATGTAACTATTTAATTAAAAAAGAACAAAAGAATTTTTTTTAGTTTATTTTATGAGAATTATAATTTTATTTTTAGGAATACAGGTTTTATTTATTTCTATAAATAAAACCTACACACCAAACACAACATAAAAGTAAAGAAAGTACACAAGACATTAGGACTTGTTCACATTTTTATTTTCCTTTTTTTGTTATTAGAATTATGCTGAGTTGAAGCTAATTTTTTTTGTTATAGAGTTCCTAAACCTCTGTAGATGTAATTGATAATGTAATATATATTCTTTAATTAATTTAGTCTTTCTTTTATTCGTTAGTATCGGTATTAATCATAATAATTTCAATTTTCAATGAGATTAATTGATTGATCTTAGATTTAGGTCGAGACTGAGAGGTAATATATACTTTTGGATATATCAACACCACTAGATTGAATGAGTAGTTTACTACGGCCACGACCAACTGAAGTATGAACTAGCCTTTTAGAATTGATAACCTAATTGGAAGAGCTAAGGGACTAGAGATATAAACAACCATACAAGAATGTTAGTTTAGTGCGACCGAGAGATGATCAAAACAGTCTCAAATGGAACATAACTTTAAATAATACTTATAAAAAATAGGTTAAATTGATTATATAAAAACTCATTATGAATTGTTGATACATGTTTAATAACCATGGAATTTTTAAAATACCGATTACTTTCAATTTTATTTTATTTTTATTCAATTTTAGTATAAATCACACTAATTTAGGTCTTCTGGATAAAAAAAGTAAACCTTAATTTTTTTGTTTGTTAATTACCAAACTTTTATATTAGATTGTAGATTAAAAACTTCGATTGTTTTTATAAGGTTCAATAATTCCCAAGTCTAGTACTCATCAAAACTACAACGGAAATCGCTCAATTATGATTTTTCTATAAATGTTTTGACGTCGTTGTTGAGGAATTAATCTATATTTTAGATATATTAGTTTATATATCTATGTGTTGATATTTTTTTTTATTTTACGATTTTGATAATATGTAAAAATAGTCTTCATTTTTTTTTAATTTAGAGATCGAAAGAAACTTTTGAAGACGAATGAAAGAATTGAGGATGACGGAACATGTTACCCAAATAGGTCTTAATATAAGAAAGATCATTGATTTTTCTAATCCATCGTTAAGAAGGATATCCCCAGCATCTTGAGGCCAGAGGTGAATGCTTCTCATTTCAAAATCAAGCCGACAGTGATTACTAGGATTGAAAAAAACCACATGTTCGCAGGTGATCCAAAGCAATATCCTAATACTCATTTTGATGGTTTTCTAGATATCATAATACGTATCTTTAGATGTGGTAGGACTCATAATATTTCATTTTTATCTCAAGGGAAAAGTTAAAACGTGGTTGTAATCTTTACCTTCAAACTACTTAATAACAATGGAGCAACTAACTCAATTTTTTATGGTAAAATATTTCACACCCGTGAGGTCATCAAATTTTTTAAAGAACATCACAACCTTTAAAAAAAATGATGAGTCTATGTATGACTCATGAGAACGTTATAAAGAATTGTTGCAAAGATGCCTCCATATAGTATCCCAACTTGGATGATCATCCAGACCTTATAGAATGGGTTGATGGGAACACAAAATTAATGATAGATGATGCAAGCATAAAGTATATAATAGAAAAAATATCAGAGAAGGTATGCCGACTATTTAAAGTGCTCTCAAATGCATCTGAAAAGAAGGCCGAAAGGTACACAATGAATAATGAGATTTCCTTTCAAACAAATATAACAACTTAAAGAAGGCCAAAAGGTACGCACGTGAAGATGAATTATGTTGCACTACAAGAAGTTAATATTTACCATCCACCAATGAAAAATTAGTTTATAGCATTACAAGATGCAATGTGTGTAAGTAACTTCCAACAATGCCTTAGACATATTATACTAACATTCTTTATTAAACAGGTTGCAGGTGATGTGGACCGAATTATCCGAAAGGAAAATAAGACAAATGATTTATTAACTCAAAGTTTATTTTATATCATGATGTAAGAAGGTGTAACAATTAAAGGTATTTATATAGTAATGGTCTTCGTGGGTATTTAGGGTTGGGTTACCAAAATAAGACCATGGAATATGTAAGCCGATTGGGCCCAAATTGCTATAAATAGCCTCAAAAGTTATCTAAAGATATCCAAAGTAAAATATTTACTTCTTACATAATATGTCAGAGCTTCTCTCTTTAAAGAATTGCCTAAGCTGCTCAGTTCTCTCTCTACAACCCACCCAAAAACTAATTATTTGTTCTGTTGTTACTTAAACACCCTAAGACATATTTGACTCTATCAATAGTGCTCATAGTGGGATCCTACAGAGGTACACAGATAATGATATCCGAAATATTAGGTGTTTTAATATGTCTTTGGAGTATACCAAAGAATAGCATGTCCAAGTGATTGAGGGAGTCATGATCGGAGAGGGTGTGGTCAAATACCACATATGACCGACACAAAATAATCATGGTTGCTCATGTAAGAAGAGCGTGACCGAAGAGTCTTCATCCTCATAGTGGGGATCACCATCATAAAATGAGAAGAAATCATGGTGATAAGAATTATTAAAAAAAACATTTCAATCGACATCAAAGGTCGGAAAAAGAACATACTTCCTCAGATAAACGAGGACATCAAAAAGTTAAAGGAAGAAAAAATGTTGAGAAAAGTATAGGAGGTTCGGGGAACCACAATGTTGATTGTCGAGTGAATGATCATTTTGACATACCATCCAAACATGAAATTTATGCAAAAAATAGTGAAAGTTACCACTACAGTCAGAGATATAATTAAAGATATTATTCTTTCTCCACATAAATACTCTCTGGATATTTTCCAAGAGATTCAACATCTCTAAGATGGAGAAATTTGATAGGAGTAAAGATCTGATAACCACATCGAGCAATTCAAGAACTTTATGATGAATTATGACGATGATGATAAGTTGTTGTGTAGAGATTTTCAAACTTTCAAAGATAGTGACTTGAAATAGTTGGTTTTTGTAGGGCTCTATCAAGAATATTGATATTGTTTTGGGTTGCTTTCCAAATGCAGTTTGTGCAAAGCAAAAATACACGAGGAAATGGAGACAAAATAATTTAATAGTATCATTTGATTGAGGAAAGCTTAAAGAATTACACTAAACACTTCATACAAACTAAGAATGTTTCGAAAATTACTTTGAACAAATGGTTATAACAACTTCTAGAAAATAGGTTCGTCCCGTAAAATTAGCTGATAATGTGACAGAGAAGAAAGTGATGACCTTGGGGATTTTGTTGTCATAGGTTGAGAAACAGATTAAGGTTGAAGAAACAAAAAGATTAAAATTATTCCATTTCCAGAGTCAGGTTCCACAAGTTATTGTTGTAGGTTCCCAAAAGCAACAAACCTAACCAACCACCAATTCTTGTCAGAGAGACATTAATCAGAACCTACTTCGACCTAGCGTAAACTGACAACCATAATATCAATAATATAGATCCAGAATGAATCAATAGATTCAACCTGAACACTTTATAGAACTAATAGAGAGTGTTGCCACTATCTTCGATAAGGAAATGAAATTTGTTCAGTTTAGAAAGCCACTTCCAATCCAAACTCCGAGAAATAATTGAAACACTCGTTGTTGAAAATATTATAACGATAAGGGTCATGATAGAGAAGACTATATTGCACTAAAATAAGCAATTCAGGCTCTAACTGAGAATGGAAAGCTAACTACTCTTATCAAAGCATAGTCAGTGGTTGGATTTAAGCCGTGGTTGTTGGTCAAGCTATTATTTGAAGTGAGGCAATAGAGCATACCCCCCCAAGAACGAAAATACCATGGTTATACCTGGACCATATAATGTGTTTGATTTGTATTCAAAATATCTTAACCCCAAACTTAATCGAGGCAGTACCTTGGTGATAGATGAGCCTGAAAAGATAGGAAAGGTTAAAGATTTGGGTGAATATTTTGAGTCATTAACTATATTTGGTGGAGATACAATATTAGGGCCTTTGCGTTGGTCATGAAAAATAAATATTGTAAGTTTGGAAACCTAGTTAGAAGGAAAATGTCTACCATCTTTGCCAGGATTCAATGCGTTTATAATATTCGACGGGGATCATTTGACAGATCTTGTTGAGCCACATGAGGATGTTGTGGTGATTGGAGCGGCAGTCGAATGGATTGAAATTCGAATGATCCTAATTTATATGAGTAGTTCAGCTAATATTTTGTTCATGTCTTCTTACATACAAATGAAAACTCATTAGTTATACTCCGGTCAAATAACGATAATGGGGTTCACAAAGATATTATAAATTTAATCGGGGAGTTCTAAAGTGATGATATCCTCAGAAAAATACCCTTCAAAAAGATAATAAGGGTATGTTTTATAATCATGGATACCCCGACCTCGTACAATGCTATCTTTTAGTAGATTTTGTTATCGGGAATGCACATTGTTACATCGATGGTCCATCAATTTTTGAAATATTCTGTTAGGGGCCAAGTTGGTGTTGTCTGCAATAGCAAAAGAGTGGCTGGAGAGTGGTATATTACCGGTTGGGCTCCTAAGACACTCCAAAATACGAACACAAAAAAGAATAGAAATTATCTGAGTTCATTTTAGAATCAGATGCCATAGATGATCTGAAAGGGAGTCATAGTTCAGTAATACCTGATGACGATATTGAGGTATACGCTTTCCCAAATGGAAAAAATTGCAAGACTCAGAGCCTAGTTATCACCGGCTGTAAGGGAACAATTGTTATTTTTTTATCTAAAACTTTGCACATGATTTCTAGGTGTACTGAGGATGTAACAGGCGCCATTGCAAGTATTTTGTCATAACTTAGCAATACGACCCAACATATGACTCGTTGTACAAAAACCAAGAGTGTTTTCTGTTAAACAATCCAAAGTTATTGTTGAAGGGTGGATCGGTTAACAAAAGTATGACATACCCGGGAATCTTAATACCTTTTGTGGACAACAAACCTGATACTCGTTAAAAATAAAAATGGGAAGTATCATATGTGTGCTGACATAACAGATCTAAACCGGACTTGTCCAAATGATATGTTCCCTGTTTGTAGAATTGATCAACTAATATATTCAACTTCTGGTAATAAGTTGTTGTCATCCATGGATGTGTTTGTAAGATATAACTAGATATAGATAGATCCAAGGGATCGAGACAACACCACATATATAATGGGTAGAGGTGAAGATACTAATCAGCATTTGGTGAATAAGGCATTTGCTAGCCAGATCAGCAGATATTGAGGTTTATATTGATGATATGTTGGTAAATGTTTTGAGAAATGAGGATCATTTGTCTGATTTGAAAGAAATGTTTTCTAATGTTAAGCCCATCAACCTAAAATTAAACATATAAAATCATACATTTAGTGTGCGGTCCAGAAAAGTCTTAGGGTATATTGTTAGTGGAAAATGAATGCAAGACTACCAAGTATATTTGAATGCTCTAATTGTCATCGATCCTCCAAGATCCATCAAGAAAGTAAAATATTTAACTGGAAGGTTAACAACTTTGAACAGATTTATATCAAGCTCTTTCAATAAGTGTGCACCGTTTTTCAAAGTATTGAGAAACACAAAAGAGTTTGACTGGAATTTGGAGTATGACGAAGCCTATAAAAAAATTAAGGAACATCTATCTTTTCATGAAATATTAACCAAACCAATTGCGGGAAAGAGACTATACATCTACTTAGTAGTGTCAGATTGTGTAGAAAGTTAAGTTTTGGTTATAGAATTTGAAAGGTATCCGCGTCCTGTTTATCATATAAGTAAAAGTATAAAAAAAAATACTTAAAGCTGAAAACGTTAGCTTCGACTTTAATAGTTACTGCTCGAGAAATAAGGTCATATTTTCAAGCTTGTTAAATTACTGTTTAAAGTTCATTATATTTTTAAAATGTTTTGTAAAAAACAGACGTGTCGAGTCGGATGACTAAGTGGTGGGTGGAGCTATGATATTATGATATTGAATTTTTTCCTCGAACAATAATCAAGGCACAAGCTTTGGCAGATTTTCTGGTTGAATTCTATTATGAGCCACTAGAAAGTGAGCTAGATATTGACAAACCTCTAACCGAATGGATGTTTCAAACATATGGTGGTTTAAGTATTTTAGGTTTTAGAGAAGGAGTTCACTTGGTATCTCCCTTCAGAGATTACATTTATCAAGCAACATTCTTCGATTTTAAAGCATCAAATAACGAAGCTGAGTATGAGGCAACATTAGCAAGGTCAAGGTTTGCATAAATTTGTTGTGCTAAATAAGTTTGCCTAATTAGTGATTTGTAGCTTCTTATCAATCATACCTCTAGTTAGTCCGTAGTAAACAAGATCATCTGGTAAAATACTTAAATGCATTGAGAGAGGCAACAAATTTCTTCAAACACCTCAAGGACGAACATCTCCCGCAGACAAAAACTTTGAATGTCGATTCTTTAATTACTATTGCATATATTGAAGGATATTCATGGATTTTGATAGAAGAGCATCCCTCGATAATAATAGACTCTAAGAATAACTTAAACATTAAAGAAGCATTCCAAATCTAAACCACCACAAACAAAGATTGGAGGTATGAGATTTAAGAATTTATAAGTGAAGAGACTTTACTGATTAATAAAGAATTGACAAAAAGGTTAAGGTTTAAGACAATAACAACGATTTATCAATCATGCCTCTAGTTACCAGATATTTCTGTCAATGTTAGATGTTTAAGACAATAACAACGATTTATTTATTGTTATTGGTGCAAGGACCAGAGAGACTACAAATAAAAATGTAAATACTTCGATCCGTTAATATTAACCCATCAACCATTCTATTTAAGTATTCAAAAATCAAAAAAACTTTATAACAAAATTTGATATATAGATAGTTATAATAAAATATCATCAAACTTCTTTATTTTCTATTTCTTCTATAAGATATACTTAGTAAAAATAAACTTTATAACCAAAGATTTAATGATAATCCATAAAACTCTTTTATATTTATAAACAATATTAATAGTTTATATTTTATTTTATCGAGTAGATTTATAAAATAACTTTTGTTAGAGAGCTTTTCCATTTCTTTAGATTTTTCACATAAAAATATATCTAAATGAAATAAAAATTTGTGTCCGAATAGTTTATGAAAATTACCACATTTATTATATATATATATATAATGTTATATATATATATGTATATATATTATGTGAAAAATATTTGTTAGATATAAATTGAGGACGTGTATCATTATAATGGTGAAACCCATTTACTAAATTGAAATTAAATGGCAAAAACTCATAAAATTTTAAAGTAATTTAGAACAGACTAAACAAATATTTTTAAAAATAAAACTATCTATTACTAAAAAGATGTAAGGATTAGAAAAGAAATTGTTGTTGCCGTTGTACCATTATTTAAAATCTTAAAATTTATATACTCTATTGTTGTTGTTATTGAGAATAATAACAGTTGATAACTAATATCTTCCAACATGCAGTGTTTGTAGATAAACGCGAAGATCTAGAAAACCATCACGAAAATTTCAGAGGTAATTCATTCTACCATCTCTAATTTTAATAGCATTTTTAAAAGCCAGAGTTCTAACAAATTATTAAATTTGGTGCCTAGTGACATCCATTCAGCAAGATCATGATAGATAACATTTTGTAACATATTGGTAAAATATTTTATTTCATGAGATAAATTACTTTTTCAAAATAATATACCAACGTGTATATATATATAGACGTTTCTATTCTTATGCGTGTTTTTGTGTGCTTGTATAATGAATATATATTTGTTGATATATTTTTAAATAGGTTTCGTATCTAAAAAGGTTTCGCATTCAACAAAATAAAGAAGATTTTATATTTTTTTGTTTACACTATAAATTGAAAAAATTAGAAGTCCATATCATTTAAACCGTAACTCGAAAAAAAATTCAAAAAATCATTGATTTTGTTTTTTTAAGACGAACAAAACTCTTACCAATCATGATATATTTTGAATTTCTTTTTTAAAAATATATTTTACACAAGTTTCTCACTATATGGTTTTGCATTTAGTAGTACTGGTTCCATATCTAGCATCTATCATAGTAAGCCTGAATTCACATATAGTATTACAAAATTTAAAAAGGTTTCGCATCTAGCAAAACAAGGAAGGTTTCGCATCTAGCAAACAAAAGAAGGTTTTGCATCTAGCAAACAAAATAAAGTTTGTATCTAGCAAAACAAAGAAGGTTTTGCATCTTTTTCGTTTACATTATAAATTTAAAATTTTAAAAAAGTTAATATCTTTTAAATCGTAACTTGGAAAAAAATCCGAAAATACTATTGGTTTTGTTTTTTAAGACGAACAAAACTAGATACATTCATAATATGTTTTGAAGTTGTTTTAAAAAAATTATAAAAAGTAAAACAAGTTTCTTTAATGAACTGGAGACCGAAAATAAAACATTATAGAAAGTAAACACAATTGCTACGTGATATCGACATTTTCAAAGACAACGCGTTTTAACAGGTTATTGGGCTTACATCTGATGTATTGAGGTTCAAAAGAATTTAATGTCTCCATTAGTTATTGGAGTTGCATCTGCTTTGTAATCAATTCATATGCAAATATTAGTTCTCTTTTGCCAGTAGTAGTCACGTCTTAAACCTCATCTATCTCTTAAACAAATGTGCAAAATGCTCCAATGGCTTCCTATTTGACTTGAGCTTCCACGTCTCGTTATAATATAATGCAGTAGCAGAGTACGGATGAATGAAATTTGAGAAGATTTTGAGACAAAATGCATCTTACTTTAAAACGAAAACTAATGGATGAAAAATTGGAGGATTTTGATCACTCGTCCGAAGTTTGGGGAAAAATACGGCTTGGTGTGGTGTGGTGTGGTGGTGGGTATTGGCCCCGAAGGGATGGATAGAGAAAACATTTTGGAAAAAAAAATGTGAAGTAAAAACATAAAGGGATAAGTAAGGGTATTTAGCGTATAATTGAGTCTTAGATGGTAAATATTTGAGTGATACGAGTCTTAGATGGTAAATATTTGAGTGATACGAGTCTTTCTTAAAAATATATGAAAAAATGAATTTTAAATGGATAATAATATTAATTTTGGATCTTAAATGATACTTAACCCTAAAATGTATATACCGGTAGCTAATGACAAATTATTTATTTCTAATAATTATTTATGATGTTTCAAAATGTGGTAATCCTGCCCAACATAAAAATTGTATAAGATCATATATCATGTTAATGGAGAGAAATACTATTTAAGAATATGTTATTTACTAATTTTAATTTTCACCTAGCTATATTTTCTAATAACATATTTAAACAACAATTTTGATTTTAAAAAATTAAAAATATTTTAGAGGATTTGATTTTGTTATACGAAAATTTTAATATATTTAATTTTAATTTTAGATTTGTTAGGTTTTTTTAATTTATAAATTTCTAATTCAACTAAAAAACGAAAAAAAATGAAAGTGAAAAGAATAGTAAACAAAAAAGAAAAAATAAATAAAATAGTATATATTTATAATAATTTTCTAAACATAAATGTTATAATTTTATATTGCTCGATTTTTAAAAATATCTTTAAAAATTTGATTTTGTTATTATGTATTTTTTAAAATATTTAATTTTTTTAGAAACTTGTTAAGATTTGTTCTTTTAATCTTTAAAATTTTAATTCTATGAATGAAGAACAAAATCAAAAAATAAAAAGAGAACAAAAAAACTGTAAATGTGTGCCTTTGTCAAGTGATTCCGGATAACCGCAACTCCATTTCAAATTTGATAGCAGATATATTAATCTTTTCTTTAAGGATAATAAAAGTAAGCGGGCTGGGTTTTAGGGAGAGAAGAGGGGGTGTTTTGAGTTTCTTTTGCCGTCGGAAACTCTTCTTTTGAAAATCGGTGTTTGTGCTTTGTTAGAATATTCAGTGTATTAGGTTTCCTTGTATAGGCCTCTAAGTTCTCTATATATTGAGAGCCTTACTATTGGTCAATTCTTGAATTACATCTCTAATGCATCAATAAAACAAAAATGAACATTTTCTAATAAACACAAAACCCTAACCGCTTCATGCGGCTACTTCTCTCTTTGTTTTTTTAACAAAGACAACAACTGAGATGCTATGTAGAACATGTGCATGTTAACATGGTATCAGAGCACGTGTGATTCTGGGAATTCTGAACATCCTCAACAAAGATGGCTGGCAATGAAGTCGTGGTCAGTCAAATCCCTAATGAATTAACAATGCAGATTGCTGCCATTCTGAGAAATGGTCTCGGAACACAACAACAAACAACTAACCCCGAGAATTTATCCATAGGGATTAAACTCGGTGGTGACAACTATGCCCTATGGGCAAACCTGATGAATAAATCAATTGGGGGAAGGGGGAGAGGTTCTCACATTACAGGGGAGCTAACACCTTCATCCAAAACTGAAAAAATATATACAAGGTGGGAACAAGATGATCAATGTGTTTTCACATGAATTATCCAGAATCTTGAATCCAGCTTGGTGAATAATATCTCGCAATATCCCACTGCAAAAGCCCTCTGGGATGGTTAACCACCACATACAGTTCTGGTACAGATTCGTTACAGGTGTTTGACCTTCATAAGAGGGCTAATTCATTAAGGCAAGGGTCTGATACACTAGAAGACTTGTGGAACAAACTACAGAACATCTGGATGTCTATAGATAGGCGAGATCCGAACCCTATGAAAGACCCATAAGAAATTCATATCTACAATAAGAAGACTCAAGAACAAAGGCTCTATCAATTGCTAATGGCGATTAATGACAAGCTGGAACCAGTCAAGAGAGATATCCTGAAAAAAGATTCTCTTCCTTCCGTGGAAACAGCATATGCTACAATATGAAGGGAAGTGGCCAGGCTTAATATACTAAAATCAAGTTCTTCTAATAGTGACTCGATTGAAATTGGAATGGGTTTGGCTGCTAAAGATTCTACACAGAGGTTTAAATTCTGATCCAAAGAGAAAGAAGATAAATCCAAGTTGTATTGCACTCATTGTGGGATGAAGAAACACACTAAAGAGACATGTTTCCAGCTGGTTGGCTATCCAGAATGGTGGGAGGACGGTCATAAAGAGAAAAATAACTAGCATTTCAGATCTAATGTCAAACGGGCTTCGTCTACAAGTGGCGGTGAAGATCCGACTAAAAATGAGCAAGGAAGTGGTACTGGTTTTGGAGGAATGGCGGCGAACTCCTATGAAATAATTGAAGGTAAAGGGTTTGAGAAATCAATGAATTGGATCTTTGATTGCGGGGCTACGGACACCATTTCTTATGATCCTAAAGACTTTGGTGACATGTCATCTCCAAAGAAGTCTCATACTGAGACTGCTAGTGGATAAATTTATGAAGTTAAAGGGGGAGGTTCAATTATTTTTTCGGAAAAAATAGAAATTAAAAACTGCCTCTACATTCCTTCACTATCCTTAAAGTTATTATCTGTTAGTCAAGTGACAAAACAACTCAACTGTGTGGTTCTTATGTATCCATTTTTTTTTGCATTTTACAGGATATTCGTACGAAGGAGATCATTGGGCGTGGTACTGAACAAGGAGGTCTCTATTATGTTGATGAGGTAGTTCATAAGGGACATGCCATGCTTGCTCACGGAACAACCGAAAGGCAACTTTGGTTATGGCACCAACGACTTGGTCATCCTTCTTTTAGCTATCTTAAGAGTTTGTTTCCTAGTCTTTTTTTGAATAATTCCATTCATGAGAAATGTGAAACCTGCATTCTTGGAAAAAATTGTAGGGTCTCATTTAATCAAAGTAATACTAGAGTTAATTATGTTTTTTCGCTAATCCATTCTGATGTTTGAGGTCCAGCACCAAATTCCACTAATAATCAAATTAGATACTTTGTTTTATTTGTGGATGATTTCTCAAGAATGACTTGGATATACTTCGTGAAACATAAATCGGAAGTACCAGAAATATTTGTTTGTTTTTACAAAATGATTTTGACTCAATTTGAAAAAAAAATACAGATTTTCCGTTCTGATAATGGAACAGAGTTTGTCAACCAAACAATGCATACATTTTTCAAAACAAATGGTCTTATCCATCAAACCACTTGTCCAAACACACCTCAACAAAACGGTACTTCAGAACGAAAAAATCGTACTTTACTTGAAAAAACTCGTGCTATTATGATTGAATCTAGAGTTCCTCATTCTCTTTGGCCATAAGCTCTTGCTACAACTACGTATCTTGCAAATCGTCTACCAACCCGATGTCTAGGAAATAAAACTCCATTACAAGTGCTTGCCACCCAAGTTACAATTCCATCTGTTATGACCTTACCACCTCGTGTTTTTGGTTGTTTGATGTCTGTTCATGTCCCTAAAACTAGTCAAAACAAACTTAATCCTTGTACTGAAAAGTGTGTATTCGTTGGATACGGTGTTCATCAAATGGGATATCGGTGTTACAATCTGGTTACTCGTCGAATCCATGTCACCATGGACTGTGACTTCTTAGAATCCGATTATTTTTTTGACCACCAATCTCGTGCTCAGGGGGAAAAAGTAAGTGAATCACTCGACTGGTTGCTATATGAAAGTTACTTTGAGGATGTGCCGACAGAGTTGGTAGATGGTGCCACCGAACACGCCTCTTCCAACATAAAGGAGACTGACGAGGTAGTTCTTACCACCAATGATTCTCCCGAAGACAATGTCCAACAAGAAATAAATGCCATGGATACTACCAACGAA
Organism: Limnanthes douglasii subsp. nivea; assembly: GCA_036936605.1. Taxonomy (NCBI): domain Eukaryota; kingdom Viridiplantae; phylum Streptophyta; class Magnoliopsida; order Brassicales; family Limnanthaceae; genus Limnanthes; species Limnanthes douglasii. Next base: position 101,885,329 of record JAUPFV010000004.1, read on the forward strand.
TTAGCCGAAGAAAATGTCCATCAAGAGGTAAACAATTTACAATGTCATAATTCACAAAATTCTATTGACCATGACATTTCAGGAAGTTCATTTGTTGAAACTCAAACTCATGTTCTTCCCCGAAGAAAAAATATAGGGGTTCCTCCTGACCGGTATTCACCGGAACACGTTCCTCGTGCTCTACATATCCGGTAAAAATGGACAGGAAAGAAATGACGAAGATTGCAAAGGTGTTTTCAGCTACTATTCTCTTTGAACAAATCCCTAAAACAGCTCAAGAAGCTAAGAAGATGACTGAATGGCATAAGGCAATGAATACCGAAATGAAAGCTCTAAAAAGGAATGGTACATGTGAGAATTGTGTGTTACCACAAGGGAAGAAAGCAGTCGGGTGTAGATGGGTGTTTAATATAAAATATAAATCTGATGGCACCATTGAGCGACACAAGGCAAGACTGGTTGCCAAAGGATATACACAAACATATGGTATAGACTACTTTGAAACGTTCTCTCTGGTTGCAAAGATTGACACTATCAGAGTTTTACTTTCAATAGCCGCGAATAAAGATTGGCCTCTTCATCAATTTGATGTAAAGAATGCTTTCTTACATAGAGACTTGGAAGAAGAGGTATATATGGAACCCCCACCAGGTTTCTTTGATGGTTTTCAAGAAAATGAGGTATGCAAACTGAAAAAGGCATTATATGGGATCAAACAGTCTCCTCGTGCTGGGTTTGGGAGATTTACAATGGCAATGAAGCAGTATAGCTACAAACAGAGTAATGGGGATCATACCTTGTTTTACAAAAAAAAGGAGAATTAGTCACTTGTCTTATAATATATGTTGATGATATGATTATAACGGGGAATGACGAAGAAGAAATTAGCTCTCCTATAAAAAACCTCTTCAAGGAGTTCGAAATGAAAGACCTTGGGGGATTGAAGTATTTCCTAGGAATCGAGGTTCTTAGGTCAAGAGGAGGGATTTATATCTCCCAACGGAAATATATATTGGATTTATTAGCTGAAGTTGGCATGGTGGATTGCAAACTAAATGACACTCCTATGGTTGTGAATCACAAACTAAAGATAATTGAAGGGGCCAGACCAGCGAATAAAGAAAGGTACCAAAAGTTGGTAGGAAAATTGATTTACATGGTTCACACTCGACTCGACATTGCATACACGGTGGGAGTAGTTAGCCAGTTCATGCATCATCCTCTGGAACACCATATGGAGGCAGTAATGAGGATTATTCGATATCTCAAAGGCACACCAGGAGAGGCATAATTTTTAAGAAAAATGGACACCTTGATGTTGAAGTATTCACAGATGCTGATTGGGGAGGGAATCCTAATGACAAGCGATCGACTGCTGGCTACTTTACTCTTCTTGGAGGTAACTTGGTGACTTGGAGGAGTAAGAAATAGAAAGTAGTATCACTGTCAAGTGCTGAATCAGAATTTAGAGGAATCGTTAAGGGGATTACCGAGATACTTTGGTTAAAGAAGATAATGAAAGAAATCGGATCCCCTCTCAAGTGTCCAACTCAGTTAATGTGCGATAATAAAGCTGCGATTAAAATTTCAGAGAACTCGATACAGCACGATAGACCAAACCACGTTGAAATAGATAGGCACTTCATAAAAGAAAAGATTGAAGATGGGACAGTCGAACTTCCGTTTGTTAGATCCGAAGACCAACTGGCAAACATCCTGACAAAAGCGGTTGCTACAAGAACATTCGAATCAGTTTTATCCAAGTTGGGTATTGGTGATCCCACTACACAACTTGAGGGGGAGTGTTAGAATATTCAGTGTATTAAGTTTCCTTGTATAGGCCTCTAAGTTCTCTATATATTGAGAGCCTTACTATTGGTCAATTCTTGAATTACATCTCTAATGCATCAATAAAACAAAAAGGAACATTTTCTAATAAACACAAAACCTTAGCCGCTTCCGCGGTACTTCTCTCTTTGTTTTTTAACAAAGATAACAACTGAGATACTACGTAGAAAATGTGAATGTTAACACGCTTCTTTCGACTTCAATAACTATTTCCTCTCTAAAATTTACAATAGGTTTGAATCATCTCTCGGATAAGATTATTTCTTGCTTTGTAGATTCTCGTTTATCTTTTGTTTATGCTTTCCTAATTCTATATTATCTCTTATGGGAATATTTTATTCGGTCATCCAGATTCTTTTTGGATTGTCCTTTGAAATATGTATGTATCATTGTTTCCTTCTTCTGATTTTATTACTTAGGCCTAGCCCCACCAGACTAGAATGGAGGCTTTGAATTTATTGGTGATTGTTAAACCTTTGAAGGACAAGGCTCCTTCTTCTTCGTGGTTTTTTAATAGTGCTCAGCCTTCTTCTGATTTTTGTTCGACATGCTGAGAGTAATTTCTTCATCTCTTTTATGCGTATTCTGGAATCATGCTAGTTTTCATTTTTTTTCTATGGAGTTCCTCGAGGATTAAAATCAAATCTTGAAGTTTTGGTGACTTCAAAGTTGGTCCTACCGCTATTATAGGTTTGTTTCAATTAACCCTAATCTCTGAATTGGTTTCCGTTTTTACTTTGAAGTTTTGGCACTTCTGATTAATTGGCTTTCAGATTTGACACATAGGTGTTTGTAAGTGACCTTCTTCTTTTAAGAGGAGTTCTGATATCAGTAATAGCAGGGGTATACCCGTACCGTAGTAATGTAGTGAATATTTTTTTTTATTATTATTTTATCAAAATTGGAAGATTTATTTCATAATGGGAGAAATTACAAGTATCCATAAAAGGTATGGACTAAACAACAATTGTTAGATAAAATCTAACTTTACCAAAAACTACGACCTAAATCCCTAGATCGAACTTCGACCAAAACCCTAAATCATAAAACGCTCCCAAAGAAACCCTAATTCCGGCATCTCAAATCGGAAAACTCAAGACCAAATCTACAAGAAGATTTTCTGCGATTAACAAGAGAGGTAGCCAATGCCCAAGCTTTCGAGGAGAAGAATATATCGGAGCTCAGTTGGAGCAGACGATTGATCTGTTTCAATTTTCTGCTTATAACGGAGCGTCCACTTTGCTAGCCAATCGGCGACAAAGTTTTGGGGTCTAGAGACGAATTTGATGGTCATACATGGGTGGAGCAGTCGTCTACAAATCGGGAGAAGCTTTGACAGAGGCCAGGGGTATCTACCTTTAGCCAAGTAGTCGACTATCGTCTGGCTATCGGTTTCGATATCGACCCTCTCCCAATTTCTGTCTTTACAAATCAAGAGATATTCCAGAAGTGATCGGGCCTCAGCCATCAGAGGAGGAAGCTTCCCAAATGTTGATCCGACTCCCAGCTCCAATTCACCTTGATGATCCCGAAAAATTAAACCATTAGAAGCTTCACCTGTGTTAGAACTAGGTCCATCAATATTGAGCTTTCTTCTTCCTCCAACCGGGTGAGTCCATTTAATATATTTATCTATTCTGGTATCATCATAAGCTGAGTAGCATCCCAGTGTTTTCCCAGCCTCAGTAGCTTTAATCTAGTGTTTCTTTTCTATTTTTTTGTCCAAACTGCAAATCATGCTGCTAATATAAAATATAGTTGATTCAGTAGTGATTACTTTGTTCTTGAACTTCATATCATTTCTGAATTTCCAGATAGACCAACAGATTATATTAGGCAGAATGTGAGTTATATGAACCCTGGACTTAGAAAACCAGAACCATTCTTTTATGACATGAGTAATGCTCATATAAGGTTATATATATATATATATATATTAAAAATTTGACTGCAATATTTCCAAATAGACCAAGATAGGTTGCAGTTCACAAAAAGATGGTTTTTACTTTCACAGTTTGGGCAGAAAAAATTGCATCAATAGATAGAATTTTTTTAAATAGTTTCTAGGTAAAAAAAGAACACTTCTTGGGGGTTAGATGATTCCATATTTTCTTATATAAATAAGATTTAGTATAATGCCTTCTGACTTTGTCCCAAGTAAGCTTTGTGTTGAACTCCTGATTTGGGAAAGTAGACCAGACCAACATAGCGTCTTTAGATGGATCAATCTTCTATATAGAAATTTGTTGAATTCTGTCTTCACTTAGGAAAGTTTTCAGGACTTCGAAATCCCAACCATTTCCTTTCCAAAACCTGTTAACATTTTGCTCCAGAAACCATGTGCTTGATTTAGAATTCTTGTAATCCAAAATTGGAGATTGGTTATGCCAATTCTCCAACCAGAAGTCCACATTTCCCTTACCAAGTATCCATTTCATATTAGGTTCTGAAGAGTCTTTTATATTAACTAGTCTCTTCCAAATCAATGAACCAGTACTGATAAATTTAGCTTTAAGTGGATGGCAATTTCTATTATATATGTCTTTCATTAAATTAGCCCAGATACTATCTTGTTTCCTGTATTTATACCAGATTATTTAAGAAAGAGTGGTTTGAATATCATTAAGGCTTCTTATATTCAAACCACCTTCATCAAAAGGTCTGCAAATATTTTTCGAAGCAGTCCAATGGATTGCTTTGGTATCAAACTTTGATCTCCATAAAAAAAATTATATTATATTGATAATTGATTGAGGGACAGTAGAGTTATGCATCCAATAGTAAGGTAAAGACATAAGAATAGTTGAGATAAGAGAAAGTCTTCCCCCAAATGATAAGAATTTGTTGTCCCAATCCATAATTTTTCCATTGATGTTATCTAACAGCTTGTTAAAATTTCTTTGTTTGTTGTTGCAGCTCAAGGTGATTCCCAAGTAGCTGATAGGCAATTTGTCAGTTTTGAATCCGGTAGAAGTTTCCAGATCTTGAATTATGTTTTGATGCAGAACATTAGAGGTAATGACTTGAGTATTATCTTTATTTATAATATGTCCTGAAATAATCTGATATTTGTCAAATAAATCACTAAGAAGTTTTATAGAAGAATTCATGCTGTTTGTAAAAACCATAATATCATCTGCAAAAGAAATACTAGGCAAAATAATAGAAAACCTAGAAGCATAAGTCATACTAGGGTTTTGGTTATAGAGATTTGTCAAACGCCTGATTAAGACCTCCTCACTTAGGATAAATAAGCTAGGGGACAAAGGGTCCCCTTGCCTTAACCCTCTAACAGAATTAAAATAGCCAAAAGACTAACTTTATATAAGAATAGATATAGAGACAGAACAAATCATGATTTTAACTAATTGGATAAACTTATCAGAGAAACCAAATTGCATTAGGACATTAAGAATAAAGGGAATAGACATCAGGTCAAATGCTTTGGACATGTCCAATTTGACCATGATGTTACCTCTAGTAGGTTTTCTACTCAAATCAAAGACCATCTCCTTTGCAAGAAGGATATTATCATGTATTGATCGACCTTTTACTAATGCTCCCTGAGTTGATGAGATAATTTTGGGAAGATACTTAGATAACCTGTTATTTAAGAGCTTAGAAAAGATTCTATCAATTAAAGTACAAAGGCTTATAGGCCTATAGTGATTCCAAAAGGATGGATTGATAGTTTTAGGGATTAGACAGAGACCCGTAGGAAAAATTCCTTTAGGGATATCTCCACCAGGCAGATAAGAATTAATGGCAATAACCAAATCTCCTTTGATGATACGCCAACAGTCCTGATAAAACTTCACATTATAGCCATCAATACCTGAGGCACTATTAGGATTGATAGAGTTAATGACATTCCAGATCTCATCACTAGTTGTAGGCTTCATAAGGTCAGAACTGTTATCCTCAGAAACTAGCTTAGGAATAGAAGTCAAAAGAGAATTGTTCATGCTAAGGATTTCATCCTCAATAGATTTATAAGCTTTTTTAGAGTAAATGTCTTTAAAAAACTTCACTGCAGAGTCACCAATCTCATCAGAATTGTAGAGCCAGTTACCATCTTCCTTAATTGCATTTATGGCATTCTTCCTTCTCTTTTTTTAGACATAAGAGTGAAATAATTTTATATTGTTATCACCCTTAATAATCCAACTACAATAATATTTCTGTCTCCAATATTCATCTTCATTTATAAGAGCCTGCAAGTAAAGGCTGTTAGCTTTCTTTAAGTTCATATCAGAGTAATTATTGTTGAGATTAGAATGCATAAGCTCAGCCTTCTTAGCCATAGATTCAGTCTCTTTAACCTTATTAAAGATATTACCAAAGCAATTTTTGTTCCACATATTGAGATAACTTTTCAGTCTTTTCAATTTAAACCAATAGATTTCACTAGGAGGCCCACTTATTCTCAAATTCCAATTCTTTTTAACCACCTCAAGAACAGAAGAATCATTTAACCACATGTTCATATATTTAAAATTTATGTACATGACTTTAGGCTTATAATCAATAGGAGAGCATGGTCTGAGCATGTTTTGACCATATGAGTAACCTTAGTAATATAATAGATATTAGACCAGTTAGCATTAAACAAGGCTCTATCAAGCCTTTTCCACTTAAGGCTTTTGTTCCAAGTAAATTTAGGACCCAAAAAACCAGCATCTTCCAACTGGCAATCATTTATAGTTTGAACAAAGTCATCAATATTATTATAATCAATATGCTTAAAACCAATCTGCTCATCAGATGAGGAGATGACATTAAAGTCACCCACCACAAGCCATCCATAATTAGTATTTGAAGTAGATCTCATCTGCTGCCATAAATCCATCCTTAGAGTTCTGTTACATTTTGCATAAATAGCATATAAGAGAAAAGTAATATTATTAGGAGTAGTAACTTCCAAACTAATGCACTGGTCATGATTAGTAAAGATATTAATACTAAGATCATTTCTCCAAAAAAACCCAAATTTTATTTGAAATGTTAAAACTATGATTTGAAAAACCTAACAATTCAGCTATAGAAGAAATATTTTCAGAGATTGTTAAAGGCTCTTAAATAGCAAGAATGTTAATTTTGTCTTTAAAAATCATATCTTTTAATCTCCTAATAGTAGATTTATTATTGATACCATGCAGGTTCCAGCTAATAATCTTTATCATTGTCAGACAGAGACTTGTTCTTCCTGTTTGCACCATCGTACTTGAAAGATTTCATTATTTTTGAGCTTGGTTTCTTTATCTTCTTAACTGACTTTAGTTTCTTTTTCAGGATGGTACTAAAGTCCTGATCAGATGGAGATTGATTCTTCTCAACAGGGGATAATTGAAGACTTCCAATGTTATACTGATTTGGAGAATAAGAGCCTGGTATCAAGTCATCATTTGCGAGAGGAACAAGTTTATCACTTTGCTCTTGGAGATTTTGAATTGCCTCGATGATCTCTACATTTTCAGGGACATCAGCCCTTTTAACCTGATGTATTTCATTGTTACTATCTGTAACCTTTTCTTGTATTTTGTCTTGAGTCATTGAATTAATTTCAGATGTAACTTCAGTTTGTTTGGGAACAATAATAGACTTCAAGTTTTGAATAAACTCAGTGTTAGATTCCACCGTTTCATTCCATTTTTTCTTTTCAGATTTGAGACTATCTTCTTTTACCAGATCATCCCTATTCTTAAGCTTTTCTTCTTGAGCATTCCCCTCTTTTTCATCAGACTTACTTCTTTTTTTACAATCCTTATAACAGTGACCCAGATGAAAGCAACCATAACAATATGATGGTAATTTTTTATACTTAAGATCTATCCAGCATCCATCGTTATTTCCGAATCCAATCCATATGCTATTATGGATCTTTTTTGATAAATCAAGTTCGATTAGAGCCACCACAGAGTTCTTGAAAGCTCTGTTTTCTTCTGGGATTATAACCTTGTACACTTTGCCTAAGGATGAAGCCACTTCTTTCATGAAATCCATATTATATAAATACTCTGGCAACCTTTCGAATTTAGTCCAGACCAAGACAGATGGGTTTTCGTACTTAGGGTGAAAGTCCTGAGACCATCTCAGTATGCGCATAGTTAAGCCTCCAACTTTCCACACTATTCTTGACCACATTTTGCATACATCTTCATCAACATTGAACTCCAAAAACACGTGATGAGAGTCCCATTTTATAGTTCTGACACAACCTTTAAACTTTAAGGAACTGATGAAACTTTCGAACACTGATTTCTTCGGTAATCCAAGAGAGAACTTGCCAATTAGAGTTGTTTTTTATTTTGAAATAAGTTTTTCTTTGATTTTTTTATTAAATTGGATTGATACATGATCAGATCTCACCCTAGTAGTTTCTGGTTTGAATTCGACGTCACGAATTCTTGAGTTTTCTTTACGAAACAAATCAGCATATTGTTTCATGTCAACTCTGTCGCCGGAACTCTGTTTTTGCTGATGGATGAATGCCGGAAATTCATCTTCAAACAAGATATTATCTATTATCTCCATGATAGAGATATGTGGGATGAAGAAAGGTTAGATAAAGAAAAAAAAATAGGAGAGAAAGATAGAGAAAAGGCAGCGCGGAAAGGCGCCAAAAACGGCTGGAAAATTCAATTCTTAGAGCTTCTCTCTTTCATTCTCTTTTTTTCTTTCTACTCATTTTTCTCACGTTAATAATTCAATATCTTTTTATTACTTTACAACTTTTTTAAACAAAAAAAATTAAATATATTAATCTTTTATTAAAAAATATGTTTTAAACAGTTAATGTATAAAAGCATCCAGCACCCTAATCCTAAATCTACTCTGGATAATTAATTAGTGGAAAGTAAATTTGTAGCGGCACTTATAGAATATTTATAATTATTTTATGTCTCTTCCATAACCATCTTAAATATAAAAAAATCTATTGTATTATTTTATAATCTAAAAATTTATACTTCAGTTGTTTGGGATGTTCTCAGTAACACGGTTAAAAGCGACCGAACAAAAAAATCTAAACAACAAAATAAAGCATGAAATCATTGAGGGCATATGCCACTCAACTATGCATAACCACATATTAAACTTCAAACTAAGTACATCAATCAAGAATCGACCAAACAAACCAGATAAGAGAGGTTTGAATGGGAAGAAACATCAATCTCAAATAGGTAAGAAACATCAATTTCTGATTAGTTAGGAAACCTTAAAAGGTTAAGAAAATTCGAAGGAAAGAACAATAGAATAGATTTATGCGTTGGTCTTTTTGGTCGGTGCGCCAGTAATTTTAAACTTTTTTTAGTATCTGATCTATGTTTCTCCTCTTTTTAAAGTTTTGGCCTACAAAATTGGATTCTTCCCTTATTATGGGTTAATTTGATGCTTTCAACCTGATAATTTTTAATAGGGGGCCAAACGAAAAGTTTCTTCAACTACCGGTTATGTAATAGGTATTAGCTTTGACAAGTATTAGCTTTGATTACGACCAAAAAAGCTTGAGGCAGTTAGACCCGTTTAATTTTTGGGAATAAAAAGGCAAACAAGGATTCGACAATTTAACTATGGATATCTTGTGTATAAGTTTAACAACAACATTTTACATTTTATGAAGGTTGTAAGTTAGATATAAAATAAGTTATGATAAATAATGTCAAAATTATTGTATGTTGTTTTATATTTTATTTCAAAAAAATTATGGTTTGTGATTTTACTGAATAGTATTTACATTTTTAAGGATTAAGAGTACTATTTAAATTAGACGGTTTTACTTAATTAATATAGAAAAAAGTATTATGAGCTTTGGTATCAGATACCTGTTCTTGAGGGCTCGATCTTTTTACTCATGGTAAACATTTGGTTAACAATAAATGTATGTGAAATAACTTCAAATTTTATTAAATGTTATATATATACACATTATAAATAGATATATAGAGGGGTACAATATTTCTTTCAAAAGTGGTGGGTACATTAAAAAAAACATATGCAATTAGTGTTGTTAAAATTAATTATGAGCTTTAGTGATAGTTCACACATAAATAAAAAAAGTTGTAACTTAATTTAAAAAGAGATGAATTAATTTCGTATTTTTAAACAATCTAAATTTTTATTTTTATTTTTATGATTATGATGAATAAACGCATAATTTATATTTCAATAAAAATTCTCACGCATTCTTACCTTCTTTTCGTTCTACTCTTGATAATTGGTTTTTCTATTTACAATAAGCTTTATCCTTGACTACAAATAGATGGTGGTTAATAGTTAATGTTGAAAATATTAAATAATATAAAAAGTAACACGAACTTCCAATATTAAAATTTAAAAGATAGCGATAAGATAAATGTATAATTGTCTTTGTGAGAAAGTATCTCTATATATGTTCAAGTATATATTTGTATAATTTATATAACTTCTAGCACATATTTGTTTTATCAAAGTCCGAAACTGTTATTAGCTAATTAGAATGAATATCTTTACGTATTCTTTTATTATTTTACTCTTAAGTTAATTATACTTTAATATTGGATAACATAACTTTTTTTTAAATATATTTTAATGATATATTTTTGTTTTTGTTTTACCATTTATGTTTTTTCACTTAAATTTAATTTTTAATTTCAAAAACAAAAACCTTGTACATACATAATAATATAAAAATCATGTTTTTTTTATTTAATTAAACACTATAAATTTAGTTTTATCACGGTAACACTATTATTATCCATACTTATTTTAGTAATATAATTTTCTTATTTCAAAATTGTTAATCTATTTAATTTTATAAAAATATTTTTTTTTATCAATGAAGCACGGTTATAATATAGAATAGAGTGTAATGAGATCCAAATTCAAATTATATAAATCAATAATTTACCATTTTGGATGATTTATTTTTACATATAATTGTTCAAAATAAATATATATCTACAAATCGAAATCTAAAATTTACTCGCAATTTTAAAAGGAGTGATGATCTATGGACGGCGAGCAATTGATAAAGAAAAACTTACGGTGATGCAAAATATGATGTCTACATGTATTCGATGACTAAGATTTGAGTTTAGAGAATTGAGACGGTGATACAAGATCTATTATGAGAACGCTATCAAAACCAATAAGTGCAAGTTATCGTTCAAGACTAATAATGGTGATCCCAAAGAAAAACCAGTCCATTACCTAGAATGAGTCAAAAACGTCATCGTCACTATCGTAGTTAGAGGAGGAGCAAGACCGTAACATCTAAACATGACCATGAGAACAACAATGAGAAAAACTCCCATAACTCAAATTCATGTTAATGATATCGGGGCAAGTCACTTGAACCCTCCAAACAATCATGCATAATACTCAAACAGATATGCGTAATTACATAAGTACTCAACATGCTCCTTCTTTTCATATCTTTCATCAACATAACGTTTAGATGCATACTTTGATGTCATAGATCGCATAAATAAACTTTCGGTAAGCTCCGGCTGCATAACAAGTTCCCCGACTAAGTTTTCGTTCAGTCCTTCTAATCTTTCTAACAATGACACTGATTCAATAACAAATGACCTTATTATATTCTTTCTAACAATGACACTGATTCAATAACAAATTACCTTATCCTTCTATAATAATATCATATTATATTAAAAATTTATCCCTCAAATCAACCACAAAAGCTAACATAACTATCATTCTCTATAATATATAAATGACCATAATCCTTATAGGGTTCCCACCACCAGCTCAATCGAGACCTTATTATTCGAAACCATAACAAAAATAAGTCCTTCAAGATTTTCCACCAGCAATTACTCAAAATGTCTACCCCCAACCTTGGGCTATATAGTGGTAGGACAGGATCACCAACAAGCTTACCCCTTATTAGCATAAGAGAATAAAAAACAAGTATGTTCTTCGATGACGAAGATTTTCACGATGAAGAGTTTTTATTGGCTCCAGAGATATTTTTCAAAACACTTCCACCAAAAATCAACAATAATAAAATGTATACATATAATGAAAATGGATTTCTAAAACACCATGTAGAAAAATCAATAGTGAAATGGTGCGGTTTGTGATGGATTACAGAATCAAGTATAGAGCCTTCTCTATGGCCGTTAGGGGAAAACCCTCAAATTGGTTCAATATCCTTCTTCCATGATGTATTTATAATTTTAGAATTTACATATACAATTGAAAAATTAATTTATTAGTTCTGAAGTTATCAAAGGAGATGAATATTATGTAATCTATTGTAACAAAAGCCAAAAAAAGTTTTAAAGACTACACAATGATATTTATGGAGACAAAGAATGTGTTACAATATTTTCATGATTTGGTGGCACTTGCGATATGCAGACAAGAAATTTTATCATGACTTCTATCAATGGCTATTATGAACAACAACGTTTTAATTTTTTTAGATTTTTCAACCCAAATAGAATGCCAAATTTGAAGTGGAAGAGATTGTTAGAGCCTGGATGAGTATAAGCATTAAAAATTCAAATGCATGTCCATTATACAAAAGTTTGTCTAACATTGATGTACCTACTTTAGTTTACATGTTAATTCCAAGTCGAGTAATGAATCTTCAACCACCAAACATAATTACAATGAAGCATCGGCTAAACCGAAACATTAAGGTTAAAATTTAAGTGGAAAATAGAAACAAAACATCAACACGAATTGAAAGTTAGAGCGTGCTAATAAAGGTATCTACAGAGAGTTAACATAGAATTCGTAAATGATACCTGAGACACCCAAAGATGTGATAAAGTATCACTGACCACTTAAATGTTATATACAAAGAATATAAAGACAAAATAAATTTTGCAACTTCATAATAATATTGGGCATTACAAGATATTGTTGGGATTTTGAAGATGAATTTCAAAATATGATAGATGATGGCCAACTCTTAGATTTTATGAAAAGTAAGCCGAGACATGTTGTAACTGATTTTCCAGGAAGACATGACGGAAAAATTATGAAAAATGAAGATGAACTAATGAATTTGGATAATAAAACTATTATAGAGATAAAAGAAAAATAATTATTGGATCCATATTTAAATAGATAAGTAATTTATGCAATTACAAGAAAAGTTCAATTTAGGGGATCCTTATAAACTGTAGAAAGAGACATGTTGAGGATCTAGAAGATCAGAATCAAGGCGTGGCATCATATCACATATAAAAAAATCTCTACCTAATATTAGAATTCTTGGATGATGACTTAAGAGGAGTGTCATCACCTTATCAGGATGCATTTCTCATCACAGTTGAGATGGGGATAGTAGAAGTGAAAATTGTGATAATTGATACAAGAACTTCATCAAATATCTTATATATATATATATATATACATATGCCACTTATTATACCATCACAAACAAAATTTACACGGTTTAATAGGGTGTATACTAATGTTATTATAGAATTGACTTTAAATGTGGCATTGGGAATACAAGAGTTCAAGAAGAGGTTTTAGTGGTTATCCATGATTGTGGATGCACCTTCTTTATTAAATATGATTGTAGTAAAACCATGGCTAGATCAAATTCATGCTGTGGCGTGCATCAATCTTCTATATATAATTAATGGGAAGGTAAATCGGTCCGAGGAAATAAAAAGCTTGAAGGGGATGTTATGATGCTTCCTTATCACTAAAAAATAGCAATCATAAGGGTCTAGGCCATCTTAGATATATAGATGAACCTAGTTAGGTCCCACACTTTATATATGAAATAAAGGAATCATAATACATATATATGGATGGAAATAAATTCATATGACTCAACATAAACATACATTCCAACCTCATGTACAAATTATTATATTTTTTACAAAGACATTGAGATATGTTTACTTGAACTGTTTAACATGTTCGCAGTAGAACTCATATTCCATAAACTATCTATATACAAAGAAAGATAAACCTACAATCAGGAAATCTCAATATCCAATATGGGCAACAAATCCAATACTTGTTAAAAAAAATAGAGAATAAAGAATGTGTGTAGACTTCACAGACCTAAACAAAGTATGTCTGAAGGATCCCTTACATCTTCTAATAATTATTCAATCGGTAAAGGAAATATTAAGAAATAATATGTTCTATTTAATTGATTCATATTCGGGAGAACACCAAATTCAGATGCATGAAGAACATGGATTGACAAAAAACCCACAAACTTACATTGATGATATACTAGTTAGTAACAACCGAGATAAGGGTAATTTGGCCAATTTGGATGTAAAATTTACAAAATTAAGAATAATATATTTGAACTCAATCCATAGAAGTGTACATTCACCATAAGATCTCAAAAAATCTTACGATACATGACCAGTGAAAAGGACATAAAGGAAAATCCTACTCAACTATGATATTTAGCAGCCTTAGATCCTCCAAAAAAATATGAAATAAGTATAAACCTTTCTTTCAAGTATTAAAGAGAACATAAAGTTTAATTAGATCCTAGCTTATGAATAAGCCTTCAACCATATCAAAAAATCATGATTTCTCTTAATATATCAACAAAGCTGAAGTCAAGTAGGTCTTTATTAATTTACTTAGCATTTTCAAAATTTATTATTAGTATTGTATCAACAAGAGGAGAAGGAAAGAAATTTAGGGTTCTTTATTATGTAATCAATTTTATGCTTAGATATCGAAACTATATATTTATAATTAGAAAATATTGACTTAACATTGGTGGTTGCAGCTAAAAAGATGAGACCTTACTTTTATGCTCATTAAAATTATTGTACAAACTTTCTTCCCCCTAAAAATGTATTATAAAATCCAGATGCATCTTGAAGGTTAACTAGATGGCCAATAGAGTTAATAAATTATGATATAAAGTTTGATCCAATAAATGCAATCAAATCTCAATCCTTCGCATACTTTCTTACTGAATTTTAGTCAGAAAGACCATCCTTCATAAGATAAAAAAAATTTACTTGGATAGTTAGAACAAATGAACGAATTAATAAACAAAGTTTTGATGTTAGAGTTCAACTAATATCTCCAACATGAGAATTCTTGGGCCAATTCATAAAATTTGATTTCTTAACAGTGAAGCATAATATGAGACTTGAATAACATGAATTTGGCTAATAAGCATATGTGGAACTAAAATGCAGCTTCATGTATTTTGGCTTCTTCTTCATGTGCAAAAACAAAATCATGAGTTATCCTCCAAGAAAATATATCTATTAGATTACCCAGCATGTTTCTTTGAATAGTCTCGGCTTCAAAAGTTATGATAATTTAAAAAGAAGGGGGTAAGAAGTATTAGGGGACTCTAATAAAAAAATGTAGTTACAAGACTATCATAAGATAATAATAAATTGATAAGTATAAAACTAAAATCAAGAAGATATATGTAGACAGCCGACACTCTATACAAGTAGGGACTCATAAAACTTTTGCTTAGATATATCGGCCTTGAAGAAACAACCTTTTTAGTAAAAGATCTCCATGATGGAGAAGTGCCTATAGTAGCTACAAGGCTATGTATAGATGAATATTACTTCAAGGATACTAGTAGAAAAAAATTATGCAAGATAAATTTGTGAAAAACTGTGACACCTGTCAGCGCTCTCAATCTCAATACAAGTCGGTTGCACTACTTGTAATAGTTTTGAAGGAAATTTCTTTTGACGCATGGGGTTTTGACAATGTAGGCTCTTTCCAAAAGCTTTAAAAGGAAGAAAATTCTTATTGATAGCTTTGGAATACTTTTAAAAATGGATAGAAGTACAACACTTTTCACAAATGACTACAAAAGAGGTCAACAATTTCCTCAAATCAAACATATATTATAGATATAAGACACCAAGAGTCTTTACAACATATAATGGTCACAATTCTAAAATGAAAGGCTAAATTGTTCATCAAACAAGAGGTATAAAATAAAATAAAAATCATTTTCCTTCCATCCATCAGAAAATGGGCAAGTCAAGATCACTAGCATATTAGATAAAGAAAATGATGGAAGGAGCAGCAAGTTGTTGTCTTGATTTTCTATGGTCATATAGAACTACACAAAGATCTGAAATAGATGAAATGACCTTCACTTTGGTGTATGAAATTGAGGCAATAATATCATCTAATATTGGCAAACCCATACAAAAAGTATCAATATACAAAGAATGAAGGAACCCTGAGGTAAAACACACACAAAAATATGATTGAAGAAAAAATAATAATAACCCCCTTACGATTAGAGAACTAAAAAATCAAAACCCTAGCATGGTTTCATGGCAGACTTATCGAAATAAAAAACCTAGCATGGTCCCATGACTGGCATATTGAAATCAAAACCCTTGCTCTCCCAAACCTGTTTATGATATTCACAGCAGGCTTCATCCACAACATCGTCTTCGTCTGAATTCCAGTAAGGACAAGTTACATCGTCCGATGAAGTTCCACCTTTTTTTTCTGATCTTCACTTTTTCTTCTTATTTGTCGATCTTCTTTTTTTCGATGACGAGAGAAGAACCTTACAGCTGATTGCGGTGGGTGACTCCATTCCCCCAGGAAAAAATAAATTAGAAAACCAAATATAGATTTCTATATAAATAGTTAGAATGATAAACATATGTTTCATTAGATCTACATATATAATTACTCCTATATAATATGATTTACCATAGCATTTAGAATTTAAAAAGAAATAATAAATAGGTGGTATAACGCGCCTTTAATTATGAGTATGTTTTTTAAGAAAAAATAACCTTCTTATTAAATTAGTGGAATTGGAACAAGTAAAAGTGGTATGGAGTCTAAGTACCCATATAGTAGAAAAACTACACGTGGATGATTAAAAATCAAAGTAGTCATATAATAAATTAAGGAGTCATTTACCATAAAAAACAAAAAAACAAAGTTTGATTTGTTCTAGACCTAATCCAAAGAAATACTCCAGGTTTTCTTTCCTAGAAATCTATACCTCCAGAATTGATCATTATGGCAGGAATAACATAGTCTATGCATCATATGTGCTTTCGTCCACCAACATAAAAATTCTTTAAGCATAAAATATAAAAGACACTTACAAATGAAAAAAGAAGAAGTAAAAACCATAAAAATAAACGTACAAGAAATCAATATAAAACCAAAGTACAAAATAAAACCTAATGACACAATAGAAAAAATAAATTAACAAGACATAAAGGATTGGAATTACAACTTCATTTCATGAGGCAAATACTGCATCTTTGGCATGTGAGTATAGAAGAACACCATGGAATCATATTGTTGTTCCTTAATGTAAGAGAAACACCTTTTGTTTGCTAAGAATATGAAATAGTTTCTTTAATAGTAGGTGAAATAGCTGAATCAAAAGCATCGACACAAATAGATTCTAAGGAATATTAGTCTCTTTAATAATAGGTGGAATAATTGAATCAAGAGCATCGACATAAATAGATTCTCCAAGAGAGTTTGGCCATCTGATATTTTATGACATATCTTATTTAAGATCTTAATACCATAGAGATTCTAAAGCAAACTCCTCGTGAAAATGGATAATTATATTATTTTCTAACCTTATCCATTACACATTCAGCAGCCTTGTTCATACGAACCGATATATGCTTCTTAAATTCAAGAATGATACAAATGCTAGACTTTAAGTATTTTTTTTCAAAACTATATTTCTCAACTAACAGATCATTCAGGATTTTCTCAAGTTTCTCCCTTTCGGTCTCAACATTCTTAACAAAAATATTATGTTTCTCTTGATAACTAGTTTGAAGCTATTCCATGACAACACTTTTTCATATTAATTATGTAGCTCAAGATAAAATTTCTTCCTTTTCTCTTCCTCAGTTTGAAGTTCAAATTTTAAGTAATATTTAGCTTGTCTTGGCTTCCATCTCACTTCTCAACTTATTCTAGCCTTAGTTTAAACTTGAATTGTAACCTTCAGCTTACGACTACTCAAAAATAGATACGTTACAACTTTCACAAGTTTGGTGGATCATTGTGAAATATTAAATAGATACTAAAAAAACAGATAAACCAAACTTAAATATATTCAAGAAAAAAAAAAGGTAACCAAAAGAGTTAGAAACTAACTTCAACCCTCAGCTCCATCTACCTCATGGTTATTCCATGATATGAAGACGAGTATGACGAATTCTCATGCGGGAAGAAGTCATAAAATAAATAAAGGCTTTAGAAATTTTATCCTAAGGAAATGTGTTGAGTATAGGAATTGCATTGACATAAGAATGAACCCCAAGATTTTTACCATAATTAGTAGTTGTAACTACTTCATTTGAAGTAGGAAGTTGGCCCAATGCATTGATAATTTGAGCATGTAAAATTTCTGAAACACCAACACTATTGGTACAATGCCATTAAGAGAATAAGCCTCTTTAACAAATGTAACAATCACACTTTCAATTATTTGCCTTTTATCAATAGATTTCTCAGTCTTAGTTGTTTTCACCTCAAACTCTTTAGGATTACCTTCACACTTATGTTTCAACTTCAACTTATCCTTCAAATGATTCTTGGACTATGCAATGAGTTCAATAATATATTTTTAAAGGAAGCCTAGAAGTAGTATAAGCGTTGTTTTATCCATCTTTCCTTTCCTTTCTCAAAGAAATCAAAATCCTCTTTCATTGTATGATAAACACCATCACTAGTAACAATATATTTATTGGTCAGTGGAGGAAAGTTGGATAAAAAAAAAGTCAACCTCAAACACATCACTTCCAATATGAACATATTGAGGTATATAAGTTTTAGAAATAGGGTGTAATCGACCAAAAATAGAAGAATTATAAACAACAATACGTTATACAAACAAAACACAGAGGAAAATTGGATACAACTACTTTTGAAACAAAAGAAGGTAAACCTGAATATTCAGATGAGATTGTAGATAAGGTCTTTGACATCTTGGAAACATATATTTTTTAACCTTCAATGAAATTATAAATTAAATTACTTTCGGCTACAAAAGCCTTATGAGCAGAAAAAGTATTGATATTTCCCTTGGCAGGAGGTTGTCCCATATTAACCTTATTTTTTATCTAACCCAATAGATACGAGAAACTTATGAAGGACCTCAGCATTTTTGGGCTCCACTAAAATAGAACTTACTTTTTTAGTCCTAACCTCGGCTGACGCACTTAAACAAAAGTCAGTCCCTTGAGGCTTCGACCATAGCCCGTTTTATATAAAATGTTTTTCCACAACAATGGACCTATGATCTTGAAATATATACCGTTGCCTTTATTAATCCTAGTGTACTTTTTATAGAAAACAATAATCTGATGCTTCCATTAGCGAGACACATTGGACAAAATGGAAAAAAAATATAAATAAGCTTTGTCAACAAAATAAGACAATAAAGATATAAATATAAGAAAAGAAAATTACATTCAGTATTCCAAACATAAGAGCAAACATGTAGATCAAACATTTCACAAATCTCATTGGTAAACTCAGATATATACAAACTCTCTTCTTCTTTTTATTTTTAGACGTCGGAAGACGCTCCAGAATGTGGCACCCAATTGTCATAGCATATTAAAAGAAAATAGTCTGGTTTATATTAGAAATCGTACACATGTCCAAATTCCAAGGATTAAAATGTTTGTAAACATGTCGAGACATAATAATGACTCCATCAACATTCTCGACGCATTTACAACAAGTTAGATGAGGAAAATTTGATTTTTTTAAAAAAACTTGAGAAAATCCCTGTTAAAGGTAGCCAAAGGACAATGTCAAACATATAAGTAAAAAAAACACTATTTCTATGTGAATTACATGTAAAGGAGTTCTTATTTCTTTGGAAAATAAAATATCAACTTTCATCATATGAGAAAGGTGGGTTGGAAGTTTCCTCTGACTGGCTAAAGTAGCAAACTAAGTCAATATCTCAAGAATTTTATTTAAGGAAAATAACATATAGTGTTGTAAGGGGAACTTCGATCGAAGTTGTACTATTGTTGGAAGTCACAATTTGGATCCATAATTACAGAATGTTTTACGATTGTAACACTTAATACTGGTAAAATAATATATATATATATATATATATAATTTGAAGGATGATCATCAACAATGATACGAGGTTATGAAAACGCTGAAGAATTAACACAAGCTTTAGTTGTAACAATAATATCTTCCTTCATCATAAACTCTTGGTTAACCAAAGTAATTATCGAGTCTGTGAGATTAACCACTACAACATCAGGTGCCTTGGAAACTTTAACAAAACTTTCATTGACAACAAGGAAAGATTACTCCATAGATGAGGACCTTACAACCTTAAGAATATATTTGTCTTTATTATGTCAAAATTTGATATGCAAATACTCATCATGATCTCATTTGGTGGTTGCCTTAGCTTCAACAATTATCTTATATCTCACAAGACAAAATCGGGCTTCGGTATAACCTATGGTATGGATTTCTTAACTTTCCTAGCAGAATCTAGGACTTATATTAGTATAAAGCCATCAGAAATAACAAATCTTGTACAAAAACACAAGAAATAATGACAATGGTTCATAAATCTGGCTTAACAACATCATCAAACAAAGATACGTACTTAGTAGAAACAAGTTTAAGAAGAGAAGTGGCAGAAGATGAAGCCTTTGAAATAATTTTCTCAATAACATGCTTTAATACAAGAAAGGATTGGGGACAAATAGAAGATTGGTGAGTTAAATAAGTACTTTACTTCTCATGTGGGGAAGCCAGAGGTATAACACTTCCATTCTTAATATTTAAATTGTTTTTAGTGGTAATGATAATATTAAAAGAAGTATAACCTCTAACTATGAAGTTTTTTGCTGCTTAATCAACTCATTTTCGGCATCCTTCTTATAAATACTATGAAAAGGGTTTTTTTTCTTGTTCAAGCCAAGAATGCTCACCAAAATAACTTTACAAGCATCCCGAGCCTTAGCTTCGACCTTTGAAGCATCTGAAGAAACTATAGATATTCTCCCTAAGCCTCGATCTTTTGACTTTATATGGAATTCAATCTTGGTAGAACGCTTTCCACCAACATTTTCTTCAGGAAGTGTTTTCTCAACAAGCTTATTATTTTCAGAGATTTGTTCTCCAAATCTTTATTATCATAGAGGTTTTTTCCATGGTATCTTCGTTAGAAGAAGTACAAACATATAAAATACCTTGCACAATAATAATCGACCATAATCCGCTACAAATAAATTCCTCATGTACAAGAATGAAGAAGTAAGAATGAGAAAAGTTGGAAGCTTCATCCACAAAACAATTATACTTTATGCGAATATTGTCTTCTATTTTTTCATTAGTGGCATCTTAAAAACATGAGATGAGAAGGAGAAACAAAATACCACAATCAAATACATAAAAAAATAAAACCAAAGAACAATAGTTTACCGAGAAGGTGGAAATTTACGTTTGAAAAAATAAATTTATACTTTCATACTTTGTTACTAGGCGTATTTATTTATGCATACTTGGTCTCTTAAGTACCAAAGGAAAAAATAAATTTGTACTTCCATACTTTGTTATAAATATAAAGGCTAGTGACGATCTTGGTATATAACTCTACCAAGAAGTAGAAAAATGGTTAGTCTTTGTACCAAAAAAATTAATAACGGTATTAAATTATATACCGATAAATATTCAAATACACTTTTTGATAAGATTATAGCCAAAAACAAAATTACTCTATAAATTAAGAACGAACTGCATAGGGAAACTGTTTGTAATTTGAAAATATTTTACAAGATCTGAAGTGAGAGAAAACTGAAGTCCATGATCAATATAGTAATTGAAGAAAACAATTTCATCTTCACAATCATTGAAGAGATATTTCTCATTTACATGAAACCTAACATTGACATCACGAGGAATTTCCCAATCGGAGAGCCTTTTATAAATTCATCTAAAGTGAATTCAAATATTCATTATTCATCTATAGTTCATCTATGCGATTACAAACACCACTTATGCTGATACATCCCGTTTTCGAGAGACTTA
The DNA here is from genome assembly GCA_036936605.1 of Limnanthes douglasii subsp. nivea. Taxonomy (NCBI): domain Eukaryota; kingdom Viridiplantae; phylum Streptophyta; class Magnoliopsida; order Brassicales; family Limnanthaceae; genus Limnanthes; species Limnanthes douglasii. The sequence continues at coordinate 101,907,193 of JAUPFV010000004.1, forward strand.
TACCTTCAAAAGTGGAAGAAATAAGAGAAAAAACATATAGTGGAACAACAACTCTAAATAACTTCTGCTTCTTGTCATATCTTTTTTTTTCGTCTAGAATGTTTAACGAAGTGGTGTAACTTTACATATTTTTTCTTGACCAGAAGATTCAATCCTAAATGAACCGGTATTGTGATTATTTTAACTGTCTAAATAGTCATTAATTTTACCTGGCTTACCCATTTATATGAAATAACAAAAAAAATTGTAACAGTAAGGATAGCAAAGTAATTGATTCGTAAAAATCAAGAAATTTGTGAAAGAAAATGAAGAGAGTATTGAGTATCAAAGTGACCAAAAAAATAAAAGAATGACAATAATAGGTATTTATACCCAAAGATATTAACAGATTTCAACTGTTTATTTTTTTCTTATGGCTTATATTAGCTTACATAATAAGTTATTCGGATTCAAAAGAGAAAAAGGTCGTAACCAAATACGGAGAAGAGAGTGCACAGATCTACCTAATAAATATAATTTTATACACGTGTAAGTTGTTTTTTCCAGCCACTTGTCTTCTTACCAAAATATAAATATAAGCCCTCAAAATTCAGAAGCTTTGCCATTAAAAACACTGAATAAATACAAATCTCCTGCAACAAAAAATTTATTTCTCCTTAAAAATATTTACCACATATAACTTCAGCAAGAAACAAAAATAAAAGATAAAAATTCAGCTCATTAAAAAAGTTGGAGATGTTCCTATATAATGATTAACCCTTACCACATTTTCACAAAGGGCTAAAGGGTGCTCAGGAAATTACAAAAGTATATCAAAGCCGAAGAAATATATCAACACCTTTTATATGCATGAATCATAAAATTTGGAGATTTTTTGAAATAGTCTTCATCAATCTTCACAGAGGGCAAGAGGGGCTACTAAACTTCCTTGAGAAGAAGTTCAGCCGAATGACGATCTCAACTACCCAAAACTATCAAAGCAATATCAACACTTTGGTTTATTACCAGTCATTACCTCATCCTTTATCAAGGACTATGAGGATAATTTTACTCTAATCAATGACGAATTGAAGCATTCTGAAGCTAATAGTAAGAAAACATAAATTAGTAAGATGAATTTTTCAAAATAATATATGAGAATAGATGAACAACACTTTTTAATTTATTCATATATAAATATATGCGGACTTACAAAATATACATGTTTTAGCATTTTGTATGTTTATATCAAGAACATATATCTGGATTGTGGAAATAAATATATAAATATTTTTTTAATAAAAAACCAACTTTATTACTGAATTAAGAATTATAAAAGTTTGAGGAGTCAAATTAGACTCATAAACAAAATATAGACTTAAATGCAATAAGACCAAATCTAAATAAAACAAATACAGTTAGAGGACTCCAATTCATTTCACGAACAGCCTCCATTGCTATACCTCTAAGCTTTCTCTCCCTTCTACCTCAACCAGATTATCAATTGCATGAACTTGAAATCAATCCCAATCGAAATTTTATTTCATTCTTCCTTCAAAATTCTCCATAAAAGTAAAAGCCCCAAATTTTGCTCCACTAAACCTTAGAACCAGCTAGATTTGAAGCCTCAACAATCTTTAGCAAATTAGTATAATCCACTTAATAGCACCAAACAATCTTTGATTAGGATCTCACAACCAAGGCCTTAGCAACAAATTAAGCTGTATGAGAGCTTATATAGCATAAACCTAGGCTTTCAAGGAGCACAATCGCCAACAAAGGGTTCAGGGCATCGAAATGGGAGAAAGATGTTTTCTTTTTACATTTCAATGTCCACTTAGTAAGCCAGTCAGCAGCTCTATTCTGCACTCGAGAGACATAAGAAATCGACATTAAAGATAAAAGAAGATTTCTACAAATTATGATTATAGCCTTTTGATACCAATGGTTCTTATTTTTATCTATAATATTAATCAGGGTCAAACAATGTGTCTCAATGTCGACATTAACCCATTTTTTTTCTCTGCTGATCATGAGACCTTCAAGCAATGCTCTGGTTTCAGCGACCAGAGGCGTTAGCTTACCAAAAAAAATACTTGAGCCGCTAATGATATTTCCTTCGCTGTCCCTGAATATCATGGCGCCATATGAATCTCCATTACTGAGGCATAGAGCGTCAACATTAAGCTTCAACCTGTCTAAAAAGCGACTTAGAATGTCAATAGTATTAGGTAAACTATTAGTATAAATTATGATGTCATCTGCAAAAGCAGTACAAAGAATCAGAATTATGGTTCTAGAAGCATATTGTAAAGACTTATTAGAATTTAACAGCCTAGACAGACCTCTAATTAGAACTTCTTCACCTAAAATAAAAGGGCTTGGAGACAAGGGATCACCTTGTCTCAAGCCCCTTTTAGAATGAAAATAGCCATAGGTATTGCCATTAATTAAAATAAATAAGCTTACATTCTTAATCAGCTTAGAAATCATATTTATAAAACTAATAGAAAAACCAAAAAGAGATAAGACTTTAAATGTGAAAGAGAAGGACATTCTGTCAAATGATTTTGACATATCCAACTAAATCATAATTTTCCCCTTACTAGGCTTTCTATTAATATCATAGGCCATTTCCTTAGCAATAAGAATATTTTCGTGGATTGACCTATTCTTAACAAATGCAGCGTGGTTGTTTGAAATTATATTAGGAAGAATATTAGATAACCTAGTGTTAATAAATTTGGAGAAGATCCTATTTAGCATAGTGCACATGCTAATTGGCCAGTAATTGATCAAATTAACCGGATTAAAATTCTTAGGAATCAAACTGATTCCAGTAGCAAACATGTCATTAGGCATGTTATTACCAAGAATGAAAGAGGTGGAACCAAGGTCACCTTTAATAATAATCCAACAAATTTTATAACAATAAATATTATAGCCATCTAAACCTACATCACTGTCAGTCTTCATATTATTAATAATATCTCATATTTCCTCCTCTTTTGCAGCTTTCATAAGGAGATCATTATCTTCAGCAGATACCAACTTTGGAATTGCATCAAAGATGTCACTGTCCATCATGGCCTCCTCCTTCTCTTTACTGCTGAAAGAATCACAATTCAGGTAAGATGTAAATTTTTTTACTGCAGACTACCAATGATAGCATCATCATAATACCAACAACCCTCATCTTTAATACCCTTTATAATATTCTTTCTTCTCTTTTTATCAACATAAGAATGGTAAAACTTAGAATTGCAGTCAGCCTCTTTAAGCCAAGTATTAAAACATTTCTGCCTCCAAAAAACCTCCTCAGTTCTCAGAGCTTTTAAATGCATAGCAATAACTTTCTTGAGATTTGCATTAGATATATGATCATTTTCACTCAAATGAATGGCACCTATCTTTTTTACATTAGCTTCAGCCTCTTTAACTTACTAAAAACATTACCAAAATGACTTATATTCCAAGCCTTCAAACAATTCTTAAGCCTTTTCAACTTAAACCAGAAAACTTCATTAGGCATAGCATTGATGTTTAGCTTCCAGTTCTGTTCAACAGTTCTGAGAAAAGTATCATAAGTAGACCAAGAATTTAAAAATTTAGAACTCTTTTTATTATTGTTACCATTGTTACTTATATTAGAAAAATAAATGAGAAGGGGTGCATGGCCAGAACAAGTTCTGACCATGCTGATAAACCTGCGTGAAGTTGAAAAGATTAGGCCATTTAGAATTAAATAACACGCGGTCTAATATTTTCCATTTCAGATTCTTGTTCTAGGCAAATTTGGAGCCAACAACTCCGGCATCTTCAAGGTGGCAATCGTTGATAGTATTCACAAAGTCTTCTATACTATTCTGAGAAAGAGAAGTATAGCCCATTTGCTCCTCCGCAGAAGCCACCACATTGAAATCACCCAAGTTAAGCCATGCCTTATTTTTAGTAGAAAAATGCCTAAACTTATTCCATAAAGCACCTCTTTGAATTTTATCATACTTAGCATAGACCACAATTAGCAAGAAAACACTATCAACCCCAGGATAAGAGACCTCCAGATGAAGACATTGTTCATGGTTATCAAGAACATTAATGCAGATATCTTTGGCCTATAAAATCCAAATTTTGTTAGAAGAATTAGCAGAGAGATTAGGGAACCCACGCCTAACAGCAACATCACCTTCAACATCCACTTTTGCCGTTGGCTCCTGAATAGCCAAAATTTTAACCTTTTCTTTAAAAATGTATCTTTCAATCTACCAATAGTAGAATTATTATTCACACCATGCACATTCCAATTTAAGACTCTAATGATGATTATAAACAGACTTATTTTTCTTCTTGATCCCTGAGAAATGCAGAGATTTCCGAACCTTTTTACTTGGCTTTTTCGTTTGTTAACAGATTTCAGTTTCTTTTGCAGAATGTTGCTGAAGCCTTGATCAGTAGGAGAACTCAAAGAGATTTTTCTAACAGGAGAGGAACACTCGCTTCCAATGTTACCTTACTTAGGTGAGTTTCTAACATAATGCAGATTACTATAATCTTAAGAAATCTTAGAATCCATGTCTTTATTCAGATTTTCAGCGCATCAATGATTTCAATATCTTCACTCTGAGTTTTTTTTTCATTTACAGAATCTTTCTGCTCTCCCTGAGAATCATCTAAAGTAATAGCAGCTTGAAGAACATCCTTATCAGCCTCTGTAGAACTCAAAACATCCTTACAAATCCCAACATCACGAGACATTCTTGAGAATATAAAATTCTTTTCAACAACTATAGACTTTAGCTTAGGCATATAAACCTGATTGTAACTTAGATTACAGTTCTTACCTTTATCATCAATCTTGTAAACATTTTCCTTAATAATCAATAAAGCATCAGTTTCATTTTGCCTTTTACTATTTTCCTTTCGATTTAATCGTTTACTTTGAATCTTTTTTAACTTCAAGCAGTCGTTAATACCATGACCAAGATGATAACAAGAAGAGAAATAAGTAGGCAGGTTTCTGTAAGAAACATATAACCAACATCCGTCATTCTTTTTAAACCCAATCCAAATTCTATTATGAATCTTTGCCGAAACATCCATCTCAACGCAACAACAGCATTATTAAAAGCTCTGTTTTTTTTTTCAGGAAAATCTATCTTGTATGGCACTCCGATAGTGGTTACAATATCAGTTAGAACTTTTTTATTATACAGAAACTCAGGGATCCTTTCAAGTCTCAACCAAACTAAAGAAATAAGGCTCTCATATATAACATTAAAGTCATGATTCCTCCGGAGAACCCTCATCGTGGAACTTCCGATCGTCCAGACATTCCTAGCCCACACTTTAGAGACGTCATCCTTCCTGTAAATTTCATGATGATATGCCTGGAGACCCATTTAAAGACATTGCAATTACCTATAAATTTTCTTGAAATAAGAAACTAATCTATCACAGATTTTTTAGGCAGCCCAGATGCAAATTTGCCTATAATCGAGATTTTCGAAGAGTTCATTAGCAAATCCTTAGCCTCACTCGAATACTGAATGGTGATATGATCTCCCATATCATTTATCGTTTCAGGAGTTAAATCAACACTTGATTCCATATGTATATCTTTCACAATGTTGGCATAAGATTTCATAAAGTTTCCAGATTTACATTACACTCTGTTTCTTGAACCCAAAGCCGGAAAATCATCTTCCTCAAATATGTCGTTATTGTAAATCTCGATGATAGAGATGAAGAACAAAGAAAAAGATTATTAGATGGAGTAAATAGAATCAATTTGAAGGGTAAACTCTAATAAAGAAGGAAAGAAGAAAACTTGGAAACAGAACCTTCTTAATAAAAAAAATTAAAAGAGAAAAAGCTCTCAAACCAATTATTTGATATTTATTAAAATTCAGGTGGAAACAAATATAGGTTTGCGCCGATCTCTAGAAAATTAGGGTCACAATATATAACAATTTTCTATTTGTTTTCAAACTTTACAGATTGTTAACCTAAACTTAAAAAATGTCCAACTATATTTTGGAAAACTAATACTTAGTACAGTTTTATAATATTTTTTAAAAAAAGAAATTGTTTTATTCACCTAAATAAAACTGTTTTATTCACCTAATCTTCTTTTCGGCCAACAACTGTCTTCTGTCCAACAATTTAAACATACATTCAATTTAAATAGCTGACAAAAATATTTATGAGCTCTGTGGATCCACAATGTACACTTATATTACGGGTTACAGATTAGCTCGCTTTAGATTCGTATTAATAGACTTTTTATATTAACATACATATATTATTGTAGAGTGTTATTTTATATATGCAATTTAAAATTAAAGAATAGTGTATTCATCCTGCTCTTGCTATAGCTCCTCAAAGAAGGTCTAAAACGTGGAGTCGTATTATTGGTGTTAGAGAGGAGACTGATGACAACATATTGGCTTCCTGGTCATGGTAACATAAGCTTTTGGTATGACAGGTGGTGTTCTGATAGTCCATTCATAAAAGTCATAAATAATAATGACAGGAGAATTTTGTGGGGCACTGGTAATGATCAGGTTAGGGACTTCTGGCTAAATGGCTCTTGGGATGTGGACAGACTTAGTACAAAGGTTACCTCTACTGAGATTTGTAAGATTAAGAAACTCACTTTATCTGATAATAGGGACCTTATGATGTGGTTTTATCTAAGGATGAAAGCTTTAATGTAAAATACACTCTGGATCACGTTAGAACTAAGGGTAATGTGACTAGACTCTATGCTATGACATGGAATGTAGTGACTCCTAAAAAGTGTTCTTTTTGTTATGGAGAGTGCTTCACAAATGGTTACCAACTGATGAAGTTATGCAATCAAAACATTTTCAGCTAGCTTCTAAATGGGTTCACTGCAAAAATATTGAAACAACTAACCATGTTTTGGTGCACTGTCAGCAAGCTTGGGCTGTTTGGAGGCACTTCGGTGACATCTTCAGGGTTCAGATTCAACCTTTCATGTCTGCTCCTCATATTATCATGACATGGTACTGGGCTGCTCAAAGAAGATGTGATATCTTCACTGTATTACCTGCAATAATTACATGGGCGATTTGGTCAGGCCGTAACAAAAAGAAAATCAACAACGAAAATACTAACTCTGATACTATAATCAATCACATTTTGTATATCTTATCTAGTCTTGATCAGGCCAAAGTTTTGAACAGAAAGCATTGGGGAGGTTTTGGTCGTGAAACTTCAAGCATGGGTTGTGTTCATCATATTAATTCTTGGAACAGGCCTCTATTTCTTAAGTGGAAGAATCCAAAGTATGGTAGGTATAAGATTAATATAGATGGTGCATGTACCTTTTCTGGTGAATCGGCTGGTGGTGCTCTAATCCAGGACAATAATGGTAACATTCTGGTTGGCGTTGGTAGCTTGTATAGTAAGAGCTCTCCGTTGATTGCGGAGTGTAGGGCTCTCTTTGAAGGCCTGAGATTGTGTAATAATTTGAAGTTGAGTAAAGTCGATGTTGAAATTGATTCTTAGGTTCTGGTTAATTTGCTTCTTTATGGGAACTCGGCTTGGTATTTGGAACCAATGTTGAGGTGTTGTAGGAAGCTTCTTAAGTCAGAAATGGTTATCAGCCATGTTTATCGCGAGCAGAATCTTGGGGCGGATTGGATTGCTAAGGAGGTTTCAAGGTCTCAATTGGGTATGGAATTTGATGAAAGTAATGCTCCATCGAAGTTGAAGGCAATTGTCTTCTTGGAAAGTATCAATTTAGGCTATTTGAGATTATCTGATTAGGGTTTCGAATTTGGGGCTAAAAATGGTAGCAGGTGAAAGAGCTCGAGGAAGAAGATGAATAGCGCTTTCTCTCTACTTTTCAAATTTTGTGTAATTTTGCCTTAAAAGATATGTACTTCCACTCATTTTCCATTTAAGCCCTTTTATCAAAAAAGACGTTTTTAACTTAAATAATATGAAAAAGGTAATAATATTTTCTAGTATAATGATAGAATATTGTATCGGTTAAGATTAGCTCTATTTAAATGAGCTACATGATTTGTTTTCAAATAACATATGAAAATAGATATTCTGTTTATTCTTTTATACATGATGTTTTATATATATATTTAAAAATGATCCTACAAAGCATTTAAGGAGAGACTCCAATTCAAACAGCAGATATACGATTGTGTTTTCTAATTGAGTAACAGATTCGACTCTTTTTTTTATTTACTATTTCAAAAGAAAAGAAAATAATAATTCATAAGAAAATAAAAGAACTTCGTAATTATTCAAATTTATATTGTAAGGAAAGATCTATACCAAAAAATGTTTATCATTTTAACTAATAAAATATTATTTATCCAACCATGACCTAATCAGAAGATGGACATCTATAAAATAACATTAGTTTCGTCCACAAGGTTCGCCGTAATATTTATGGCAATTGTGAGTTATCTTTCTTCTCTTATTTCTATTTTTTTTTTTGGAGTTATTTCTATTTTGTTCGCTAATTTGAGTCTTGCATCCTCAACTACCTAGAATAGAGGGTGGTTAATGTTAACCATAACAAATAATATAAAAAGCAAACCAACCTTGAGATTAAAAACAATAATAAGATTGTAAATGTATAATTGTTATTAGCTAATGAGAATGAATACTTTTTTGTGTTTTTTATTATATGTTTTCAAAGTTAATTGTATTATTATTTTTTTTCAAAAACATTAAATAATTGAAATAAGGTTCATACAAGGATCTGGGGCATTCTTTCGAAATACATCTACAAACGATTAAAGGGAGTTTTTGTGATACAATATTAAATAACAGAAAATAACGATCGACACGTAGTAAAAAAGTAGGACTCGCCCATGACGAGTAGACTAGTGAGTAGCTCAGACCGCTAGACATCCGCATCAGCATCCGCAATTGTTTCATCCATCAATGAAGAGTCAGGTCACGAACTGTATGCTACAAAGGATCCCTGCAAACATATGATAATAATTAATAATAATATTAGAAAGACCAACCAATCTTGGTGCCTTGGAATCGAAACCGAAGATCTGAAAAAATTCGGTGAGAAACCATAGAGGCAATGGTCGGAGGGGACCCAAAAGTTATTTGGTTCCTCTCCTTCCAGACGTGGTAAATTACCGCGGCGAAGCAAGACTGCCAAATTGAATGGTTTCGAGATTTAGACCAATCTGACGCTTCACAAACCCAAGACTGCCAACAAGAAGCGATAATGGGGAAACCTAATCTAGAACTAGCGTTTTCCCAAATACTCTGAGTGAAACTACAATCATAGAGGAGATGAGGGATAGTCTCGTTATCAGAGCTGCAAAGCATACAATGGGGTGGGATATTGTAATCCCAACTGAGAAGCTTGTCTTTAGTGACAAGCTTGCCCGAAATAGCGAGCCAGAGAATGAAAGAATGTTGTGGAATATTGGATTTGTTCCAAACTAACCCTGCCTACCCTACTTTGGGGTGGGGCACTCGAATGGCATGATACGTGTTATTGATGGAGAATGTAGTGCATCCTTCTTTCGCATTCTAGAAGGGACTATCAATAGAGGATATATTGGGAGAAGGGAGAGAGAAAATGAGGTTTTGAATCTCCAATAGACTGGCACAACTTCGGGAGTTCGCAGTTCTAATATTGGACGGTCAACTCCAGCTTCCATTGATTATTATATCCGCGACCTTGAGATTTTTCCCTAGTCTGGAATCCCTGATGATACTTTCGCCATAGTGGGAGGCGAGCGAAGTAGGGATGAGCCAAGTATCGTACCAGAATGACGTACTCGCGCCATTTCCAATTGCTATCCTACATAAATTACAAGCCAAGGGGCGAAGACGAAGAATTTTCCTCCAGATCCAGGAGGGAGAAGATCTCATCGGGAGGTTCCAAAAAAATTTATTTTTAATTTTTTCAATCTTTATCCAGTCACTCCAAATGAAATGAGTGTTGTTACTTACTATCGACCAAAGGTGTTTCAGGACAGCCGCCTGATTCCAGATTTTGAGGTCTAGAATCCCAAGGCCGCCCTCCACAGTGGGCAAAGTTCTATAAGGGACTATCAATAGAGGATATATTGGGAGAAGGGAGAGAGAAAATGAGGTTTTGAATCTCCAATAGACTGGCACAACTTCGGGAGTTCGCAGTTCTAATATTGGACGGTCAACTCCAGCTTCCATTGATGATTATATCCGCGACCTTGAGATTTTTCCCTAGTCTGGAATCCCTGATGATACTTTCGCCATAGTGGGAGGCGAGCGAAGTAGGGATGAGCCAGGTATCGTACCAGAATGAGGTACTCGCGCCATTTCCAATTGCTATCCTACATAAATTACAAGCCAAGGGGCGAAGACGAAGAATTTTCCTCCAGATCCAGGAGGGAGAAGATCCCATCGGGAGGTTCTAAAAAAAATTATTTTTAATTTTTTCAATCTTTATCCAGTCACTCCAAATGGAATGAGTGTTGTTACTTACTATCGACCAAAGGTGTTTCAGGACAGCCGCCTGATTCCAGATTTTGAGGTCTAGAATCCCAAGGCCGCCCTCCACAGTGGGCAAAGTTACTGTGTTCCAAGAAACTTTTGCACCATGGATTTTCATAGCCGAGCCGGACCAAAGAAAGTGGCGAAGGTACTGAGTCAATTCTTTTAAAATCCTCGAGGGGAGGATAAAGATGGAAGACCAGTAAACCTGACCGGCGAAAAGAACAGACTTAATGAGTTGAAGCCTACCAGTATAAGAAAGATGGTTAGTGGTCCACGATTCAATTCTATAAGTAATTTTATGGATGAGAGGATGACAATCAGAATGAGTAAGACGACTATTGAGCAGATGAACCCCCAAGTATTTAACAGGAAGGGATCCTTCCGGGTATTTCAGGATATTTCCGAGTTCCAGACGAAGAGACTCATCAATACCGGAAAAGAAGATGTGACTCTTGGAGGAATTGACTTTTAATCTTGAGAGAGTATAAAACTCGTCAAGGGCTTCTTTGATGAGCTAAAGGGAGTTCACATCAACATGGCAGAAAATCATAAGATCATCAGCAAAGCAAAGATTAATGATTCTAAGCTTTTGACATTTCCAATGAAAACGAAAGTTCCTATCTGTACTTTTCTCCTTTAGAATGCTGGAAAGTACCTGCATGACAAGGACAAAGAGAAAGGGGGAAAGCGGATCTCCTTGTCTGAGACCTTTTCATCCTTTAAAATTGCCATGAGGATCTCCATTAATATTTATGGAATAAGAAGAAGAAGAAATACAAGTGATGATCCAGGTGATCATTTTAACAGGGAATTGCATGGCGACTAGAATGTCTATGATCAGATGTCATCTGAAATTGTCAAAGGCTTTCATTAAGTCGATTTTGAGCGCGACTTTTTTATCCCTACCATTAAATTGATATCCCTTCAAGAGTTCTTGAGATAGAAGGATATTATCAGAAATATTCCTTCCATTGACGAAAGCCGATTGGGAATTATCAATTAGGTAAGGAAAAGAATCCTTAATACGATTAGCTAAGATCTTGGAAATGATCTTATAGCTAACATTACAGAGCGCGATAAGACGAAAGTCGGTAGGATTTGAAGGAGAATATTTTTTAGGAATGAGAGCAATAGAGGTAGAGCTCCTAGAGGCTGCCAAAGAATTAGAGTGAAAGAACTCGAGGACACCGTTACAGATATCATGTTCAACAATGCTCCAATTTGTTTGAAGAAACAAGAGTTGAAACCATCAGGACCCAAAGCTTTGTTACTGTCAATACTGAATAAAACCGATTTTATTTTCTCACGAGTCATAGAATCCTTATCCGAATTGGTAACTTTAGAGGTGAGAAGAGAATATATAGTTTCAAGGCCAGGGTATCCATCTGAATGTCTGGTCCCAAGAGAGTTCTCAAAGAATTTCACAAAGACTTTGGAAACACTAGCTGGAGTAGAGACAATTACTCCATTCTCATTAGAGATAGAAATGATCTTATTTCAAAAAAAAGCGGGACTTAATGCTATTGTGAAAGAATTTGTATTTTTGTCTCTGAGCTTTATCCAATTCTCTCTAGATTTTTGTTTAAGAAAAGAATCCTTGGCTCTGCTAAGAAAGATATATGAAGCAGATGCTTCACACTCTTCCGAGACCAAAGAAGAATTGAGAGGATCACAAGCAAGGTTGGATTGAGCTTGAAAGAGCCTTTTTGAGCATTAATGACTCTGGAACCAATGTCACTAAACTCTTTACGATTAAGACCTACAAGGTCGGACTGCAGACGACTCAGCTTTTCAGTGACCAGATTCATCCCCGAAGAAGCGATGGGGCTATTCCAAGTGGACTTAACAATCTCTTTGAAAAGCGGATGAGATTGCCACATATTGAAAAAATTGAAAGGCTTTTTGTGATTAGGGCATGGAAACCCAAGGTTAAGCATGACAGTTGTATGGTCAGAAGAGCGGAGAAATCATAAGTGCACATAAGACATAGGTAAAATATCGTCCTAGACAGGATTAACAAGGACTCTGTCAATCTTTGATAAAATCGGATTATTAGGCTGTTTAGTAATCCAGGTGAAGTGAAATCCAGTGGATCAGAGATCACTGAGCTCACAATTGAAACAGCAGCTATTAAAATCCTCAATAGCAGCAGTTCAATTTTCGGAGGATCCCAAACGCTCATTCGGATGTCGATTGGCGTTAAAATCCCCAAGTAAGACCCAAAGAATACAATTATTTACTAGGGATATGGTAGAAAGGTCTCCCCATAGGGGAGTTCTATCTACAGTATCATTAAAAGCATAAATATCAGTAAATCTAAAGGTAGCATTAAAGTTATGGCATTTAGCTATACAGTGAATATGCTACGAGGATTGGGATTCTCTAAAAATGGTAATGACACTAGGGTTCCAGATTATCCAAATTATTCATAGGTGGTGAGAGGCGTGGTTAGTTAGGACATGCCAAAAGGGGAACATATTTCTAACTATAGCATCAACTTTATGCAATTGTACTTTAGTTTCGACAAGAATTAATAGGGATATACAGTTACTAATTATAAACTCTGTAACATCTTTTTGTCTAACAGGATCTTTTAATCCCCTAACATTCCAAGAAGCAATATTCATAAATCAAGATTCTTACAGTGCTCTAGACGATGGTCCTGTCAGAGGACAACTCCATAATACCTTTGGCCATAGTCTCTGCTAGGCGGTGTCTTTTAGGAGGCGAATCGACCTCCTCCCCACTTTCCATCTCCATTCCTTCCTTAAGTGTATCCAGCTTCTTCCCGCTAGATTGGGTCAGCTCAATCTCAGAAGGATCAGAATTATCTGAAGTGGATGCTAGTATGGGCTCGCCTTTTTTGCAAAGGCGCGATGAATGACCCAAAACAGCACAATTCGCACATTGAGGAGGGAGCCCTTGATATTCAAAGTTTGAGCTTGCCACTTATCTTGAAAGAAAGAGATGAGCGGATTTTTCGGCTCCCACAGAGATCATAGTGCAGATACGGGAAAAACGGAGTTTTTCCATTCTTTTCGTTTGATAGTCCACATATAACGAAGTTCCTAAGACCGATCCAATTTTACTAAATCCCTCCGCAGTCCATAGTTCCAAAGGTATGTTAAAGACTTTTACCCATATAGGGATCTTCTTGAGAGGATCTTTGAGAAGAGTGGAAAGAGGGGCCCAATTTATAAAATGATCAAATTCCCACCAAAGTGCCACGGAGCATGATCCAACACCTTTTTAGCCATTTCTTCCGACTCAAATTTAAAAAGGTAATACCCTTCGGGGAGAGGCTTAAATTCCTTAAGACCAAATTTCCTCGAGAGATATTCTACATTAGCTTTGAGGAGAGTGAAATTTTGGGGTTGAGTGAGGAAGTACCCCGATAAACAAGCCTTCCATAAATCCGGAGGACCCATTGCCGACTCATTCAATATGAAATCCACTCCATCATGGTCCATATGGTTAAGCCCAATAACCAATAGGGAACGATTTTCTACATGACCCGCTATAATGCTAGCATAGGATGGGGTAAAGACAGCATTCGGTTTAGGTTTCGAACTTAAAGAGTTAGAATTCATGGATGGAGGGTTTGAGCTTTTTGAGGGAGTTTTGTGAATTTGGGCCAATTTGTTAAGGAATTTTCTTCCTTTTGGGCCCTTGCCAGCATTACCAAAGTTCCGAATAAGGGAGTAAGGTTTGTAGGTAGAACCGGCTCCAAGCAAGCCTTTTCCTTTATTTTCCAGAGGCCCAACATGAGAAATGATTTCAGTCTACCCGATAAATTTCGCAGCCCGCCCAAAAATCCAGATCGATTATCTTCAAACTTTGACTCTTCACGCTGGCCCAAAACAAGAGAGTGATGGCCCATAACTTTGGACTGTTGACCCAAATTTTCTTTTAATTGCTACTGGCCCAGATTTTCTTTTAATTGTTGCTGATCCAATACCATCAGTGGACCCGGGTTTCTAACCAAAGATTGGTCCATACTCAGCTCAGTTCCAAGGCCTAGGAGGGGGTTTGAATGACCCGACTTGACAGAAGAATTATCGAGCAGCTTCGAATTAGGGTTTCCATAATCGCCAAGAGAGGGAAAAGTCAGTGATGGGTGAAAATTGTTGATTTGGCTAGCAGGAGGAGAATCTACGAGCCATCTCGCTCCCCCAGCAGAGACTCCCTCAGAAGATTCACCGGCAAAGCATAGGCGAACCGGATCTTGGATGCGTTCAGGGCAGGTATGTTGATTCTGGGTCTGTGGGGGAACTTCACCTATCTGAGGAGGACAAGCCGGATCCGGGATTGAAGGGGGAAGTCCTTCGATAGAAGCTACCAGATTCTTGTACAGGTCATGGGAAACTGGTAGCATCCCTTCATCGATCGATTGAACAGCCAAAAGGTTCAATGGATGGGACTCCTGAGCATAGGAAAAAGTCAGAGGGGGCATCACACATTCTGTACTAGTCAGCGAGGAAAAGAACGACTTCATGGCCGGTGACTCCTTATTCTGAAACAATATGTGGCATTGGCCAGACTTCATGTGAAATACAATTGTATTTGTATTTTAATATTTCCAAAGAATTTTTTTTAACATATTTTCATATTTCTTTTACTTAATTTTATTTTTAATTTCAAACTTAAAAACCTTCAAGATGTAATTACAACATCATCTTTATTCAATTAAATAATTTTATTCAATTAAACAAGATAATGAAACTCTTCTTTGTCTACAATCCTTCTTGTAATATAATTTTCTTATTTGAAAATCATTTAACATTTAATCTTTATAAACACTCGGTCATAATTTTGGGAGTGCCCCGAGATCCAAACAACATAGAGCAATTGATTTGATTTAGATACTTAAACTAAATATATATCTACACGCAACAAATAAATTAAACAAAATAAAAATCATTCGAAATTTAAAAGAAATTTGCAAAACAAACTTTTATCGCACAAAAAAATCTTATCTTTTATTGATTCAATTCAATGTTATCTAACATTTTAAAAAATAAAAATTATTATTAACAATATTGAAGATAAAATAATACTGCATACAAAATCGGTAGGAATTAGAAAAAAAAACACGGTGGAAGCGAAAGTCGATTTAAGGGTTTAGAACTTGCCATGCTAGCATAGGGTACATCAGGTAGCTAGTGTGTGCGAGATTTGGGCTGGAGGGAATGACACTCAACAATACCCAATCTCTATTGAGTTAGTGTAATTTTTGAGTAACTTTCAGAGGCAGAATCAACAACCAATCTCAAACACCTATCACCCAAGTAACAGAAATCATCCGAACTTCAGTTGGAGCAATAATCAACAAGGTAATCAGCATTATGGTGCTAAGCCATACGCTCCTCCTAGATTTCAGCAACAAGGGCAGCAACATCAATCTCAACAGTATGCCCCAAGACAACCTCAGAATCAACATCCTGACCCTTCTCAACATTCTGTGAAAGACTCTGAAATCAAGGAAATGAAGTTAATGATTAAAAGTCTGATGGTATCGCACAAGACCTTAGAAAATCAGATTGGGAAGATGGCCAGTAACATGATTGTTAGACCTCAGGGAGCTCTTTCTAGCGACACGAAACATAATCCAGGTAAACGGGACGGCAAGGAGCAATGCCAAGCTATCACTCTAAGATCAGGAAAGGTTGCCAATAACTCAAACCTTCTCTAGAAGAAGCTCCTAAATTGAACTCAAACCACTAACAGATCATCTTAGGTATGCTTTCTTAGGAGAGTCATCTACATTACCCATTATTATTGCATCTAATTTTTCAGGTAGTGAGGAAGAAAAGCTATTGAGAGTTCTGAGGAAGTTCAAATCAGTCATTGGTTGGACCATAGCAGATATCAGAAGATGTATAAGAAAAAAAGTCAAGAAATGGCATGATAGGAAGCTGGGGAAGCTCAAACAAAGATGGTCTGGACCTTTTAAAGTCAAGACAGTATATCCACATGGAGCAGTTGAAATCTATGAGGAATCACCAGATAAAGCATTCAAAGTCAATGGTCATCGACTCAAGCATTACTATGGAGATGTGGAGAACCGTGAGGCATTCATCATCAACCTCGACACTACATGATTCCGAGTGGTATCGTCGAGCTATCGACGTTAAACAAGCGCTTCGTGGGAGGAAACCCATTGGGAAGCAATGATCAACACTGCTGGATGAATAGGGGAGTGTTTCTTGTATCTTTTAATTTCTTGTAGTTGCATTCATCATAGTATTTAGTCATGATAGACAATGCATCTTCATGTTAGTCATGCTTATTTGTATATTCATGCCATGATCATATAGACTGTGTTTAGGATCGAGTTAGTCTATCAGCATAGTATTTTGTTCATGCATTTTGCATCTTTGATCCTTTGAATTGTTATTTCTATTTAAGTAGCCAATGATGAAAATTGTTTGGAATGACAATAGGAATAAAATCTGATTAGGTTGCGTGTAAGTTAGCTTGCTTGATGTAGAAGCACAATTAATACACATAGACTCATCGATTATTTTTATGCTAGTTACGGACACACTTGAGTATTGTTATACATAATCCTTGCTTAGGTTCAGAATTATACCTTAATCCTTTATTAGCTCATGGATTGCAAAAAGATAAGTTTGGGGGAGTTAAAAGATAAATATGTGTATTATTCAGTTAGGCGTCAAAGGCTAGTAGCCGCTCGTCGACGTACGTCCTCTCACTGGGGCTGCCTATTACGAGTAGTCTAGGGGTGGAATAAGATGGAGTGAAACACACTCATTCCCGATTGCTTGAAAAAAAAAGAAAAAAAAGAAAAAAAAAGAAAAAAAAAGAGAAAAAAAGAGAAAAAAAGAAAAAGAAAAGAAAAGATGAAAAATATAAAAGGAAAAATTGGCTAGGATGAGCTCTTTGGTGCTCAAGTTATTACGTTCTAGGGGACTTTGTGCCTAGTGACCTAAGAGTTTTTCGGTCTGGGATCCGCTAACCTAAAGCTCGCTACATGGACACCATTGTATAAGTCTTTCGGGGACCTCGTCCATTACACGGTCAAATAAGCTTTTGTGTGTCTTTTATAGAGTAAAGCATAATAAATCTTTGACAACCTCTGGGAAATATGGATGTGTATCTTGACTATGGAGAATCTAGGTTGTATTTCGTTTGTAATCTTGTGATCATTATGATGAGAACAAGTAAGGTCCATTAATTTGTACTAAAAATATGTCGATTGAGTTTGAGCACTCACGCACGCTTCCACAATTGTATTGCTAGCATTTGAGTACCTAGTTATTTCGCATTCCGAGGTCATTACATTCGTTGAGGCATTTATGCTGAATTAGTTACAGTTACTCGTTCGGGATCATTGCATTCTTGCATTCATTTAAATTCAGTTGCATTCATGCAACAATTGTTAAACCTGTTTTGCATTGCTTGAGGACAAGAAACAGTTTAAGTTTGGGGGTTTGATAAATGCATTTCATGTCACTTATTACGCTTCCATTATTCTTAAAATTATCGTCGGTTAACAAGTTTTTGTTGTGTTTCAACGTGTTTTTCATTCATTCTCGTAGGTATAAAAATATGGAGACAGTATAAACTTTTTGGGAATAGAATGCTCATAATGTTCTTAATAATTTATAATGATAATTAAGTTGTGCCGCGGGTAAATTGTGATAATATTAATAAATTTAGGATTAAAATTGAAGAAACTGGAAAATTAATGTACTTGAGGGCAATTTTGAAACAGTTAAAAATAAAGAAAAATATATTAATGCTAAAAATATATTATGAGCCCTATTTTTTCAAAAAAAAATATATTAATACTTAAAAAATATATTAGTGATGAAAAAAAAATTGCGTGAGATATTGTTTAAATTTTTGAATTAAAAGCGAAGCACAAAAGAAAATTAATGCTGAATTAAGAAAAAAAATATTAGATTAATGCTAAGATTCTATTTAACTATATTGTTTAAAATATTATTTTATTTAGCATAAATATTTCACGATTCAATTTTGTTTTTTTAGAGTTCCATCAGAATAAATATAAAGAAACGAAACGAAAATAAAACCCAGTAGACAAAGAATGGGCCGTTTTAGGGCTTTTCGAACAAAAGATACGGATAAGAAGGTAGAGGAGTGCGACTGGTTTTGCAGGGAAAGAAAAGAAGAAAAATCGCAATTTGCTACCTCTGCATAATACAAAAGTGTCGTTTTTCTTTAGGCTTGAATCGGACGAACAGAGAGAAAAAAACAGAATTGGCTTCTGACTTACTTTACACCGAATACAAAACGAGGAAGGAAGAAGACAATTGACTATTTATTATGGGTTTTGAACTTGTCAACCGAACGAAAAAGAGAAGGAAGGCGGGTGACAACTGTTTTCGGTTTTTCTTTCGGCAGCGGCAACATACAATCAGTCGGCAGGAGGCAGGTAGTTGTTTCGGATGTTTTCGAGAGTTAGCAGGAGACAGCTACTGCCATTTTCGACCGGCAGTTGAAGTAACGGCTACGGCGTTTTCGACTGGCAGTTTACGAACCGTTTCTGTCCGGCGATATTTACGGCTACTGTTCGGTTTAACATTCTCTAAAATCTTATCCGTTTATTTACATTCGTCTTAAAACTATGTTAACTTTTGAGCCCATTTTAATGATTCGTTCGATTATGAATTAATCGTTGTCATGGAACACTAGCGGATTTGTTTGAATAATACTTAGGGTTTGATTGCTTGATTGATTTGTGAGATACGTTTATCGGTTATCTAGTCTGGTTGTGCTTATCGTTAGATGCGTCGCGAACATCTAGTTTGTTAATCTTTAATGAATTCGAAAGTGTATAGGGTTTAGAACTTGTCATGCTAGTATAGGTTCTTGAATGATTCGTATTGTGATTGTTCATGATTCGTAATATGTCACTAACCATATCATATCACCCTATGTAATCGAAATAGATAACTTGTGCTTAAAATCAATTGTACCTCAATTCATATAGACATATAGGATTGTCATGCAAGCGGTGTCTGCTTAACTGCTATCTCTTTTGTGGTTGTTTAAGTGGTTTGGTTTACGTGTACTGAAAGGTAGCGTATACTGATTTCGTGTTATCTGATTAGTAATCGTTGTTATCACACATATTGATTAAGTATATTAATACTCCGAGTAAAATAAATAATGAAGTTAGGGTTCCATGTTTTCTCTCGCATAAGTGAACTCATTAGTTAATCTCATTAGTTAATTTACTTAGTTATATTCATTCACTTAAATTTTATTACTAGTTCAAGCATTAGTTTAATAATCAAACTTTGTTGCATAAGTGAATTTTTGTCATATACACCTAGTCTTTGTGGGAACGATCTTTCTTACTTATTACTTGCTACTGTTTGACCGCGTATACTTGCGTGAGAAAAGGACTAACAAGTTTTTTATCCCAAATATACTAGCGTGTGTTTGGGTATTAAATTTTTATTAAAAAAACTTCTAAAAAAATTATATATAAAACAAATACGGTTTATAATTTATCTTGTAATTTAATATTTAATACGAAGATAGATAAGATAGATACTTAAACTAAAAGTCCAATTAAATTTTGTATAAAAGAATCGCTTTATAAGAAATATTTTCTTTGTTTATTCTCATTTTATATTTAATTTATTGTATCATCTTTTTTAACTATCTCCATTTTTTATTTCAAAACAACCATAACCTTCTTATTCAGTTTCTTATAACATTTTATATTTTTTCTGAGTTATGGTCGATTTGTTCTAAATTTTGAACAACTTTCAAAAAAATTATACCACCACTAAATTCACCATGTTGATCATCTGAACTTAATAAATAATACTCTAACATAAATTTATCTCACCAAATTAGTGTCGTTTGCGACAACCGATTGTACCTTAATTTTATTTTTCCAAAAATATTGTAAAAACCAAGCGAGAAAAGAACAATAAAAAAATTCATTTGTGAAAAATAATCACTCTCTTGAGGAGGAGACACCTAAAGAACTATCGGCTGATCCCACCGCCACAACCGTGCTGTCTATGGACGTCGAGGAATTGATAAAGAAAAATGTGGAATGAGTGGGATAAAAATTTACGGATGATGCAAAACATGATGTTTACCCATACTCGATGACTAAGATATGAGTCCAGAGAATTATAATAGAGAGGAAGAAGATGATTATATAAGCTCTATTATTTGAGAACACTATAAAAAGATCATCAATAAGTGCAAGTTATTATTCAAGACTAACAATGGTTCACTTTGAAAAAGTCAGAAGTGTTGTCGTCACCGTCATAGTAGGAGGAAGAGCAAGACCACAACATCTAAACATGACCATGAGAACAACAATGAGAGTAACCACCCCAAAACTCAACATCATCTTAACGATACTAGGGAAAGTCACCCAAACCCTCCAAACAGTCATGCTTAATACTCAAACAGGTATGCCTAATTGCATAAGTACTCAATTTGTTCCTTCCTTTTATCTCATTCATCAACGAAATATTTGGATACCTACTTTGTTGTCATAAATAACATAAAAAAATCCAACAAGCTTTGACTGCACAATAAGTGCTCGGACTAAGCTTACATCCCGTCATTTCAGTCTCTCTAACAATGCCACTGATTTAAAAAAAATATTTTATCATTCTATAATAGTATCAAATAAAATTAAAATCTTATCCTTCAAATCTACCACAATAAAAGTTAATAAAACTACCCTTCTCGATAATATATAATTGAGCAAAACCCTTTTGCGGTTCCCTCCACCAACTCAGTCGAGACCTTACTAATCAAAACCACAACAAAAACAAGTCCTCCAAGGTTGTACACGAGCAATTACTCAAAATGGAACCCCCAACCTTCAACTATGTAGTGGTAGGGGCATGGTCATCAACAAGCTTACCCCTTATTGGCATAAGAGAATAAAAGATAATTATGTTCCTTAATGACGAGGATCTTCACGATTAAGAGTCTTTATTGGTTCCATAGATATTTTACAAAAATATTTCACCAATATATATATATATATATATATAATGACAAATGAGATCTGAAACACCATGTATAGAAATTCAAAAGTAAAATGATGTGATTTGTGATGGATGACAAAATCAAGTATAAAGCCTTCTCTATGGCCTTCGGGGGAGGACCCTCAACTTGGTTCAATACCCTTCTTACAGGATGTATCTATAGTTTCAGAGTATTACAGACAACATTCAAAAATTAATTTATTGGTTCTGAAGTTATCAAAGGAGGTGAAGATTATGTAATCTATTGAAACAAAAGCCAAAAGAAAATTTGAAAGATAAAGAATGTGTTGCAAGATTGTCATGATTTGGTGGGAGTTGTGATATACAGACAATAGATTTTATCGTGACTTCTATCAGAGTCTATTATGAAAAACAAAGCTTTAAAATTTGGAGATTTTTTAACTAAAGTGGAATGCCAAATTTTAAGTGGAAGAGATTGTTAGAGCTGAGATGGATAAAAGCATTAAAAATTCAAATGTATATCCACTTTACAAACTTTTGTCTAACATTAATGAACCTACTTTAGTTTTACATGTTAATTCCAAGTCAAATAATAAAGCTTCAACCTTCAACATAATTACAATGAAGCATCTGCTTAGCTGAAACATTAGTTTTAAAATTAAAAAGGAAATCAGAAAAGAAACATCAATATAAATTGAAAGTTGGAGCGCGCTAAGAAAGGTCTATACATAGATTTAACATTGAACTTGTGAATGGTTTCTGAGACACCTAAAAATGTGATAAGGTATTATCAACCACTTAAATGTTATATACAAGGAATATATAGAGATAAAATAAAATTTTGTAACTTTCATAATGATATTGGGTATTACATAAGATATTGTTGAGCTTTAAAAGATGAATTTTAAAATATTTTAGATGATGGTCAACTTTCATATTTTATGAAAAGAAAGCCGAGACATGTTATAACTGATCTTCTAGCAAGACATGATGGACAAGTTGCGCTAATTGATGATGAATCAATGGCTTTGGATAATAAAAGTATTATCGAGAGGAACTCCACTTATTAAACCATCACAAATAATTTTACAAGTTTACTATGGAAACAAATATTGATAAACACCACAAAAAATGCGGGCAAATATTAAGATTCTCAATATCCAATATGGGCAACAAATCTAGTATTGGGAAATAAATCTAGTACTGGTGAAAAAAAAGAATAGAGAATACATAGTGTGTGTAGACTTCACATACCTAAACAAAGTATGTATAAAGAATCCCTTCCCTCATATTCGGGATATAACCGAATTCAAATGCATTTTAACATGGATTTCTAAAAATGTAGAAACTTACATTGATGATATGCTAGTCAGTAACATCCAAGATGAGGGTTATTTTCCCGATTCGGCTTAGAAATTTAAAAAATTAAGAATAGTAAATCTGAAACTCAATCTAGAGAAGTGTACATTCACCGTAAGATTGTAAAATTCTTAAGGTACGTGACCAGTGAGAATGGCAAAAAGGAAAATCCTACTAAACTATGATATTTAGCAGGCATGAATCTTCCAAAAAACATAAAAGAAGTATCAACCTTTCTTCCAAATATTAAAGAGAACATGAAGTTTAATTAGATTCTGCCTTATGAATAAGCCTATAAAAATATCAAAACGTTCACGGTTTCTCCTGATATATCAACAAGGCTTAAGTTAGATGAGTCTTAATTAATTTACTTAGCATTTTCAGAATTTATTTTTAGTGTTATATCAATAAGAGAAGAAAAAAAAGTAATTTAAGGCTATTTATTATGTAATCAATTCCCTGCTAGATGTCGAGAGCTCCATTAGTGATAAACCATTTTTTCCATTTACAAAGTCCCATATGATTTATCATAAAAAAAATCTAAGAGTGGTTTAACATCATTAATAAAGGTTGAAATGAGTAAAGAGAGTTATTCCAAAAGTAATCATCAACACTCTAGAAAGTCTCTTCCTCTATAAAAAACAAATAAAGTTATGATGATTCAAAAATTAATGCTCGACATGGTAGGGAGTCTAACTACCCTCTAGACCTAATCCAAACAAAAAGTAATGCTCGACATGATAGGGAGTCTAACCTTACAAACAAAATAAAAAACAAATTTTAGATTGTTCAAGATGTAATCCAAAGAAATAGTTCAAGTTTTCTTTCCTAGAAAATATATGCCTCCAGAATTTATCACTCTGACAGGAATAACATATTCTATGCATCATATGTGATTTCATCCACCAACAATTTTTTAAAGCATACAATATAAAACACACTTATAAATGAAGAAATAAAAAATCAAAAACCATAACAATAAACATACAAAAAATGAATATAAAACCAAAGTAAATTAATAAAACTTAAGAAAACTTAAAATTAACCTTACAAGTGGATAATTTTATTCCAAAATAAAACCCAATGACACAATAGTAAAAATAAATTAAGTAGGCATAAAGGATTGGTTGGGAAGAATCAAAACTTCATTACATGAGGCAAATGTTGCATCATTAGCATGTGAGTATAGAAGAACGCCATCATTTCTTAAAAGAGAAATCATATTTTTGTTCCTTAACGTAATGGAAACACCTTCTGTTTGCTAACGATGAGGAAGATTAATCTCTTTAATAGTATGAGGAATAACTGAATCAAAAGCATCGACATAAATAGACTCTCCAAGAGAGTTTGGCCATCTTACATCGTCTGACATATCTTATTTAGGATCTTAATACCACAAAGACCCTAGTTTTAGGTCAGGATACTCGTGAAAATAAATAGTTATATTATTTTCCAACCTCATCCATTACACACTCAACAACCTTTTTCATTTACACCGATACATGATTCTCAAATTCAGAATGATACAAACGCTAGACCTTAAGTATTTTGTTTCAAAAATATGTTTCTCAGCTAACACATCATTCAGGCTTTTCTCAAGTTCCTCTCTCTCGGTCTTAACATTCTTAACAAAAATATCATGTTGCTCTTTATAACTAGTTTGAAGTTATTTCTCTTACAACACTTTTCCATAATAATTCTGAAACTCAAGTTAAAAGTTTCTACATTTTCTCATACATAGCTTGAAGTTCAACTTTTAAGTAAATCAGCTCGGTTTTGCCTTCCATCTCACTTTTTAACTTATCTTTGGCCTTAGTTTTTGCTTGAATTGTAACCTTTAGCTCAAGACTACTCAAAAAATGGTTGTGCTACAAATTTCAACAATGGCTCGAAATCAAGGATAACAAGGGCTAGACTATCACAAGCTTGGTGGAACATTGTGAAAGCGTTAAATGGATACTACAAAAAAACAGATAAATTAAACTTAAGAAAATTCAAGAAAATAAATTAGGCAACCAAAAGTGTCAAAGACTAATTTAACACTCAGGTCCATCTACCTCATGGTCCATGATACAAAAAAGAGTATGAAGAATTCTTATGCGGGCATAAGTCATAAAATCAATAAAAACTTTAGAAATTTTATCCAAATGGAAGTTATTGAGTATAAGAATTACATTGACATAAGAATCAAACCCAAGATTTTTTACATGATTACTAATTGTAACTACTTCAGTTAAAGTAGAAAGTTTGCCTAATGCATTAATAATTTGGGCATGTAAATTTTTTGAAACAACAACACTATTAGTAGAAATTCCATCACGAGAAGAAGCCTTTTTAACAAAGTTTACAGTTGCACTTTCAATCATTTTCCTCTTCTCAATAGATTTCTCAACCTTAGCTGTATTTTTCCCAAACCCTTCAAGATAATCTTCACTCTTATGTTTCCGCTTCAACATATTCTTCAAACGATTCTTGGACTATGCAATGACTTTGATAATCTTTTTTAATGGATTTAAATCTAGTATAATAAATCTTTCATCCATCTTTCCTTTCCTTTCTCAACGTAATTAAAATGCTCTTTCACTGTCTAATAAACACCATAAATAGTCAGAATATCTTTATTGGGTCAGTGGAGGAAAGTTGGACAAAAAATAAAAGTCAACCTCAAATATGTCACTTCCAACGGGATTATATTGAGGTATATAAGTATTAGAAATAAGGTATATTCAACGAAAAAGCAAAGAATTATAAATAACAGTATGTTATACAGACAAAACACATATAAGAAAATTGGTCATGACTACTTTTGAAACAAAGAGGGTAATCCTAAATATTTAAGAGAGATAGCAGATAAGTCCTAAGAAATCTTGGAAGCATATCTTCGTTGACCTTCAAGAAAATAATACATTAATATACCTTCGGCTACAGAATCCTTATGAGCGGAAGAAGTAATGATATTTCCCTTGGTAAGAGGATGTCCTACATTAACCTTATTTTTTCCCTAACCCAATAAATGTAGAAAACTTAGGAACGACCTTATCATGTTTGTTCTTCACTGAAAGAAGACCTTTTTTCCAGGCCAAACCTCGGTTTATGCACTTAAACAAAAATATGCCACTAGAGGCTTCGGCCATAGCCTATTTTTTATAAAATGCATAGCTACAAGAATGGACGTATAATATTGAAAAAATTATCGATCTCTTCATCAATCTTTGTTTACTTTTTATGGACAACAATAATTTGATGCTTTTATCAGGGAGACATATCTGAACAAAATAGCTAAAAATAATATATACTAATAAGCTTTGCCAACAAAATAAAATAGTAAAGCCATACACATAAGCAAAGAAACTTACATTGAGTATTCGAAACGTAAGAGGAAACATGTTTATCAAACGTTTCTCTAGTCTCATAGTCACTTTAGATATACAAAAACTCTTTTATTTATTTATTTTTAGACGAAAGAAGACGCTCTAGAATGTGGCACCCAATTTTCATAGTAAAGTAAAAGAAAATAGTCTAATTTATATTAGAAATCGTACACATGACCATGAAATTCCAAGGATTAAAATGTTTGTAAACAAGTCGAGACATAATAATAACCTGATAAATGTTCTCCACACATCGGCAACAAGTTAGATGAGGAAAAGTTTAGTTTTTAAAAAAAACTTGAGAAAATCTCGGTTAAAAGAAACCAAAGGCCAATGTCAAACACATAAGTAAAAACACTACTTATATATGAATAACATGTAAAAGATTACCGTAATCCTTAAAGGATCAAATCTTAATTTTGGAAGGGAATTCTCATTCCAATACCTTTAAAGAGTAATCATATCTATATTTATACAAATACTTTTGATTGGTCATAACCATTCTCATGGTAGGCTTTAAATAATTGATCTATAAATGATCATCTTCCTATCAACTCTTTCAATATTCAGTGCAAAAAACCACAAATGAACTTACTCTTCTAAGACCGATAAAAAGAATTAGTGATCGAATCAGCTTGGAATCTAGAAAAATTTACCTCTAAGGTAAACAACTACTAGTAAATCAAAAACATGGAAATAATACCTATATACATAAAAAAAATTCTTTGAAAATATATAATTTTTTCCTCAAGGAAACTTTCACCAATGTCGGGGTTTTAATGAGGAAGGTTTACAATTAGCATAGACTAAGCATCTTAAAAGTCAAACCATAAATGGCTCAGTAGTTCGGTTTGACATGACATCAATTAGGAAATAACATTCAACCTCAAGATTACAAGATAATAAGATTCTATACAAACTCAATGTACAAAATAAACATAAAGATTCATCAAAATAATAATAATCAAAGTTATAGTTCTTGATCGATGCTCTCGCATGAACTACAGGGCTACTGATAATGATAGAATTTGTATAGGTTGAACCTGATTGTCAATGTGTTGAATGTACTCTATATCTTAGGCCGTAACTTAATTATATATCTGTAAAGACATAAAGGCTATACTATAACACTAAGATAATTAAGCCAATAACTCAATTAGGCTTTTGGCCCAAGTCTCTATCTATAAATAAAGTAAGATTCTCATCCACCGAATTATATGAATATTTTAAGAAAATAAGATTATCTTCCTTATTCTCATATTCTCTTTAATCTATTTTCTCTGGATTTAATATTCGATCGGTCTCCAAAAAGCTTGTTCAATCATTCTATTCACCACATTGATCATCTAAGTTTAACAAATAACACTCTCACAAAAATTTAATTCCCTATAAATATAGAAGTATTAATATTTTTTAAAAATAAGTCTCACATAAACAAAATTCTACACGCATGTAAAATTTTTGGTTTTGCAAATTTTTGTATTTCTTTTTGTTTTATGGTATCATTTAATTTTCTAAGCTCAAAATATTTTTAAATCTATATACATCTGAATTATATATTATTTTATTTGTATTATTTTTTAAAATTTTAAATGAATTGAATTTATTAATAAAATATTTAAACTCTTCCACAATTGTTTTTTTAATTTTTTATGTTTTAAAACCAAAATGAGAATAAATTTTTAATTTTTTACTTAAAACACAGAATAAATCACATTGATAAAATTAATCCTAACTTGCACAACTAGACGTATAAGTTGTGGAGTTGAAGTATACATAAGTATATGTTGTCATTATTATTATAGTTTAAGTTTGTTGTTTTAAAAAAAAAAAAAAAAAGAATTTCAATTTTTTTGTTAATATTTCGAATTATTATTTTTAATTTAAATTAAGTACCATATTTATTTTTTATATTACTTGAGTTATCGATCAAGACAATTCAACAAATCTATTATGATTAAATATCCAAAACAATTAACAAACTATATATCTAAAATATGTATTTATAAGAGAATATTGAACGAGTCCAATTTTACAAAATGATACTAGAACAACCATACCAATGTTGATAGTCTTTTCGACCTTTTAAGTCTTTTGGATTCAAATTTAAAATACAAAAATTAAAAGATCTTATTGTAAGTAATACATATAAGACTATTTGTAATATATTTTGGATTTCAATTTTTACGAAGTATTGTTTAAGCCAATAATTTTATCATTTTTGTTGTAAGTTCAGGTAAATATATGTTTCAAACCCTAAGAGAAAGTATGTATGTGGTTTTTAATACATTTAAGTAAGAGTTTATGATAAAATTCATGGAAAGTACAAATATTTTTCAGGGGAATGACTATAAAAAAAGCTTATTGTCGCGAGATAAAAATATAATTCTAATAAATCATGTACTGGTCACGAAAATTGCAAGCTTCAGCAAGTGACAAAGTTTGTAACCGATAATTTTTTTGGTTGTGATTCTATAGTAAAGTTCTTATAATGGTGAGATATTTTCTTGTCGTAACAAATAAGTTTTGACAATTTAAAAAATTATCTTTAATTTAACAAAATTATTTTTATTGCACAAGTTATACATATGATTTTGATGTTATATTCTATAAATTTTAAGTTCCATGAGATGTGTTTCATGTTTAAAGTGACTATGTTTTTTAGTTTAGACCTTGTTTTAGAGTATTTTGTATAAAAATTGAGACAATGTAAAGACAATTAATATATTTAGTAGTTTGATCTTTATTAAACAATTGATCGTAGTAATATATTTGGATATTTATTGCATGAAGAGGTAGGCGTTAAAATTAATCAGCTATGACTGGAATGTCGTATTATATGTTTTGAATAGTAACTCGTTCCTGAACTACCGATTTTAGTGACAAATATTCCATTGACTTTCAAAAGTCCGATGGTAGTCCCTGGATTATTCAGTTTGGATAAAGTTAGTCCTCCTCATATGTTGATTAACGTAAAATTCTCACGTGACACCTTACTTAACAAAAACTTATATCACCAATGGTTCCTCGACTTTAGATTGAAGTTCAAATATAGTCAAGGTTAAAGTCGAGGGATCATTGGTGATACAATTTTTTGTTGAGTATGTTGTCACATGAAATCTTTACATTAATCAGCAAATGCAGGGGACTAACTTTATCCAAAGTGAATAGTCTAGGGACTACCACTGGATTTTTGAAAGTCTAGAGACTATTTCTCACTTAAATCAATAGTCCATTGATGAGTTACTGATCAAAGCCTCGTATTATACATAAGTCATACGTTGACTATTTACATGTCTAAAATTTGGGAATTTTAAGCCAAATATAGTGTGAAAGTTACATATATTGGTAAGTTATTCATTAAAGAAGTAAAGATATTCAACTCATGCTAGTTGTTTGCATTAGTCGATTCAAATAAAAATTTTGCTTACATGTATTATCGATGAAACTTACGCATAGTATACTACAAATTCAACACATAACTGATCATGCTCCAAAAGATATAGTACAAATTCTAGACCTATATCATTATTCATTTCTCTTATGTACCTTATTAAGGGTACTATTACCTCTTGTTGCAATTCTTGATGAGATGGAGTTTGATCGTTATGAATGATGTCATTTTGATCATCTTGTGGAAGATTAACTTGAGATTCATCTTGTTCTAATTGGACCATATATGTATTTTAGTTAGAACACTCGATCAGAAAATTAATGAGACTGAAATGATTGGTATAAAAACACAATCTTCTGAAACATGAATATTCCAAGAAAACTTTCATGAATCTCTACAGATTATTCCTCAAAATAAACATATGTTCCCTTATTATTCCCCCAAATTCAACATCCTCAGCAAACTTCGTTGTTCCCGTCTCAAACATATAGTGAGAAGATCATAAAACTTAAACCCATGGAGTGTTCTAAATAACCTATGAATAAGCAACTGACTGTTTTTTGGGTCAATTTTATTTTCTATAGGTTTGTAAGCTTTTTCCTCAGCTGGACATGCCCATACATGTAGATGCTTGAAATTAGGCATTTGCCCATTTCTAAAGCTCATATGGGGTCTTAAAACTTACTTTAATGTGTGCTTGGTTTATTATATAAACGACACATACAATGGCTTTCCCCCCATAGAGATAATGGTACATATGTGTAACTTATCATACTTATAAGCATATATTTTAGTCTACGGTTCCGTCTCTCAGATACAACATTCATGCGGGATGAACCCAGTATTGTGTATTGATGGACTATGCTACATTTCTCTAGGTGTTGTGAAAATAGTCCTTAGCGTTGTTGACCCGATACATGATATCTAACACAGTATTTACCATCATGGTTAGATCTAACGCTCTTAATGCTCTGACAAAAAAAATCAAATACGGTCTTAAAATCTATGAACTTATACAGGGCCTCTAACTTTTCATGAAGAATATAGAGGTATCCAAAATGATAGTAGTCGAAGATGAATGATATAAAATACCATTGCATGTTCCATAATTCTTGTGGAAATGGTCCACATATATCTATATAAAAAATGCCCATACCATTTTAGTTTTGGTTTGTTAATCTTTGATACACTCGATATATGTAACGAAATCGGAGTAATCAATGAGACTCATTAAACCTTTAGCTACAAGCTTATCTATCCTAACTATGGATATGTTACCTAACCATTTGTGCCACAGTTTAGAGGGTTATTCAGGCTTAGTAACTTTGTTATACATTGAGCAGTCATAACAATATTGTGATAATTAATAGTATTTAACAAAGACAAATTATCATATTTATCAAACTTTCATTGACAACAATCACATTATTTAAAAAGGGTGTAAAATAACTGATTCATATAAGACATGAATAACCTTACAAGTCTAAAACTGGAAAGGAAACTAAACTCCTCTGAAAATTGGGAACATATATTGCATTCTCAAAAAATAAAACATATCTGGTAGAAGATTTTAAAAATAAATAATAAATAGCTAAAACATAATAAGAGCTCCCGTCTGCAGAGATAGATCTTTCATCCTCACTTAGCATCCTGCTGCTTGATGTAACCTACAAATAAATACACACATGAGTTGTTGCAACTAAATCAACCCACAAAGTATTTCTTTCCACAGAAACAATATTACTTTCTAAAACAACAAATGTTGTGAGAATACCTTTGCTCAATATATAAGTCTGGTGCTTCGTACAATCCTTCTTCAAATATCATTTTTATTTATAAAATAAACATTAACCAACGGTCAGATTGCTTAGGTTTTTTTATTTATGGGACCTTGATTCAGTCTTTTGCCATCAACTTTGCGTTTATGCCTCATCCTCTTAAAATATGCTATCACATTAGCCTGAAGCATTGTCACTTTAGGCATTCTACTTTTTCCTTCTACCTATGTACTTTTTGGTAGATAGCTCGTTCATAAGACGTTGCATCTCTACTTTTTAGGTTTTTGGAAAAATATTTCTCGACCTCCGCGAGAAAGTTTGTTGATGTGGTAAACTTCTTTATGATAGCCTCACGAAGTAGTATTGGAATACCTTGTAACAACGGACCCATGCATAACTTTCTCGACTTACTAAGTGTTGAGGGTCTGGTGTTGGTCATAGCATAGTCGTAATCGTGTACAAATAAATACAACAACATGTTTACTTTCTACAAAGGAAGATCTGAACAATCTAACAAGGATGGACAATTCCCCAATGCACTAGACAAAACAAGAAACAAACAACACGTAACATATTTAGAACCATAACATATAACTTAAAAACATGCATGAATATGGCATATAACATGTAAAACATAAAATAATTAATAATAGATACCAGAGGGAAAATCATACTAGCATGTATTTTATGAGTTTGAGAGACAAATATGATGATCATTACTTTAATTTCCTATGTACTAGTGAGACCTTCCAGAGGAACGATGTGACTTACTTAAATTAAAATTATCCTAATTTAATTTTCCTAAGTACTAATGAGACCTTTTAGATGACCGATTTCACCTACTTAAAATTAAAAACAAATTGAAGAGGTGAATTTAATAAGTATCGACGAAACCTTCTGAATGATCAATTTCACCTACTTAGAATCAAATTCACCACAAGGATCATTTTTAGTAATTCTCTTTATTCCAAGATCAATCTAAACTCAAACGTTAAACTTTCGGAGGACCGACAATATCTGAACTTAGATTGTCCTGAAACCTTTTGAAGCCTATGATCCTTAAAGACATTAATTTAACCATCCAGATGGTCGATTAGATTAAGTTTAACATTCACTACTGGTATGAATTAAAGTTGGATTGAGAGAATCAAGAACACAAATCTTCACAGAGAGAGTTTTTAGTAGTGAAAGTAGTATTGTGCTTCTGATTATTTCATAGGTCACAACTAACTTCTTCAGCCTCTTTAAATAAACTGAGTGAGTTAGTTAGAAAAACGGTTACATAAAGGATTATTTACAATTCAGCCCCTATATCTGTTCAAAAGCCTAATTTAACTCTATCTTTACAGAACTTATCAATTTAGTCCTTATCAATTGCATTTATGTCACTGAAGAATATCTTTCCTTATCAACTACCAGCCACTAAATCCTTAGTCATGCATATCTTTTTTACATTCAAACATATAACATTTATCTCATAATTTATACATACAGCAAATAGAATGTCCACACGTATAAATTTATGAAACAAAATTGAAAAATATTTTAATTAATTAAGAATTAATAAAAAATAATTCAATAAATTTTTTATAAAAAATCCAGTTTACTAATGATTTTTTATGAATAATGTTTTCGATGGATAATATTTTTAAAAACATTGTTCGCATTTAAAACATTGTTCATCTTCCGAAGGGCATTATCCACGTCACTATTTTTGATGAATAACGTTTTTGGAAAACATAATATTCACCTTCAGAAAACACTAGTCATAATATTATTAATCTTTAAAAAACATTATTCACAATACATCTACTTTTGACGAATAATGTTTTTGATAAATAGTATATCCCATGAATAGTGTTTTTTTATAAATAGTATTTTATTAAAAACTATACTTACCTTCTAAAAAACATTATTTATGATATCATTCATCTTTCAAAAAAACACTATTCATAGTATTTTTGTAACTATCATTAAGAAATCCACCCAGCCAACACCATACTTACTATTGTCATCACGATAACAGTTGGTTACAAATTACCTCACAAGTTGCGGTGTTCATCCACAGCGTCAGCAGTTTGCTGACCATGGTGAACATTGCTGGACAAACTTCGATCATCGTTAACATCAAGGCATAAATTGTCGATGAGCCTCTACCACAATAGTTTGAATTGATTTTTTAAGTTATGGTTTATTTTATGTTATTTTTAGGAGAAAATTCCAGACATCAAAGAACCTTAAATTTAATCGAAAGAATTCCCAAACTATCAAATAAACATAAATAGTAGGTATTGTAAATAAACAGAAATAGCCAGTTACAGTTTCGTAAACCTTTTCCCATTCAAACTCTGAGGGAAAATAGAAATATTAGGTATTGTAAATATCATAAAGATGCAGGGCACGATATAAAGGAGTGTGTAGCAGTGAAAAAATAAATACAAACGTTAATAAAAACGGAAAATTAATTACGTTTGTGAAAAAACAATATCAACAAAATCCAACCACCAAAGAAACAATTGTGGTTTTTCTAAATAAGAAGATGCATTAGTAATTTCCAAGCAAATTGATGTTTTTGATATCACTACTGAGTATTTGAACCCAGGAGAAAGTATGAATAACATTCATATTTTCGAAAAGATAATTACAAAGGCAAAAGTTAGTAACTTGTGCGTATTTGTTGAGTCAATGACAATTTTCGGGGGATATACAGTTTCAGGAATTTCAAATTGCTCTCGATAAAAACACGTGGCAAGTTTACTCACTCAGTTAGAGGCGGGAGCATCAACACATTTCTACCAAAATCCATCTCCTTTTATGTGTTTTGAGGATGATGATATGAGGGTTGTGGCAGGACCACATGAAGATGTTGTGGTAATTGCGGCTGGAATAACTGGTGATGAAGTACAAAGAGTATTTATTGATACGGGTAGTTCCGCCAATATTTTATTCATGAGTACTTATAAAAATATTGCTAATCCTCCTATTATATGGCGGTCTAATCAGACCATTGTAGGCTTTATAGGAGTAACTACATAGGTTGTCATAGAATTTGAGAGCATTTTGGAATTGGGTCGAGGGTCGTTTAAAGAAGAAGTAACCGTAATATTCATTATGGTAAATGCATCAACATCTTACGATGATATTTTTGGAAGGTTCTGGTTATCCAAAATGCATGCGGTAATTTCTATTGTCCATCAATGTTTGAAATATGTCATGGGAAATAACATAGGGACAGTAAGGAGTATATAAAAGATAGAAAGGGAATGTTATCATCTTTTTTATCATCTAAACAAATTCGACGAAGTGAACCAGAAAAAGCATAACACTTATCGGGATCTTTCTCGGGTGTTCACCTTATCGATGATCCAAGGGAGACCCACAATTTTTGGTTCCTAATGAAAGTTTTGAGGATCACATCTTTTGAAGTGGGAAAATTTTAAAAATTAGTACAAAATTATCTTCGGTCTTGAAAGAGAGATTGATTCAATTTTTTTCCACCAAGATAGACATGTTTGTATGATGTACCGATGACGTGACCAGTGTACCTATGGAAATTATCTGTCATAAATTGGCAGTCAGAAATAATGTGTGCCCGATTATACAAAAAAGAAGGCTTTTTTCTCAAGAAAACAATTGATGCTATAATAGCAGACGTAGATGGATTATCCAAAGTAGGGGACATATGATAATCTCAGTATCATATGTGGACATCTAATCCAGTTTTAGTAAAGAAGAAAAATGGCAAATGGCTAATGTGTGTGGATTTTATTAATTTAAATAGAGTTGCTCGAAAAGATCCTTTCCCAGTTCCTCGAATACATCAGGTGGTCGACTCCACTTCAAGGAATCGATTAATTTTTTTTTATGGATGTTTATGCGGGGTATAATAAGATTAAGATGGATCTGAATGATAGAGAGAGTACTTCGTTTATTACTAGAAGAGGTTTGCATTGCTACAAAGTAATGTCTTTTAGATTAAAAAATGCTGGGGAAATTTACCAGCGGTTAGTAAACAAAACTTTTGAAACTGAGATTGGGTGGAATATTGAGTTATACATCAACGATATGTTGGGAAAGAATATAAACGAGAAAATAATTTTGATGACTTAGAGGAATTCTCACTAACTTGAAAAAGGTCAATTAAAATTAAATTTAGAAAAATGTACATTTGGAGTTCGATCAGGAAAGTTGCTTGGGTACATAGCTAGTGACCGAGGGATTAAAGCCGACCATGCAGAATTGAGCACTCTTAATACGATGGAACCTCCTCGAACTATCAAAGAATTTTAAATTTTGATAGGAAGGTTAGCAGCTTTAAACATATTTATATCTCGTTCATCAGATAAATGTGCACATTTTTTCAAGTATTTAGACAAACAAATTGTTTTGAGTGGACAACAGAATGTTCTGAAGCTTTTCATCGAATTACAGAATACCTATCATCGCCAGAGATCTTGGCAAAACCAATTATGGGCAAAACATTATATGTTTATTCCTTGGGTCTGTTGTTTCGAAGGATAGCTTGTCAGCCGGCGAGTCAAATGGAGCAACAGTACACGACTGACCTATACCTACCTCTATCACCGAAGTCTGTTCTTTTCATGGATTGCTTTCATTTTACAAGAGTTTCATCTATAACTTCACTACTGTCATGGCTCATATTACAGATTCTATGAAGGACAAGACATTTTTCTGTACCTATACAGCAACTATTATGTTTGAAAAGATTAAGGTAGGACTAACCACTGCACCTATTATAGTTCTACCTGATTTTTCTACAAGATTTGAACTACATTGTGATACGTCCGGATTGGTCATTGGAGTTGTGCTCAGCCAACGGGGATGACTTGTGGCCTACTTCAGTGAGAAGTTAATTGGAGCTAAACTCAACTACAACATCTACGACAAGGAATTTTATGCAGTGCTACGGGCTTTGAAGCACTGGAGTTCCTACATGGCCTATAACGACTTTGTACTGTACACTAATCATGATACCTTGAAGCACCTTCAGAGTCAGCAGAAGCTCTTTTTACTTCATGCGCGATGGGCAGCGTTTACCCAACAATTTACCTTTTTTTTATCAAGCACACTTTAGGGAAGTTAACCGCGTAGATGACGCATTGAGCAGACGAAGTATGATGATTAGCATGGAATGAAAGGTTGTGGAGTAACTAATCAAAATTTAGACAACATGTTGTGTATAGAAGTCTCCGAGAACTTGAAAGCATGTGATTCCCGCCTTTATCGTGTTGAGTTTGCCTATAAGAGGCACCGCAAGAGAAGTACTAGGCACAATCCCTTCATGGTAGTTTATGGTTATAACCTAAGAGGTCATATGGATTTGGCTTTCCCAACACTTGACAAGGTTTCATTGAGGGTCGAGACTATTATCGTTGATCTATGGGAGATCCATTAAAACATGAGAAAACATCTTGAGGAAACAACTTAGATGTACAAGGTTACCGCAGATAAGAAGCACTGATCGGTGGAATTTGCAGTCGGGCACTTTGTATGGGCAGTTTTGACTAGATATCGATATCTTAAACATGAGTACAACAAACTAGTTGCAAGGAATGTGTGTCCGTTTGAAATCATTGAGAATACTAATCCTAATCCATTCAAGTTAAAGCTACCCAACAACATAAAGACCCACAACATCTTCAACATGAAGAATTTGGTGTCATTTACCAATACTGCCGATGATGATGAAGCTGAGAATTCATGGGAAAATTCTTCCTAAAAAGGAGAGAATGATGTAGTTGAACAAGCCCACGACTATATATGGCCTTTTCGGACAAACAGAAACGGGCCTTATATGCGGCTCGATTATCAGAATTAAGTGTTGCGACTACTCAAATCGAGCACGTCGAGAAGCCCAATGAATTTCAAAAACATCATGGGGAAAAGCCCGATTATGAAGTTCAGGCCCGAAATCCCAGTATTTAGGGCCTCAGTTATCTATTTCCGTGTTTTTCAACATTTTTCTATTTTTGTTGGATTTGTTTAAAATACTTAAACAACTCCAATCGCTTTGAAATTTGGTTGAGATTTATTTTATTATGCGGAGAAAATATATAATTTGTGTGTAGGATGTCGATCAATTCTATAAAAGGATCTGAAACCCTACTTTGCCGTGAGACTTTGATTAATTAAATTTATGGAATTATTTCTTTGAGTCTCTATTACTCTCTAACCTAAGGTTATAATTTTATCTATTGTTCTTTTTCTCGTTTGAGTTCTTGCATCCGTCAATTCTAATTCTGCTATATACTTCCATCATATGGGCATAGTTATTATTGCACATATTAACACCTTATGCAAATTCAAGTCAAAGTTAAGTCAAAAGTTTGGAAGAGAATCATGGAAATAAGGTATATAACTAAAACTTGCATATTTTGGAAACTAAGGTGACCTGAAGTTTTGGCTAGACAAATGGTCTACTAATCATCCATGCATATCTCTCAATACTAAAGAATCAAACTCTTGGTATACTCAATACAAGGTTAAAGATTTATGGTCGAATGACACATGGAATACTCTAAAGCTTCTCAACTCAGTGCTTATATTAGACATCGAAGGAATCAAGCTCATATATCAATGAAACTAAAGAAGACACAATCCAATGGACCTTATCTACACATGGAGACTCCAAACTATACCTATATGGGAGAATATTAGAACCAAAGGAACGAAATTCACACTTTTTAGAGCAATCTGCAATAATATTACTCCAAAGAAGTGTCATTTTCTTCTTTGGAGGTTGTTGAATAACTGGATCTCAGTAGATTCAGTTATTGAGCTTAAAAATATAACCATAGTCTCAAAATGCCAACACTACTATAATTGTGAAACATTAAATCACATTTTCGTCCAGTGTAAGATCTTTTGGGATGTGTGGAAATATTTTGGTTGCATCTTCAACGTAAATATTGCCAGGCATATGTCAGTGAACCATATCATCAGGGACTGGTTGTGGTCTTTCTCTAGTGAAGTTTATCGAGGGCTTGGATTGAATTATGGAGAGCCAGTATACGATCTCTTATAATAATGGGATCTTGATTCATCCTCCCTTTTGTGATTTGATGGTCCCTGTGGTGCCATAGAAACAAAGCAAAACATCAGCATATAAGTGTCACATCTGTTACTATCATTCAGCATGTCGTAAATACAATCATTAAGCTGGATGTGAAAAAATTTCTCAGAAGAGACCACTGGAAAAATAACTCAGACATTGCATACACATTGGGCTACTACAATCACCTCAAACATCCTAGAATGATTGTAGCTATCTGCTAGTCCTCTCTTATTGACACAAGATTCAAGCTAAACATCGATGGCTCATACTCCATATCTAGTGAAGCAAGTAGAGGTGAAATTATAAGGAACAAGAATAGTTAAATCATCAATGTTATTGGTAGATATGTTAAACCATCTCTAATCATAGCAAAGAGCCGTAATCTTCTAGATGGGTTCTGATTATTTGTTCAAACTTAAAAATCGCATACTTGGATATTGAAATTGATTCTAACATTCTTATAGTTATGCTACTAAATCATAATGGTCTTTCGTATATATCTCATCTAATAGAAGGCTACAGGAAATTGACAACTCTAAGTATGACAATCATTTATATTTTCCAATAACAAAACTCAGATGTTGAGTGACTAGCTAAATGGACACTCAAATACAAATACAAATAAGATATAACCCTAATCAGATACCAAATCAACTCAAATATATACCATTGTTGGGTATTCTTAGAGTTGGTCAAATCAGAGAACTTTTCTAATTCTAATACGGATTTTAAATTGAATATTCTTTTTAGTATTTTATTCAAGATTTCAAAAGAATTACAATATATTTGAAGTATCATTCATATGTACAACGTGTAAAAATACATGACAAACTTCTTTCATGTAGTATAAAAGTTATTTTGAAGGCTGGAGGGATCAGGCTTCACGCAACTCATCAGGATCAAAACTCGACAGAACTCAGTATTCAAGTAAGGATAGTCAAGCTAGCAACTTAAAAACCAATCATGAAGAAAATCTGAACAAAACTTCATATGTACCACTTGAAAAATATATGAATCAAAATTACATGATCACGTGACGCACTACCCCTTAGATCTTTATTAGTAAAAGTAATATTTGATGTTAACATCCGGATCAAGTGAAAAGATCTCTCTTTTATTATATGGACTTAATGATCTTTATGATGTCTAATATTGTTTGGTTCGGCTAAGTATATGCATGAGATAATGCAAAATATTTTCTTATATTTATCATATTATTTTTTGGGATTGTTATCCTTGTTCTCATATTGTTCCTTCTTTCTTTTATCTTTGAAAATTTCTACAGAGTATGTATTATTAATTAAAAGATAATTTTTTTCTTTAACTTGTAGCAGTCACTTATCGTATAACTGTGATCACAATGATAGGAGTAGTATAACATTTTAGATCACTCATTGTTTTTAGTATTTGATAGTTAAGTTTATATTTTATTCTATCATATATTATGGCAATAATTGTTGTTAGCGGTGTGAGTTTACTAATGTGGTTATCTAAGTAAGTAGTACAAGTCATATGGGAATGCATTATTTTCTAATTTCTGAAGTTTGTGTTTTTTCAAATGTATTTGTATGCAATTGGTTTTTTTTTTGTGATACCTATTTTTTAGTTTCTTCAAATTTAATGAACACTTTAGAGTGACTTAATAGTTCTTCATCAATTCGGCCAAAACATTGATGAAATCATCAAAAAACCTACTAGCATCCGGGAATCCTTTTTTAGATGATATTGGTGCTATGTTTTCTTTGCATTCATTAGATTAGTTGTTTTGCATAAACCGTTGTATATAACTTTGAAACCTCTCTTCTTAGTCTAATACAAAATAATGATAATACCCCCTCGATTTTATTATTTTTGTTACCAAAGGAAATGCCTCCTAAAAGAGCTTCATGAGTCCTCAAAGTTGTTAACCAAACATGAGGAGATTATATTAAACCAATTTAACGGTTTTTTTAAATATCATGGAAAAAAGTAATATAAGAGAATGACTTCAAAATTAAACTCGATCATGATGTTACAACAACGCTTAATGATATTTGAAATCGTTCGTCCCATCGTAATTATCCATCTGGCATATGAGGGTTATATTTTAAAAAATATTTTAGAGAGTCAATATTTTGCCATGATGTACTGTGCGACCTTATACCTCTTGTGAACTTATTCCTTTGTGACAAATTTTTCCTCTCATTTTCATTTCACATGTCATACACTGTATATATATATATATGGTCAATACTAGACTTCTCTTTATCTTTATCGGTTTGGACGTACTTCTATAAAACATTTACTATATCCCATACTGCATCATCTTTAATGTGTGTCATCTTGTGCTTTTCCATACCTTAAATTGAGGATAATTTTATTGGTCAGTACTCATAGTGTCTCATTTATATTTGTTAATTGGGTTTTTCCCTTCTCTTATATTTGGATATGAATCACTTTGGACCTCAGGTATTCCTCTGTCAGTTCTTTAAGTTGTAGCTTTAATAGGCGGATTGTCAAATAATGAGTTTCTTCAACCCCCTCTCGTATTGTTTGGTATTGGGAGGATTAAAGCCTAATTTGTTTTTATATCCTACCATAGTGGTCTCTGTATGATCATGCACTCTAATTATCTATGTGTTATGAACTACTTGAATCATTGACAGACTTATAGTTGGATTTTCCATGATATATAATAGGCAAGAACTGTTGAAACTCTTGGAAGCTTGAGTCGTGACTTAGTTGCAGAGACGTCTAATAATTCTAAAGGTTGAGATAAGCTGTCAAAGACTGGTGATCACTATGTCGAGAGAAATACATGTTGATTCAAAATAGGTTGGTCTGAAGTATGATGGTCAAAAGTAAGCTGATCCAAAGCACCACTTTGATTGGAAGCGAGTTAGATTATAACACCACAATAGAACCGAATCGGAGTATTTTGTTTGATACTTCTCTTATATTTATTAGGTATCCTATTTTTATCTTATTATATTAATTATATTCTTTATATCAATTATATATTTTATATATCAATTTGATCTTTTTACTTAAGTAAGATGTCCTTATATTATTACGTTTTGTTTTATTTGTTGCTCGTCTTGAACATGGTAATTAATCGTTATTCAATAGGTTTGTTTAATCGTACATTTGTTCTTACCTAGGCCTAACGGTAGTAAATTCTCAAAAAAGTGGTGCAGTGAGCGTTGAACAATGGTAGAATAAGTCAAATGAGTAAAATGATCGAGACATGTAGGTTGGAAAGGTAGATCTTTC
This sequence comes from Limnanthes douglasii subsp. nivea, assembly GCA_036936605.1. Lineage (NCBI taxonomy): Eukaryota > Viridiplantae > Streptophyta > Magnoliopsida > Brassicales > Limnanthaceae > Limnanthes > Limnanthes douglasii. Next base: position 101,948,883 of record JAUPFV010000004.1, read on the forward strand.
GTAGAAACCAGCAATCCACAAAAAATGAGTTCCAAGAGCTTAGCATATAAAAAATTGAAGAATCTAATAATTTCAATCTCTAGAGAATTAAGGTTAATGCTTACCTAGTATAGAAGGGATTGGCTGCTGCTATCGATGATAAATCTATACAGGTTGATGTTGCGATACTATTTAAAGCTCACATTAAGCTTATAGTTTCGTTGGGAGACCAACTCAATTCAAAATACCTTTCTTCATACTAGCATGTTTCGGCTCATCATGTATCTTTTTCAACATAATAGTCACTAATTCGATATCTTGTCTCAGCCCTTGGGATCATCAGAAGTCTCTTTGATTAAGTCGCGGCTCAAGATTCAAAGAGTTGATCTGTTCTTACCTAATATGTCACGACATATCCAAATCTCATATAGTCCTAGGATAATATATGCTGACGAGTTACTTCTAGCCTACACCTAACAACATGAATCACAAAAAACCTAAAAATATATGAAAATATGTCTAAATATATTTTTATTAGATTCACATGTAGTGGTGCATGAAACATATTTGGTATTTGTCTTTGTGCTTTGTGTTTTTTCGTATACTATAATGATTTCTCATATGTCGTGTATATATTTCAATATATTTTATCCATGTTAATCGCAAACACACATTTAGAAAAATGCTTACTAATAGATGAAAGTATGTTTGAGTAACATTATTCATGTTAATCTCAAGTTTATACACCAAAAGATACCTATCTAACACTCGAAATAATGTTTCATCACAATATATTCACATTAATAGCAAAGAACATTAAAATAAATAGACTCGCCTAATACACAAAAAAAATCAATATATTTTACTCATGTTAATCACAAACACACCTATAAAATATAGCTAACAAATATATGAAGAACATTTCATTAAATTATACATGTTAATCTCAAGTTTATATAGTAAAACAAACTTATTCAATATTTGAAATTATATTTTATGATAATGTATTCTCGTTAATAACAATCAAACATTAAAAACATATTCACCTAATACATTTTATTCTTGTTAATTACAATCAAACCATTAAAACATATATAACCAATACACTAAAACATATTTCATCATATATGTTAATATCAAGCTTATACACCAAAACATGCATATTTAATACTCGAAATCAGGTTTCATTATAATTTATTTAAGTTAATAGCAATCGAGTGTTTAAAAACAACATGCAAAACTAAAAATCGATATTAATAAGTTACATAACACATCTAACCAAATTTATTCATGTTAATTACATACTAAAACTAAACATGAACTTTAGTAAATTACAAACCACATATAACAACCAATTTTTTTATGTTAATTGCATACAAAATTAGTTTAAACCTTAGAGAGTTTCAAAAAATACATATAACAACTAATTTATTCATGCTAAATACATACTAAATTCAAAAATAAAAATTTAAAGCTTAAATTAAACAAACGATATCAATATAAAACTAAAATTAACCTCTTTGTATTTTGAACTACAAAAGAAAATTGTAGTACACGACAAAATAGAAGGACAAATAAAAAATGATTAAGTTACAATCGAATTGAAGAATTAAATATTTAAAAATATTTTGAAACTTTAATAAAATCGCAAAAATCTGGATAAAAATATATAATTGAACCTATTTCTTTATCCTTGATCATAACAATAAAGGGTTGTAAATGATACAGTAAAATCATACAGAGAAAGAGGTTAACTATCTTCGAAATTAGAGAATTAAAACTTAAAACTAGTTTGAAATAACGAGAAACTTACTTTTTACGAATCCTAGTAAATTAGAATTTATATCGATTTAGAGTTTTTAGTAGAATGTAATTTATAAATAATGATATAAAGTGTCTCGGATGGGATATAATGTGTTTTAGACGATGAAATCAACAAAGAATGATCTAATCATATTTATATATTTTTTAAATTGATTTTTTTATTATCAATAAGATATATAATTAAATAAAAAAAATCAAATTATAACAAATCAAATTTAAAATTTTGTTAATAAATACATTAATAAGACACCGGTTTATGCTAAACTAGTGGTTCCAAATTAAGTTCACCAACAAAATATATAAATTGTTCCGGATTATTCTAAAAATAATCCGGTCTTGTTAGATTTTCATTTAGATTATGAAATTATCTAATATTAAAATCGAGTTTGAAATGATATATTAATTTTCATGTGTTTGATTTGTGTTTAAACATTGAATTCAGTTATGAATTGAAGGTCTTTAAAAGGGTTCCTTGAATAACAGGTTGTTAGTTTTTGCACATGTACTTCCACCAACGATTTACTTCAGCATTGTAACTATCTTACACCAGCAGGCATTAACGCTACAGTGTTGTCCACACCGTAGCAACAACGAAAAAAATATAACGTTGTCGGCGTACTTCGTCTCACCAATGGCAAATATCGGACAATAGGTGGATCAAAATGTTAAAAACTAAAATTATTTATAAAATATAGGAATAGTTTAGTTTGATCCTAACAAATTTATCTTTAAAAAATATAAATATGAAACTAAAAATATACTTTTAAAGTTTGATTTGTTTATTACAGTATCAGTATTATAATCAATCAAAATAAGCGTGTGTGGACTAGAGCATCAGGGTCAACTTCGACAATGAAACAGATTTGCCATAACTACAAACCGCAAATCTCCCCCAACCAATACTCTACCCGTCACTATTCAATCCTCGCCGTTGATTTGTTCTAAAATTATTATAAAAATACGAACAAAAAATCTTAGTGACCTATAAACCAATACCTTACCAATGACAAGTTCCACGTCAATTCATCAAACACTGTACCTGTATTTTTAAAGCTGTCACAGCTCGTTCTTTTCAAGGCTGAATATTCCACACATTAAGTAGACCCTTATAGTTTCAAATCTTTTAAGTTCTATTCTATAGTTTGAGTTTGATCATTTTCTTCTTATAGTTTGTATAACTTATTTTTTTGGTAACAATCTTTTTAAAAAGTTATACGTATACGTATACATATAATATTAAATTTTGATTTTGGTTTTTTACAAATAAATATAAATGATCATTAATTAATTTGTTTCGATTTTAAAAATAAAATAACCAGTAATAATTTGTTTTTTCATATGTATATATAAATAATCCATTGATTTAAAAAAGGAGAGTTTTGACTTTACAAATTACAATTAGATCAGTCGTTGGACCTTTTAAAATTAGATGCTAGCTATATTCAAACCTACGGATTTATGAAATAATTTTAAGAATATTTATTTGGTTCCAATTATGATGTTTTTTCTCTATATTTTTAAAACTGGGTATTGGTAATAATAGAAATTCGTCGAAGAAAAAAAAGATTTTTTTTTGTTTTCTTTGAATCCAAATAAGAGAACAAAGAAACCATTCAAGAAAGTTAGATAAAGAAGTTTCAGTAAGAACTAGCACTAGATTTCGTTTTTTCGGTGTTCTCGTTGAAACACGCGGACGTACTCCTTGTTTTTGGGGACATTGATCCGAAGCTCGAGTACGGTTCGTGCAACGTTACGTACTCCTTGCTTATGGGGACATTGATCTGAAGCTCGAGTACGGTCCGTGCAACGTTTTTCTTCTCTACCATGACAAATCAACTGATTTAAAGTAGGTATCGCTCTTTCTTTTGTCCTTTTTTTTTATGGTTGTTCTTCCCTATGGAGTTAGCTTGTGAATGAGAATAAAGGTGTTCCCTGCGCACTCGTGAAAATAACTGATTTCTTCTTTGTGATGATAATCTTATTTTATTAGTAGCCATGATTGGGGCTATTGTACTTACTATGCAAATGACTACTAAGGTGAAAAGACACGATGTATTCTGACGAAATGTTATTGATTTTAGGAGGACGACATACCCCTACTTTTAGTAGATGGAGATGCGCACCTTGGAAATACGGATGAAAAAAACTTGCCATGAGAGATTGGCATGTGGGTCCGTTGCGGTAGAAGGCCTTAGCTGGTGATCTGGGGTAAAAGGCAGAAGATCATGATGTATCGAAATTTTCATAAAGTCCAAATGGAACTGGCTGGATCGAATTTCCCTCAAAATAGCTTAAGACTATCAAACAATCTCTTCAAGAATCATATCGAACTAAATCTGAATGGATGTAGGGTTAGTCCTGGCCAGGAAGATCACTTCTACAATGGAACTACATCTTTACTTCAGAGTTTGAAAGTGAAAACTTACTCATACCCGACATAATATATTTATGGGCGAAGCTATTTTCCTCATCGTATTTTTTATTTCCTCCATATTTGAAAAAAAAACTCATCACTTGTTTTTACTATCTTGCCCTCATTTTACTTTCGAATTTATAATTTGATGTCATTAACCATTATAAAATCCTTATATCAACAAACACATGATTAAACCAAATTAAATCCAATATATATGATTTAGCTTCCAAAATTAAACCCTAAAAACAAAAACAAAAATCAAATTTCTTAACGATTACTCATGGAAGAGGACGATACCCAAACAAAAGATTTAACATCGGAGAACATCACCCAATCAACCAACAAATTAATTTAATCTTGTTTTTTAGTTTTACATTCATGTAATTTAAAATGCAGTGTTAAAAAATTCGAAAATCCCGACTTGTGTAAGTTTTAGTAGAAAATAACTAATTCTGAGACAACAGATAGGAATGAGTTTCTTTTTTTCTAGAACAAAACACCTGATTCCGAGACAACACCTAGGAATCAGGTGCATTTTTTTTATAAAAAACACATGGTTATTGAGACAGTACCTCGGAATCATGTGTTTTTTATATAAAAAATGCACTTAATTCCGAGATGTCGGCTCGGAATTAGGTGCATTTCGTCTGTTTCAATAAATAATGGTACATTTTTAACTGTTGTTGCTTTTTTTAAATAACTAATGATTTCTACCTTAGAAAAATTTGAAAAATAATCTGTCGTTGTTTTTCAAGATTAAAAGATAAACCGAATAGGTGGCTAGGGTTTGTTATTTTTCAAGATTTGAAGAGAAATCGGAAGAGGATGCCGTTTTTATTGTGGTTAGGATAAGGTTAGAGTTTATGCGTGATTGATGGTGAGAAGCTAATAGGGCTCGTTGGGTGTGCATAAGTTAATAGGGTGGGAGATAGTTGAGATGGTGGTAGAAGTCGATGGAGTTGCCGGAGAATGAATGAGTTTTGGGATAAAATAAAAAAAAGTAAATATGTTATTTCCTTTATGGAAGAAATAACAAAGTGGAGTTTTTAATTATTTATGGAGGAAATAAAAAATCTGATAGAGGAAATAGTTTCACCTTATATTTAATTACTATTATAATAAACACTATCAACGTATACCTAAAACAATTATATACTAAACACTTAAAAGATAAAACTTCATTTTTTTTCTAAGATTACAATTTTATTTTTGAAAAAAATATATAAAGCCCAACAAATTTATTTTCAACCTTAATTGTAGCCGCATTAATTATCGTAAGTGATAAAAAATAACAATAATGACTATATATGCAAATATGAAAAAATGCACCCTAAATGCGTAAAGCAGAACACCGTTAGTACGGAAGTGACACATTGGCGGTATATTTCATGTGCACTGTCAGTTTGTGGGTGGCCTTCCATACTTCCGATATCATGGCTTTAACACCGATAATATAATATAAAACCCATTTTTGACGCCTAACTTTATGTTGTATATTTTTTTCATATATTTTTATTACCATTTATGTAATTTGACATTATATGAGAGAAATGATACATATCGAATTGCAAAGGATTGCGTTATAGAATATAATGATGTATTATGATTATTATGTGTAAGACATATTATGTCACTCGGTTAGGAATACCAACATATAAGACATGTTAATATTTTACTAAAACGTATCGATGTTGTGAAAAAACAGAAGAAAAAAATCTTCAAATATTATTTGAAATCGAGAGATTTGGATGGTATAATTGGTTAGTAGGTCTAAAAGATCTTGAGATAAAGTCTACAGTATTGAAAGAACGTGTGTATATTTTCGAGCTTAATGGAATTATGGTTACTCCAAATTTAGGGTCTTTACTGCTTATATCAAGATTCACAATCATCTAATTGTAAAACACGTAGAAAGACATTTGTATGTGAGATAATTTTGTAAAGAAAAACTGTAATTTTTACAACATTCTACCTTAAAGGGAACTCGTCCTCAACAAATTTTGATCATAGTGAAACATTTAAACGATAAAAATATACCGTTCATTGGTACTATATACAAAGCTTGATAAAAACACTGTATATTAGAGAAAGTTTGTTGTTCATAATTGCAATACTTGTTAGATAAACTCAAAATGTTTAATTATTTTGAATGACATAACTCCAACCAAGATCAAAGTGATATCAGTATTGATATTTCTTTACATATCTGGTTACTGTAGATTTGTTACAAAAGTTTTAGAAAGTACTAAAATTGAATATCACTTGCGAGACAATAAGGTATGAGATGTCTTTTTTGAGATTTTCTGAGCAATCTCTACCGGGTTGATTGTTTATGTTGAATTATGTTTATAAACTTAACCATTTCAAATGGGTATTAGATTATTTGCAATCGTTGATGTTAAATAAATGCACCGAAAAAAGTGTATATGGTTTTAACAAATGGTGACTTAGCATTGATGAATGGTCTTGACTGAGTGTTTAAAAAAATGCATATGTTATTTCAGTGACATATTAATAAGAACATCATTGCGAACACGTATAAGTACATGAATGAGCTAAATATGTTTTTATAAATTTATGGGTTGTTGAATTAAAATAATATACTCGGAGACAGAACATGATTCCAAGTATAATCAAATGAGATAAAATATGAGTTCAAAAATTATCTTCAAGCAATCGAATTCACCAACAAGTCCTGGTTAATTCCTTACATCGATAAGTTTGCCACATGAAAAACTAACAAGTTCTTGGATTTTAGAAATACTACCACTAATCGGATACATAATGGTTATTCCCGCATAAAGCATATATTTTGTACGAGTAAGCTTAACTTTCTATTTTTTAGATAAGTTTCATTGTTTAGTCGAGATACAATATGGGTTAATGAAAGAATTATTTAAAAATAGTCGTATTGTATCACAACATAAATTTGAAGACACGATGTTCATCAAACTCAAAGATGTCTTAATCACCGTTTTGGATTTTTTTTTATGGAATTAGATGGTGCTAAATATATTGAAATGATGGATGGAATTTGCACTTGTGCGATACGATCTACGTAAGGTATATCGCGTTGAAACAAGATTTTTAAATTATTAATAAAAGGCATATCGAAACATTTAGAATCTTTATACGATCATCAAAAGATGTTAGATATATTAGAACTTATATATCTAACACTGGTAGATCTATTGAAATAAAAATTGGATAAAGTTGTTCACGTTGTCATGAAAACTAACAACGCATATAACATATTTACAAGAAATAGTTTGAAATAGTATATCCGTAAAAATCGTACCCGTTAGATCCTTACAGATTCAGAACACCATGGTAGTTAACCGGTCAAACTTAAATTATCACTCGCATCGGTCACTAAACAAGATAAATTATATTTCAAACACATGTCAGATTTGAAAAAAGTAAGTGCACATTTGTTAGGTAATATTTTTAAAACTCTATCATTCATACTATGAAGAGGGAACAATACTTTACGAGTCAAATTACTGATACAAGCTAGTGGGTATATATATCCGTACACCGAACTTTTGGTAGTTATAATTACCATGATATTGTCCTTATCGAGTTGATCTATTAGTTGTAGTGAACCACTAATAATAAAATAAATAAGCTACAATATTGGTTCCAAACTACTGTTCGTGAGCTAAATGCTTACATCAAACAATTTCATTTATACTATATTATTTTCATAATTGGTATTAACGATGTTAAACTCGATGGATATTGCGGGTATCGGTTAGTTTCGTATGACTTGTACAACCAACATGATGGATATCATATTATTATGAGGGGAATTTACGATGAGCTTATGGATAATGTTAAAGTTTATATGCATATATTTAACGGTAAAGACGATTTAGTAAAGGTCAGTAAAAGTATACCAGACTATGAAGATATTGTTGGTATAAAAAACTAGATGACAATATCGGAGTTGGAGGATCGCAAACGAATCAAAGTTTACATGCATCATCAATTTTGTAACATAGTTTACGGATATAAGTTTCATTATTCTACCATTACAAGAGCACCCCATCTGTTCTCTCAGAGGAAGAAATCATGCTTGATTTTGTTAATAAAAATCATTTCATCTATGTAATTATTTCATGTTTGCATATAAAGTTATTTGTTGAATCAAAATGATATCTGCGCCCTCAATTATTTTTATTTTTATATAGTTTTCTATTGCGTAGGATGCACTATGTACACGAGTACACTTGTTGTATCAAATTACACAGCTTAGAAGCGACATATTGAGAATTAGCTATTACAGCTTGTTATAAAAATATCGAGATATTAAACTTCGTAAACTTTAGATAATCAAACTCAAAGTAATTAATTTTGAAGAATTTGTTTCATATTAAAGTCAAAATATTTTGGAACTATTTTTCATAGTAAGCTTCGTTCGTTTAATGTTATTATACTAACATGTTGATTTAGCATAAACATCTATATATTTATTGTCAAACTTAAAGTCACAAGATTAAAAATAAAATGATAATACATAAATTGCAAAAATAAATTATGAGATATGAATAACACAACCGTTTAAATACGGTTAAATCTATAAAATAATTATACTTTTATACGATTAGTTTCCACATTTTCTTGATCAACGGGGAGGACTTTTATCTTTTCCAACATATGTTTTTTCATATAATAGTAATAACCAAATCAAACACCATGCATACCACTTCTGCGATATTATACAGGAGGTGAAAAATCCAAAATTTTAAAAACCGATTTCAAATATACAAACTCAATAGACACTTCTTCACGATCTCGTGCAAGTAGCTTCAGACATGAAAAACATGTACTAATCTTACCATACATGTAGTAAATTATGTAAACAATTGCATTAAAAAACTCATTTGTTTCATACGCCCTTGTTCTCTCCATATCGGTAATGACTTTCAACAAATGGTTGTTTTCTTGCATTGTTCATTCCATATCGACAAAATTCGAAGTTTTGTTTGTTATATTATTTTATAGATGAAGATATAAGATATGTTTTAGTAGGTATATCTAGAGAGGTTATTGATAAATTAGGCTATACAAGAGAGAAATATTGTTGCTGCCAAGAAAGTTTAGTTGGCGGAAAATTATAATGGGGGGGGGGGGGGGGAGTACCAGAGAGGTATAGAACCTCTCAATTTTTTCTTGTAACGAGAACTAGTGGTCCAATTCCCTTCCACCATCATTTTATGCCTTATTGGTACAATGACGATGCACTTTGGGCCTAGTCTTCGTGGACTTGCGAGATTATAAATGTAGGTTGTCATATAATTGTCATGAATTAAATGTTTATGACAATATGTCCAAATAGATTGCCGATAATTAATTCACTTATCTTTTTAAAGATGGCGTGACTAGTTGAAGAGGATCCGGTGAATTCGTATCGTATAACTCTATCTGACATATATACTTGGATTGTATCCATAATTGAATAAACAGATTTTATATAATGCAAATGATAAAAATAATGTACTATAAGAAATAATAATAATATATTCTAATTATTATTAGCAATAAAACATATAAGTTTACTCACATTATTGTCCGTGAGATCAGTATGAGGGTCGTGGTAACTGGTTTTTAGTGTCACATTCAAGTCCACCAACTTCTTTGGATACCATCTAATTATTTGGCATTTATACGATGTAAGAGGGCTTCATATGAACTCAAAAATATGGGAAATGGTCGTAGATCCACAATCTAACATAGCGATGAAACCATAGGTTTTTCAAGGACGAATTTGACGTATCTCCTAAATTGTGATACACATAGCCAACACATTTGTTCATCAAACTATCTACTTTATAGCATATTTTATATAGTCTAAAGCCAATAATTAATATTCCTTCACAGACTTTTGACTGATATCAACGTATATCTTGTATCTAAAAAAATACGTAAGATATACACTATAGTTATCAGTGGCGTGTGGTGGTCTGTGGCGAAGAGTGATATAAAAGCCACAACAGCGAGACGATAGCCACATGACATGTTGTGATCCCTTACCTGAATAATATATTTATAGCACATAACTGTAATTTAAATAGTACTATTTAGACAATTAAACTAACAATAATAAATTAAATTATATGCATTGCATTTTTTGTAGCTTTTCTTAACTTTCGACATGATATCGTTTGATTCTACACAACTGAACTCGAATATAGCGTTAATAAAAACTAGAATAAAATTTGTATTTTTTTAGGTTATAGAATTTAAAAAGTTTGAAACTACATAGTATCACTGTAATAGAAATAATTTTTTTATATTTCAATTTAATTTTATCTAATCTAAAATAAATAAATTACAAAAATAATGAGAGGATTAATTAGGCTACGAACAGCCTTGCACATAAATCAATATTTTTAATTTGTTACCGTATGAGTTGTAGATAAATTTGGGCCAATATATTATGGGCTAGAGAATTTGAAAAGGTCTAGTCAAAACCCAAACTCATAGGATGGTCCGTAATCCTGCAAACATAATATGGAAAAATAAAATTGGTAAAGAAGAAGCCCATTTTTTAAAATCCTAGGTAGGGATAAAGCAGTCATATATAATCCCTTTAACTCACACATGTGAACTTCCTCTGACATAGCAGCTGCTGATTTCCTAAAGGGAAGAAAACAGACATGATTGATCTTAAAATCCAGAACCGTCTCCTATTTTGCGTGCTCGATTGCGGGAAGAAAAATGTTTGGCTCGATCTAAATGAAGGGAATGAAATATCAATGGCCAACTCTTTTATGTTTCATTTTATCTTATTCTCTTACGTTTATCTTGCTTAATGTGTCAGACTTAGTGTGATGCATCATGGAGAGCGCATAGACGCACACTTTGTGGTGACCGTGGCGCGCCACAGCGGCATACTACCATGGCAGTCACCATAGTACCACATCACGACTATTGTATACACGTGAAGCTTGACATACCATTTTTAAGTCCGTCAAATCCAGATACTCATCCACTATGAAATATATTTATCAGTCATTTCAAAACCTAAGCTCACTTATCTTTTCATCTCTAACTCTTGACAAGCAACATGTATCGGAATTTCCAACAATTGGGAATACTTGGTATACATCTTATCTTTTGTATCATGACGGTACACTTCCAATAGTCTAACCTCCACTAGGAGGTCTGTCATAACATATATATCATTTAACATGATAGTCATATTCTCGAAACTAAACTATAATGTATTGGTCTTTTGGTGTCATTGTTTGATGAAAACTTTCATTCAATTAGGTTTTTATTGAACTAATTTAGATGATAAACGGGAGGACCAAATGAAGTATCAGAAAAAAAAAACATCTATATAACAGTTTTGTTAATTATGTCCCACTTGACCAATATCGTGTAATGAGACTAGATGCGAGGAAAATTACGAGACTGTAACAAATAATGAAACTAAGAATATTATTATAATTTATAAATTATATATATAAGCCAAGTATTATATAAATATAGAAGTATAAAACTTTCCCTCCATACGAGAGTGTTGTATGTCTCATGGTCTTTGTAGTTCGAAAATAGTCAGATGTTGTTGGGATCTAAAACAACATACATTCTCTTTTGTTTTTCTTTGCTTTCCGTTAAAAAGACACACATTTATCCAAATATTCGGTTGAATATCTTGAATCTTCATCAATACCACTGTTAGGCATATCAGATTTTGGTGCTCAATGACTAAATGATCCACCTCTATCTTTCGTGATAGTTTTCACAATAGTTTGTCTTAACCCATTGGTGATTCAGTAGAAAATCTTTTTTATGTGTTCAATCTTTGGCTCAACTAGCTCAAACTGAATTGGCAATGTGCCAGTAACTCGACAATGATTTGTTAGAGGAACTAGTCTTTAAAAACAAATATCATGTGTGACTCTAACATCGACAAGAATTTTACGTGGTCATGATGGTTGGGTCTAAATAACATAATCAAAGTTATATCATATAATATGAATAAAACACAAGCTAAAAGGAATATCCCCCCCCCCCCCCAAAAAAAATCATAACCTCAACTACTGAAATATAGCAAAATAAAAACTAGATTAATTCGATTATTAGAACGCCACAACACTCTTAAATTATATACTAACACATATGCTAATCTAAAAAACAAATCTAAGATTTATCAAGAACAAATGAGAACAAAAAGACTAAGAAAACCCCAAACAAATACTTACTTAGGATTCTCCTTAACAACTTTAGTTCGAACCATTAAAATTTAACACTGGTAAAAATATTTCCGATCACTAAAGTAAGTTCGTCAGAATTGATGAGAGAAAGTGAAATAAGAGAGAAGAAATAAAATAAGATAACAATACAAATCTGGAATTTACTATTATATAATCATAAAATTAGGTTCATATAGCTCAACTCATATTTTTATTTAAATTTACAAATTAAAATTCTCTCGTCATAAAATTTGTGATTATATATAAAAAAATCTTGATAGTTAGACAAACAACCGCTCTAAATGTTTTTAAACTATTAATCATAATTGTATAGTTTATTACAATTATTTTAATTAGTATTCTAAAAGTGTAATATTTTCAAAGGTATGCAAAACCAAATTTTACTTCCATCTAGTATCTATGTTTCACTATTACTTACCTAATACCCTTTTTTGTTTTTTTATATTATATTATTATTTAAAAGGTCCGTATATTTTAAACCAGAGCTCGAAAAAGAAAGATGAAAGTATCACCGACTTTGTTTTTAAGACTTACAAAACTAGATCCATCGATGATACTTTTTTATTTTATTTTGCATTAAAAAATATCCGAGACCATGTATAAACAAACATGCGAGACCATGCATAAAAAACATGCTAAACGAGACATTACCAAATATGGAAGCCCATGCATAAATAACATGTACGACCATACATAATCATTCATTCTAGACCAAAATTAAAAAACATGCGAGACCAGACATAATAAAGTTGAGAGATCAAATTGTTATTGAATAATGCGAGACGATAAATAAAAGATTACTTGAAACGAGACATTGTTTTTATTAAGACGAACAAAACTAGATTAATTGGTGATACTTTTTTTTTTCCGGTGAGACCCAGTAAACCTGATCTCGCATCGTTATCATCAAGTAATACATGTATCACATCTCTCCGTTTCATTATACATGGTCTCTCATCAATCTACTCTCATCATGTTTCTATGACATAATTTAAAAATGATTGATCTCTTAACTTTATCATGATTTATTATGCATGGTCTCACATGTTTATTTATATATGGTCTCGCATGTTTTGTTATGCATGGTTTTGCTGTTTTATGGTGAAAAATATATAAAAATATCATTAATGGATCTAGCTTTGTACGTTTGAAAAAAACCAAAACCGATGATACTTTCAGATTTTTTTCCAAACTACGTTTTGAAAGATACAAACTTAAACAAAAGAGTAGGAAATATAATTTTGGTTCAAAACAAGAGAAGAGGTTTACTTGTGTTTTCACCTTGGTCCTAGTATCTATTGGTAGTAAACCATCTTTAAGTATTATGTGGTGATAAGATATTTAGTTTTTATTTAGCTCAAATAAAACTTTATTAAAGTAATGCCCCAATCGGGTTACAAAGAGTACACTAATATTTGACGATATTGGTCAATAAAATATACAAGAATAAGAAGGCATCAAATTGAAAACTAAAATTCAAATAGCCCTCCAAAAACAGACAAACAGAGACTTCCATATAGATCTTCAACTGAATTGCGGAATGAGCTGCCTAATTCTTCAAGATTCATTCTTCTTCTGAATCCATAGCTTAACAAAATAGAGATCTTTTATTATGGTTACGATTTTCTTGAAGTATATTGCTCGAAAAAGCTGGATTAGGCTCCCATGTTTTCTTATAGATGACTGAATGATGCTACACAGTTGAAATTTCGCATTTAGATAGTTTGGATGGTAAATAAGAAGGGAGATTGCAGAATCATTTAAATTAAAGTTAAGAATTTTTCATCTCTGACTCTCTAAGTTTAATGATTGCTTTTAGGTGAGCATTGTAATAAGATATTTAGTTGAGTATTTATAAATAGCTCACCTATTTTAAAATAGAAAAATATTCATAAATATCCAAAAACAAAGTTATTATCGTATATATCTAAAATAGACCCATTTAACTTTCTTATTTTCTATGTAGTACCCAACTATTTTTCATAAAACCCAAAATACTCTATTATACGAAATCATTAAAAACATGTATATTCTCTCTCATTTGTTTTTGTTGTTGTGATTTTAATTTTTAAGAGTTTATATATTTTAAATCATAATTTTAAAAAAAAACTGGTACTACAATTGGTTGTAGTATTTTAAGACGAACAAAACTAGATCTATTTGAATCTTTTTTTACAAGCGATGAGAGTTTGCAATATATGAGACGAGAGTTTACCATACGAAAAACGAGTGTCGCGGGATGACAGACGAGAGACTGGAATTGCAGGACTAGTATAAAATGTAATTTTTAGATTATAGATCAAAGATAAAAAAAAAAACTAGATACGATATCAAGATTAACTAAGCTCGCGAAAAAATATCATATTTTGTTTTGTTTGCTTTAAAAGATTATAATTATAATTTTTATTTTCTAAAATTAAAATTAAAAACAATTAAAAAAAATTATGTACGCATATTTTTTTTATATAGAAAATATATTCTAAATAGCAATTATGTAAATTTCTAGACATTAAACCGTACTGAGAATAAAACTGTCTGAATAATTATACCGTAATTCACGTGTTTTAAAAAGCCTAATAAATTTTAGTTTGACTTATTTTAAAGTATATGGGTCGAATTGATAAAATCCTTATATTTAAGGCATGTAGAGTTAAAATCCTAGGAAAAAAGTCTTGGCGTCTTAAATCTTCTTCTCTCCAATTCTTCCTATTTTTCCATTTCTTTTGTAATTTTCTTTACATTTTCATGTCGAAGTCTCTCTCCATTCTTTATATATCTTAATTCAACTCCTCTACTTCAATTTCTATCGCCGGCGGCATAGACTGAAGAAGATGGATCAATTGACTTCTGGTGCTAGTAACCGCGTAATCGCAATCTTCAGAATCCTAAGAACTTCTCTGATTTTCCTACAATCCCTAGTTTTGTCTCTCGTCGTGCTCCTCCTCCCACGCCGCCGCCTCTCTCCACCGGTATCCGCCGCAGGAATCGACACGCTACCGCAGTCGCAGAAGCGGTTGCGGCTGAAGTCGGCATGGAAGCGAGAAGAGGAGGACACTGCGAGGAGGAGATCGCTGGCGGAGGCGGTGGAGATGAGGTTCCTCGACGGAGACGGTAACGTTATCCGTTGGAGTACGTCGGTGCTCATCGGTGCTAGAAGTAACGGTCTTTTTTGCAGGTCTTGGTTACCTGTTGACGAAGAATTGAAGTAAGCAACCCCTCTCTCTCTCTAATTCTTTTACTTTGTGAACTTGGACTAGTAATGAACTGTACTATCTTTAGGTTTATCTACTCATGATCATCTACTTAAATGTATCTGCTAATTATAATTCAGATTTTCACTGACATTGCACTTTGCTTTACCATTGATTTCGTTTTGTGTTTTTCATTCCCAGAATGATCAATCATATTTCTGTTTAGTTACGTTTTGATTGGGTTTTTGTGGTGCAGATTGTACATCTCTTAATTCGTTAATGTTTTGCTCTAAATCGCAGGGGTATTTTAATCATCATACATGGATTGAATGAGCACAGGTAAATTCTCTTGCTTGGATTCATATGCGTTTTAGTTACCTATCGAAATGACCTGTCATTGAGAACTCTAACACTGTTTTGGTATTGGTTTCTAGTGGAAGATATGCTCAATTCGCAAGGCAGCTAACGTCCTCCAGTTTTGGCGTATATGCTATGGATTGGATTGGTAAGTAATATATATAAGCTTTCATATAAATTGGATTTGTTACCTTATTTGTTTCTTACATTAGGAGGTCGTTATTGTCTATTTCTAGGTCACGGTGGGAGTGATGGCTTGCATGGATATGTTCCTTCGCTTGACCATGTTGTAGCAGACACTGTAAGTATCCATATCGTTTGAATTCAGAGCAAGGTGTTCTGTCTTTTTCTCTCACGTGTGTTTTTAATCCGACTCAAGTCTGTCAAATATAGCAATCCACAATGGGTCTGGTTAAGGCAATGTATGGCCTAGAGATTCTAATAAACCCAAAAGCAGTCATTTTCACTTTTCACGTTTTCAACTGTGGCTGTTGATAGGGCTGTTGTAATGTTGATATTTTCGATCAGATTACTGACTTGTTAAGAATCTATTTCATGTTTGCATATCCTTCTCAAGTAATTGTTTTTGTCGCATCATTTCTGGATAAAAACACAGGAACAGTTTTTTTTCTTAGTTAACTGTTCGAAACTGATAACTGAGAGATAATGAAACATTAGCTTTTATTTTGCTTCGACTTTCCTAGTACAAGAAGTCATTAGTACGCCAAGCAATGTTTTCTCTTTTTGATATAACATGAGAATGAGATATGCCTTGGGGATAGTTTTCAAGCTTCTAATTTGTGTCTTAATTTAAATCTTGTATAATATTACCAATTATCTTTATAAAATCCATCTGTACAGGGAGCTTTCTTGGAGAAAGTTAGATCGGAAAACCCCGGAGTTCCATGCTTCCTTTTTGGTCACTCCACTGGTGGATCTGTGGTTCTAAAGGTAAGAAATTTGTTTAGTCCAGAAGGTAAGCTATGAAATAAGAATTTCTGCTGATTGTTTCTTTTCATTGTTTAGGCGGCTTCACATCCTCATATTGAGGAAATGTTGGTGGGTATTATTCTGACTTCACCAGCTTTGCGCGTTAAGCCAGCGCATCCTATTGTTGGGGTAAGTACAATATTTGCCTTCTTCTCTTTAGATCAGAAGCCTCTCTGCCATAGTTGTTGAATAAACTTGTGTTCTTTTATTGAGTTTTGGAAGTGAACCTAAATGGAGTGACAAACTGTGTAACCCAATTGACGGCTTTTGTCCTATTCTGAAAAATTGCTATATATCTAAAATCTGGGGTTGGACAAAAAGAATTATCCAGTTTGAAATTCGGTTGGATCAGCTGAGAATGCTAAGGTCCAACTCTTTATGGCATGTATGAATGAAAACGTTCCTTAAAATTTGTCTTTGCCTTTTTCTTTGTAGGCTGTGGCTCCTATTTTTTCTGTGGTAGTCCCACGGTACCAGTTTAAAGGTGCAAACAAACGCGGAATTCCAGTCACAAGGGATCCAGTTGCACTTCTAGCCAAGTACTCTGATCCTTTAGTCTACACAGGCCCGATCAGAGTTCGAACTGGACATGAAATACTTCGTATAACCTCTTACTTGACTCGAAGCTTTAAATCTATCACCGTCCCTTTCTTTGTGCTTCACGGAACGGCAGACAAAGTCACCGATCCATTAGCCTCTCAAGATTTATACAACGAGGCAGCTTCTGAGTTCAAAGACATTAAGCTATATGAAGGTTTCTTGCACGACCTTCTTTTTGAACCTGAGCGCGAAGAAATCGGACATGATATTATTTCATGGATGGAGAAACGGCTGGTTTCTACAGTCTGGTAAATCATACTTTCGTCCGAATAAAATTAGATACACTAGATATACCAAAATACAGAATGTATGTCGTTTGAATTTGTGACTTTTGTTTTTATCTATATGTTTCGGATATGTTTCTTGATCATGGAAATTTGTACTGTACAATTTATCTATAAGCAGACAAGATGTATATATTATTTTTCTATTAGGCGACTTATAACATAGGTAAGACATTTAAAGTCGGTTAAGCTTGTTGTGTGCTTTAGAAGTATTCATTTAAAAGCCATAGTTGAGCTCCCTCTGTTAGAGATTTCTCACGTGTCGCGACACCGCAGAAAACAGCGGATCACGGTATAGCTGTCACGACTGTCGTGCAAACCGTTACATAACGGCCGTTAATTTCGTACTAATAAATATGATACAAATGTTGTCATCAACAAGACATGTTTTCAAAGACAGTATAAATAGATATAATACAAATGTTGTCATCAACAAGACAGTATTACGGAACGGGCGTAGATTTAATATTATTTTTGTAATGTAATATTATTTTTGTAATAGAGTTATATCAATACTATTATTGTTTAATAAAAAAATTTGTTTTATAATTTATATATTATTATTTGAGAGTAATATAAAATTATTATAGTTTTATTATTATGGTTTGATGATAAATTTTACGTTGCACTAGTAATAAAATAATTGTTATTGTTCAATGATACTCTAATTTGTTATAGAATTTGTTATATTATGTGATTAGAAAATAAGAAGTTTATTGATTTAAATTTTCATATTTTATATTTTTGCGGACTACGAATTACAAATTAAACTAAATGTCTCTATAATGGTACCACAAGTTTATTGAGATATTTCTCTACTTTGGATTTGAGATTAATTCAGTTGAGAATTATGTGTATAAAAGTTCAATGGTAATAAGTTCTTTTTTTTGTTTATATTATATGTTGATGACATACTATTTGGCTAAATAAACGTTATATAATACAACAAATTTTCTATCGAACAAATTCGATATGAAAGATCTTGATGATGTAACTTTTGTATAAGAAATATAGATTTATAGTAATCATTCTCGTAGAATTCTATGATTATCACAAAAGATATATAGAGAGAGTATGTTATAGTGTTACAAACTAATAAATAACAAGAATTTTAATACCCCTATATAAAATATGACAAGTTAAGTCGTGGTCAATGTCTACAGATAAAACTTGAGATTGAATAAATGTAAAAAATTCCTTATGTTTTGGTAGATTGGATTTTGATGTATGCTCAAGTTTGTTTATATTCCAAACATTTTCTTTGTTTTTAATTTGTTGAGAAAGTATGTAACCAACCCAGGGATGGTTTAGAGAACAGTTAAAAGTTCTCTGATATCCAAAACAAACAAAATGACACATGTTGACATATAAATATTTGGATACTCTGGAGATCATTGAGTATTCTAGCTTGGATTTTGGTGGATGTGTTGACATAGTAAATGGAACTTTGGACAACATGTCCTTATTAGTTAGAGGTGTAATATTATGAAAAATTGTTAAGCAAACACTAATTACATAATCCATTGTGGAGACAATGTTTTTTACATACTTTGAGGCATCCAACCAAACATTATGGTTGTAAAATTTTATCGATTGACTACATATGCTAGAAGCGATAGAAGATCCCATGAGGATGTATTGTGATAATAATCCGCAACTCAATATTCGAACAGTAACATGAGCTCGTTTAAGTCCAAACATGTAGACATCAAGTTCGTGTTTGCTAAAACGAGATTTATAAGTCATCAAATAAGTACATAGTATATCGGCATAGAATCAATGGTAGCAAATCCTCTTAAAAAAGTAATACTACCTTCATTTTTTTCAAGAACACGCCATTATGATGAGTGTTGTTGATGTAGATGATGGTTAATTGAAGTGGAAGTTTTATAATATGAACAAAAATATATTTTCTATTTGGTTTTGTACACTTTGGTTTATTGCAATATAAGAATGAGCCATGTTCATTAAATTCTCTAATTTATTAAGTGGATCTCCACCTAAGTAAAAACCGTTAATAATAGACATGTGCAATTATGTTTCATATTATTTTTATGCTATACACCATATCTATGTAATTGATTTATGGTGATAATTTTATTTTTTTATGGTGACGTATTATCTATTTTATTAATAAAAAATAGGTTTAGAAATTCTATTAAATAAATACATCATTTGGTAACATATGATGATCCAAATATGAGATTGTTGGAAATTATGGATCAATATATACTTAATGATATATTTAACTAATTGTTAGTATACGGTCTAATTAAAACTTATTGATTAATTAAAATATTTTGAAAATTAGACAAATAGATAACAACCCATTACAGAGGTATTATATAGATACAAGGTCAATGGGCTCTACTAAAAATTGAGCCCACATAGTGGCACTTAGTTATAAAATAATAATTTATGGATTATATTGAATAAAAAGATTATATCAAATTAGGGTCTATTGTCGTAGAGCGAATTAAAGAGTACGTGTGCAATTAGGATAAAGTTTAACCATAAATGTGCTTCCATATAAAAGACATATAATTATATTTCTTCATTTATCGTAATATACACTTGTCCCTCTATTAATTGCAAGACTAAAGCTATTTCTTTTTTCCCTCTATTTTTTATTTTTATTTTTTCCTTGTTTTTCAAATTAACACCATCAGATTGATGATTCACAAGAACATAAAAGATCCAAAAAGAATCAAATAAAGAGGATCTTGAAGAAAATATCATCTAAAAATCATAACTAATAGACTAATATTATAAGTAAATTATTTTTTCTTTATAGTAGTTTACTCGGTAAATAAAAAGATCGATTGTTTTGTTGAAAACATAAACTAGATTAAACGATTCGATTTAGTCTAACAATTATAATCATAGTAGATTCTTACTCGATTAATAAGATTGTATGTTTAATCAAGTGAACAATATGTGTATTTAAATTTCAGTACATGATCTATAACAATTGAGAAATAGTTGTTATTTGAGTCGGCTATGATATGTATCTGGTATTCAAAAGCATGTTCTTTGGTTGAATTGTTTTTGAAATCATGATTATGGTTTCATTTTTTTATTTAAAATAATTGGAATGAAAAAAATGATTTTTTTCAACTCAATTTAAGATTCCGTTCTGCTGAAAATGAGAATTTTGAAACAAAACAAACCTTAAATCGTGTGAAAACTTTGAACAATACGAGTTTGATGCGACAACCTTTAATGCTTTATGAAGTAATTTCTAATGGTTCTTCACCACGATAACCCCTGATGTTATCGCAAAAACAAATTGATTCACCGCCGCAGAAGGGTGAGCTTGTCGTGGCGAACACATATTATTGCAACAAAAATTCATCGTTGCGATCATGCACCTACATAGGTGTTAAATTGCGAGTTAATTTCTTCGGACCTATAACAACATAATACATTTTGGTTACGTTTTTTTATGAGGGTAGTTAATTGAAAAGTGTTTAAAACGTTAAATGAAATTGCATAATTAAAGTTGTTCAGAGAACCGTAATCATAAAACCAATATATCAATAAATTGGTTTTGAATTGACTAACCTAAAGTTTAACGGATTAATCATATTACAAACATTGCCGGCGATAATTTATTATTTAATATTTGATATATTTAATCAATTGACGAAAAAGTTTCATCTCAAATTTATAAAAACTTATATTTTGTTATTTAATTATGGTTCTTATAAAATAGTTCTATAAACTAAATTAAAATTATCTTACAAATTGTGTTTTATAAAAAATAAATATACTAAGATTTTATAAATAAATGGTTTAATAGTTATTATTTATTGTTAATTTTAATTAAAGAGTTTGGTATCTATCTAACTCTTATATTTATTTTCTAAAACCAGACTATTTTTATAATATTCTAAACACTTTTAATTAATTATATAGAATTTTTTAATATTTTTTTACTTAACTTTTCTACCGTATTTTTTTCTCTCCCTAGTTTTCACGGTCTACAGTATCATAACAGCCATAAAAAATTTCCAATCTTTTTTTTTTCGTATGATATTTTTTGTAGTTTATTATTTAGATTATGTTTTTATTTGATTTTGACATTTGATTTGTTATTTTTGTTTTATGTAATTCGATTTTTTTGTAGAATTGTTCTCGAGTTTTTGTCTCCGTGTTGTTTGTGATTTTTGGTATTTCATCTGTTTTTTACTTTGATTTTGTAGTTTAAATGCTGTATTGATTTACATTTTAGTTGTTAAAAGTTTTTCTAGAAAATGTGTCTGAAAAAGCTTTTGCAGTGTAAAACGAAAAAGACGACTGTTACGAATAAGATGTGAAATATTTTTTTGCTAAATGCGAAACCTTTTTAATTTATGTACAGCTGGATGCGAAACTAGACTAACCATGATAGATGTTAGATGCTAGATGCGAAAGTAGACAAACTAACATAAATGCTAGACGTGAAACTATGCGAACTATGATGGATGCTAAACCATGCCAACTATGATAGATGTTAGAGGTTAGATGCGGAAGCAGACCAACTATGGTAGATGCTAGATGTGAAAGCAGACCAACTATGATAGATGCTAAATGCTAAACCAAACCAACTCTGATAGATGCTAGATGTGAAACCATGACATATGATAGATGCGAAACCATATAATGAGAAACGTATATAATTTTTCAAAAATAATTCAAAACATATGATGAATTGATCTAGTTTTGTTTGTCCCAATAATACTTGCGGATTTTTTTTTCCAAAAAATATGAACTTTTAAAATCTTTAATTAAAAATAATCTTTAGAAAAATATATACACGTATTTTATGATTTTATAAACAGACACATTTTAAATATAAAATTTATTAATTTTGTTAACCTTTATTTTTAGAATGGATCCTAAGCAAGAGCTCCCTTTAATTAAATTTAGCCAATGTATATTATTTATAATTTGTTCTGTAGTCTTTTATTTACTAGTTGTTTTCGTCCTCTTTTAATTTAAACGAATCCTTTACTATCCTTTTGTAAGGATAAAGCTAAACAAATGACTAGCGATAAAACTAACATTGAATCTTTATTGAATCTTTATTATTTAAAACCAACAAACCACAATGGCACATATTCTCAGATCCTTAAGACAACAAGTACAATAAAACATGTCATAATCTGAAGCTGTCATCTTACCACTTCCAAGTATCATTTTACCTATATTAGACAAAATATATAAAAATAATAGTTGAACATAAAGAATTACTTCAAGATAATACAGCTGAAGTTATAATATTTATAATAATAAAAAGTGTGGAATTTAAAATTTAACACATTAGAACGTGCCATTGTATATTGTTTTAGATTTTTTCAAACAAGTCATCATAAACCCTTTTTTGACAACCCCATTTAGATACACAAACTTTAATATTAGTTTTTGAACTTTTAAAATCAAAAATAAAATTCGTTGAAATCTACCATTCTAAAATGTTAATTTGTTGACAAATTCAAAAACCACTGCTAAAATTTGAAAATGAAAAGGTTAAAACTTAACAACAATTGTAATTCATGGATTTTTATTTGGCTGTAGTTAAAGTTGGTCTAAAAAAATAATCACACTTATCAAAAATATTTTTTTATCACATTATTATCCTACGTAAGGTTTCCACCGGGTGAATTTAAACCACCGGCTGATTGGAAGATTTCATCTGGCCTAACCTCTCCACCGAAAGAGAAGGTTCGTCCCCGCGATAACCAAAAGTAATCTAAAATAAAAAGTAAAATTTGCCCTATTTTTGGATTCCCTAGTTTCGTTTTACTAGATTTAACCAAAACTACTCCACCAATATGGCAATAGGTAATTGATAGTTTTATTTTTAATCAAATGGAGAACCGCGACAACAACTTACAGTCGATAAAAGTGAGTCCTCCATTGCGAGAGCCATTGATTGAAGCCTAACTTCATAAAGCTTCACCAGATCTTCAAACGCCCATCCCTCCACCGGACTAATGCTAAACCACCACTCAATCATACACCCACCACCACCGTCATGTGGACTAATCTTGACCGTCGAAACATAATTCTCAAAACCTATATTACTGTCAATAATCTCATAACTCAACTTCATCTCAGCGTTATCAACAGATATCAGTCGTTCCTTTGTCCAGCTTATAGTGCTGGTCGACCCATCACAATCTTTGGATCTAAACGTGGTTCCTGTGCAATATCGAATGCAGCCGGGTTCACCATTGATTCCGTGAATACCATTAGACCCCGTCAAAGTGGAAAAATATTTGTAGATATTGAAAAAATCGAGGAAAAGTGACCATATTTGATCAGATGTTGATTTTGTTAATGTTGTCGAAACTTTTGCTTCCCATTTGGGTTTTGAGTTTTGCTCCATTGGATGAGGGTTATGGTTAGATGTAAATTAAGTTAGGTTGTCAAGTATATAATACCCTAAATAATTAGTTTAGATTAAAAAATTACTTTATTATATTGTACATGTCTCTTAGTAAATAGAGAGAATATTAGGTTCACATTAGGTTCACCTTCCATCTTCGACTAATAATTGTTAATAAAGAAACATGAAAGTATTGTTAATGTTGATTGAAACTTTTGCTTCTCATTTGGGTTTTGAATTTTGCTTCATTGTTATTGAGGGATATGGTTATATGTAAATTAAGTTAGTTTGTCAAGTATATATAGTATCCTAAATAATTAGTTTAGATTATAAATTTATCTTATTATATTGTATGTCTCTTAGTGAATAGAGAGAATATTAGGTTCACCTTCCATCTTCGACTAATACTTGTTAATAAAGAAACATAAAAGTATTGTTAACCCAACAACACAGTAAAATCATCAACCAATAATTGTTAATAAAGAAACATGAAAGTATTGTTAACTGAAGAAGACTGTAAAATCATCAACATAATCTGTACGAACATCCATGGTAAAGTCGTCGGTAATTATGAGAGTACAAGACACGTATTTATATACATTTTTCAAAAAAAGTTATTTTGGTTCTTTTATTTTTTTTTTCGCGAAAATTAGACTTTATGGATAACTTTCAAAATACAGGGTTCAATTTGAACAAATAAACATAAAACATATTAAAATGAAAAACAAACAGGAACACAGGGTTTTCTAAGTAATAATCTAACTTTCAATCAGCCTGTGATTTTGACGAGGCCTTCACTACCTTCTTCAACGAACTCCACTTTCCCAACAGTCAGACATTCCTTCGCCGGAAACACCAAACACCACCGGAAAACCTAAATCAATTCAAACCATCTCTATCTCTAATGTAACCCAAACCAATGCTTTCAATTGGGGCAGAATCGTGACCAAAGTAATGTCTCTTCTGCAATTCAGAACCTCATTCGCAATCCAATCAGAGGCTTTGTTTTGCTCCCGGTAGATATGCTTGATCACCATTGTAGAAGCTATCAGTTTTCTACAATAGTTAATAATGGGATCAAGATACCAGATGGTTTCCCCCTTCCCAATAAGCTCCACCAGAAAGCTCGAATCAACCTCAATATCAAGATTCCTGATTCCCAGAGACTTGCATAGTAGAACACCATCCATAAGTGCCCTAGTTTCAGCAACAATCGAGCTATTCTTCCCATAAATTTTACCAAATGCTTTGATGATGAATCCATCGCTATTTCTGATAATCCCTCCTCCACTGGCCTCCCCAGTAGCAGTCAAAGCACCGTCCGTAATTATCTTGTAGCGAGTCAATTTGGGAGCATTCTATTTTAGGGATAACGGAACATGATACTTATCCTGACAAACATCACAACCCATAAGGATTGCCTTTCTATAGTCCTTTCCCCAGTGCTTCTTTCTCAGTAAGTTTGAACAATTTAAAGCAGTAATGATATAGATTACCTGGTAGATTAATGAAGTAAAAGTAACATTTATCTCTTTATGTTTTTTTTGGTTACGAGCCCTCCAGATAATCCATACAATGATAGCAAGAAAGATTGATCTCAAACTACATATCTTCATAGAAGACCATTACCAGGTACGTATCAAATATTGAATCGTCATATTCCTTCTAATTTTAATTCCCATAATACTACTAAAATGATTCCAGATAGGCCAATATAGATTGCAATTAACCATTATGTGATTCTTAGTTTCCATGCTGACAGAATTGGCACTTTGATGCCAATTGGAAATGTCTTCTCTGCAAATTGGTGTCAGTTGGGAGCCAATTCATGAGAACCCTCCAAAGAAGAAACGAATATTTCTTTGGAGTTGCAGTGTTCCAAGTCATCCTGAAAATGCTAGATACATTCCCTTTATCACAAATGGCATTCCAAGTAATCTTAGCATTAAACTTGCCATCATCGGTCAATGCCCACATGATTCTATTAGGATTACCATTTAGCTTAAACTTAATGATACTTGCAACCACCGTATAAGGCACCGTGTAGTTAAGCTTGTCTAAATTCCAATTTTCATTTCATTAAAATAAATTAGGTCCCTCTCAGTGCACCACCTATCCAACTAGAAATCAACCTACCCACAACTAGGAATCTAGAAAACATGCTTATCAGCTTTATCTCTTAATTCGATAATTCTGGCCCAAACTCTAGACCTTCTAATAGGAATATGAGCAATAATAGAATGTCGATCCTTGCAGTAGATAGAGCTCATAAGTTTTGACCATAGAGAGGAGTTAGCTCTAAGATTAAACTATAGCTTATAAGAATAGGTTGTCTGCAAATCTTCAAGTTTTTTTCATGTTAACACCACCTTCTGCATAAGGTCTGTTTATCCTCTTCCAAGAAGCCCAAATGATTGTTTTAGTCTCTAACTTATTGCCCCATAAGAATTTATTGTAGAGATTTTCAATTTTGTGTATAACAGTTTTGGGAATTGTTGTATTCTGAATATAATACAAAGGAAGGGCTGAAAGGACAGAGTGAATTGATATCAGCCTCCCACCAAAGGAGAGGGTACAACCATCCCAGTCAATAATCCTATCCTTTATTCTAGATATAAGGCTGTCAAAATCACTGACTTTACTCTTGTTACCAATCATTACTCCCAAATATTTAAAGGGCAGAAAGTTGTGTCTAATACCAAATTGTCTCTCAACACTATTTATGCAAGATAGAGTAGTATTGTAAGCCACAATCAGATTAGATTTGTTGCTGTCAATGATCTGACCAGAGCTTGTTTGATAATGTGACAGGAACTCATTAATCTTTGAACAAGAGGAAGCTGAACTATTGCAAAAAATAGTTAAGTCATTAGCAAACGCTAAAACAGGAATCAACAGGTTACCTCTTGCTTTAAATCTGATTGAATTGTCTTCTGCATTCATTCTTTTCATGTCTCTTATAAAATACTCCCCAGCTAGTATAAACAGGCTTGGGGACAAAGGGTCCCTTTGCCTTAAGCTCTGATTAGACCTAAAAAATCCCTTTGAAACACCATTTACTATAACAAAAAAGTAGTTGTTAGTAATATTTCCCATAATAATATCAAGGAAACCCTGACAAAACCCAAAGGCCTTAAAGATTAAATGGAGAAAATTGTGAGACAGCCTATCAAAGGCCTTCTCCATATCAATATTTAAGATAATATTGTTGCTTCCCTTTGACTTCAACTTAAGATCATAACAAAGCTCCCTAGCTATAAGAATATTCTCTTGAATAATTCTATTATCAACAAAAGCACCCTGCTCATCATATATTAGCTTAGGAAGTAACACAACAAGCCTCTTATTGATTAGTCTTGAGTATATTCTGTTGAATAGACTTGTAAGGATTATAGGACGAAAGTCATACCAATATTTAGGAGAGCTGATCTTGGGGATCAAGCATATAGCAGAAGCATGAACTCCAATAGGAACCTCCCCACCCTTAAAAACCTCATTGACATCATCCCATAGGTCATCACCAATAATGTACCAACAATCTTTATAGAACTTTGCATTATATCCGTCAGGCCCAACAACCTTATTAGAATTCAATTCACAAACTATACTGTGAATCTCCTCTTTGGTAGGATACCCAATCAGAACAATATTTTCCTTCTCAGTGATTAGATTAGGGATAACATCAATAAGAGTAGAATTGTTAGATTCACAGTCATTATTCATTAAAGAATGAAAATAAGAGACAACAGAGTTAAAAATAGCTTCCTGGTCATCCAACCACTGGGAACAATCCCAGATTCTTTGAATCCTATTCTTTTTGACTCTCTTCTTGACAAGATTATGAAAAAGGCAGTATTCCTGTTATTGTCTTTCACCCACAAGGTATGCGTTTTCTGTTCCCCAAAACTTTTTTCCATGGCAAGAAATTTAAGGTGAGTAGCTTTAACATTATCTAGATCAACTTTATCAGCCTTTTCATTTGAATCCTGGTACTTAACTTCCAAATAGACAATCCTTTCTTCAATCAGTTTGATTGAATCAAAGATATTACCAAAATCCCTTTTATTCTACACCTTCAAATCCCCTTTAAGTCTCTTAAGATTTCTCTAAAACCTTTGAATAGGATTCTCATTCATTGAACTAGACCAACTACCATTCACAATCTCAAGAAAATTAGGATGTCTAGTCCACATATTAAGAAACTTGAAAGCTGGCTTGACCATTTCATTGTTTGAAGAGATGGTAATACTGACATGGACGACTTTAGTACAATCAAAGTAGTTAATCCAGGCAGAATTGTTGAGCACTTTATCCAACCTCCTTTACTTCCTTCCATTTTCCACGTATATTTAGAGCCAGAATACCCCCCATCAATTAAGCTACAATCCAAGATCAGGTCACTAAAATCATCCATACTTCTTAAACAAGCACTAGTGCATGATAACTGCTCATCCATATTAAGAATCGTATTAAAATCCCCAACAATAACCCATTCAGTAGTGTCATTGAATCTCCTTAGAGAGTCCGAAAGATCAATCCTTAAAGACCTACTGCATTTAGCATAGACAACAGAAAGTCTAAAGTCTTTATTCATATTGGAGTAGTTAACAGTCACATAGACCACCTGCTCTTCATTACTAATAATATCAACCTCAAAATCAGCAATCCAAAGCAATCAGATTTTATTATTGATGCTGCTAAAGTAATTTTTGTAACCTATCTTCCCATCCACCTCAGAAATCTTTGAAGCATGAATCAGTGGCTCCTGAATAGTCATGAAAGCAGGCTTCTCAGATTTCTTTAGAGACCTTAATCTTCTAATGGTCTGCTTATTACCCAGCCCCCTTGCATTTCAGTTAAGAAGCTTAACTATCATTTAGAAGATTTAGGTTTAGCAGTCTTTTTCAATTGCAATAATTTGGAAGAGATAGGGCCTTTACTATTCCAAGTTCTTGTTTTTTTTCACTTTAATAGTTCTTGTTAAATCTTTACTTTTATTACCTTGATTGTCTGATAACATTTCATTAATATGAGTTTTTATAGGAGAACACTGAAGACTACCCGTAGTTTCTTCAGTTTGAGAGTTAATTCCCATATTCAGATTAGAATCATCTTTCCCCACAAACAAAGAACTTCTCTGGACCATTTGAAGAGCTTCAATCATCTCAGAGTCTTCAATGACAGGCTGCTTCTCACTTTCCCCAGAAGACAAATCAATCTCATTAGATATTACAGGATCAAGATTAGGCTTAGTATTATTGAATCTTGTAAACTTCTTATCAGTAGTCTCCATTGTTTTGTCCTTGTCAACAATCAAAGATTTTAACTGATATGCTATAATTGTATTTTCCTCTAATAAAACAGGATCATTACTGTCAACATTATCGTGTTCTTGATTTATCAAATTCCTTTTGCAGTCTTTTTTTATATGTCCAACATGATTACATATATTGCAATAACTAGGATGAGATCCATAACTGACCTCAAAGTAAAAAACTTCATCTTCCCCAAACTTAACCTGAACATTGTTAACCAACTTTTTTGACACATCCACTTCCACCCAGAATCTAACGGAATTGATCTTCACACAATTAACAGCAGGAATCCAAATCTTAAATGGTGCACCCAGACACTTAGTGATTTCCTAGATAGTACCTTCGTTGTACATGAACTCAGGCAGGTTCCTAAGAGTAACCCAAACCGGAGTTAAAGGTCTCTCACTGTTAGGATAAAAATTCGTACTCCACTTGAGCAATCTCATGGTCTTCTCTCCAACCTTCCACACATTACGAGTCCATAACCTTTTAAGATCTTCACCATTATCGAACTCAATGAAGACATGTTTGTAATCATATTGAGCCACACTGAAAGTTGTTACAAACTTGAATTTTCCCAAAAATTCTTTAATAACTTCAAACTTAAGCTTCCCGTATGTAAACTTCCCGACAATCGTATGCTTGGAATTTTTTTGAAGATGATCTTTATCTTCTTTCGAAAACTTAATCACCAGATTCCCTTTATCTTTCGAAACAGAGTAATTTTTGTGGAGATGACTCTGCTCATCATTTTTCAGAACATTCACAAACGATTTCATATTCTTTTCATTGCTCTTTTCAAACACAGTATTATTGATTATATTTGTTACAGGAAATGATTTAAACAGATCATTCTTTCTACTTTGATTATCACGAGATAACACACGAAACTCATCGGTAAAAACAGAGGAAGTATCAACCAACATTGATTTCACTGATAACTGCAAATTTGAACTCGGAACAGACTCAGTAATCTCTCCTTCTCCCCTGATGGAAGAATTCATCATGATTTGAAACAATCTAAGCAAGATTGTTTCAATTATGGATTTCTGGATATTTTTCAAGACTCTGTTTCTTGACATAGATCATTTTTGGGTCGATGATAGCAGTAATTCAATATTGAATATTTTTTATTCTTTTATATCTTAATCTAGTTTGAATTTCTTTTTGAAATAAAAAAAATAGATTCAAATTACAAACGATTATAAATCTAAATCGATTGATAATGTTAAAAATATCAAGAGAGAATTTTTAATTATTTAAAATTTTGAGAAATTTTGATATTTTGTTTTAAATAATTTACCTATTTATATATATATAATTAAACATTCTCCAAAGATTTATATATATATAGGTAAGATCACATTTATTCAAGATAAGATTTTTCGGAGAAAATGTTTCCGCCAAAAACACGTTGATTTGCTCCTATGGGAGGTTCGCCACAACCAGCAATGCTCTGGTCGCGACAATACATCGCCCTGCATCAAAATACATGATGCAAGGCCTTGTGATCACAATCATCATATGCTTGATCGCGACCACAACCCCCTATGGCAAGACAGAA
Organism: Limnanthes douglasii subsp. nivea; assembly: GCA_036936605.1. Lineage (NCBI taxonomy): Eukaryota > Viridiplantae > Streptophyta > Magnoliopsida > Brassicales > Limnanthaceae > Limnanthes > Limnanthes douglasii. The sequence goes on from JAUPFV010000004.1 coordinate 101,980,004, forward strand.
CCCTATGTATTGCCCTTTGTTGCGATAAGTACATTTGTACCAAATGTACCCTAGCCACAGGTCTGGACTGCTTTCCATGATCAACATTGTACTGGTCGCGACAAAGGCTCATTCGAACAGTTCTCGGTCTATTTGTTGTGATTAACATTATTTTGATCGCAAAAATATTTACTTACTTGTTAGTTACGTCAACTCTGATGATCAGAACTTTTCTTCCATTCATCCATATTTAATTAACATTTCCAATAATCTCCCATTTGTTTAAATGTCTTCTCTTTTATCTATCTCTTGATAAAACTTATGCACATTGAATCAAATATCTTTCGATTTGAATTTTACCTTAGTGTAAAGACAACAAAGTTAATCGGAAAAATATTGGTAGTCGTAACTTTGAACCAACCTGTCACACAAAATTGTTTTGATCAAATATTTATCCAAATTTCACTTTAGTACTATTTTGGTTGTGTGCTTTATCTATTCAAGAATCATATCTTGAGAGGAACTCATTCTCTCATGAGAGGCGACACCACCTCTAGATTCTCATATGTACAACTTTTAAAGTGTATTCGTTATCTTTAGAAGCACATGCCACACTTAGATCGCATTGTATTAAAAGTTCATTTGAACTTATCCCTCCACGGTAACCACCATCATATCTCACATTCATCACAGATGGAACTCTAATTTATTTATATGTTAAACTTTTCACAAATAACTTGTTATTATCCATTGCATATTCGATGTTTAAGTTCTTTACAGTCGAATTCGGTTACCATTATTTACAAAATAATTAGTTAAGGGCTTAGTCATCCTTTTAGATGCAAAGTTTACTAAATCTCGATCTAATAATTTGGTAAACAGATTCGTTAAGTTCTTACTAGAACATACGTATGAGACCGATATAATTCCACTTTGAATTAGTTGTCTAATATACTCATGTCTTAGACTTATTTGTTTAGACTTCCCATTATAAATTCAGTGTATGCTCTACCCAATGTTACTTGACTATCATAATGTATTTGTATTGTCATATTCCTCTTTAAAGTGAATGATATCGCTAACACTATATCTTTTAACTAATACTTCCTTACCAGTTGTGACCAATGCTATGAACTTGAACTCCTCATAGTCGAGTGAGATATAAATATTTGCTTCTTGGATCCCCATGAAATAGCACCACGTGCAAATGTGAACACCCACTCTGTAATCGATTTGTTATCGGCTAAACTAGTAACCCGATTGCATCCGTGTATCTCTCAAGTACCCCAGACAAATTAGAATATTGAACACACATGTATTTATTATTTTTCAAGTACCCAAAAACCTTTCCAATTGTATTCCAACGTCCCATACTTGAATTATTTAAAAATTGGCTTAATTTACACACTATAAAAGATATATCCTCTCGTGTGCACAAATTCGCATATATTAAGCTTCATATAGCGCTAGAATATTCTAGTTGAACCATCGCTCCTCCTTCAAATTTTCCAAGCTTTAAACTATGATCAAATGGTGTTTGTGCTTATTTTGAATTTAAATGTTTTAACTTATCAAGTCTCTTCTCGATATAATATGATTTACTTAATGCATAACCACCACTACTTTTAACACCTTAATTCCCAAAAATAGTATGTAATTCTTTAAGATCCTTCATAAAAAATGTAGATAATGAAAACTTATTTGTTTCATTAATTCCTTTATATCATTACTTAATATGAAAAAATCATCTATATATAGACATACAATGATCATTATATAATCACAAACTTTTGTGTATAAACTTGTGTTCACCGTTTATGTTTAAATCCACCACCTACAATAGCATGATCAAACTTTTCATGTCACTTCTTAGGTACTTATATAAGATCATATAATGACTTAACAAACCTACATATCTTAGACGCATTCCCCAGAAACACAAATCCCTTAGGTTGTTCCATATAAACGTCCTCATCAAGATCTCAATTTAGGAAATTCGTTTTGACATTCATTTGGTTAATTTTTAATTTGTTTATCGATACAATTGAAAAAATCATCCTAATGTTCATCATCTTAGCTACAGGGGCATATGTGTCACAATAATTTGTTTCTTTTTTTCCCATGAAAATCGTTTCCTACCAATCTTGCTTTGAAAGCTTAAATGGCTCCATCAACCTGGCATTTCTTTTTAAATACCCACTTATAACTAATGAGTATAGTTATGAGAAAGGAGAAGATGAATTATCTTTCTCAAAATCAAGAAAAAGTTGCGAATAAATAGAAAAAAGAGGATTAATTTATTATCTAATCCTATAAAAAAATGTTTCTCTATGTGATCGCCATTTGTTATGTGTTAAAATATTTGATTGATTTTATTATATCGGTTCTATGTTTTAAGGAAAAAGAAATGATTATTTAAGAAATAATTGCAATATAGAAATTCTAGAGAGAGAAGTAAAATAATATCTCAGCTTTGATCAGTCCAGAGCTTTATTAAATTACTTTTGGCCTATTTATAGGTACACAAGAAGACTGAAACAAAAATTACTTTAGGTCCCTGATAATTTACACTTCTTTTAGAACAAACTTAAAAAAATTACTTTAGGTCCTTGATAATTTATATCATTATTAATAACCAATTGATCTTGAACTCGAAAGTAAATCTACTAATTCTCAAGTGTGATTTGATATTATTTAATTTATTTCGTCATTTATTGCCTCTTGGCGAAATATGGAACCTCGAGATGTTATTTCTTTCTTATATGATTTACGATTATTCCTTAAAGAAAGCACTATTAGAATATTTCATGTGATTTTTTTTATAATTTCCGTCTACCAAATAGAAAGAAATACTTTGAGAGTCTATCTTATTAGATCCTAATTTTTTAGATCATTTTTCCATTTAATCCTATGAGGTTCTTGTGTTTGCTCATCAACCAAATGTTCTTTTCCCAAAGTCAATTTTCTCGTTAGTGGTCTGTATCATATTATTATCATATAACTTGGCTTCAAATAACTCTTTTTATCTTGATTCAAATACCACATTAGATTCCAAATCTAACAACGTATAAGCTTTGCTATTGGTCATATAACTCATGAGCATATATATTATATTTTTATAGCCTAACTCTATTCTTTTTAGATCTGCGTGTTTACAAAATGCTAAACACCTGCACACTTTAAAGTAGCATATGTTTGGTTTTTTTCATTTTCATAACTCATATTAAGATATTATGGTTTCCTTATGAGGAATACTATTACATATATGAAATATAGTTAGAATAGCTTTACCCCATTAATTAAATTTTTGTACTATTGAATTAACTAGCATGGTATTGGTCATCTCGATCAACCCGAAAGATATTACTTACCTCTATCACTATGCAAGATTTTAATATTAGTGTCTAATTAATTTTCTACTTCCACTTTAAAGATCTCATACATACTAAAGGTTTCATACTTAAGTTTAAGAAAATATATATAAGAAAATCTAGAATAGTCATGATACAGAGTAAACGCAGAGAAGCCAATATAGGGAAACCCTAATTTTATTTATCAAAATTCAACTCCCTTACATCGTAAACAAAGTCTGTTTAAATAAGGGTTCGAATGAAAACCCTAATACGAAAATACCAAAAATGCCCGAAAGTAATAAAAATTCAAAATAAAATAGTAAACGACTCTGAATGCCCAAAAAACGCCATATGTCACGAGTATAGCTGGTGAGTTCAACTCGTGGCGTCGTTCCCTTCGAAATAAGGTATTGTGGGTCAAAATCGGACACCGGGAGCTCCGAAACTGTCAATTCGCTGCATTCTTCGGGTGATCGCCTGTCTTCATAAATTCTAGCGCTAATCTGTCTGCATCATCCCCTCCGGGGTAGAGAAGATTCGCCCTCAAATCAGAACCAGTCTCCTCGTCAGAAGAGTCACCTGCATAAGGAATCAGATGCTTAACATTAAAGACATTAGACGTACGGACATGGCTAGGCAAGCACAACCGATAAGCATTCGGGTTGATCCTCTCCACATTCTCCACAAGGCCAATCTTCCGGGCGGCCAGTTTGTTGTACTCACCGGAAGGGTACCGAGCCTTGGTTAGAACATACCACACATAGTCACCAACTTCGAACTGTACATGACGATGATGATAATCCGCCTAAGACTTACACTTGGCAGTGCTCAAGACAAGCTGATCGTATGTCTTCTGGTGGGTTTGGCGAAGCTGCGATACAAGCTCCTCAACAGTTGTGTGAACACGAATTTTACTAGGCATGGCTAGCATGTCCGCAGGACCCCGGGGCACAACACCATACACCACCTGGAAAGGACAAAGACCCGTCGAGCGGTTAAGGTCATGGTTGTGGGCAAAGTCTTCATGCGGTAGACGCTGATCCCACGCCTTCGGGTGATATCCCACCAGGTTGCGCAACAAGTTACCGGGGGAACGGTTAACCACCTCTTTTTGACCATTAGTTTGGGGGTGGTAGACACTACTGAAATTGAGCTGCGTATTTACCATGCGCCATAAGCTGCGCCAGAAATGACTCTTAAACCTGGTGTCACGGTCAGAAACAATGGCACTAGGGAGGCCATAAATGCGGTAAATCTCTCGAAAGAAAAGATGTGCGACACACACTGCATCAGATGTCTTTCTACATGGGATGAAGTGTACCATATTAGAAAAACGATCAACCACCACAAAAATAGAGTCGAATCCACGCTGAGTCCGGGGTAATCCAAGAACAAAATCCATACTGATGTCAGTCCAAGGCTGAGTAGGAATTGGCAACGACAAATAAAGACCCGCATCGTTGATGTTCCCTTGGCCAACTGACAAACTCGACAACGGGAGACATAACGACCAACTTCCTTACGCATCGAAGGCGAAAAATGTGATGAGGACAACAACTGGTATGTCCTATCACGACCCACATGACCCTCGGCATGCAGCTCCTTGATCAACTGAAGACGCAAGCTACAGTCATGGATACACAACTGTACCCCGCGAAAGAAAAATCCATCCTCCATTAAAAAATCAGATTGTGTCCCCTGCTGAATCAGTTCAGTAACCCGAGAGAAGAACGAGTCAGTAGCATAAAGGTCAACAAAAGAATCAAAGCCAAGAACCTGAACTCGCATTTCAGTCAGCAGATTATGCGACGGCTCAGAGCATCAACAACCCGATTCGTAATACCGGCTTTGTGCTTGATGACAAAAGTGAACTGCTGCAAGTAAGCTATCCAAGAAGCGCGTCTATGAGAGACCTTGTCCTGGCTGTCAAGATACTTCAAAGAGTCATGATCAGTATATAGCAATAATTCACGCTGAAACAAATAATGACGCCAATGCTTGATAGCCTGAACCACAGCATAAAATTCAATGTCATATGTACTAAATCGCAGCTTAGCACTCGCCAGTTTCTCACTGAAGAAAGCCACAGGACGCCCTGACTGGGAAAGAACTGCCCCGATACCAAATTTAGACGCATCACAATGAATCTCAAATGGTTGGGCTAAGTCGGGAAGCACCAGAATAGGTGCAGTAATGAGACAACGTTTAATCTCCACAAACGCCGCATGAGCATCCTCAGACCATTCAAATTTCGTTCCTTCATGCAATCCGTAATCGGGGACATAACACTGCTGAAATGGGGAATGGAACGCCGATAAAAAGAAGCTAAACCATGAAAACTGCAAAGCTCGGTGATGGAAGTAGGTCGAGGCCACTGGTCCACTGCAACAACTTTGCTCGGATCAGCTCGTAACCCTTCAACAGAGACAATATAGCCCAAAAATTGGACAGATGGGGACATAAACGAGCATTTGGCAGCAACACCATAAAACTTGTCCCGACGCAGCACCAATAATATCTTACGTAAGTGGGACAAGTGCACAGAAGGGTTAGCGCTATAGATCAGAATATCATTAAAGTAAATAATAACAAATTTACTGATGAAAGGCCTCAATGCCTAATTCATGACATGCATGAAAGTGCTCGGTACATTAGACAGGCCAAACGGCATCACCAACCACTCGAACAGTCCCTCACGCGTCTTAAACGCCGTCTTCCACTCATCACTAGGACGAATCTGAATCTGATGGTATCTACTCTTCAAATCAAGCTTGCTGAACACAGAAGCACCACCCAACTGGTCTAAAAGATCATCCAGATGAGGTATAGGAAACCTGTAGCGAACAATGATCTTGTTAATAGCTCGGTTATCCACACACATACGCCAGGAACCATCCTTCTTCGGTGTCAACAATGCCAAAACTACACATGGACTGAGACTTTCTCACACATGCCCCTTATCCAACAAATCCTTCACCTGGCGACGTAATTCCGCATGCTTCTTCGGGCTCATTCGATAATGGGGCCGATTTGGGAGAGCAGCACCAGGAACCAGGTCGATTTGATGTTAAATATCTCTCAGAGGAGGTAACTCGGGGGCAAAGTATTAGGAAACACATCTGCAAACTCCTGCAAAAAAGACTGAATTGCAGGGCTAGGGTCCGCACGATAATCAGTCACAACAGGATCACAAAACAACAAGAAGACCACTCCAGCTTCTTCCATGGCCGCCTGAAAAGGAGCACGAGACAGCAAGGTTGTTGTGGAAGGACCAGAGCCAATGCTGAGGGACCGAGGCTTGGGTGGCACTAGAACAATCTTCTTACCCGGAAAGAAGAATGAGTAAGTATTTGCACGACCATCATGCACAACAGACAAATCATACTACCAAGGGGCCAAACAATAAGTGACAAGCGTCCTTAGGCACTACATCACAAAACACCTCATCCCGGTATATCTGCCCCATAGAAAATGATACAAGCACACATTTAGACACAGTGATATCAGTACCTTTACTCAGCCAGGCCAGCTTGTATGGCTTGAGGGTGCGACTCTGATTTCAGCCCAAGCTTCGAAACCACTGTCTCGGAACTTACATTCTCATAGCTACCAGCATCAATAATGAAGGTGCAAACCTTACCGCCAATCGTACAAGTGGATTGAAACAAATTATTCCGCAGCCAGTCACTCTGATCAGGAACACGAGGGGAAAGAAAAGGGCTTCGTACCATCAAAACTGCACCAACATCACCAGTCATATCATCATCATATGTATCAAACTTTGGGAGACCATCAGGAACAATAGGGCCCGGTTCAAACGCCTCGTGAGAGAAAAGACCCCTAGCACCCGCAGCATTCGGACACTCTACCTGACGATGCCCTAACTCACCACAGCTAAAGCAACGTAACTTACCAGTAGAACGGCTGGTCGCACCGCGCCCAGGAGGGGCCTGATGAGGGGTTGGACGTGGAACTGATGCGGGCGCTGAGGTCCCTGTAGGAGCACCAGTCCGTATGCCAACTTGGGTCCGTCGAGCCAACTGTTTCTCTGCCTGAAGGGCGCGCCGATGAGCTTCTGAAACAGACAATGGGTCGAACATGTTCAACACATCCTGAAGTTGAGAGCGCAACCCACCAATATAGCGGGATACCCGCTGATGTCTTGACTCGTTTATATCCGTACGAGCAAGCAACTGAAAGAACTCCTCCGTATACTCGTCCACAGAGCGTGGCCCCTGACGAAGATTCTGGAAACTCTGGAACAATTCTCGCTCGAAATTGTAAGGCAAGAATTCCTTGCGGATTTTCTTCTTGAACTTCTCCCAACTATGTAATTTCTCCTTGCCTTCACGCGCACAAATCTTTTTCACCTGCTACCACCAAGCTTGTGCCCTGCCACGCTGGTGGATGGTAACCAAAGCTACCCGTCTCTCCTCAGGAACTTCCTTGAAGTCCAACACCTCCTCAACCTGGGATAACCAATCAACAAAATTCTCCGCCCGAAGGCCACCATAAAAGTTAGGAATGTTGACCTTAAATCTAAGCTCCGAGCGGCGGTCTTGATAAGCATTCCGTTCTGACCCCTCTCCAAAAGGGTTATTAGGACATTCAACCTCCACACCGTGTTGCCTGGTAGTAAGTTCTGCCACCTGACGGGTAAGATAGTCGACCTGACGGTGCAGGTCAGTATTCTCGCGATCTCCGAAATCACTCGCATCTCTTTCCACAGCAACGCCGCCGCGACCTCTGAGTCTTACTCGCACCATCTCGCAGGACTGCCTGTGTCTGATACCAATATGATACAGAGTAAACGCAGAGAAGCCAATATAGAGAAACCATAATTTTTTTTATCAAAATTCAACTCCCTTAAATCGTAAATAAAGTTTGTTTAAATAAGGGTTCGAATGAAAACCCTAATACGAAAATACCAAAAATGCCCAAAAGTAATAAAAATTTGAAATAAAATAGTAAATGACTCCGAATGCCCAAAAAACGCCATATGTCACGAGCATAGCTGGTGAGTTCAACTCGTGGCGTTGTTCCCTTCAAAATAAGGTGCTGTGGGTCAAAATCGGACACTAGGAGCTCCGAAACTGTCAATTCGTTGCATTATTCGGGTGATCGCCTGTCTTCATAAATTCTAGCGCTAATCTGTCTGCATCAAGTCATCAATGAAAGTTATAAAATATCTATTACCACACGTCTCAAGATACCATTTAACTCACATATGTAGGTATGTATTAAGTCTAACAATTTTGTGTATCTTTTTACGTATTTTTAAGGCTTTTTAATCATCTTTGATTCCACACACAATCACATTTTTATACGATCCTATATCACATTTTACAAGTCCGTTTTCATAATTCTATTTATCATTCTATATCCTATATGAGAAAGTTTACTATGTCATAATAAATTTTATTTATGAAAACAAAAGTAATTATAAATTTCAAATTTATTAATAATAGATTCATAAGTACATAGTTTCATGATATTCTTACAAGAGTATCTATTTCCAATAAAAGTTCAACCCTTGGACACAACAAGGTTACCAGATTCAAACATGGACCAAATTTTAGATTTAGAAAATAGATCTTCCGAAACTTAAATGTTATCATTTTTAGAGCGTACAATACATAAGAAAAGTAATTTTATTTCCCCATGCAGAGATCAACTCTACATTTCCGAATCTCTCAACCCTAGACTTATTTGTGTTTTAATTTTGCAATTTATTTGTAGTACTTGTTTATATTATTTTGAACAATGATTTTTCATTGAAGACATGAACGGATATACAAGTATCGTACCACCATCCTGAAGTTTTATCTTCAATGAAATTTACCTTCATCAATATTTCAAAAATGTTTTTACCACATAATTTATGATATCACCCTTCCTCTTAAGGTTGCATGTACGAGCAAAATATCCCGGTTTGCTACACACAAAACAATTTCTCTTTACACTTTTAAAGGTAATCTTTGTTCTTATTGCCAAATGATTTTCTCCTAAATTTTTGTTTCTTTGACTTTGGCTCTATTGCATTTGCACTACTAGAAGCTATGATTCTTCTGCATTCATAGTACGTGATTCTTCATTAAACTTAAATATTTTTGGATTTGTTCCAAACTATACTCTTCAGATTTATTAAGTATTATCTTCCGATAATTTTTCCAATGTGGAGGTAATATTGCTATGATTTCTACCTTTTGAATATTTTTCAGAAATAATACTTTTACATACACCAATTTACTATGATTTATAACTCATGAATTTAGGGGAGAATATCTTTATGATCTACAAACTTGAAATCAAAATATTGAGAAATTACAAATTTCTTTGTAGCTTATTCGGTTTTGTACTTTTATTCAAGAGTATTCCAAATTTTAAATATTGAAGGTTTCCTGGTGCAGAGATAAAAAACACAATTCAATAAAGTATTCAAAATATTCCCCTAACATATAAGATTCTCTTCTTCCTACTTGTGCCTTGTAGGCATTATCTCATATGTATCTTTGTCACTTGCTTCAGATATCTTATCTAGTTTGGAACCAAGACATAATCAAATTTGAATTCTATCAACAAGAATGTAAACTTATCTCTTCATCTAGTAAAATTAGATACATCGAAACGATCCAGACAAACAAGGTATTGATTAATCACATTGATTGTAACCATAGTTGTTTCCGCTTCCATAATACTAACTTTTATTGTTGAAATAAGAGATTAGAAAACAAAATGTATACAATGATCATGATAATATGTTCGGATATTCTCGAAAAATTCATCGGAAACTATGAAAGTCCGAGACATGTATATAAATATGTTTTAAAAAAAAGATTATTAACTTCTATATTCTTTGATCCTGTTTGGAATTTATTTTGGGATATAACAAGCCTTTGGATTTAGATTACAGGCAAATAAAAAATCTAAATCAATTGATAGTGTTTGAAATATTAAGAGAGAGTTTTTAACGTATTTGAGATTTTGAGAGATCTTGATTCAGATTGTGTTTCTGTTCTTGAATGTTTACCTATTTATACAAAAAAGATTAAATATTTTGCAAAGAGTTATAATTTTTCTTATATTTATAGGTAAGATCACATCCATTCATGATATAACGTTTTGGAGAAAACATTTTTGCCAAAAATAGATTGATTCGCTCATTGTAGACTTTGGCACAACCTGGACAGGGTTAGTCATGGCAAGGTATTGCCTTGCATCAGAATTCCAAATGAATGGCCTTATGATCATGATCAGCATATGGTGATCGCAGTAAATATGGTGTTGTCGCAATTAACATCATGCTTAATCGTGACACAACCCCCTGTGGCAAGACAAAAGCATCAGTCGTGCCCTTTGCAACGATCAACACATGTTAATCGTGGCAAAGGCTGTTTAGGCACAATTCTGGGCTGATTTTCAGAAATTAGTCTAATGTTGGTTGTGATAAAGCTTCTTTCGAAGAGTTCTCAACCTATTTGTTGTGATTAGCATGATCTTGATCACGACAAAACTTCATTGAATTATTCCAAGCTTTGCCTACTTGTTTTCTTTATCAAATCTGATGATTGAAAACTTCTTCCGGTAATCTATATTTAACCAACATTTCCAACATAATAAAACACGTGACAAGTATTGTAAAAGGAAGAATGTTGTTCACGTCTAAATAACCTTATTTTATTTATTTATATGTTGTTGTTAGTCAATTGCGAAATCAAGTCTATTATGGTGATAACGACGATATGATTATTCATGTCTACATAGTCTTACATATAATTCATTGACTTTAGAATATTTGATGTGAGTTTTTAATAAAGTTAAGCTTTATCACACATTATAAATTAATTTTATTGAAACTAGTAAATTCACATATTTTCATTATTGAACCTTTTAAATTAATGGGCTATACGTATAGATTTGTGATAGTTGAATGACGGATTGTTAATTATAAATCATAAATCACAATATTTTTAAACCATTGATCATCCCAAGAACCAATTAATCTTGCGAATATAGATACAAAAGAATAAAAATGCATTACTTACCATTCTGTATTTTCTTATCCTACGACTTGACAGTTACATTAGAATGTTTAATCTGAAGAAATGAGACCGATATTTTGTAGGTGTGGATCTTCCTATATACTAGCTAGGTGCACTCGAGTACGTTTATGAAAGATAATGAGCCGATGCCTTGATGGACAAGTGAGTATCAAATATGCAAAAATTGCAAGTGAATATAATAAAGAGAAAACTGAAAAACAAAAACAACATAATAAAGATACGAGTGATCGTGATACTGAAATTAGGGTTACTTGGGCCTACTCATATTTAGTGAATATAATTCACTAAATTTTCTATAGGTCTTTAAAATTTTATTTATTTATTTATTATGTCTAAATCTTTCTCCTCTTTGCCTGATTAACCTCTAAGTTTTACTATTTGATATAGTTCGATATACTAACTGTTGTAGTGGATCCTAACCTTTACTGGGCTATTAGAGCCCAATACTAAAGTGTCTGACTAATGGTTCCTCGCTCAAGATAGACATTAGCCCAACCAGTGACTAAACTTTACAAGACTTAATAATAATATATTTATTATTATTATTATATGTATAGTTTCCTCTTATAAATATTGATTACTTTAATTAATTAGACTTATAATAACATGCATGATTACTCTGTATTTTCACATGCTGAGATATTTGGTATCTAGCATTTTCTTACAATCTTCCATTTAGATTATTCATGTTTACTTGAGTGTATTCATCAAAATTGTGCACTATCAAATGTTTTTGTTTCGGGATAATGTATGAATGTGTATTGATGTCCCATATTAGTCAACGACGAACTAAAAAAGTTCCACCATGTCTTGTCGTATGCATGATGATTCTAAAATAAGGTATTGTTTACTAATATCTTAACGAATCATGACTTCTCATTCATGTAGCATGGAAGTGTGACATCATCATGTAATCAAAACATGTCAACTTCCAACAGGTCCTACATTATTAAATTTAGATCGCTTATTTTTAAGAATAAGAGCAAAACTAAAAAGTAAATCATTATATTATCAATATAAAATAACTTGAGAGTATGCATATAATAACAATACAATATGGAAAAAGTGAAAATACTAAAATTTATACAACACTCATACTGAATTTAAATATCCTCCAAGCTAAAGACCTTCACGTGAACTTGGTGTTCGTGAAATACTGAAAGGGGGTAATGTAGTGGTGAAAATATGTGCAATCATAAATTCATATCAATATACTCTACCCTTATTTAGTAATTATGGATTCATCCCTTCATAATAAGGAACTTTATGTTTATATACTTAGGCTTATTTGAGCTATTGTTTTCATTTAAGAATATTGCAATTGAACAGCTGTCGTAATGGAGTTGGAGAGTTCTTTCAATTACATCTACTGTATAAAATTCCATCACAAAATTCCTCAACCAAAGTGCATGAGTAAATACTGTGAAACATGCCACACACTCGGCTGGCATACTAGAATATGTGATGAAAGTCTGTTCTGTATTATTCCATGATAAGACACCTCTAGCTAGAATCAATGTGTATCCATTCGTAGACTTCCTTGTATCTACACACCCTACAAAATATGCATCAGAATAACATATAATATTCAGGTCATCCGATCCATTTTATGTCAATCCGAAATGTTCGGTATTATTCTAGTATCAGAGTACCCGCATCACATTATTCCAATTGAAAACACGTGGCTTACTCAAGTTAATTCTCAAAATTCTAACTAGGTATTATATGTTTGGTATGGTACGTATCTGAGTATACATGAGACTACCAACTGCCGAGACATAATATATTTTCTGCATGAACTGAAATTTGAATCTGTGTTGGGGTATTGATGGAGTGAGAATTTTTGTCATATTTCATTATAGGGTTATTCATGGGTTTGCTATTTTCCATACCACAAGGACGTAATATACTTTTAATGTATGAATCTTGTGAAAGACCCATAATTTCCCAAGACCAGTTCATGCAGAAAATATATTATGTCTCGGCAGTTGGTAGTCTCATGTATACTCAGATACGTACCATACAGATCCCCAACACATAGGAGGTTTTACCATGTTTTACCTCAAAATCGAATGAGATTACAGTGTCAAGGAAATTGTGGTACCAATAACAAAACGTTTTTTTTACTTTATAACTAGAGTTTTTAGTTTACACAATATCAACTTTTTGGTCTCCAAACAAAAAAAATCAGGTTGCTTCATGTAAATCTTTCATCAATGTATTTATTGTGGAACACTGTCTTAACATCCATCTAATGTAGCTCAAGTTCAAAATGATCAATAAAAGTTATACTTTTCCTAAACAAGTCTTCTGATGATACTGGAGAAAATGTCTCAGAATTGTCAATCATTTTAGCTTAATTGTACCACTTCGCTACAAGACGAACTTCACATTTTACCACATTTCTTGAAGAATCACGTTTGGTTTTAAGCAATCATTTGTAAAAAGGTTCCTTCTTTCTTTCAAGTAAGGTGACAATATCCATAACTGAATTATCTTGCATTGGTTTGTACTCTTCATTCATTGCTTCAATCGAGAGTTAGAGTTTAAACTTTTCAAATCATCTTGAACGGTGACTGAGTCCTCGTCTAGAATGTTTGAAGTTCATTATGTTCATTAAAGAGTACTACATTATTGAAAGATATGACACTCTTTATCTCTCAAGTAGATCTAAGCAAAGCTGGCTTATTGTGTTGTTGAATTTCTTGAGGTTGCTAAATTTGTTATTCAAGTACAACATCAACATTTTCTACTTGCGATAGAAGTCCAATATTAGTAAAAGGAACTAAATCACTAGCATAACATTGATGACTAGTAAACTAATTATAGTCGGATCATTAATGTAAAGAATGACTAAATTGGTTATACTTCTTCCTAAAAAAGATGTTGTTCTGTGAATCCTTCAATCCAAAATCTGTATCCTTAAAAAAATACCACATTTCCCATTCTAAAGATCCAACACTTAATAGGAGAATAAAGTTTGTAACCCAATGGTCTTGGTAATATATGAAATTGAAACTAACGGTTTTTGAATCAACTTTTTTTCCATTAGGCTTGTAAGGCTTTGCTTTTGCTGGACATCTTTATACATAAAAACGTGCATAGAGCTAGGCTTGCACCTTCAAAATAATTCAAGTGGTATATTAGTTTTTGTTAAAGTAGGTATCATTTTAAGGATGGATGTTGCACACTTAAGAGTTCCCCCTATAGTGAATATGGTAGTGATGTATGGGCAATCATGCTCCTAACCATATCCATTAATCTATCTTCTCATCGCCCATACACATCATTCATAACTTACAAGCCCAAGATGGTGTATTGAGGTAAAATCCCACACTCAAGAAGGTAGAGAGCGAATGGGCCATGATATTGTTCTTTAAAATCATCATACCTTCCATAGTACTCACCACCACAATCGGATATGAATTTGCCAGGTTTTAATTCAACCTCGGTCTTTGAGGATTTGAACATGTCAATGGGCTCTGATTTCAAGAAGCGAATATAAGTAACCATATCGTGAAAAATCGTCTATAAAAGATATAAAGTATTATTGGTCATTCCATGATGCTATATAGAATGGATAAAAAATGTCTATTGAGTCCAAATAAGAGTATGATGGAATGAGGACTTAAAGTGAGTTTTTAGTTAAGTTTCGTTAACTGAACAATCAAAAAAGAAAAATATGATTTAGTAAAACAATTTCTGAATAATACCAAAGATATTTTAAACACATATACTGAAATTTATCAGAGTGAGAGTTATAATTCGGAATTCATATGAAATACACTAGTCGTAATCATTAAAAAAGATGGTTGGTGCCAACACGATATATATTACCTCCAGATTTAATATTTTAAGGTAAACAATATTATTTGTAGACCATATATATAATCAACCAAACCTTCTGTTAGAGACATACTTGACTGATTAAAGATAAACTAAACGAGACATTTCACACTAAAATATAGTATGGTACATTTTTAACACAGCAAGGACATCATGCAATAATTACTCACCATGAAGAAATCTGTTAGGTAGTCTTCCGTTGGGGCCGACCTACACTCACAATAACCATTTTTAAGCTATGAGGTCCCAAACTCATTTCCTTTAATGACTTACCTGACATTTCTCACCCATGTGGAATACCAGATTAGCTAATCATTTCTAAAGAGTGGGCGCATTGTAATTTATATAGACACTACTGAATTGTCTATCTAAACAGATCACACTTTAATGTGTTTTATCTCAATAATATTTGACCATCTGAATCAGTTCGAGGATCTAAAATATCCCGTCAAATTCTAATCTTAAGGGAGATAAATTATAATCAAACTTCATAAGCTAAAACAAGAAACCCATAGACATGCAGTACATCATCCCATACTTTTCATAGTCCAAGTTCTAATGACAATGGGTAATCACGTCCCATTCCAACAACAACATATTCATCGTCAACAGATTTTTTTCAGCGTGCACATAATGGGGTTACAAAACTGTAAACCCCTAAACATATAGCATTTCATACAAAATGACACAAGAACTTAAACAACCACCTAAACTTATTTTTCTAAACATGATATACATGAGCATACACATAATATCAATGATACTGAAGATCTTAATTAGTTGTTACTATATTAAAAAGAGTTCAATGCAGACAAACACATGTAAAGCAAACAATAATTTTACAGGTTCGTCGCAACCACCAAAAAGAGTCATCTCGTCGAGAAGTATATGACCTCTTCGTCATGCGAAACTAATGTTCACCGGGGTGAATAAAAAGTTTGCATATGCAAAATTACCTGCTAAAAATGGTTCACCATCGATCTTACCCCTGATCACGATGAACGCAACAATTCCGAAAAAATAGATAAACCCCTAAATTGGTATGAATTAAGGTTTTGTCTTGGATGTTTCAAAATCGATCATGCAATTGAAAAATACAACACATATAGCCAATTATCTGCCTTCAATCGCACCATCTAGTCCTAAATATACGATTGTATGTTCTCTATCAACTAAACATGATTTAGGTTAAAAGAAAACTATGGATTTTATTACAATATGAATTGATCATTAAATCAGAGTATTGGGAGACTCAATCGAACCTATACTTTTGTGAATAAAGATATAAAATAGGAAAAATAGTACTTACCACTCTGAACCTTATAGTCATACAATCTGAGAAATTTTAATCTGAAAGAATTGAGACCCGTAATTTGTAGGTTATGATCATTATATAAGCTGGTTATGTTTACTCGAGTATGCTCTTAAAGCATATGAAGCTGGTTATGTTTACTCGAGTATGCTCTTAAAGCATGAAAATATTGTTAGTTACAGTCAATAAAAAGAATTGAAAAGCAAAATGATAGATTAAAGATACAAATGACCGTGATATTGAAATTATGGTTACTTAAGCATATTTATATTTAGTTAATATATAATTTTCTATTATATATATATATATATCCAAAAATTATCTTTTCTTTTTTGATTCTACCAAAGTATATCTTCTCTTCTACGTTTTACTACTTATTATAGTCTGATGTACTAGCTGTTGCACGAGATCACAACTTTTATTGAATTATTAGAGTCTAATACTAAAGTGGTTGACTAATGACTCTTCCTTTAAAATACACGTTAGTCCAACTAGTATCACATTTTATATACTAATGTGAAACTTAATAATATATTCATTATTATTATCCAAAAATCTAATATTCAGAATATATATTATTTTATTTAGTTAGACTTATAACAACCTGATTGTTTATAGTCTGAAATTACCAAATTTTTTAATTTTTTAATTTGTTTTTTACAAAAATCATTGTTCGAAAACCAATTTGATATGTTTGATGGAATATTGAAACTTTATACTCTTCTTAGTTTAAAATAAGTTATTTTTTGGAGAAATATTTTTGTTTTAAAATAGGTGTCTTTTAATATTTCAATGCAATTTTATGATATCTTTGTTTTTAAAAAATCATGATAAACCACATCTTAATATATGTCCAACACCCTTAAAATAGAAAAAATAATATATATATATATATATATATATATATATATATATATATATATATATATATATATATATATTAACTTATTTTAATTAAAACAAGTACGATTTTGCTAATTAGTTATCTTTTCAACAAAATGTCAACAAAAGTTCATATGAAATTATAATATGCTATTTTTATCGAGAATTTTAATAGTGATAGAGTTTTTTCCTTTAGTTGTTTTACAAATCTTGTTTCATTTATATATTTTTCTATCAATAATATTATTGTTTGTTTTAAAATTTAGGTAATGCAAATTATTTATTAGAACAGTTACCAATAACCACCTGATTAAAAATAAAAGTACTAATAACAATTTGAAATTTCAGATTTACCAACATGCAACATAAAATCTTCCAACAATACCTTTCAGGTATAAAAATAAAAAAACACGAATTGTCACTTTTTTATTTACGCTCGGGAATCTCCTCCTATTTTTCTCTCTAAAATCGAAATTCTCAAATCTCAAATTACGTATTCTTGCAACAAATTTCAGTGAGCTTTAAAGCATTTCGACACAAATCAACTAATAAATCAGGTTTTTATAAAGAAATTACTCTATTTCGTCTTAAATTTTTCACTTGTCATGTTCGTATATAACATGCATCACCTAAAACTTGTTCGTGTTTGATTTGATTCGTATATGTTTTTACGTAACAAACAATATAATTAATAACTTAGGAACTACTTGTGCGTCTGTTTAAATGTTCTGGGTGAATTATTTTACTTTTTTTGAAACCGAATTGTACCTAATTAAGCACCCAACTAACATTTAGTTTCTTTGCCCACTTTCTATTTTGTTTTGCAAAACTAAAAGACTAATTTTACAACAAAATTGAATGTATTTACGCATCCAACTACAATAGTTTGACGACCTAGTTTTTGGTTTGTTTTTCAACCATAAAAGATCTATTTTGCAATCAAATTCCATTTATTTACGCACCCAACTTATAATAAGTTTCAATACCAGCTTTCTATTTTTTTCAAACACATAAGACCTTTTTGGAAACCAAATTGCATCTATTTACGCACTAAACCAACAGTGAGTTTTTAGACCAAATTTCTATTTTATTTTCAAATATATAAAAGATTTTTTGCAATAAAACTGCACCTATTTAGGCACCCAACTAATAGTCAATTACGAGACCCATTTTTTATTTGTTTTATTAACATAAAAAAACTTTTTTTGCAGGCTAATTGTATACCTTTACGCACCAAACTAACATTTAGTTCCAATACTAATCTATATGTATTTTAACTTTATGATATAGATAAAAAATATCAAAAGAATTGGTATTCTCCTCCTCGAGAATTCCAAATACATTTCAACTCGTAAAAAAATATAAAAAATATTCAGGAAGTGAGTCTGTTGAAGTCAAAACTACGTGTTTTTGTAAAATTTGTATGTCTATATTCTACATTATTTTTTGTTTGGAGTATCAATTTTCTTTTATCATTTTATTTATATATTTTGTTATTTCACAACTGTAATAATTTATAACGTTATTACGCAACCAATTACAACATAACTTTGCACCTCAATTACACTTGTATATTTCATAACATAAGTCTATTTACGCAACAAAAATGTTGTTATGCAACAAATTATAAAATTATTCTGCAACTCACAATATAATTTGTGTAACCAAATTAGACTTGTATTTTTTTCACAACAACTTTTTTTTCCACAACCAAAATGAACTTTATTTTGCACTCAACCAACAATGGTTGCTTTCATAACTAAAAAATGTATAATTTCATATTGTTTAAGAAAAAATAATAAAAAAATAATAGAAAGAGCATATTCAATTAAAAAACATTATTTTTTATGTTTTTTTTCTGAGGTTCTTATATTATGACCATATTTTTAACAACTTCCACACTTTAATTTATGAAACAACTCTTCACCTTGGGATATAATTCGTATCTTCTTAGGTCTTACAATTCATGTTTTAAACTAGATGGAAGAACAATAGAAGATAAGTTGAACAAGAAGCTTCACCAAAAGTAGATAAACATATAGACAAGTGGTTTAGTCAAAACTTATGATAGAACATATTATGAAGAATAAGACACTCATCTTTAAGAACCTTTTGTATTATGAACAAAGTCAAATTAAGGCGTAGGAGACTGCAAGAGCCAGGATGGATGGAGAAATTAAACCTCAAAATGCGTACTTATGTTACCTTTTTGGCAAGAAATAATAAAACACTAAGTGTGGCACAAGTCAACTTAAAATTATATTATGAATTTTTCCGAACATAATAAAGGTGCAGCATTTGAAGATACTACAGTCAAGGTCAAAGGTCCAAAATAAAGCATATGACAAGCTATAAAAATAATTACAACAGTACTTGAAGACAATACCGTTTTGATAAGGGCACAAACACAGAGTTGGCAGAGAACTTGGGGGATATTTACAAAAACAAAAGATGTAATAAAGTATAGACAACTGGTGAATATACTATTTCAAACAATAAAGATATTAAAGAAAGTTTTGTAAATTATAGAATGATATTGAAAACTTCAAAATGGACTATTGGGCTTTAAAAGATGAAGTCCACAACATGATATATAAAGGTAAAATTTTAGAATTTGTAAGAAATAAACACAAAAAACAAGGTAAGACATATTACGATTGAGCATGACCCTCTAGATAGGCGTGAAACGTACATTTCTGTAGTGGTCGATGAACCAAGAGAATTAGAAAGTAATGTAATTAAAGGCAAAAAATAAGAGGAATAACTAATCAAGATCCCAAAAAATAAACCATTGAGTAATTTTGGGAGTAAATTTATTATTGAGAATCATTAGAAACTTTAAGAAGAGGTACATACACGACCTAGATGTGTAATAATAAAGATAAAGATCACCACAAGTCTCAGGGTTTGCAGATGTTTCTAGGAATAAGAGGCTTCAATCTTATTTAGTGGCCTACACTTCAATTTATACAAATATAATGGTAACAAATGGCATTTGTACCAGAAATCCATATCTGAATCTATGGAATCACTGATGACCTAAGAAGAGTTGTGACACCTCACCAAGATTTTGTACTAATAACAATAGAACTAGCATAAGTGAATGTAAAAAGAGCAATGATAGACACTGAATTCTCAACAGCATCAAATACAAGAGTATTAATAACAATCAAGAGGTGTTTCGGTACTGTAGATACCATAACATATACCAATATGTTAGGTGAGATAATTTTGAACGTGGTGATTGTCAAGAAATATTTTAGGAATAAAGTCATATGCTTGTTCATGAATGTGCAATATAATTTTGGGAAGATCATGTGTAGATCACATCCATGGTATAGTTCCTACAGTACATCAATGTATTCACTACCTAGTTTGTGCAGGTGAATAAAAAATTATAAGAGAATGCGATATATCTTCCATAACCCTAAAGAAATAACAATCAGAGGAGGGCACACTCTTCCTCGATAAAATTGATGACCCAGAGGGATCCTAGATCTCACAAAAATCGAAGAGGAAGTGAAAAACATGAAGAGATAAATAATCAAAGTCCTACGAATCTGCCAAGACATACCTACCAATCTGAGGTATAAACTATTTCATTTTTTATAAAATGAAAATTAGATATGTTTTCTTAAATTTCTTATAATTTAATATTAGTCCCAACATAAGTCACATTGCATAAATTATACATTAACAAAAACCCTCGGCCAATTGAATAAATATGATATTATATTCTTAACAAAAAATAAAAGAAATTATAGAGGAAGTAAACAGGCTCATGATATTAGGTCACATCATAGATTCTTATTATCCAGTATGTACAACCAATCTAGTGTTAGTCAAGAAAAAGAATGGCAAGTGGAGGATGTGCATAGACTTTGATATTTATCCAGATTGAGACGCCGCATGATTACCTCTATGATTACATCAAACATTCGAGATACCCGCAAAAGATTTTACATTGGTGTATTCCAAAGCGAGTGTTGATGGCCACTATTATATTAGGTTATGATTTGTTTCTTCAATTTGATATCATTTACTTTCTGGCTGCAAACAGACTCGTCGGGGAGAATGAGAATTCCTATTTATCTTTTCAAATGGAGTCTTGTGTTGTAGTAATGGCCGACCTTCCGTACATCAACAAAAATTGGAGAGACGAATTTGTTCCCATATATGGCTATTTCAAGGGATCATGTAACAAGAGAATGTTTTGCAGTCGGATATATCACCCAATAGGTAAAATACCTTTTATGATGATGTTGTGAACGTGTTGTAAGTAAGAGGATCTTTTTATGTATGTTTGTAGTTTTATTTGCAATGCCAGAGTTAGATGAATGAGGGCATACTGATGGGGTGAAGCTAAGTTATACCTAAATGTTGAGGAGGGTCGAGTGTTTTGGCACAAGCTACACGAAGTTTCTGGCACCTATGTTGTTAGTTGGTAGTGGGTTGTAATTGCACGATGGTTATTTTGGTAGCTTCCATCTACAAGAGGAATGTGAGATTGCAGATTTTTTAGATTTAGTGTTGGAGAAACTGGTACTCTCTATTTTTGTGAAGGCGAAGGCTTCCCCTACAACAAATAAGAAGACGAGGCAGTCACCATAAAAAAATTAATATTCAGAAGTTGGGAGAGAACCACTTAGTATTTTTAAGAATATGAGAGGTAACAATAGAGAAGTCCGTGAGACCACAATATGGGTCATTCAAGCAAGAGATGGACCGACATCCGGGATGGTCACTTTAGCTACTCAAACATATTATAGAAGAAGTATAAGACTGAAGAGTCGAGCTGAAGAGTGAGGAGAAAAAAATATATTACGTGCCTTTCAAAAAGATATGAGATAACTTCTTATGTGCTGAATCAAACCTTGCACGACAGAATAAATGATCTTTGCAAGGATGACATCGGGATCAAGAGCCCAAATAGAACATATGATATTGTCTATTTACCTGGTACAAAGTTGGTAGGTTCACCAAAATCCACTACGAGCATTGTCTCTCAGATATGGTCTTTACATAAAATCTTATACGAGTTTTATCTTCCTAGATGTCCAAGATGGATCTGCAAGGCGATCCAAATCCGTCAAGGAAGGTTACAATTTCTATGTTAAACACTTTTTTGAGAGCAAGGTATGGTGCGGAGAATAAAATATTGAATGATGGGTTATCGGTCGAAGGTCCCGAGTAGAAGAAAGAAAAGGTTAATATTGATATTATATCGACAGATAATCAGTAAAAACCAAACATGTACAATCTAAAGGAAAAGGTTGCGCGCATGCACTAGTTGAGGACGGGATGAAAAATCGAAAGATCGTTTTTTAGATGAACTACATGTTGGCGAAAAATATAAAACAACACTCACTAAAACAAACAAACAACTTTGATGTAGATTAAAAAGAAGAAATGTTACAAGAACACTCTTAGAACTCACACTACAAGAGAAATATTTTTTTCTAACACTCAAGAGAGCATTCTTGTCTCTCTTTTCTCTCACTCTAACTTTCTCTCTAAATTTACTTCTTAGTATGTTTGGTGATGCTCTAGATGGCGGGAGAGCTCCACTATTTATAGAACCATAGTGGAGGCAAGGTCCACCATCTAAGATCTTATGGATACTTAAACACTCAACCTCAAGACTACACTCAAGGTAAAAGTGTTTCTTACACTCAACATAAAATTGTTTCTTGCACTCAACCTAAAGATGGTCTTACACACAACCTCCATTACTAAATAAATATTAATTTAATTGGTAAAAATATGATTTCTAGATGGACCTTATTGAGTGAGTTGGACCCTTTAACCGGGTCAAGTTTATGATCCAGCACTCCCTCTTAAACTTGATCCTGTGACCCATAGTATTTTCTTTAATAGTTTGAAGTCTTCTCTTTTCAGTGGCTTGGTGAAAATATCGGCAGCTTGATATTGTGTCTTCACATATTCAACTTGCACATCCTTTCTTGAAATATACTCCCTTTATGTAGTGGTAGCGAACATCAATATGCTTGCTTCGATCATGGAATACTGGATTCTTGGCTAAGGCGATGGCTGACTTATTGTCGACATAAACTTTAGTTGGCTCATTCTGTGTTAGGTCTATCTCCTTCAATAGATTCCTGAGCCAAATTGCATGACTAACACATGTAGTAGCAGTAACGTATTCCGCCTCACAAGTGGACAACGTGACAATCAGTTGTTTCTTTGACATCCATGTGAAGGCAATATTTCCCATACAAAATACAAATCCAGTAGTACTCCTTCGATTTTCTATGTCTCCACCCCAATCACTGTCGCTATATTGAAAAAGTTTGTAATCATTAGAAATGGAATAGAGTAATCCAAAATCAATTGTACCTTTCAGATAGCGAAGGATTCTCTTTGCAACTTTGAAATGAGTTGTTGTTAGAGATTCCATGTAGCGGCTAACCAATCCAACTGCATGAAGAATATCTGGTCTCGTGCAAGTTAGATAGCATAGAATTCCTACCAAACTGTTGAATAATCTCGGATCTACACTTTCGTCTTCTTCATGCTTGGACATTTTGACTTCAAACTCCACGGGTGTGCTTATCAGGCTACAATTCTCCATCTTAAACTTCTTCAGGATATCTTTAGCATAGCTTTCTTGTGAGATGAAAATTCATATTTTTGTTGCTTAACTTCAATTCCAAGGTAGTACGCCATGAGCCCCAAGTCTGTCATCTCGAATTCCTTCGTCATTACTTCCTTGAATTTATTGAATATACTTGGGCCGCTTCCGGTAAAGATCAAATCGTCCACGTAAAGATACACGATCAAAATATCTCCATTTTTGATCTTGGTGTATAAAGCGTGCTCGTAGGAACATTTGTTAAAGTCGTTCTCTTGGAAATACTTGTCGATTCTACTGTTCCATGAACTTGGTGCTTGTTTTAGCCCGTAAAGAGCCTTATTTAGCTTCAACACCTTATCTTCGTGGCCTTTGATCTCATAGCCTAATGGTTTTTGAATGTAGACTTCTTCTTCAAGGGCGCCATTTAGAAATGCTGACTTTACATTCATTTGTTGTATCTTCCACTTGTTTTGAGCTGCCAAAGAAATTATTAGTCTAATAGTTTCTAATCGGGCAATGGGGGAGAATACATCATCATAGTCAATTCATGCCTTTTGACTTTAGCCTTTTGCAACAAGCCTTGTTTTTTGTTTTTCAATCTCCCTCTTAGCATTTCTCTTAGTTTTGTATAACCATCTGACACCTATTGTCTTGCACCCTTTGGGAAGTGAGGTGAGTTCCCATGTGTTATTCTTCTCGATGGCTTTAATTTCTTCATCCATCACGTCTCTCCATTGTTTCTCTTGTGCAGCTTCTTGAAATGTCACTGGCTCACAATCAGCAAAGAGACAAAATAGTGTAAGGTTATCCATTGGTTCAGTTACCTCATAAAGATTACTAAGGCTTCGTGTACGTTATATTGCTCTCTCATTTTGACTACCATTTGACAATGATGAAGGTGGTGAGTCTCCGTGAGTAGATGATGTTGGTGAAGCATGTGGGGTTGTAACATCTTCTGATTGCTCATTCGGTGTCTGCTCATCTTCTTCAATTTGGGGGAAAAATGTGAACTCATTTGTATGAGACCCAAAATTCCATTCACCTTCTTCATCAACTATGATGTCTCGTCTTATCACAACCTTCTTATTGTTTGGGTTGTACAACTTGTAGCCTTTGGAACTTGATTTGTAACCAATGAAGATAAAACTCTTGTTTTTATCATCGAGTTTGGTTCGTTGTTCTTCTGGTACATGGACATGAGCTACACTTCCAAATACTCTCAGGTGGGAAATTTCGGGCTTTCTTTCACTCCACGCTTCTTGTGGTGTCTTTACCCAAACACTTCTTATTGGAGATCGGTTGGACAAGTAGACCGCACATGCCACTACTTCAGCCCAAAAATCTTTAACCAGTTTCTTGCTTTTAAGCATGTTTCGCGCCATATCAAGGATTATTAAGTTCTTTATTTTTGCCACACCATTTTGTTGAGGAGATCTGAGAACTGTCAAGTGGCGAAGAATTCCATGTGCTTCACAAAACTCTTGGAATTCAGTGGATGTGAACTCCCCTTCTCGATCAGATCTCATGGCTTTGATCTTATTTCCGCTTTCCTTTTCCACAACTGATTTGAACTTCTTAAATATTCCAAAGACTTTGGATTTCTGTTTTCAGAAATATACCCAAGTTTTTCTTGAAAAATCATCAATAAAGAGAAGAAAGTAGTTACTTTTACCTAGAGAGCTTGGCTTGATTGGACCACACACATCGGTATGAATAAGCTCGAGAGGTTTCTTGGCTCTTGATTCTGACTCCTTTGGAAAGATTTTTTTGAATTGCTTTCCAAGAAAACATCCTTTGCATAGTTGGTCAGGATGATTGATATATGGTAATCCTCTCACCATTTCCTTTTTGAACAATAACTCTAAACTTGTAAAGTTTAGATGCCCAAATCAAACATGCCATAGCCACGATGAATCTTTGTAACAAGCCGTAAGACACTTTGCCGCATCATTTTGAATATTCAAAGGGAACATTCTATTATTTGACATTTGAACTTTAGCAATTAAATCTCCTTTGCCATCTCTCATAAAAAGACTATAATTTTTCATATAAATATCATAGCCCTTTTCTAGGATTTGTCCCAAGCTCAAGATGTTCTTTTTCATGCTAGATACATAATTTACATTTAAAATTATTTGGTGACTACCATCTTTTGCACGAATAAGAATGTTACCTTTTCCTTTCACCGATATTTTACTATCATCTCCAAAAGAGATATTTACACTCACTACTTCACTGATCTCTATGAACATTCTTCTTTTTCCACACATATGGTTGCTTGTACCCAGTGTCAAGATACCAAGTGTTCTCTTGACCTTCATTAGTGTTTTTGTATGTTAGTAGTAACATATCTTTTTCCTCCATCTTCTCTTCCACATAGTTGGCCCTCTCCTCAACTCTATTGTTGGGGTCTCTGCATTCTGAAGCATAATGTCCAAATTTTGTACATTTGTAGCACTGGACTTGAGATTTATCATACCTCGAGTTCGGATTTCTTCTTCCATGACCTCATGTTGAGCTTTCTTGTTTCTTGTAGCTGTAGCTGGAATTATTGTTGTTGTAATTTCAGCCACGTCCACTGCCATGAAAACCACCTCGTTCGCGGCCCCTGCCTCTGCCTCGGTCACGTTGGTTTCTATCATCTCCTTGATTTTCATGCATGTTCTTTAGTTCTACTTTTAGGAGTTGCTCGGTGATCTCTTGCTTCTTCTTGTGCTTTTCTTCATAGGCTTGTAATGAGCCTTGGAGTTCTTCAATCATCATTTTCTCCAAGTCTTTAGTTTATTCAATCGTCATGACGATATTCTCAAATTTGGGATCTAATAAACGGAGTATTTTTTCTATTACTCTCACATCTTCTAACTTCTCACCATTTCTTTTTGATTGATTAGAAACAGTTGCTACTCTTGAGAAATATTTCGAAATAGATTCGGACGCTTTCATATGTAAGGATCTAAATTTAATGTTTGGAGACGTACCTTATTCACCTTTTCGACTCCTTTGTAAGAGATTTGTAATTTCTCCCATGCTTGCTTGGCGAAAGATGCGCTTGAAAAAATTTCGAAGCCATCATCATCTAATGCTTGATAGATGAGGAATAGACCTTTTTTGTCTCTCTTTCTTAAATCATTCAACGTTGTTTTCTCTTCTTGAGCAAGGCTTGCTTCATCTTTGGGTTCGTCAAAACCTTTTTCGACGGTATCCCACACATCATGTGCTCTAAGGAGAGCTTCCATCTTGATACTCCAATTTTCGTAGTTGTTGTTGTTGAGTGTTGGAAGTTGGAAGGATGATACACTATTTGCCATATATTTAAATATGTTGAATATTTAAAAATAAAATTCCGGATAGAGCTTGTGGCTCTGATACCACTTTGTTGGCAGAAAATATAAAACAACAGTCACTAAAACAAATAAACAACTCTGATGTAGATTAAAAAGAAGAAATGTTATAAGAACACTCTTAGTTATCACCCTACAAGAGAAATATTTTTTTCTAACACTCAAGAGAGCATTTTTGCCTCTCTTTTCTGTCACTCTAACTTTCTCTCTAACTTTACTTCTTAGTATGTTTGGTGATGCTCTAGACGGTGGGAGAGCTCCACTATTTATAGAATCATAGTGGAGACAATGATCCACCATCTAAGATCTTATGGATACTAAAACACTCAACCTCAAGACTACACTCAAGTTAAAAGTATTTCTTACACTCAAAATAAAAGTTTGTCTCGCACTCAACCTAAAGATGGTCTTACACACAACCTTCACTACTAAATAAATATTAATTTAATTGGTTCTAGAAGATGCTTTATAGATGGACCTTATTGAGTGGGTTAGACCCTTTAACCGGGTCAAGTTTATGATCCAACACTACAGACTAACTAGGCATAGCCAACACTTGGGCTAGATGAGAGATCTAACATTAAATATTTGTTTATTGTGTTTTGGGCAGCGGTTGAGAGCAAAGATGTGTCGGTTAATACATCGGCCGTAGAGGTTGCCGAAGGAAAATAAATCTTAGCATGAATGTATGATATACTTGTCTTTTATTTTCTAAAGATGCATTAATGTATATTATGTGTCATGTTGTGTGTTGTAACATATAGTGTTAAATTATTTTGCTTTTCTTAGTTGTAACCCCGGTGATCAGATTGTCCTTCCTCTGAGTTCAGAGTTATTGGTATGTAGATTTGTTTTTGTATATGGAGGTGACTCAATAGCAAGAGATAAGTTGCAACAAATGAGTAAGGTAGAGCGGAGGTTGCGTGGGAGTTTGATGGAGATGCCTACCATTGAGACCAATGCCCAAAAGTTTTGCAAGGTTGATGTCAGAAGTGGTGTCGGTCAGAAGACCACCATGCACACCGGTGAGAGAAGAAGTGAGGAGCTTGTCGAAGACAACATTGGTCTGAGCTCCTCACTTAACTCAAAACCCTAAACAACAGTCTATGGCTGCGTTTTCTAATGGACCGGGTTTGATCAGTTGGACGTGGATCACTAGCTGGGTCAAGTCATATACAAGCATGTGTCACACAAAGCATTGAAGCCCAATCTGTGTATTAAGCCTTTCAAGACTAGTTTTATCATTGTTACCAAACAAGCTGTAACAGTGTGTAACAACCTCACATGGGAATATTCCCAAGGTTGTTACACTCTCACCCTACTATATATGTCTACATGTATTATGAACAAGTTTTCTAAGAATTGAGAAATACAATTGATACAAATCTCTCTCTCTCTCTCTCTCTCTTCTTCTTTTCAAATCTAACTTGGTATCAAAGCTTCTTCAAGCCTTCAATGGCAAACCTTAATGATTCTCCTTTATTGAGCTCATACTCAGTTGGATCTATACTCTCAAATAGTTCATCCTTCTCAACCAAAAACCTGCATTTACATTTAATCAGCAGTGTCAATAATATTCGTCTTGACAGACATAATTACTTGTTATGGAAGACTGTTGTATTACTTATGATTAAAGGTAATAAGCTATGGAGTTTTGTTACTGGAGAGAAGGCTTGCCCTCCAAAATTTGTTACAGATACTGAGGGTAATGTCACAGAAAACCCAGAATTTGAAGACTGGGTTGCTAAGGATCAGTTGTTACTTGGGTGGTTGTATTCCACCATGAGCCCTGAAATAGCAGCTCAATTGATGGAAGAAGAGTCTGCTAAGGGTCTCTGGGATGCTGCTGGAAAACTGTCTGGCTCACAGACTAGAGCCAGAATAACATATTACAAATCTGAGTTCCAAAGAACTCGCAAAGGAACTTCTTCAATGTCTGAATATCTCAACAAAATGAAGCTGATTCATGACTTGCTAACACAGGTTCTTGCTGGTCTGGATGCTGAATACACACCAATTGTTGTCAGTTTAGCTGACAAAGAAGGACTTGGGTGGCTAGATTTACAGACTAGTCTGCTCACTTATGAGAGCAGACTTGAACAATTGACTGGTCTGTAGAATTCTATGTCTGTTGTTAACATTTCTAGTGCTAACATCACTCACAGAAGTTATTCAAAGCAGCAATCTATCAACACTAATCAGAGAGGTTTTTATAACCAAAACAGAGGCTCAGGTAGAGGATACAGAGGCAGATCTAGCTACAATACTAATGGTTACAGTACAAGAGGTAGAAGCAACTTCTACAGAGGTAGAGGTGGAAGGTTCTCACAAAGTAAACCTACCTGTCAGATCTGTAACAGTTATGGTCACTCTGCTGCTGTGTGTTATTACAGGGATGATCCCTCAGTTATGGGCTCCTCTCCATCTGAACAGTCAAGGTCTGAAGGAGAGCAGAATGCTTTACTTGTTTCACAAGATTCACCAGAAGAAGGGGTCTGGTATGCTGACAGTGGTGTTAGTCACCATGTCACAGGCAGCACTAGTCAAATGACTCAGAAATATGAGTATTTAGGTACAAAACACATTCTAGTTGGCAGTGGTGAGAGACTTCCTATATCACATATTGGTCAATCTACCCTAAATTCTTTCACTAAACACCCTATTGTTTTGAAACCTATATTACATGTTCCTAGGATCAATAAGAATTTACTCTATGTTTTTCAATTAACTAATCATAACAATGTCTTTGTTGAATTTCACAAATCTTTCTGCCTGGTGAAGGACAAGGCAACAAGGACTATTCTGCTTAGAGGTAGGTCTAAAGATGGGCTTTACAAGATGGATACCATCTCTAAGTCACAAGGTGGTCTAAATCTAGGTGTTTTTAAGGGTTTTATCTTCTGTTGTATCTAAGTCTGTCAAAGATGAATGGCATCAAAAACTTGGTCATCCATCTTCAAGTGTTCTAGACAATGTTCTTAGGTCTTGTAATCTTCATTCTGTTTTGAGCAATTCAAGTAGTTTCTGTGAGGCTTGCCAGTTGGGAAAATCTTAGAGTCTTCCTTATTCAATGTCTACTTCTCATTCTACCAATGTTCTTGATCTAATTCATACAGATGTTTGGGGTCCTGCACCTATTCAATCTACTAGGGGGTCTAAATACTATGTTCTATTTCTAGATGACTTCTCTATATATACTTGGTTGCATCCCATCAGGGAAAAAAGTCAGGTTCTAAAAGTGTTCAAAATTTTCAAAGCTTTGGTAGAGACACAATTTGATAGATCTATTAAGGCTGTTCAGAGTGACTGGGGTGGTGAGTTCAGGCTGTTGTTACCTATAGCTCAAGAATATGGGTTTATTTTAAGGAGATCATGCCCTCATACCTCAGCCCAGAATGAAAGGGCTGAGAGGAAGCATAGGCATGTGGTTGAAATTGGGCTCACCTTTCTAGCTCAATCTAATCTACCCTACAAGTACTGGGTTGAAGCATTTGAGACAAGTGTCTACCTGATCAACAGACTCCCAACACCTATCCTACATCATAAATCTCCTTTTGAAGTCTTGTTTCACAAAGTCCCTAACTATCTAACACTCAAAACTTTTGGGTGTTCATGCTATCCCTGTCTCAGGTCCTATCAAAGTCATAAATTTCAGTTCCACTCTGTTAAGTGTGTTTTTCTTGGGTATAGTCAGAGTCACAAGGGCTATAAGTGTCTCAGTTCTAATGGGAGGGTGTATATCTCCAGGAACGTTGTTTTTAATGAGGATGAGTTTCCTTTCACTAATGGCTTTATTAACACTTATCAGAGTGAGCTTGTGTCTCCTGTGTCAGTCAATCTTTGGCTACCTAAACTTTCTACAGGTCTTGTGATGGATGAGAGGGTATCTTCTGTTGAGTCCAACTTTGCAGCTCCAGCTGAACAGAACACACCTTTGTGCCCTGCTCCTTTGCAGCCACAAAGCTCCACTCAACACTCTCCTACTGGTCCCTCTAAGGTAATTTCTCCACCAAGTTTTCATGATTCTTTATCAGACACATCTAAATTCCCTACTCACACGAATGATAGTACTCCCTAGACACCTACCTTGACCATAGAGCTTCCCTTTTCTAATCATGAACACTTATCTATTAACCACCCATCACCCAACCCACACACTATTCAAACCAGATTGCGTAGTGGAATTACTAAGCCTAAAATGCCATATGTTGGGTCTCTAGTCACTACCAACACCAATGTGTTTGAACCTACTTGTTTTGCTGAGGCAGTTGGGCTTCCTGAGTGGCAAAATGCTATGACTACTGAATATAAAGCATTGGTGGCTAACAAAACTTGGTCTTTGGTTCCTGCTTCTACTTCACCTAATGTCATTGGTTGCAAGTGGGTATATAAAGTCAAGTTTGGACTGGATGGTTCTATTCAGAGGTATAAGGCTCGATTGGTGGCTAAGGGTTTTCATCAAAAACCAGTGGTTGATTTCTATGAGACTTTTAGTCCAGTTATTAAAGCTTCTACTATTAGACTGTTCTAACTATTGCTGTTTCTAAGGACTGGCCTGTGAGACAACTTGACATCAATAATGCTTTTCTTAATGGGGTTCTACAAGAAACTGTGTATATGACACAACCTCAGGGTTTTGTTGATTCTACTTATCCTACACATATTTGCAAGCTACATAAAGCCATCTATTGGTTGAAACAAGCCCCTCGAGCTTGGTATTTTAGACTGAGGGACACTCTACTCAGTTGGGGATTCTGTAAATCTAAAGAAGACTCTTCACTTTTTTATCTAGTCTCTAAGACAACTATACTCCTAATCCTTGTGTATGTGGATGATATTCTTGTAGCAGACAATGACACAGCATGCTTAACACAGTTCATACACAACCTTAATGTTGTTTTTGCACTTAAGGACATGGGGCCACTCAATCTATTCCTTGGAATAGAAATTCATCGTGACCAGAGTGGGTTCTATCTAACTCAGCATAAGTACATTGAAGACTTACTTTGTGCACAAGGTATGTCCATGTCCAAGCCTTGCCCCTCTCCCATGGTGGCTGGTACTCAACACTCCTCCTCTGATGGATCTCCACTAGTTTGTCCTACACATTATAGAAGTCTGTTAGGCGCTTTGCAGTATCTGACTCATACTAGACCAGATATAGCTTTTGCAGTCAACAGTCTAAGTCAGCACCAACAAAACCCTACATCTCTACATTGGCAAAGTCTTAAAAGAGTTGTACGGTACTTATCTGGCACACGGTGGCTGGGTCTTCACATCAAGCCCTGCTATCAGCTGCAACTTCATGGTTATTCTGATGCTGATTGGGCTTCGTCCCCAGATGACCGTCGCAGTATGGGGGTGTACTGTGTCTTTCTTGGCGAAACCCTTATTTCTTGGTCATCCAAGAAACCAGATGTTGTCGCCCGTTCCTCCACTGAATCAGAGTATCGTGCCTTAGCCAATCTCTCTACTGAGCTCATCTGGTTGAAGTCGCTGCTCACTGAACTTCAGATTCCTCTCATACCGCCTTCGGTTATGTGGTGTGATAACCTGGGCGCCAGTTCCTTAGCCTCCAACCCTGTGTTTCATGTTCGCACCAAACATATAGAGTTAGATGTCCATTTTCTAAGGGATCAAGTACTACAAGGGTCTGTTCAGATTCGATATGTACCTTCACTAGCTCAGATTGCTGATTTCCTCACCAAAGCTCTAACTTCATCTCGATTCATGTATCTTCGTGACAAACTTGGGCTTTCAGAGTCGCCGCTGCGTTTGAAGGGGGGTGTCAGAATTTTTGCCGGTCACAAGACCACCATGCACACCGGTGAGAGAAGAAGTGAGGAGCATGTCGAAGACAACAGTGGTCTGAGCTCCTCACTTAACTCAAAACCCTAAACGACAGTCTATGGCTGCGTTTTCTAATGGACCGGGTTTGATCAGTTGGACGTGGATCACTAGTTGGGTCAAGTCATATACAAGCATGGGTCACACAAAGCATTGAAGCCCAATCTGTGTATTAAGCCTTTCAAGACTAGTTTTATCATTGTTACAAAACAAGCTGTAATAGTGTGTAACAACCTTACATGGGGATATTCCCAAGGTTGTTACACTCTCACCCTACTATATATGTCTACATGTATTATGAACAAGTTTTCTAAGAATTGAGAAATACAATTGATACAAATCTCTCTCTCTCTCTTCTTCTTTTTAAATCTGACTGTTGAGAATTCATTTGAGGAAGCGTGTAGAAGAAGTGCTCAAGAGGAGAAAGAGGTGCATCAATTACTGAAAGAATAGGTCTTTGGGTAGGCCAAGATCTTTCTGGTCCACTTGAGCCAGTGCAATGCCAAGTTAAAGATGGTTGAAGCATGGTTGGAAGCAGAACAGGTAGCTCGGACCACCGACGTGACGGAACTGGAAAGAAAGCTCGATAGTTTTGATATTCATAAAATATCTATGAGGAAGAATACAATGTAAGTCATTCAGTTGTTGAATGATAAACTTGCTTATGTAAGGATCAAGTTTTCTGCGTAAGGCTTGCTTGGGGTCAGAATGCTGGTAAGTTTTCATTATGTAACATGATTCTGTTAATGTTGTCATGCTCAGGTCTGAAAGTGCATTTCTTAATGGTATGCGACAACGATATCCTGATTTCGATTTGGTAGTGGACTGGGCAAGACTGTCGATAGAAGTGAGGGTTGTGCTGCCAACATTTGCGATTGTTGATGCGCCTATATTTTTTGCCGAGGACGTCGGAGACAAAAATATGGAGGGAATGCTGGAACAAGCTCTTGTTGTAGATGATGAGGAAGATGACAACAAAGAAAAATGATTGTGTTACTTTTTCGTTTTGTTTTTTTAACATATTTATTATGTTTTAAGCCTATTTGCTCCAATCCATTGCATGGATAGTTTTGCATTTTGTTGCATAGCTGAATAAAATCCTATTTTTGGGGATTTGTAGTATACATTGGCTTTACTATATTTTATTCATCTTTCGTGTTTACATTTCTCCGTCTTTGTTATGACAATGTATATCGTTGTACTTGTATTTACTCATGATTCAAAGACTCCCTCCTTCGCGTAGGGTTTATGTAAGTCCAATAAAATCATTAATTTCAAATTAATAGACCCATCACAAGGGCATGTGGTTTCATGTTGTGTTGTATCTAGAGTATTAAACTTGTATTTTTATTTGTTTTACGAGAAGGGGAATGTGGTCCCCTTCAGCATTGAGAAGAGGATTCATGAAAACTGTTTTACGACACGTTGCCACTTATATAAATTTGGTGTTAGATGTTGTGAGTGGCTCAATCTTACGTATTTTTATGGTATGTTGTATTCTGTAATGTCGTATCATTAAAGTCTGTCGTGGCAGCACTGTATTGTGGACTCATGTTGTCCCAGACTTATTTATGTTGTTGTGTGCCGAGAGTTTTCAGACTTATTCATTATTTCTTGCAAAAATAGATGATGAATGTCTCAGGCGTAGCCCGTGGTTGTTATGAGTAACGGGTGATGAATGTTTTAAGACTTAGCAAATGGTTGTTATAAATAGCGAGTGTTGAGTGTTTTTAGTTTTTTTTCTCTTGT
The DNA here is from genome assembly GCA_036936605.1 of Limnanthes douglasii subsp. nivea. Taxonomy (NCBI): domain Eukaryota; kingdom Viridiplantae; phylum Streptophyta; class Magnoliopsida; order Brassicales; family Limnanthaceae; genus Limnanthes; species Limnanthes douglasii. The sequence goes on from JAUPFV010000004.1 coordinate 102,014,971, forward strand.
AGTTTTGTTTTAATTTGTGATTTTTTTTATTTTATCCCTATAAAAAGGTATCAAACTAGAGATATATATTGTTTGAAACCTTGGGAGTTTTGAAGATGTTTTTTGAATTGTTTTTAAAGACAACGTATTGTTAAAACTATGTGGCCACGATAAAGTGATCTATTCTGAAGGCATAAATTTTTTAAAGGAACTCGCGGGATATTTTATTTTTGATATTGTATCTAGAATTATAGATATATATTTTTTATTGCTTGCTTAAAAAGTTCATGCATCTTTGAAGTGTTTGTTATTATATTTGGAATCATTTCACACTTATATTTTTATTTTATTTTAGGGGTACAGGAACTCATTGAAGTGTTTATGATTACATTCGATATCATCACCCACTTACATTTTTTGTTTGTTTGAAGGATATAATCACTCCATAAAGTGTTTAGGCTTACGTTTGGAATCATTTCACACTTAGATTTTTTGTCTGTTTGAGGGGTACAAAAACTCTTTGAAGTGTTTAGGATTACACTCAGACTCATCCCGCACTTAGATTTTTGTTTGTTTGACGTGTACAAAGACTATTAATTTCTTATCATAATCATTAATCTTAGACTTTAGATGAAAATGAAAAAACTTTTTAATAATGATGGATACCTCATTAAACCTTTCGCGTAACACCGGGGTAAGAAACAAATGTATCCTATAATGAAATTTCATGATGAAATAACAAATGTAATTTCAATAATAATAAAAAGTAACCAAAGACATGATGTGTTTAATGTTGTAGAGCTTCAGGTTCTCTTATGTTCCAGGGTTACCAAAATGGTTTTCCTTCTTAAACCATCAACATGTACGTTCAAAGATTGAATTTTGACTCTATTGTACATGGTCATTCCCGATTTAGAGCAAGTTTGCCAAGAGATTTGTCTTTGTTATGAAAGAGCACTCTCTAGAGGACTTAATCTCCAACTTCAAATCCTATGAAGCAAACCATTTACTTCTTTTCATTCTTAATAAGGTTTTTACAGTGTTCATATCTTAAGTGAGCCTTCATTTTTTTCAAATAACACCAAACTTATATCTTTTGGATTCAATTTTCCTTCTTTCATCATCTATTGATATTTATACGAAGGTAAAACAATTTCGGTTGACACTACTACTGCCATTTCATATACCAGAGTAATAAATTTTTTGGCCATTTAAATTTTTGGAGTTGTTTTATACGACCATAATACTTCGTACAAGATAGTTTCCAAGTACATCTTCAAACTTTCTCTTTATATCATCAATTATCGTTCTGTTTGTAATCTCTATTAGACTATTTTTATGTGGATAATAATGAAAATATATTCTTGTTCTATACCTCTTATTTTGTAAAATAATGATATAAAATCATTTTAGACCTATGATAATATGTCGCTAAAAATAATGAGACAATAATAAATTCCATAAATGGAAACAACAACACATTCTTTAGAGGTAAAATTTTCAGTGTGGTCTGCTAGAAGATCTTTATCTTTGGTGCTATTGAACAGCATGTCATCAATGTAGATCGGTAAGTCTTGGCCAAGTGGAGTTTGGAAATTTTTATTGACAAACCTCTAAATGTGGCCCCAACATTTTAAGCCCAAAAATGCATCAATTTATAGCAATAGACTCCACCCCTGATGATGAAGGTGATATGTTATTGATCATCTTCATGCATTATAATTTGGCTGTAGCCTGAATAAGAATTCATGAAGTATTATTCTGTGAAGTTGTACCAATCAGTTAATAGATTCTCGGCAGAGGAAAAATATCTTTTGGTCAGGCTTTATTCAAATATGTGAAGGAAGCACACATCCTTCACTTGTTATTCTTTGTTTTTACCAATATTGGGTTAGATGTCTAAAATGGGTAGAAATTTTATTTGATATGTGCCACAACACTGAGACTGTGTACTTCAACCCCTATTGTTTTAGGTTTTTACTAGGTTTTTATCAGATTAGCCAAACCTGCTATCTACAAATATTTTATGGCACATAACTTTGGTGGGGACTCTTGTCACATTCTCGAAACTTCACGTTAATATATTTCAATATTTTGAAAAACAATCAATTAATTTATACTTGGGGTTGTTTGGTATATCATGGCGAAGACAAACAACTTTGATTTCGTCTCTTTTTATACACTTCACTTCTTCTCCTTACTCGATTATGTGAGCAATCTCTCTAAGGTTAACCATATTATCAAGGACAATCGGGACCTTATTGGTTAATATCTCCTAGAGGCTATGGAGATTACATAACACTTTATGGATATTTTATAGTTTTCTTTTATTACACTAACCTTTCTTTTCACTATATACAAAAATCATTGATGTATTTTTTATACTAAGATATGCATCTGGTCTAATTAAGGGCCTCACAAAATGACATTGTAAGAAGAAGGTGCATATACAATCATGAACAAACATTGATTTTTTTTTCTAATTTTTTGCTACCCTTGAACTACACTAGGTTAAAATCACCCATAAAATTTGTGCATGTCCCACTAAACGTAGTCAAAATCATTTGAGATGGTATAAGGATCGGGACACCATTCATCTTGTCACAAATACTCTTATATAGTATGTTGACTGAGTTGCCAGTGTTAATTATCACTTTTAACTTCTAGCATGACTATCTCTACTTTAATTATTACTACATTATGGAGCGGTATCGCAACTCATCTTAAGTCTTCATCAGTGAAGCCAAACATTAGGTAAGAGTTTTTATATATGTATTCTGGCATTTGATCCTGAGATTATACTTTTAAATCATATATGTATTTTTTCTATAAGTTTTAATAATATTTGAGAGTGAGTCCCCTTATATGATTGTGCCGATGATTTGTCAGTTTGGGTCTAGATTTAAGTAGGTTCATTTCTGTCTATAATGGTATTCTTTTCCAAAGCTCTCGAAAATTAGATAACAAACATAATTTGTGGTTTTGTTTTCTTATTGGAAGTTTAGGTACAACTGTAACATATCTCAGCTCATTTATATGCTTCATCCTTACAAATTCCAGAAGCTTTCTTTCATTAATAAAATTTTGAACGTTATAATTTAAAGCATGGTAGTCTCGTCTGTGGTATCTGAAATAATTATAGAAATTACAAAACTTATTTTTATTTCTCATCTTCATGGAAGACCACGTCTTCTCAAGATGTCAAGACTTGACCACATCTTTATCCTTTTCATAAATGATCCCATAGTTTTAATTAAGCTCTATATAAGGTCCTCAGATGAAGCATTATGACTTTCAATTACTTTTATAGTTGATTTTGAAGTTTATCATCGAATTATCCATAAAACCTTGACTTTGATTATTGTAATGTCTCAGCCTTGTTAAGACTTCAACTGTTTATGGTTTGGGAGCTAAAATTTCATATTGAGGGTTTATCATTTGCATTTTAGCCTCCGTGAGTGGCTCAGTATCATTTTTTATAAGATGAAAGGTAGAGAAGGTATTTGGAACTCTTGATATTCTTTCTCTCATAATTTCATTTACTTTGACATGCTCTTTCACTTTATGGAGCATATCCTCAAAGTTTGTTGATTTACTTTTTATGATATTTGATGTCCAAACTACCAAAAAAATTATTTCTTGTAAGATATTGTGACACTAAGTCATTGAAATCATATAGTCTATTTTTCGTTTGGATATAAAGTTTATTGTTTCGTCGGGGACTCTCCTATGTTCGTTGCTTGTATGGAGTTATATAGTAACCATCTTCCTTGATAACTTTAGAACCAAAAAACTGGTTTAAGAGTCAGTCTGCAACATAATGATGCTTCATGAACAAAGTTGACTGAGCCAAGTTAAAGCATAACCTCTAAAAGTCATGGAAAATAACATGAACATAAGTCTATCATCTACCTCAAATAATAACATCTTATTCTTGAAACAAATCTATATGATGTTTTAGGTTTTGTGTTCCATTATACGTACTCATGTTGTAACGGCTAAACTTTGGAGGTAGATCTTCATACAGTATCTTTGATGCCAGCGGAGATTCAATAAACTCCATTGGTCAGTTCGAAATGATTTGAAACGAATCTAGTTTTTTGCCCGAATAAAGGATATGCTGGTTATTATTGATAACCATGTCCTTGTATGGCCTAAGGAATAAAAGTGTAATTTTATTGATTCAGTTGATGGTCGCGTCAGGAGAACGACGATGGTGAGCTGTTGGAGGAATCATTGGAGGGTTTTTGTTAAGAGGAAAATCTCACAAATATATGTCAAGTAGTAATTTATTTATCCACGAAGAAAATATGTATTTTACATAATCTTAATCTTATATATACAGTGTACTAGGTGTTTTCTCTCTTCAACTAAATACATAACTCTATTATATATGATTGCAGACCTATATGTATGGCCATTACTTTAGTCATGTATGTTACGTTGACTCTTTAGTCATAAGGGACTCATAATGACCATTGACTATCTTTAAGCCTCTTTATTGTACGTTAGAAGAGTCATCGCTAAGTGAGTGTTGATCGGCCATGTTATCGCTTTGGTGGGCCTCAAGTGGATTATTTTAATCTTACTATGTGGCCTATGCTCGGTCATCCTACCCTTGTCGCGGTCGTCACTTGATTATGTTGGTCTACCCTGGTTGCGTTGGTTCTCTCGCTTGGCTTGTTGCTCAGTTAAGAACGAAGGTGCTAGGTTTCGATACCCTTTACCCTTTAATGTTTGGGCCACCTCAATCTTGCCTTATGAGTTGGCTTCGATCTAGTTTCAGTTGCATTATCTATACATTAGTTGTTCATGGGTGAGATCGGTTTAGTGCAGGATCTCCTCGATATCGTGTTGCTACACCAATTCGCATATCGTTCAATTTATTGCGTTGTAGACACACCTAGCTCAATACGGCTTATCCCGGTGATAATAACCATATCAAGGCTCCCCTCTAATCCATTGAGTAACTTGAGAAAATAAAGATAATGAATGGAATAATTAGATTGGGAAAAATGTGTGTGGCTAGTCAAGTCAAAGTAGGATGATGTGGTGTCGTAATTTAGTATGACAGTCAGTGAAGTGATGGTGTGTCAGTCATGACACGACATATATCGAAATTTAGTAGCGCATGTATTATGACGACTCTGACACAATAATAGTATGGGGAGAAAGGAGGAGCGTGCCGCTTCGGTTGTTGCAATTCCTGACAATTTAATTAATGTATTAATGATGAGTAAAATCTTATTAGTCTAGATTGAGGGGTCAATTTGGACTTAAACACATTTGCAGAATATTTCAAGAACTCATTTCTTGATTTGTCTATTTGTGTTGCTGAAAATAGAAGCGCTCTCATTATTTGTGGGTAGCAGTTTCTCACATCCGACTCAGCCAAAGATCAAGTTTGTGTAATAAATGTATGTTTGCAACCCTGAACTTTGTTATACTTTCGCTGTGTGGAGTAGTAGGGGCTCGGTGTTAGCTTTCACTAGGAAGTTTTTCCTTAACTGATTGATCGCCTTAAATACCCACCCACCAGTAACCTGTACAAAGAAGGTTAAATTGGAAATTACCTTGCTCTGATGACCATTGTTGGATCATTACAGTCAGTTTGTCGATCCAGATGGCTCCAAAAAGAGGGGAGGGGTAAGAAAAAAGACAAAATGAGTAAGTTTGTTGGTGATGGCCGGATACAGAGTTCGAAAGTCCCTCTTTTTAGAGGAATATTTTGCACTTGTGACTCTACAATATGGGTATTTGATCGAAGAGGGGCATCTTGATTTTAAGGTTATGTGTTGTATCCCTGGTGCCATTATAACACGTGTGCATGCAATCAATGAACGGCTTTATTAGGCCAAGTAGAATGAAACCTATTTGTATACAACATTGCTTGACTGGGGTCTCCGCCTTCCCTTGCAATATTTTACTCGGGACTTCTTTAGTTTTATAAACATATGCCTGACACATCTCATGACCAATGGTTGGATGGTTCCCCGAAGCATAATTCTGAGTTTTAAACTTTTAGACATACCGGTGTGTCTGGCAGATGTTTTGGCCGTGGTTGATGTCTAGAAATTAATGTAGTTGCCATTTTTCTACCTCTAACTTACCAGAGTGAGAAGATTGGTATACCTGCCTACACCAGATAAAAATTGGAAACATACCTTAATTTTTGTTTCTGGGAACTGGGAGCATGAGAGTGCGGTTAAGAATTTACAGTTGGAGAGGCGGTGGAGGGCTAAATGTAAGGGGTGAATTTTGTATGGTCTTATTGACTCATTCCAATGACTATATACTGTTAACTATTATTGGTTCTTACATGTGCAGGTAAACACCAAGAGTGGTGTAGGAATGGTTTACCAGAGGGTGTCGTGAATCCCTTGCTAGGTTTTTCGGCGAGTGTGAATGTAGTATAGGGATTGGAAGCATCATGCTTATTCACGCAGGTTAAATATCTTTAATATAGGCTATGGCGCGTGCCAGATTTATAGGTTACTGAGGACGCGCAAGTAAAAATAAAAAGTAGTGGGGAGATTACAATAGTGGACCAGCCGCGAGCATTGAGCAAAGGTATCGAGATCGCAATAATGCGGGGTTGGGTTAATGGTTCCCCAAAGTCGCAAAGTAAAAGAGACAGAATAATCCTCACCTTCACAAAAAGAGAAGGGGAAGGATGAGGAGAGGCTCACTACACAAGATGTGCGGGAAAGTAGTCGCTAAAATGTTGGCAATGAACAAGCAAGAGAAAAAGAAGGGAAAGGGACGAGTCTGCACCCACGTGAGGATGATGAAGATAATGACGACGATAAGGTGACTCATTTGAAAATAAACTAGGTGATTTTTAATGTCGTGCCTATATCCCGATGCATAATGGAATTTATTGATGAGGACGAAGATGGCGAAGGTAATCTGATAGAAAAGGAGGTAGACAGGGCATCAACACTAGATGTGGGAAAAGAAGAAAGTAAAACACATATGGTGATTGTTCTAGAAAAGCCTAATGACAATTGGGAAATAGTTGATAGAGTAAAGGATCCCAAAAGAGATACTTGGGTGCCTATTAAAGGGAAGTCGGTGCTCGAAGGGTTACCCTAGCACGTTGAAGACTTTGTTAAGACCGTGGAATCTGGTAGCTCAACCATAAGTATTATAAGGCCATAATTTGCAAAGAATCATGCTGCAGAGATCATAGGGGCTGTTAAGGCCACCAAGGAGATTCCCCCAGTAGATATGACAATGCCAAGATCAGAGATATTGATGCTTTAGCAATTAAAGCGTTGTACAGAACTGTCGTTTTATGACAATATGCCAATGGGTGAGATTCTGCAATGCCAACTGACGTTAGTTATCAAGGTAAGTCTAAGTAGTGACTTGAGAGCCTAGTTGCTATGAACATAAATGTGAATGATTGCTAATATGTATGTATGTTGAGACTCATCATAACTCTGTGGTATTAGCCTATCGACGTATATCTACCATTGAATATAAAACTATAAAAAACAGGCAGCCAGAGGCCTTATTCTTTATCTTGCTCCAAGGCATTACCATATAGTTAGCTTGGTTTTAAAATGTCTATGAGTCAGCGATGACGCAGCATGAAAAGGAAGTACGCAAAAATGAAGACCCGTGGCATGAATTGATTACAGTTGCTGATGCACGAGATGCTTATCGTAAGGAGAGTCTGGATTTGATTAGTGTTTAGGCCCTACTAGTCACACAAAACAATGATTTGACGAAGAAAAATGATGTGCTAATATATTAGAGTGCTGGCTTGATAACCCAAAACATAACTCAAGCCAAGATGATAAAAGAGCAGTCCGAGAATGTAGCTCAACTAACTGTAGAGAATGCCACTTTAAGGGTGACCATGCTAGCAATGAAATCACAAAAGATCAGTAGGGGGTAGAGCTGGTGAAGAAACCCGAGAACGATTTAGAAGACCGGAAGAGCGAAGTTATGGAGATGGAGATGAGAATGATAGAAAATAACCAGCAAGAAAATATTTTGGAACTGGTGAAGCTGAACCCCGGGATGACGTTAGGATCATTTGGGAAATTTTCTCCACTAGGTGAGCAGATGACATTGAAGGGCATTGGCCTAACAGTTGTGAATCCTGTTGTGAGGAAGCCAAAAATGGGTGCCTCAAGGTCTGAAGTGATGGGAACTAAGACAGTGTTAACCGAGGTGTCCGTTGATGCTACTATCGCAACTGGCGCGCTGGAAATGGGGACCTCTCCTCTATTTCTTGATGCCTAAGATTATATGTTGTAAATTTAAACAACTAAACCTTTTTGTTTCCCACTTGACTTATGGTGGTAATATTGTTGGGAATTTATGAAAAATATTTGTGTTAATTTTTGTTGATCAATGTGCTTAGTAGCGATCAAAGTAATGGATGGTTATAAATTATATTAATGGATATCTATGTGTTTTTTAACCATTTGATGACTTGGCATGTCCTTAAAAAACCGGGCTCAATATGGCCCATCGTGTAGCCCTGGTATGGTATGCTAATTGGCTTATTCACGGGAGTGACCGATTCGGCTTATTGTTTGGCCTTTATAAACTTAGTTATCTACCAATTCGCTTATTAATACCAGTACAAGGTAATGGGCTCAGTGTGGCCCCTTGCATAGCCTCAGTGGGCGTGGCTAATTAGTTTGATCGTATTATTGAACTCAATTACTCCGGACACAGTATGGCCCCTTGCGTAGCCCGTAGGCGTGGTCAGTGACCAATTCACACTTTGTAAGGATGGAGAGAGGTAGCAACAAGCAAATAAAGTGGCAAAAGTAATAAAAATTCATTGAAATAAATGTAGTATGATGCCTCATTAAAAAACCCTTCCGCACCATCAGAAGAGAAAAAACGTGCATCGTTAAATTACATGGCTTGATGGTACAACTTTAAATGACTTATATTCCAAGAATGCTTGAGGGTGTGACCATCTGTGTCAGTAAGTTGATAAGAACCTTAGTGTCCATTGGCGATGATTGTGTAGGAGCCCACCCAGTTGGGGCCTAACTTTCTAGCAGCTTCATCACCTGAGCCTTGAAATGTTTTCTTCATAACAAGGTCACCGTACATGGCCGTAATTGTGAATTAAAACATCCCCACATCAGAATTTTGTAATACTCTGCGTAAAATCATGCTTGATTGTGACGATCTTCGATAAGATTGATGCTAACAGCTTGATCAACCTCATTGAGGACCTCAGAGTAGTTGGCGACTCTATGGCTTGGGATGATGACTTCTGCAGGTACCATCACCTCTATACTCTAGAAAAGTGTGAAGGGATTCTGTCTAGTTTTTGGGCGTGGAGTGGTACTTTAATCCCATTACACCTTAGATAGTTTATCGGGCCACTTCCCTTTGGCACCCTCATGCTTCTTTTTTATACCATCCAACATCATTTGGTTGGTCACTTCTACCAGCCCGTTTTGTTGTATATATTAGGGAGTGGAGAAATATTGGCGATGCCATATTGCTTACAAGACATTGTGATAACATAATTTTGGAATTGGGGGCCATTTTATGTCATCAATACACCGGAGATACCAAACCGGGCGAGGATTAGGTGGTTTACAAAGTCACATATTTCCTGAGATCAGGTACGGGAAAGGGATTTGGCTTTGAACCATTTAGTAAAGAAATTCACAACCACTAATAAAACTTGGAACTTCTCTATTGCCATTGGAAGCGGTCCTACTAAGTCGATGCCTCATTTATTAAAAGGGCATGGTATCCGATTAGAGCTTATCGCCTCGCTTGGTAGGTATACATTGCGCTTAGTAGGCATATTATGCCTCATTTATCAAAAGGGTGGTGTTAGAGAACGTTTTTCAGGGGTGATATTTTTATACTATGCGCTTTGCATCGGGTGTCAGTTCATGCCAGTTATAACTAGCTAGGAGAAATCGTCGGATCGGGTTGCGGTGGCCATAATTTGCTCATGTGTCTCCCGCGTGTAAGGCATGTAGAACCACGATAGTTTCTTCTTGACTTAAAGAGCCTAGCAGCGGTTGTGTTGTAATATTTCGGTAGAGAATGTTATCCAATACACAATACTTGGCGGCGCGCAGCTGCAGTGCCCTAGTCGTTGCTTTATCTGATGGGAGGGTGTCGTCATGAAGATAGAATAAGTAAGGTTGTCGCCAGTCAATCGTAGTTGTTATTGTACAATTGCTTTAGGTGGGTAAGGGTGCTTTGGTAGTAAGGTATTTTGGTAGTATTACAAGTGGAGGCTCTCTTGAGGTCATTTCTTTAGTCAAGGCATCTACTGCGGAGTGCTCAAGATGGGGGGACATGATCGTATGAGGCTATCTCAAACTTAGACTCGTATTATTTCAAGGCATTCAGGTAACTTTGAATTCCTTCTTTTTTGGTTTCATAGGTGCCTTTAGCTTGGTTGATGACCAACTCTGAATTAGAGCGGATTTTGAGTATTTGAGCTCCACATATATGAGCTAACCTCATACCTCAAATGACTGCCTCATACTATGTTTTATTATTTGTCACTGGGAAGTTAAAACGGATGGATTGTCGGATTTCTTCCCTTGTTGGTAGTTTCATCACTATGCTGACACCACTGTCTGAAGTGTTCGATGCCCCACGAATTTTTCGAGTACCCGTTTCGGGTTGGATTTATCGGGCAAGGGTACATTCAGGCTAGACTCACTATCGGGTATAGAGCATGTTTTGATGAATTCGACGACGACTTGTCCCTTGATCGTAGTGCATGGCTTGAATTTGACGAAATACTCTACTAGGTCGATGAATCATTTGGTTAGGCGGCCGGAGATATCACGCTTCTGCAATATATTTATTAGGGGAAATGAGGTTCGTACGGTAATGGTTTGTTCCTGAAAGTAAGGTATCATATTGTACGTAGCAACTACGAGTCCTAATGCCAGTTTTTCCAAATAGAGATAGCGTGTCCATGCATCTACCAGAGTCTTGCTGGTGTAATATATTGTTCGTCGAATGCCTTCTAGTTCCCAAACTAGTACGACATTAACTGTAAAAGGAGGAACTGATAGATATATGAATACCGGCTAACCTGCCACGGGAGCATATATCATTTTTGGCAAAGTGAGATAGTTTTTGAATGCCACAAAAGAGTTGTTATAATCCTCGTTCCATGCAAACTTCTTCACGCCCTGAAGTACCTCGAAAAAATGGTGTCTTTCATCCGGTGCCCGGGATATGAAGCGTGGATAGTACTTCGAGGAGCCGTGTTAGGCATTGAAATTATTTCATGTTTCTTAATGGATTCATCTGGATCAATGCCCTTAGCTTAAAAAGGTCCGCTTCGATTCCCATTTTGCTGACGATGTAACCCAGGAATTAACCACTACAAACCCCAAATGAATATTTCATTGGATTTAGTTTGAGTTTAAATTTACACAAGACGGTAAAAATAATGATCAGTACTTCCAGCTGTTGCTCGACTGTATTAGTTTTTACGATCACATCGTTGATATAGGCCTCCACAGGTTGTCCTAGTTGATATTTCAAGATGTGGTTGATGAGGAGTTGATATGTAAAAACTGCGTTCTTCAACCCGGAAGTTATGACGATGTAACAAAATAGCCCCCTCTCAGTCTGGAACGTGGTATGTTTCTCATCTTTTGGGTGCAAAAGAATATAATTATAGTAAGTACCATGAACGATAGATACTCGCAACCGGAAGCCAAGTCCACTAATTGATCGATACGTGGTAACAGGAAGACATAATTACGATAGATTGATTCAGGTCGGTGAAGTCGACGCACATGCGCCACTGCCCTTATTTATGCTTGACCAACACAGGGTTTTCCACACAAATCGGATACCGAGCTCGGCGTATATGCCCGAGCCTAAACAACTTATCTACTTTATTGCTTATGGATTTTTAATTTTCTATTCCGGATGATAGGAGATTTTGTTTGAGGGTTTTAGCGCGTCTATCTATTGCTAGCTCCTGGAAAATTACTAAGGGGTCTACATATCACTTGCACACCACGTAAAAATATCCTATTTTTTCTGTAACAAAATTATCAAATAATTACTAAAAAACATCTAAATTGTTACATGTTCGTTGGTTACGACCGTCGGCAACAAGTTCATCATTTGTGTCTCTAGAAGCATTAATCGGTCGTTCACTCTCTGTCGGATCATCCATCAGCTCTAGGGAAGAGGTAGTGTTGTTTTCTTGGTACTGCTTCACCTCACCGGTTAGTTGCTATCGTAGAGGCTTGGTGGGGTCAACAACCACTAATCGAGCAGTTCTCTGGCTCCCCATTATGATACTGACCGAGCTCCCGACATAATACTTGATGCATTGCCTGAAAGTGTACAGATTAGCCTCCATCCAATGTAGTCATGATCTTCCAATAATGGCGTGGTAAGAGCTTGAGGTCTCTGAAATCATAAACAGTATCTTGACTTCCTTCTTGGTAACTTTGTGGCCAACTTTAACCATGAGTTCGACCTAGCCAACACATTGAGATGACTTGCCCTCGTATCCGACCAAAGTATAAGTAGATTTATATGGTGGGACCTCTAACATTCGATTATAGCTTGCCTTGAAGATTATATTGGTTGAGATGCCTTCATCGACCAATACCCTCGTTATCATAACTTCTCTGATGTCTAGGTTGATAGTCAAAGCATCCTCGTAGGGTGTAACAATCCCTCACAAATCATCATCGTTGAAAGTAAGGCCAGCTACTGGGTCACGTTAATTGTGGTAGGAAGAGCCCTCGACCGCATGCATCCCATGATCAGGATTTTCCCTTTTCATGGATTGCTGGTCGTCGCTAGTTACGGTACCCCCTGAAATCATAACCATGCATTGTTGCTTTCCTTTGTCTATTATCTTATATTTCCAATGGGCCTCATCATTTTTCGGGTGAAAATATTCCTTTTTTGTTATGGGGGTGATGTTCCGTCTCCTTAACAAATTGCATGAGGTCGGAATTATCTATAAGTCTTTGGATTTCCTTCTACAATTGACAGTACTTGTCCCTCGAATGGTCGTGGTCATTGTGATAAGAACAGAAATGCTTGCTTGAACGCCTATGGCTAGGGGCGCTCATAGTACGAGAGGGAGATATCCCATCGTGCCCTTGGTCATATCACAGATAATTGAAATAATCTTGGTTAATGGAGTAAGATGTCGCGTTAGATTCTCGTAAGGAGAAATTTGGTGATTATTTTTTCCCCGCACCCCATCACGACTAGGCTATTTTTCCATCGTTTTTTGTATGATCCATATTTGGATTCTAATACAAATAGGTCTGAGGAGTCCCCTTTGGTGGTATCGTCGACTCGGATGAACTGATCTGCTCATGCTAGGAGGTCTTCTATTTTTTTTATTGGAAAACAAACTAGACCAGCGTATAACTGTCCCTTCTATTCGAGGCCTCTCTTAATTGAAGCGGCGACCATAGACTCCTCTAGATCTGGCAAGGAGTTCATGGTATGGAAACAATTATTGATGTAACTTTTTAACGCCTCGACATTTATTTGATAAAGGTCCATGATCGAGTCATTCTCACATCGAGACTCTTTATTCTCAACAAACCTGTCTTTGCAAGCGTCCAGAAGGCCTGAAAAATTATGTATAAATCCTTTCGGTAAGCCACTAAACCAGTCCATTTCATTACCATTAAGAGTTATAGAGAGGGCACAATAGAGCATGGCGGGATTGCAGGCCATCATCATAATTATGAATTTCTCCAAATGTCGTTTTAAGTTTCCCGTGCCATCGTAGGCTTCCACGCGGAATGAATCGAACTTTATAAGGAGCTTATCTTTGAGGATCTTCTCCATGAACAAGGATTCCTTGGGCACATAGGCAGTCATTTCGGACAGACTATGTGGTATTGTTGGATCTCATTTTCCTTGGCCCTTTTGAGTGCACCTTGTCTGATCTCACGGTGCAGTTCCTGTTCTTTAGACCTATTTTTAATGCTACTTTTTCCTTCTTCTTTGCCATGCTCCTCGCACTTGAAATATTTGTTTCCTCGTTGTGCTGGATTGGCCTCTACTCCAGACTAAAGCCTTTCTCGACTACTTCCCCACAGTTTAGTTGTTAACGTGTGTAGTGCATCATTCATTTCTGCCAGGGCTGCGGGGTTATTGGCCTCAACAACGGGCTCTACATGCTCTATTAAACTGACGCCCCTACCGGTGCATTTTCTGGGCCAATCAAAGTAGGTTACTGACTACCCTCATCTTGTGTTTTAGTGACATTCACATTCTGGTTTTTCCGATGGATTACGTTGAAAGGTGAAACCTGAGTTTTCCTGTCGAATTGATCTTGCACTGCCGTTCGATTTTCTATAGCAATATTTCTTTCTGAGGTTTTTCTTTTGATCCCGGATCTCGTTACTACCATTGATTCAAATTTTGTGTTTTTTTTACAATTTTCCAACAGACGGGGCCAAATTTGTTAAAAGGAAAAACTCGCAAATATATACCAAGTAGTAATTTATTTATCAAGGAACAAAAGATGTATTTTACATAATCGTAATCATATTTATAACTTACTATGTGTTTTCTCTCTCCCACTAAATATATAACTCCATTAATTATGATCGTGGATTTATATATATGTTCATTACTTCAGTCATGCCCGTTACGTTGACTCATTAGTCGTAAGCGGCTCGTAATGACCCTTGACTCTCTTTAAGCCTATTTATTGCACGTTGGAAGAACCGGCGTCAAGTAAGCGTCGATGATTTGTAATTCTTCCTTAACGGGACTTGATCTAATTACGTTAGTCTTTCTGTATGGCCTCTGCTCGACCATGTTAGCTTTGGTTGGCTTCAAATAGATTACTTCGATCTTTCTATGTGGCATCTGCTCGGTCATCCTGCAATTGTCACGCCCTTGACTAGATTAAATCAGTCTACGTTGGTTCCCTCGGTTGGGTTGGTTTCTCGATTAAGAACGATGGTTCTAGGTTTTGCCACCCTTCACCCTTTAATGTTTGGGCCACCTCAGTCTTGCCTTGTGAGTTTATCTGAGCTTAGTTGTCTATTGCATTATCTACACATTACCTTTTTATGGGTGATATCGGTGTAGTGTAGGATCTCTTTGGTATCATGTTGCTATACTGATTGTTGTACCGCTCGGTTTGCTACTTTTTAGCCATAGTTTACTCGATAGGTTTTAGCCCGGTGATAACAGCCTTATCGGTTTTGTTGGCTCATTTTTGGATACCAAAAACAATTGTATTGACTGGTTGGATGCATTGAAGGAGCCTGGGAGAAATTTATTAGTTTTCTTGATTTAAAAGAAGAACTTCATGGAAATATTCTTGGTTTACATGGTGAACCTTGAGGATCATGAAAGGGTTTTTGTTAATTTGGTAAGTTTACTGTGAAGTCTAGAGAGTATCTTGCTCCTGCCATACTTGTCGATACTCAGATTCATGTACATCCATCCTTCTATCACTTTTATGGAAAGAAGTATGTGTTTTGCTCGTCTTAACAGATCTAAAATGATAAAAATAGTGCTTGCACTTTTTAGCTTCACTAGAGGACTCTTGGTGAAAATGCCCTAGCACCATCAACATTTTAATGATCTGGGCACGAGTTTTCTTACGCCTCGTAATGTGTAGATAACGTTCCCTTAGGATAGAATTAGTGAGATCATCTCATTCTTTGTCATTGTTTTTATTTCGGACGTTGGACTTCTAAACGCGTACCTGGGCCATAAGCAGTTATCATACTACACAACGTTCTGAATTATCCTTCATATTCCTCTTTCATTTTGTCCATGTGTCGTTGAATATCATAAACAAGAGCAACGTGTGCGTCTAGCATATCTGGGACCTAAACAATCGTTGGTTCCGAGTTTACTGATGAAACTGATATTCTAGCTTTTTTAAATTTTCAAATTTTTGAGTTTTTGAAAAACTTGTAAGAGACATAAGTGATTTACTATAGGTTTAAAGAACTTGAATTTCGAAGATTTTAATTTAAAAAAAAACAAAACCAATTCGGTGAGGTGTATATTGTTGAAAGAGTGATACATAAAGGGGAGGTAAGTGACCCATAGAATAGAGTTTGGACTGGCTAAAGGTTTTTAGCGTAGTAGGAGAGAATTGGATTGTAGAGAAGTTGGCTTTAAAGTAGTTGAATTATTTTAAGACTCAATAAAAGTTGGTTGGAGAAATTTTCTTAAAATGAAAATTTATTCTTCATATGAAGTTCTTGTTTTATTTATAGACAAAAAATTTACTCAAAACAATTAATAGGTCTCTTGTATATTTAGAACCCTAAATATTTTACAATCTAATTTACATTATTTTAAGTATGTATAATTGAAGGACCTAATGATCTTTTGTTACGCCTTCATTGCTTCAGTTCAACTCATCGAGGATGGACTTTAGAATTCGCTCTGCTCTCGGGTATATTGCTCAATACTAACAAAGCCACATCTACATCTTCGATGTCTCCGAAAGGATCTGCAGCAATATCAAAAATATCCTCGGCTTTTGTGTGGGTACCCTCCCTATTAGAAACCTCGGAGTTCCCTTCATCACCTCAAGGTTCTCGTATTGACTATCGCTCTCTCTTTCTCAAAATTACCAACCGTATTAACTCGTGGACTTCCAAGCACCTCTCACACGTAGGTCGTCTTCAACTTTTTAAATTTGTGCATTTTCCTAGCAAGGTTTATTGGTCCTCTGTTTTCATCCTCCCTGTTCGAGTCCTCGACGAGCTCTCCAATTTTTTTCATTCCTCTGGTCGAGGTCTGAGATGAAGATTATGGAAGCCAAAGTTTCCTGGGACAAGCTTACCTTTCCCTCGGAAGAAGACGGCTTTGGGATCCCTAACCTCTATGTTTCAAATTAGACGTCCGCCTTGAAATCATTTTGGTCTATACTGACCAAAAACAAAGCCTCCATCTGGACTAGATGGATTTTTCTGAGAAAACAAAGGATAAAGGCTTCTAGACTCTCCTTATTGGTTCCTCTATCAGCAAGGGATGGCGAAAAATACTCTAGCTCCGTAGCCGTGCGGTCAACCTATATAGAGTTTTTGTCCGAGACTACTCTTCTACTTCTTTTTTACATGACCTTTGGCTTTTTCCCAACGCGCTCATTGATCATTATAGTCCCTCCATCATCGATCTTGCTCGTATGAAATAAAATTCACTCATCTCTAATCTCATTCAATCTACAACTTATTTTATTTTTGCAAATAAATTTTCATATATGCAATCTACAGCTTTTTATAAAAAAAAAGCACGTATAATGAAGTTCTGCAAAAATATTTATTCTATAAATATAAATTCAAATAGACTTTCGTTTTTGTTTTATATCTTTTATCAAATAAAACAAATAGAATGTTCACCTGATACTACCTCATAGATTGAAAAATAAAATATTAAACTAAACCGCTTAAATGAACAGCTTATTGGAGATCCGTTAATATAAAATCAAAGACTGTGTTGGTGCTATCAAATTGAATAGCTTGTTAAGGTTAAAAAAAACTATTAGGATCTGACACAAATTTATTTTGAAAAAAAAAACTTGTGGTTCAAACACCCCTGTCTTGTTAAAAAAATATCACCTCTAATTGGCACCACATGTGGCTAAGACAATAAAATCGGATTTAGTTTCGATATGTAAGCAGTGGTTCAATATTAAGTATTATTATGTGATACTTGATTGGTTTGTAGGTATTCAAATTTTGATCCAATTAGCTGAGGCTTTCGGCCATTTCTACTTTGCTTCAAGTTACAATTCCGTAACTTTGATATCAATAAAATTTGTTTGTTTATCTAAAAGGAAAACATTAAAACATGATTTAAACTTATAAAAAATATTCCGGACGGTTATAGTGCGGGCTTCTTTAAAGCCTGCTGGGATATTATGGGCCCGGAAATATGTGCTGCCGTCAAGCACTTCTTCCTCTGCGGGCATTTAGACCCAGACTGGAACAAAACGTTTATTGCCCTAACCCCTAAAACCGATAACCCTTCCTCCCCCTCTGACTACCACCCCATTTCCTGTTGCAATTTCATCTACAAGATTATCTCGAAAATCATTGCCAACAGACTCAAACCCGCCCTCCCCTATCTCATAGACCATCCCAATCCGCCTTCATTCCGGGCCGCTCCATAGCTGACAATATCCTCCTCACCCAAGACCTCCTGCACGGCTACCACACCAACCACAAAGGCCCTAGATGCACTCTTAAGATCGACCTCATGAAAGCTTTCAATAATGTCCGCTGGGAGCTAATCCTTGACGCTCTTTATGCAATGGATTTCCCCATCGAAATGATTGGCTGGATAATCCACTGCATCTTCTCCCCTACATACTCGATTAGCATAAACGGAAACACCACCTTCCCTTTGGCTGGGAAAAGAGGCCTCCATCAAGGAGACCCCTTGTCCCCATACCTCTTCGTTATTGTTATGCAGGTACTCTCTCGCATACTCTAGTAGAAAATTCAAGACCTTGGTTTCGGATTCCATTGGAAATGCCACTCCCTCAAAATAATCAACCTTTGTTTTGCCGATGACCTCATGATTTTCTGTCAGGCTAATCCCAAATCAGTCAAGCTCATCCATGAGGGCCTCCAAGACTTCGCATCGCTCTCGGGCCTCCATCTGAATCCGAACAAAAGCCAAGTCTTTCTCTCTGGAGCCTCGAGGAATGAACGTCTAGCCCTACTCCACCTGCTAGGCTTCAATGAAGGATCCCTCCCAGTCCGTTACCTGGGAGTCCCCATCATCACTGGAAGACTCTCTTACAATTACTGCAGACCCCTCTTCACCAAGATCACCAACCGCATCAACTCCTGGACCACAAAGCACCTATCGTACGCGGGCCGCCTTCAACTAATCAAATTTGTCCTTTTTGTAAGCCAAGTCTACTGGTCCTCTATATTCATTCTCCCGGTCTGAGTTCCTAAAGAACTATCTCAGCTCTTGAGACTTTTCCTGTGCTCTGGGTCCGAAATGAAGATCTCGGGATCTAAAGTGGCTTGGGACACTACTACCTTGCCAAGATCGGAGGACGGCCTTGGGATCCCAAACCTTAAAATTTGGAATCAAACGGCCGCCCTAAAATATCTCTGGTCTATCCTCACAAAGAACCTCAACTCTTTGTGGACCCAATGGACCATCGAGGAAAAGATGAAGAACAAAAATATGTGGACAATCCCCATGCCGGCTAACTCAAGCTGGGGCTGGCGAAAAATCCTAAAACTCAGAAATCTTGCAGCTGGACTCTATAAGGTGGTCATAGGTAATGTTTCAAAAACCTCTATATGGTATGACCCCTGGCTCTTTCCGGCCTCCCTGGTAAACTGTTTCGGTCAAAGTATCACCAACCTCTCTAGACTCCGCAACCTCTCAGTTGTCTCTGACCTTAATTTAAATGGCACTGGCCCACCCAAGCCAGAGCCCAAAATCGGCACCTGCTCTCTCACTTGGAAGAAATCGAATTGCTTTATCGGATCTTCCCCCCCTCTTCTGAATAACATACCTTCGTTTGGATCCCCAACAAATCCAAACCCCGATTCACCATCAGCAGTACCTACGCGGCAATCTGCCCCTCCAAGACGAAAGTTATTTGGAGTTCCCTCGTTTGGAACAAATACCCAATCCCTAAGCACTCTTTCATCACCTGGTAGGCCATCCAAAAACAAGCTATTCACTTGCGACAAGCTCATCAGCTGGGGTCTTGACTCCTCCCCCCCCCCCCCCCCGGATTGCATCATTTGCTCAACCTCGCCCGAAAATATTGACGACATCATGATCTCCTGCCCTTTCGCCTCCTCTATCTGGGCTAACATATGTGCTAAGCTCTAGATCCCAAGTCAACCCTCCACTTGGAACACTTGGATAATTGAAGCCTGTAACTGGCCAACTTCGAACCCCAACACCCATACTTCGTGTACGGCCTTCTGCACCACGATTTACCACATCTGGCAAGAACGCAATGAGAGAATCTTTAACAACAACCACTCTTTGGCCTCTAGCATTGCTTTCAGGATCCTTTCAAATATAAGATACATATTCTATAACACTAACACCTCTTTTCTTATATAATACTTGTAACTTATTTCTAGCAAACTGTAATATGGTCATCAACCACCAGTCAACTCTGTAAATTTTGTTTTCATTAATTTAATGTTTTTTATATCTAAAAAAATCCGTGAAGCTTTATATTTTTCTTTTCCAAAAATAATAATAACCATTCGAAAGTATAAGCTATAAAAAGTTATTTTTTCACGGTGGGTATAAGTTTGAAATTTATTACTAAGAGTTTTTAACTACAAACGTAATGTTATCAAACCAAATCGCTTTAGTTTAGATATATTTTAGGTCATCAACTTTGAAACAAGAAAGAAATAACACAACTCATGTCTTAATAAAAAAACAGGTGGGCTGGTGGAAATAATAATCAAATAGTGTGAACTGGTCACCTGCATAAAATAATTTACTGGTGTATTTTTCCAATCAAAACAGTCACCAGAAATATAATAATAAATCAATAAAAACAGTTATTTCGATAAAAAGAACACCGACAACAATTTTGATACACATGTCGGATTCCGATAACTAGTTAAACTTTTTAACCGGATATAAAAACCAAACACTATTCAGATCCAGGATTTTATTTTATTCAAGTAACAAACAAGACATGCTTTTACTCGTTTCAAATTACAACAACAAACCTTGCAAAATTTCAACCGCCTTTTCCCAAAGGTGATATGATATCCCACCCAACTGAAAGTGTAAAGATCTGGTACTACTAATACTATACTACAAATCATTGACAAATAATAACTTAAAGAACCCATAGGGTTCTAGCTTGTCATCATTATAAACCCCATTGAACTTCAATTAATAAAGTACCTACAAAACAAAGTCCTTTTTTGGTGTATCGAAGTCTTTAGTTATTATAAAATTATAGGATAATATATATGCTCTTAAAAAATGGTTTTATACCTAACTTCTGCAAACATTGTTTTTAGGATTTTTCCTTTTAATAAAATGGTACGGCTGTGTATAGATTGAATACGATAAAAGTAAAAGAAAAAAATCGTACAGTTTTAAGTTGAAACGATTTATAAATTTAGGTTAAAATCAAATTTTATTTTATAAAATTATTAACGTTAAATACAATATAATTTTTCGCTATTAACTAAATAATTTTGTAGGAATTCATTTTCCAATCCTATCAAAATATATGTATAACAATATTATCTAAAAATTAAATGTTTTATATGTCGGTTTTATTTTTTACCTAAAATGAATATTTATGATATATTATACATATATAATATTTAAACACTTTTATATGCAGAAGAATAGGTTTGAAATAATTGGA
This sequence comes from Limnanthes douglasii subsp. nivea, assembly GCA_036936605.1. NCBI lineage: Eukaryota > Viridiplantae > Streptophyta > Magnoliopsida > Brassicales > Limnanthaceae > Limnanthes > Limnanthes douglasii. Next base: position 102,036,296 of record JAUPFV010000004.1, read on the forward strand.
ACACGTTGTTATTACAATTAAACAATTGTCTAACTAAATAAGAATAATCAATATTTATCGGAGATACCATTCGAATTAATTATGATTTTGAAAAGAAATATTTACTAGTTCAACAATTTAGTATTAGGTTTTAAAAGAGGAATAAAAATTATGATATTTTTTAATGGCTAGTACATCATACTATATCAACTTAAAAATTAAACTAAATGATGGTTTAATAAAAAATGATAAGCTACTGACTCAATTATGTTCATTAGAATAATTTTAAATACGTAAATTAGATTCAGTTATTATAAGCAGTTTATATATAATCCAATTTTTGTTATCTCTAACATTCGTGTGTTTTAATTTATCACGTTTTTCTATATATTCATTTTATTCATGAAAATCATGGCCAGTAAAGGATTGCACTTTATATTTCGTGAAAATTTACATTTTTATCTTAGGAATATGACAACTCATAAGTATTAGTACTTTAATTTTTTTTTCTCAAATTATATGTATTATAGTATAATCTTCTTTTTATATTATTTCATATACATGAGGTCTCAAATGAGCGTAAGCACTATTAATATATTATGAATTCATCCACTTTTACAACCTTGATCATAAAGATATATTTGGATGTTTGTTGCGTGAGTTGCAAACATTTATTTGTTATTTACGTAAATGTCTTTTGCACAATTTATATAGATAGTTCAGATGTCAAAATTTTAAATATTTAAATAACCAAATAAATTGTCAAAGTTATATATATATCAGTAAGTTATTCATTGAATAAATTTGGTCGTTCACATTATGACTAGTTGTTTGTATAAGTCGGTCCAAACAAAGATTATATTTACATAGGTTACATGGGTGAATTATAGAATATGCTATAATCATGACACTAAATTTTATATATTCATGTACAATAAGCATTAAATGTTGAATGACTCCATTCGGTTTTATAAAATAGGAGAATAAGTGAGTATAAAGTTGTTAGTTTTAAGATATAAATTAACATTGTATGTTAAAAATACATGTCCAGGTTAAATTATCGTATCGGCCAAAATTTAAACATTAAAGACTATAAATATTTTTTTAAACGAATATATAGATGCTTTCAAAACTATAAAATTCATGCGTCCTAGTCGAATTAGGTAATGATATGGGTCATTTTTGTAACTTTTAAATTGTTTTGCTTTATGTTCCTTGTTAATTTATGTAAACTAAGTTTAAAAACACATACAAGGTCTGATTCTTACTTTGACTTAATATTTTATAATAAAAACGCGACATGATGCTTCATACGAGAATCAATAGTATTCATCATTAAGACTAATATGAAGAATTTGTTGATCAACTATTTTTAAAAATGGTATGGACAGTCATTATATTTATGTATTTATCTCATATTAAATTTATTGTTGGTGTTTTGAACTATATATGAAAATATTTCTACCTATTGTACACGCAATTCAATCTAATAATAAATCACTTTTGATTTCTCCCCATATATAGTTGTGTTGATGGATAGTTGTTTTAGGTATCTATCAAGAGAAAGCAAAAAAAATGGATGTCTTCCGCTTTCTTGGTCGTGGTGAAGTTATGGTATATTAATTCAATTTTCTATAATTACAAATTATAGTGTTAGTTGTTTGGGTAGTGTTGTTTAAAATTTGAGATTAATTGTTTTCGATTAGGCTTTGTAAGGTTTAGTTTTGGGTAGTATTTTTTGCAATTAGGATTTATTTTGGAGGTTTAATAATGGGGGTGATGTTTTGTTGCAATATATTTGTATTTGATTATAAAAAAGTATACTTGTAAATTTAGAGATTTAGATTTGAATTATTATTAGTATTTAGATTTGTATTTGGGTTTAGATTTCAGTTTTGATTTGGATTTGATTTTTAGATTTGTTTTGTGTCGGTTTTGGTTGAGCTTGAATTTAGATTAATATTTTGATTGATATTTTGATTATTATATTGATTTAGTATTTTGATTCGTTTTGCATTCTTTTTATTAGTATTTGGATTTGCATTTGGTTTTTGGTATTTAGTTTTTATATTTGTTTTTGGTTTATGTTTCAGTTTTGGATTTGGATTTGGATTTGATTTAGGATTTAGTATTGGATTTTGGATTTTAGATTTTGGATTTTGGATTTTGGATTTTGGATTTTGCGGATTTCTTGGATTTGAAATTGAGAATTGAGATTTAAGATTTGAGATTTAAATTGGAATTCATGATTAAAATTGGAATCGGGAATTTCAGAGTGAAGATTTGAGATTTGAGATTGAATATATTTTAGATTGGGGTATGATATATGGTTGAAGAAATGTAAAAAAGAATATGTGTGAAAAAAGATGTGAAGAATAAGTCTTTTGAAATTCGGTTGAAGAAGATCATATTAAGATTGAAGACAACTTGTGGACTTCTTCACAAAGTCTCATATCATTTTTCTTGTTGACAAACTCTTGATGCTTCTCACTAAGCCATCATGAATTTGAGAAGGGATGTTAGCATAAATAGTCTTTCTTATTTATTATTGGTGTATCTATCTATATACATAGACTTTTCTACCTAGTGTACACACAAATCAATCTAATCATAAATTTATTTTTACGTATTTATGTTTATATTTCTCTACGGGATACACTTGAATAAAGAGACTTAAGAGACATAAAAATTTTCATCTTTATATCAATAAAAAGCACGCATTGCACTTTAAAAAAAGTAGTTATATATTATTATTGATAATCGAACATTTTTAATATTAGAAGATGTTTTATACGCATATTGTGCTAAAAATTGATTTATTTATTAAATAAAATTAGTTATGCTTATTCGTTTTGAAATTAAAAGTTTTGTATATTTTTTATAATAGATATATTATAACATAAAATTTAAAATGTAATATTAGTTTATATTAATGAACTCAGAAAATCTTTAGTGAGATTCAGAAGCGAAGATGTTCGTGGGAGAGGGTCGGACAAGGGACTATTCGTATGAAGTGACAACAAATAGTGAAATCAATTATTACTAGAAAGAGAATGAGACAAAAGGAATAAATGTAGCAATAATTGACTAATCTTTGGCCTATTTTCTCAAAAAGGAATGTCCTTTATATAGTAAATGAGGTAGATAGTAAAATTACATAATTACCACCATAAAAGTGGATTTCTCACTCCCAGTATTTGACTATTTACAGACAAGTTCTTGGGGTGTATCATTTGACCCCTCTATATCTTATATTTTCTTTACTTTGGTCATTAACCACTAAATATATAAACCTTGGTCTCATTTGTGGAATAAATTACATATTAATCACCTATATTTTCCTTCTCTTATCAGTAGCCCCCCAGTCTATGTGCAAATCTCTGGATGTGGACTTCAGTTGCAGTTTGACCCTATTCAGATCAAAGTTTTGTGTATCAGGTCGGACGTTTTTGCTTCTCGATAGAAGACTAATAGGGTCGGATCGGAAGTCTTGCGTTGCTGACCTCATCTTTGGTCACGATGAACTCACCTAAACAATCATTTACTTTAGGCTCGCATGCCTCCTTTTCGCTGTTATCGAGTCAAATATTTTTTAGGCGGCGAAGTTATAATTGGACACGCGTCACGCTTTCACCCATCTTGCCAACGTGCCTTTCGAGGCGGTTTGACATAGGCTAGTGTGTCAAAATATCGTTACTCTTTAACTGTTCACCTTATAACCCCCTTCACTATAAATATCTGTCTCTTTTTCTGAGAGAAGGTTTTCTTTCCTCTCGATTTCCTCTTGCCTTTTCGAAAATGCTTGCTCTAGAGAGAGAGACTGCTGCTGAACCGACTTCTTGTTCTGCACATACATGCCTGAAGAATTTGTCAACCTCGAAAGGTATAAGCTCTGGAGGTGGTTCAACATTTCCAACCAAATCGGTACTCGTAGACCCTCTGGTGCAAGAGAGTATCCTTCCCCTGCACAAATTTGGGAATCAACCTTTCGTGACAACTGGTCTCTCATCAGTGAGCGCTCCATCAATCTTGCCATATCCTCCCCCGGTCAAGCTCGCCTTTCAAACGGTGGGGTTGATCCTTCTGTTCATTTAACACCTATGGAGTTTCCTTCTCGACCTTATCCCTTCATCATAATGGGTGACGAGAGGGGACGACCAACTATCAAAGAAAACAGAGATAAAGCTAAAAGAAAAAGGTCACCCGACCCGGCGACAAAATCAGTTATGACGAGGATTTCCTCTTCGGCCTCGACTCCTCAAGTAACCCCACAAGGTTCCCTGAAAACGACTCCAGAGGTTAGCCTTAGAAGACCTTTGATGATGGGAGCTCGACCAGAACCGTCTCTCACGTCTATTCCAGAACTTCAAGAGAGAAATTTAACCGATGATCCTGATAATGATAGGGAAAATCCTGACATGATGGTGGTTGAAGCGGAACCTCTTCGAGCTGTTGCTGCTGATGTTCCTTCCTCGGATAATGATGTTTTGGCTCTTCCCTTGGAACCTACCACCAGTCCCCCCTTCAACACGGTAAGACTTCTTTGGTGAAGGGTAAAAAGAAAAAGAAACGTACCACAGGTTTGCCTTCGAATATAGAGGATATTTTAGGCGACAACCTTTGTGGTATTGAATCTAAATACCTATTGGCGCTGTATAGAGTGAAGTACAAGTACTTTAATCCGACTGAGGAGGTCAAGCTAAGAGATCGCTGAGGTATTCCGAGTAACATTACAATCCGATTTTCTTCTGTTGGTGAAACACCGCTATTTGTTCGGAATAATAAGCTGGTTATGAACTAGGGTCTTCGACTGCCCCTCGATCCTATCCTGGGTGACTAGTTCCATTTGATCGGACTCTATCCCTCCCATGTTGGAACCAACATGTGGTACACCCTCATGGCTTGTATTATGGCCTCTAGACTCTCTAAGACCACCTTTATTATAGAGCAACTTATTTCCGTCTCGGGTGTGGCCAAGAATTACCACTACCCATTCTACTCTCTTGGTTTTGCCATGCAACTTAAAGTGATTAAGGATTTTTTGGAAGCAGACAAGAAGTGGAAGAAACAGTTCATATTCATCTCCGGGTTGTGGGATATTGGCTTCAAAAACTCAGAAGACCTTCCCCATCGGTTAACACTGAAGTGGACTGGGCATGGTAAGTATTCCAACCTAAGTTTTTCCGAGTCGTCGGGTTCGGTAGATTCTAACTTTGTTCTCTTTCCAGCCATGAAGGGTATTTCTAAGTCCTTTAAGCGTCACGCCAAAGCAGGCAAGGATATTTTTGAGAAGCTAAGCGCTTGGCCAGGTGAACACTGGGATCACAAGTTTCACCAAAGCTTTCTTCCCGTGAAATTTTCCAAGAGTAACCTTTGTCGATGCGATCTCAGTGAGAAAAAGTCTGCCTCATAGCTTATGGTGCCTCCCCCAATTGACGACGTCCTCAAACGCTTAGAATGCTTGGACAATGCGGTCTACCTTCCTACTCGGGCCCGGCTCCGAGTCATCAAGATGTGGAAAAAACCCAAGGAAGAATAAGAGGAAGAGGTCGAGGAAGATGCTGAATCGGAAGGTGTTGCTCCCGAGGAAAGAGAAGTTAGCGCTCAAGAGGGTTCTCAACATGAGGCTCAGGATGCTCCCCAAGAAGAAGTACAAGGCAGTCTTCCAGCAAAGGCTCAGCGTGATCACCAAAACGAAGTTCAAGTGGACCTGTTACGAGATGCGAGGTTATCAGAGCCTCAACAAGAAGTCTCCTCTGCCCCTCAAGCTATTTCCCCGCCCTCTCACCCGGAAAAAAAATCAAGTGAGGCTGACCATACAGTTGAAGTTAGGCCTCATGGTCAGGCTGGTGCAACGATGCCGAGAAGGTTTACTGTTGAGGAGAAAAAGAAAAGGGTCGTTGAGAGTAGAGGGGAAAGCGACAATACTACGTGTCCAAGCCGGCCTCCAATAAAGATTTGTGTAGTTATCGACTCGAACTCTGGTGGTGAATTTGTACTCCAACGAAGGGAAACTCAAGAAGATGATTCCGACGAAGGAAGGTGTCCCTCCCATGCCTCATCTTACTTTGATGTATATGAAAATGATTATGTTGCGAATGAGTTGAATAAAATACTTCGCGCTGCTGCCCTTCTTGAACGCAAAGCCAACCGCAAATACCGCTACAAGGGTGAGGTCATTGAGAGAAGGGCTGAGGTGAAAGCCTTAACTTCTGAGGTAGCTGAATTGAAGGTCAAGGTGAAGGACTTAACCGATAAGCTTGCCGAACAAATTGAGATATCTTCCAAAGTAGAAACCTTGACCTCCGAGTTTGATGAGTTAAAGAAGAAATTAAAGGAGTTAATGGATGAGCTAGCCAAGACACCGGAGGTATCCACGAAGGTAAATACCTTGACCTCCGAGTACGAGGAGTTAAAGAAGAAGGTGAAAGAGCTAACTGATGAGCTAGCCAAGACATAGGAGGTATCTGCCCGACTGAGGGAGGTTGAGGATTAACTTGCTAAAGAGAAGAAAACGTCGGAGGACCGCTTGGCAACCATTACTTCTCTTGGGACTGAACTATCCGAGGAGAAGACAAAATTTGACGATGAACGAGAGAATTTTATTATTAAGGATGTCGAGCGCGACACGACGGTAGATGGTCTTCTTGAGGGCTATTTTAAGATAAAGGTATACTTTGAGAAAGCAGTTGCAGACATTGAGAAATTAACAGCAGATAATGAAGGTTTGAAGAAAAACTTCGAAGCTGAGCATAAGAAATGCCTTGATGAATACATTGCTAAGATCGTTACTCGCCTTAAAGAAAGAGATGCCAAGTTGAGGTCTGCAATAGTTATGGAGATGCATGAGAGGCTCCCGGATCTGCACCTTGGTTATTTTTGGACCCGGTTTATTGAACAACATCGCCCTCCCGGAGTATCCATGGAGGACCCAGAATCCAGTGAGGACTTGGAGAGCTTGTAGTCGGATTCGGATTCCCCCGCAGGAAGTAAAAAAAATCTGCTTACGAGTAGTATATGCTGGGCATTCTATCTTTTTGTTGACTCTTTGTTCCTTGAACCTGTTAAATTTTTTTGTATGATCTTCTCCCCACTGTGGGGGCTTATGATGGTATACTTTTAGTGTGATGCTTCATTAAATCATTTCTTCCTTACCTTGATTTGTCTTATGTTTTTCTTCTTATGATTCAATACTGAATTATTTATTCAAACAATTTTTGAAGCGTATTTTTAGTTCAAAAAAATGAACTTTGTTGTCCAAACTTCTTTGGAGTACGTTTTGAGTTTAAAAAAAAGAACTTCTTGTCCAAACTTCTTTGGAGTGCGTTTTGAGTTAAAAAAGATGAACTTTTGCGGGCCGTTGGAAAGGGAAATGAAATTCACTATATAAGTGGGCAATTTAGGCACCTCATTAAAACCTTCATGCGCCACCAGGGTAGGAAAGAGTGTGTCACCGGTACTTACTTAAACTGATAAAGAAAATATTTACATGTCACACATTTACTCTAAGTAAACCTTTAGGTGCTCAATGTTCGAGGGATGGGGAATATATCTCCCTTCTTTATCTTTTAGTTTGTACGTTTCTGGTTTTATCTTCTTTGTTACTAAGTACGAACCTTCCCAATTTGGAGCGAGTTTTCCGAGTCTCTTTTCTTTCGTATATAAGAAAACGTTTTTTAGGACCTTGTCACCCACCTCGAATTCTCTTCTTCTGACCTTTGATGCATACCGGCTTCTCATTAGAGTCTGATAGTGCAAGGAATTTAATTGTGCCCTTCTTCTTTTTTCTTCTATCAAATTCAACTTGGTGCGCTTTCCTTTGTCATTTCCCTCCTCGGAATACTCACTGAGTCGTTAAGATGGGAACATAGTTTCTGATGGCACTACTGCATCCATTCCGTACACAAGTGCAAAGGGCGACTCATGCGTTACGGTCTGGGGAGTAGTCCTGTAAGCCCATAGCACTTCTTGTAGGTAATCTGGCCACTTCCTTGCTTTGCCTTCTAGATTCTTCCTCAACCCATCCAAAATTTTCTGATTGGTTACTTCGACCTGACCGTTTGTTTGAGGATGGAAAGGTACTGAGACACATTGTTATATTTCTTTGGACGCGCAGAAAGCTCTCATTTTGTTGTTGTCAAATTGTGGACCGTTGTCCACCGTAATCTTCCTAGGTACACTAAAATGACAACAGCTGTTGGAGATGATGAATTTAATCACATCTTTTGCTCTTGTTCCTGTTAACATTTCGGCTTCTACCCATTTGGAAAAGTAGTCCATAACGACGATGATCGTTTGGCACCCTCCTGAAGCCATAGGAAATGGTCCGACTAAGTCGATTCCCCATTATCAAAAGGCGGAGATTCTGATATTGACTCGAGGGGATCCCCCGACATATGGATTGAGTTAGCAAACCGCTGGCAGGTATCACATTTTTGTACCAATTCCTTGGCGTCCGCCGAGATGGTCAGCCAATAATAACCCGCCAGAAAAACTCTTCGTATCAGTGTTTTGCACCCACAATGCACGGATCCTTCCTCATCATAAAGCTCTGAAAGTATTAACTGTGACTCATCTTTCCCTACACAATGGAGCAAAGGTCTGCTAAAAGATTTATTATACAACACTCCACCCAACACCACGTATCCATACGCTTTGAGTCGTATCCTTTTGGCCATTACTTTGTCCACTGGCAGCGTATCATGGACCAAGAAATCGTGTATCTCGCTTCTCCAATCCTTCACTAGAGCTGTGGATATCTGGAAAGCTTTGATGCTTCCTTCAAGCGGTTCGGGCCCCTTAATTATTGACGGACTTTCTTGGGTGATTATCCAGGGATGTTCCTCAGAGTAAGATGCCTTGGACAAAGAATCAGCCACTGAATTCACTGCCTTATGAACGTGTTCGAACCTGAAGTCCTCGAACTCTAAGTTCAAAGCCTTCAAGACCCCCAAATACTTGACTAAATGATCTTTTTTTGCTTTTGACTTCCCCAGGGCATGGTTCACCAAAAGTTGGGAGTCGCTGATTGATTTAACTCGTTTAGCTCCGCAAATCTTTGCAAGTCCTAACCCGGCCAGAGCTGCTTCATACTCGGCCTCAGTGTTTGATGCCTGGAAACCAAGTCGAATCGCCTGGTACATTGCAATGCCTTCCGGGGAAGTCAGTTGAACTCCCGCTCCACAGCCAGACAAACTGGATCCCTCATCGGTTCGGACTAACCACTATGGGTCGGACTTTTCTTCTTCAACATCCATGTCATCTCTGCCATAGTGGAAATCTACCAAAAAATCGGCTAATGCTTGTGTTTTTATTGCAGTTCGTGGTTCAAATTCAATGTCAAAATCCTCGAGCTCTACTGACCACTTTGTTATCCTTCCTGACACATCGGGCCTCATCTTTCGAGCCGATGTTACTAGTGCAAGTCCTAATTTTTCCAACTTGAGGTACCTCTTCTCTGCATCCAAAAGACTTTTGCTCACGTAGTAGACTGGCCTCGGAATGTTCGACTCTTTTCGGATTAAAACCGTGTTGACTGCGAATTCGGACACTGCTAGGTAAATGAACAACTTCCCATCCGGGCGCGGATTTGTCAGGATTTCCGGGGAGGAGAGATGTTTTTTTATGTGGTTAAATGTATCCGAGCACTCTTGTGTCCAATCGAAACAATTTGCTTCTCTCAGAACCTGGAAGAAAATGGCGTATTTATCTAATAATCTTGAGATGAACCTGTTTAATGCAGCCAATCTTTCATTTAAAATTTGCACTTCATTGATCGTTCTAGGTGGATCCATGATACACAAAGCGTTTAACTGCACCAGATCCGCTTCGATACCCTGCTTGCTAACTATGTAGCCTAAACATTTTCCAGATCTCACAGCAAACATGCATTTTTCCGGGTTCAACTTTAAATTTATTTTGGCCATATTAGCAAAGGTTTCTTCCAAATAAGCTAAATGATCCTCATTTTCCGATTTGACTCTCGAAATCTTAGTTTACTAAACGTTGATATGTCGCCCCCGCGTTCTTTAGTCTGAACGGCATCACCCTGTAGCAGTGCAGCCCCCTTCCGGTGATGAAAGTCGTGATCTCCTGATCTCTCGGGTCCATCCGGATTTGATTGTATCCAGCGTACGCGTCCATAAAGGACAATAAACGATTTACAGACATCAAGTCAACCAGTTGATCTAGTTTTGGGACCGAGAAATGATCTTTAGGGAAAGCCTTATTTAGATCAGTAAAGTCTACACACATCCGCCATTTTCCATTTTTCTTCTTTACTAAGACCGGATTAGCCGTCCACAACATATATTGTGATTCACAGATGTGGCCTATTTTCGTTAAACGGTCTACCTCCGCCATTATTGCTTCAGTTTTCTCTTGGGAAAAAGATCTTATTTTTTGAATTATCAGTCGAACACTGTTCCGTATAGCTAACTTGTGACAGATGATATCTTCTGGGACCCCTGTGGCATCTTTTGTTCAACAAGCAAACAAATGTAATTTGGTTAATCTGAGTAAGCTTTCTTTTACCTCTTGGGATAGTCTTGTTCATATCTTGAGACTTCTTCCAGGGCTAAAAGCATGATCCTCGAAGCCTTCACCAGGGACCATAAATCCAGGGGACTCCCTCGGATCGTCAACAGGATCGGAATCCGCAGGAGGCCCCTCTGACTGCTATTCCATTTTAGATCCGACCCTCTTCAACTGCTTGGGGGCCAGCGCCGCTTTGTAGCATTCCCATGCTATTTTCTGACTTGACCTTATTGTTCCCACATTGCTGCCCACCACATATTTTAGACACTGGTGAACCGTAGACGGCACGACGTGCATCTTAGACAACACGATCTTCCGAAGATGGCGTTGTATGATGTGGGGGCGTCTACCACGACAAATAATATTGTGACTATCTTCTTGAATGACCCTCTGCCCATTTCTACCATTCCCTCGAATTATCCGACGAAGACGGCGGTCGCACCAGTGAATCCCATTATTGTATAGTCAGATCGTAGGATTGTTAGGGGATTGGTTATCTGGTTGTAGGTTGTCATAAACATTATGTTGGCGGAGTTCCAGTGTCTATCAAAAAATTTCTTATCTCGTTTCCAGCGATCTCGGCTCCAATCACTACTGCGTCCTCATGTGGACCAACTATGTCTCTCATGTCGTCATCCTCGAAGGAAAGAATCGGTGATGGGTTTTTGTACAGGTGTGACGAGGCTCCCGCTTCCAACTGTGTTGTAAGACTCACGATATGCCTTTTTCGGGAGTAATTTGATATACCTGCTACCGTGTCCCCACCGAAAATAGTTAGTGATTCGGAAAAAGTACATAGCTCACTGACCTTTCCTCTGGGATTGATTCCTCTACCATGTTTACAATGTTCCTGCCCAACTTCGGATCAAGGTACTATGTGTCTATATCGAACGCATCCACAAACTCTTCATCAATCACATCGGATATCGTCATGGTATTCTTCTTAACAAAATCAACTAGCTTTCTGTACTCTATCAAATACTGGACTTCTTTCTTTAATGCCACACAATCCTTGGTATGCTGCCTGATATCGTCATGGAGCTGACAGTATTTGTTCTTCATGTGCTCTATCGGAGTTCGTAATGGGAAAGGCTTGCAAAAGTGCACATTCGTACGTGCCTTTTCGAAAATGGTTGAGACGCACTCGGTCAATTCGGTGTAATGAGCTGGTCAAACCCATCTATTTGATGCAGGTCTGACATACTGCTGAACTGCTTGACCTGCCTGTTGGTACTGTTGGTTCCGTGTCGTCCGTTGAGGGGTCGTTGCTTGAACTGCTTGAGCCCGCGGTCGGACAGTTGCGACCGGTTGCGTAGCTTGGGGTCGGATATTCACAGTCATTGTACTGGACCTGGCTAAGTTTGGATCCTGATAGAATTGAGACATGGATTCTATCTCTGAGGCCCTAGTCTCTTCGACTAAGATTATCTTCTCTATCTGATCCAACAGAGCTCTGAATGTCATAGCTTTTGTCTCCACGACATTGTCCTTGATTAACCCCTGGAAGAAGACCCATTTGGAAAACGGATAGTGCCACCTTGTCTTCACAGAAATCCATGTTCGTCTTGACCTGGATGAAACGCTTCGTGTATTCTTTCAAACTTTCTCCAGTTTTCTGTCGACAATAAATTATGGTATCTCCATCATTGGTGGCTGGGTACAACCTTTATTCGATCGGAGAAGTGAAATGATTACTGACTCGGTAATCTTGATGATAGCTATCAGATTAAGGTTGTCTCTGAGTGGTGACATGTTCGATTCGTATATTTCTTGTCTTGTCCTGCTCCTCAGAGTATATTTTCCGCTTACCAGGGTCGGCTTTCTTTCTTGACTCATTCCTTCTCCGACTAGTCGATAAACATGTTTGCATATCCTTAAATCTATGTGCCTTCGATCCACTTTGTACCTTGCATCCGTATCCGATGAGGAAGACTTATCAAACTCAATGAGGTATATTCGCTAGACTCGAATGGCTCGTACCTTTGCTCCGATCTGGCGCGCCTTTTAGAATGTTGACGGATTTTCCTTCGTCTGTTCTCTTCCTATTGAACGACATCTTGGGTCTGATCAGCCTTAATCCTTTCTTGTTGGACCTTAGAGCTAACATTCTTGGAACTCGCCATCATGGCTTCCCTTTCCGCATTCAACCTTTCGATGTATTCTAGTAACTCTTTCCGCCTGGCGACCATGACTAATTCCTCTAGAAGCTTTTCTGCATATCGATTCGGGGCATTACCTTCGTTCATGACTTGTTCTTCCATCAGATGGTCACCAGACTCAACGTCGACTAGATCTCTCGTCGGATTAATCTCGATCTCTCCACGAGCTTCAGTATCCATACTTTTTTTTAGAATTTAGTTTTCAAGGTTTTAGAAAATTAATTCTGGGTACCAAATGGTTCCTACAGACGGCACCACTGATGAACTCAGAAAATCCTTAGTGAGATTCAGAAGCGAAGATGTTCGTGGGAGAGGGTCGGACAAGGGACTATTCGTATGAAGTGACAGCAAATAGTGAAATCAACTATTACTAGAAAAAGAAGGAGACAAAAAGAATAAATGTAGCAATAATTAACTAATCATTGGCCCATTTTCCCAAAAACAATGTCCTTTATATAGTAAATGAGGTAGGTAGTAAAATTACATAATTACCACCATAAAAGTGGATTTCTCACCCCCCACTATTTGACTATTTACAGACAGGTTCTTAGGGTGTATCATTTGACCCATCTATATCTTATGTTTGCTTTACTTTGGTCCTTAACCACTAAATATATAAATTTTGGTCCCATTTGTGAAATAAATTACATATATTTGAGTTAAAAAATGTTATCAATTATAATAAAGCAATATCAATATCAATAAGTATATCTAAAATTAAATCAAAATATGAAAATTCAACATATATTTAACACAAGTGTTTATATCGTATCTCTAATAAACAAATTGACAAGCTAGTTGTTGATACGCTTTATGTTTGCTTGATTATGTTTGAATGTGAGACAAATATGGAATATATCAAAATAAAACAAATCAAGTAATACGGATTTGTATAGAACAAATTACTGATTCATGTAAACATTTACAACCCATGCCCTTTATCACTTTGTAATGCTCAAAGATACTTTATCTCGTTTATTGAGAAATATTTTGTCATATGGGCATCCATCACTAGTTCATGATAATTTACAAGTCATTTATAAATTTTAAGGTCAATGTTGATTTATAATTTTGTAAAAAGGTTTAAATCGTTATATTTTATCGTGATGGTGAATATTAGGAAATGTATGATAATTCAGGTGAGTAAGTTATTGCTTACTTTATATATACCTTTATAATTATGGTATAGTTCCTCAATATCACATGGCTTGTTCATCCACTATAAATAGAGAATTTAGGAGATGAAACATTTTACATTAAATTTATGTAGTATTATCAGTTATAAATCCTTACCAACTTTGTTCTCGGACAAAGCTTTCTCAATATCATATTTCTTCGGAGTATTATTAGTCATAAATCCCTACCAACTTTAACCTCCGACAAAGCAATCAAACATTTATATTACATTCAATAAATTATACCTACTAAAATATTATATAAGATTTATATGAGTGTTTTTCATTGAAAAAAACAATGTTCAAAGTGTTTACACATTTGGAATCCTCTAACCCAAGAGAATACTTACATTTCTAGTGAACACAAGCAGAAAATTAAAATATAAAGTTGTTATTTCTATTGATATTTAGTTCATTACCTAGATTATAATTTTTACAATCTCACTAAATAAATAATATTTTAGAGAAGACCACTAATGTTTAGAAAATATTAAGCCTGGGAGGAAAGATTACATCAACAACATTGATTTTAAGTAGTAATTGAAAACAATTTCTTCACTATCAAATAATGATGTGATGTTTATTTTTCTTAAAGGTTTTTTACGTCAAATATTTCTTGGTTGCACACTTTTACTTTTAGTTTCTATAAATAGATATTAAGACAAACTTTCTCAATGAATACATTGAAGAAAAAAATGTATATGATTCAATTAAAAAACTCCGTTTTTGTTTATTCAAAGTTGACGGTCTGCTAACTTAAAAAATATATTTACGGACTCGAACTAAATCTCCTTAATAATATTATAGTCTTTAGATATTATAATTTCATTCTTTTTTGTATTGAATTATAGATAGGAATACATGTTTGACAAGTGGATAAATTATTATTTACACACTCCTTATTTTTTGCGATAAGAAATTGGGCATTCTATCAAAATGTTTAATAACATAATTTGAAACGAAATATTTGAGAATTTTTATGTGTTTGAAATCTATATTTGTTCATGATCTCACGTGAAAGATCTAGGTGAAAAATTTGATAATAATAAAAAAATTGAATATGAAGTAATATTTATTGATAGACTATAACAAAATATTATTATCATATTTTCTACTATGATAATAGAATATGTTCTAGGTTCTGAGGCTTCATACCATACACTATAACCTATAAATTTAATTACAAAATTATACCTATGAAAAATATTGAATTATATTTCATTATCTATTATAATCTTATTTCAGCAATCACATTCTCTAACATTAATAGTACTTCAAACAACTCTAAAAACATAAATATTAAGTTTATGTTTTCCAAACATAAAGTTCAAGTGGATAAATAAAGGTGCAGTAGTTTATCATAAATTTTACGGGAACAAATTATCTTACTAAGTTACTGAGGTTCTGGCTTTCACATGCATAATGCTTGCTTGTGCATAATTGTTTCAGAGGATAATTAGTTTTAGTGGAAGTTCATATTTGGCTAAAAATACCATTAGTCCCTCATGTTTCATGCTTGTCTCATTATGGTCTGCTATGTTTTATCAAACTGCACCCTCATGCAGTTGTTTCCGAAGGTCTAGGCACTTCTTCTTCAAGTGTTGAGAATGAGAATGATGTTTCTGTTGCAGCCAAAGTTGGAAATAATCATCCTTCTATAACTTGCGCAAATGTTTATTGTTATACTTGTATTTGGTGTTTATGTTGGTCTTTCTGGAGTTATTTTGTATGTTGAAGAGATTGATCATTCATAATGAATTTAGTTTATTTTCTTTTTTCTTTTTTACTTTATTTTCCATGAGGAAAATATTTTGAAACAAAATCCTCATATGACTTGGATTTTCTAATATGTGAATGTTACTTCCTACTTTATTTGTCTTGTCTTATATATGAATGAGCTTTATCTTTCAACTTTAGTTCTTTTCTATAAAATAATCATAATGTAAATCTATTATTTCGTTTTAATCAACGTTTTTTCATTTTATTTTCGTTTTGTATCTTTGTCATTTTGATCCCAATGAATTTTCTCATATTAGGGATATAGATTTGTTGAGCAGCTAAAATCTTAAACGTTTGAAATATTTATTAACTCCTACTTTCAAGAAAGGCAATGCACTGCCATTAACTTCTATTGAAATTTTGTTGATCGTGAGAGTCCTTAGTGCATTACAGACTCGATCAATCCTTAGCTTGGATGAATTCGGTATATTATCGAGAATATATTATTCCAAGTGAATTCATTAGTTCGGAAGGAAAATACTTTGTTTGCTAACTTAAAAACTATGGGAACTTTAATGTGTAGGATTATATTTACAATTATCCATATACTTAGTTTTAATTGTTTAAAGGGTTCATGGATTCCCTTATTGCTTAAAAATATATGTAGAAGTATCAAAGAGTTATTTTATTTTTGTTTGAGGGATATAATTACTCTCTAAATTATTTAGAAATAAGTTTAGAATCATCCCATACTTTTTTTTGTTTCACGAGAGGTAAAATGTCTCCTTAAGTGGCTCAAACTATGCCTCAAATTATCCGAGACTTAGATAAATTTGGGAAAAAAATTTATTAATGATATATAACTCATTATATATTTCATGTGCCATGGAGTAGGAAAGAGTTTATTTTAGAATAAATATGTATAAAAAACACAATAAAAAGTGTCACAACTTTTGACAAATTTATTTGCATTTATCATCATCATTGGCGAATAATATACTTGCATTAGGATTAATCTATGTAGTGATTTATAGCTATATTAGACACTTCTATATCCATCATGGATTTCTTTCACAAAATAAAATTTGATTCTACAAGTCCGAGACACCAAACCAAAAGTCTGGTAATCCCTTGTTTATACAAAGTTTCAGTCACCCATACACATCTTGTTGATATTGATATGCATATTTTTAACCTTATCTACATGGATTTTTCCTTCTCATAATTATTCTATAATAGGTGATCTTCATTCATCTTCTTCTTCATTGAGCATTACCTCAGGCTTTGAAGAACTTGGTAAAAGTCAGTTTGGTAGCGCAATTGAGGGATATTCTTGATGAACCACCCTTGGTGTTAAATTAGCAAAAGTCAAAGAGGTAAAGGCGCTGATTTTTGCATTCTTTGCCTTTGGTACATGCTCAAAGATTATATGATCAAATAATGTTGTTCGGTGGTGAAGTTCAATTAATTCTTAAATTAGTTTTTTTTATTTGAATTGTCCCATAACTTGGTTGATTATTAATAGAGAATATGTAAAAATCTTTAACCATCTAACTATGCATATGTTAGTGAGCATTAACCTAGCTATCAAAGCCTCATATTCTGCCTCTTTGTTGGAAACATAAAAATATAACTTGATCAAATTGGCTCATTGTTTAACTTGAAAGGGATATTAGTTCTATTATCGCTCCAAAACACACGTTACTACGCCCCTTATATGTATGACCTTCCAAGTTGGTTCTGGATGGTCAACATAAGGTATATGTCTTTCAAAGTGGAACTCACTTAAAGATATACTATTGTAAGACCCTTGAATGATATTTGTGGCTCACATTTATTATCAAAATGCTCTTATTTAACTAATCATATGGTTAACCTTGCAGATATATCAGGCTTCTACAACATAATTCTTAGAGGAAAAACATGGACTAATATGGTGTATGCGTGAACGTAAAGCCTCATCTTCCTAGCTGATACTACTAAATTTTGGACAAGTTTTTCCAATTGTAGATATCGTGTCTTGGTGTCTAGTAGAGACTTACTGAAATTGTAAATGCACTAAAATTTCACTAACAACAAAATTTGATACAAAAAAGTACAAAAATAGAGATTCACGCGGCTTTGAGTTTGTTAGCACTTTTGGCGAGGCCATAAAACTCTTGATGTTATTGAATATGCAAACTTCTTGTTTATTTAGTATTTGGAAGAAGACTAACACTTATCTATCGAGCATGAGATGAACTTGTTCAGAGTATCTAATTTATTTTTTAAATCTGGATTTTTATAATGTTTCGAGATGGCTCCAATGCAGTTAAGTGTGAAAGTTATGCATGGTCGGCTTTTAGGACTTTTCCCTCACTATGTACTCTATAAAATTTCTAGATCTCACACCAAAGATATACTTATCTGGTTAGAGCTTTCAATTTACTTTTTTCAAGTTGGTGAAAGTATCAATGAAGTCTAATAAGTGATCTTAATATTAGTGGCTTGTGACCCGTATATCATCAATAAAACCATGTAAGTTTCTGACTAAATGGTTTGAGAAATTTTTGTCAACCAGCCTTTGATACGTGGCTTTAATATTCTTAAGCCCAAAAAGAATGACCTTGTAGCAAATTAGTCTATGTTATGTGATGAATATGTGATATTTTGATTTTTTTCATGCATCACAGTTTAATTATAGCCTAAATATGCATTCATGAATAACATCATTTTCCTTGGTGTTGTATCTACCATCTCGTATATTCTTGAGAGGGGAAATGATACTTTAAGAAAACATTTTTTAAATATGTGAAGTTATCACACATCATTCACTTTATTTTTTTATTCTTTCTTACCATCACTAGATTGGTTGTCCATAGTAGGTATAATCCTTCCCGGATATGTCATAATTCACACAGTATATCTACCCCAACCACTACTTTATTATTTTTATGTTGAGAGAATGATCTCTTGTTTTGCTTGATTGGCTAAAACCGGGTATCCATTGATATTTTATAACACATTGTTTTGGTAGGGACTAATGTTACATCATGAGCAGTCGTGGAAACGTGTCCATATTTTTTAATGAAAAATTTAGTGAATTGATCATTTGACCAATTCGTATGTCACAACCACGACAAATTAAAAAACAATTCTTATATTTTAATGTAGTTCACTTCTTCCCCAGACTCGACTAAGTGAAGGGTCTCTCTAAGATCATCGATATAATCAATGATAATCAAGTCTCTTATTGGTTGTTAATTTTAAGTACTAATGAGGCTACATAATACTCCCTTGACGTTCTCTGGTTTCTCTTTATCACACAACCTTGTCATTTATTATATAGGAAATATTGATATACTATTGGTATTATAGCATGCATAAGAAAGCTTCTCAAAATTTCATTATATGAACAAGTTTCATCCACTAATATGAACAAACATTGAATCTCATTTATGTAGTCATGTTGTTAAATCCACAACCAACTATAATTCTCTAAGATTCGGATGTCTATAATGGTAAACCTATTCAACACCCTTTTGAATGGTGTAAGAACTAACACACCACACATCCTATTATATATGCTTTTAAATAACATATTGGTCAAATTTCTAGTGTATGTAATTATTATTCTAACCTCTACCATTGTTCTCTCATGTGTAATTATTACTGCATCGTGATGTAGTGCCGCAACTCCTTTAAGACTATATTAAGTGAATCTAAGTACTAAATAAGTATTTCTAAATAAAGAAGGTGATGTTTGACCCTGATATTGTAATTTTGAATCCTATATATGTATTATCTTAGAAGTTTTAATGATACGTGATAGTGAATCCCTTATGTTATTATAAATGATTTATCTTTGGATCCAAGTATTCTTCCAGCCTGTTCGTGATGACCATTTTCACCAGAGTTGTTGGTTGTTCGCAACCACAATGACTTGTTATTTTTTGTGCCTTGCTAAATATTGAGGCCCAAACACACTTGGTCTCGACTCATACCTTAGCTTCTTTTTAAAACTCTAGACTTTTTCATTTATTAGTCAGGTTTTGTACTTCACCTTATTAGGCAAGAAAGTTTCAAATATAGGCCTAACATCATTGTAGAACTTTTAGACTTTACTGTAATTACCGATTTCTTTAGAATCCACATTTTTTAAGACACCAAAAATTAATAACATCTTTAGTATTTCCAAATATTACCCACAAGTTCTCATTAAGCTTTGTGTTGGGTTCTCGACCCAATCGTTTATACTTTCAGTTATAATTGTAGTTGTTGTTGAAGTTTCCTCTCGACTTTCCTCTTAAACCACAGCTTTGATTATCATGTCTCTCATTTTCATAAATTTTGGTTGTGTTGAATCTGAAATCTATAACCTCGAGCTTTGGATTTATAGTTAAAACGTGTGCCACTATGAGATGCTGGTTTGTATTTTATAGGGGATGGTAATTAGGGTATGCATTTGAGAGTCTCATTATTTTGGATTTTATAGTCTTATTTACTTTAATATACTTTTCTAAAACAACCAAAAGTAGGAAGGATTCAACAAAGTTGTACCGTTAGTTAATAAGAAATGATATGAGGTACTTCCGAGTCACTAACCTTACGAAAGGCTAAGACGTTTGCTGCTGTTGACAGGGCAACTATAGGGCCGAATACGTGAAGGAAAAAATCCCTTTGTTTGTTGGATGGTATCCCTAAAAAGATGATTGTGGTGTTAGACCTTCACTATAGCTACTTGGCTGACTTGTTCGAAGAAGTATTAAATAGTAAAGTTAGTTCATATGTGGAGCCAGATGAAGGATTTATTGTCTCAGTTGGTCCACTGAGGGAGCATGAGGATATCTTAGGTTGTCTTTTAGTTTATATCGCATCGAGCAAGGCTCATATGCATGTTATTGTTTCATTTCCTTATGATGGTGATGAGAAGAATAAATTTTACTCATTTTGGTAGACCGAGAACGATCACGATGATGGCATTTCCTTTCAACTCTACTAGAGGATTCATGGTTGAAGTGTCCATGTGATCATATGGCTTTGAGTGGTTTGAGATTTATATACTTCTATTTTTTTAATAATGGAGGAAGTGTCATTATCTTCTGCCTCGTTGATGTTTTGCTCAACAAAATGTTGAGCCATATATTGCATGCCTCGTTAGACTTACACCAGCCATCAAATTGCGAATCATTTTTATATGTGTCATATGTTTCTCCCTCGTATCATCTAGATGTTGTTAGATATCCATGTTGGGAGCAAGATGTGCATCAGACACAACAAGTACTTATTGAACAAAAGTAGACTTTGAACTTCGAGAGAAAAATGATATTGTTATTCTTTTTTAGATTTGTTAGGTTTTTGGATTTTTTTAGATAGGCATATGAACCGCGAACAAAATTTGATAGAGGTTTTGAAGAACTCGTCTTACAAGGACCTGAGCTTCCCACAAACAACACTGATTTGATGAAGTTATTTGGGGTTAGAAGGTTTTCCATCGAAAAAATGATTGGAGAAAAATATGACTCAAGAGTATAGTTTTATATGATGACCAAAAGTCTCTCAGAATGGTAGCCGGAATAAAATTTAATTAAAAAAATGTAAAAATAGTTAGAAATAGTCATAAAAAAAGTTTATAAGTAAAAAAAAAAATCATATTATAAGATAAAATATTTTTTCCTTCCACTAATAGTGTAAGGCACGATGATCCATTTTCACCCAACATTTTCATCATTGCTGAAGAATATATTTTAAGAGGTATTAAACATTTGTTTTCCAATAATTCTCATCTACAATACAAGAACAAATGATATATCAATATTCCATGTATTTATTTTTTAGATGATGACATAATCTTCATGAATAGAGCTATCAATAACGTCAATAAAGTTTATAACTTTCTTGACCACTATCAACTTGTCTTTGTCAGCATTAATAACCAAAAAACCACGTTCATCCACTTTAATAAAATGGCCAGATCCAGAGTTAGAGCAATTGTCACTCCAACTGATTTAAACAAGTTAATCTCCCTTTTAAATATTTGGGTATCTCAATCCATACCAATAATCATGCTAGTCACTATGATGATTAGTATTCAAAATCAAGAATAATTTTTTTGATTTGGACAGTAAAAATCTGTCACTTGGTGGCAAATTAATTTTGTCCAAATTCATCCTTCTTTCGATTCTTATATACCATATTCAAAATGGTCTCCTTCCTAAATCTGTCATCTCCGGAATCAACAATATAATAAACAAATTTATTTGGGGTAATAAAGAAACTAATAAATCAATCATCTCGACTAAATTGTCTAAAATTTGTTACACCTTTGAAGAAAATGATCTCAATATTTTTTTTTTAATCAAAAGAACAAATTTTATTGATGAAGCCCAAAAGGAACAAATTAAAAAATACAGACCCATAGAGTAAATGAGCCCAAATTAGAGATTAGGGGTCTAAATTGACAGATCAATCTAAACCCTAACCCTAAAACAAATACAGATCAAAACCACTTCGACTTCGTTCTCCATCTCTTCATCCAAACCAAAACCAAATCATACAAACCCTAAAACCATGGAAATAACCGGATCTTCGAGGTCAACACCACCAGAGGATGAGAGCTCCACCGAAGGCTCCGGGAAAACTCCGAATTCCAGCTTTGAGCAGAACAGCACCCTTCGATTTAACTTCTCAGCTCCCAGATCTTGCCACAAATCCACAAAACCTCATCGAAACCATCCGAAATCAGCCACCATCTCACCAAATCTAAAAACACCACAAACTAGCAGCACTACCAGTCAAGATATCCCAAGTTAAGACTTTCGAGAAATGAAATGGCAAACAAAGCGGGAGGGGCATTGTCTTGCTGATAGTAGAGTTTCTGCTTGCACTTAAGGGTCCATTTGGCTAGCCAATCGGCAGCCTGATTTTGGACCCTCGAAATGTGCTTCAGAGACATGCCATTGTCCAGAAGATCTCTACAGCTACTCAGATTCAGGTCCTCCAAGACAGACCTGGAGACAGATAGTTGATTGACAAGGACAAGAGAGTCCGTCTCGACATCAACACAAGACCAACGATTCTGGTAGCAAACAGAAAGACCATAGAGCAAGGCTAAAGTTTCAGCCTGAAGAGGAGAAGCTTTACCCAGAAGAAACCCATACGCCGCAGAGATATCTCCTTCTGAGTTTCTTAAGATTATACCAGCAGCAGCCTCCCCACTATAAATGCGGGAGGCATCGACATTCATCTTCAGACGATCATTATCAGGATGACTCCATCTCAGGTAAGCAGGCTTACTCTTTCTGATAGAAGATTTGCATCCTAAAATAGTCCCTGCATTATGAACACTTGACCAGTGCTTAAAATAGAGACCACCATTAGTATATAAGCCCTTAATAATGCTTGTAATATTATCAATAGCTCTAGAAACACTAAAGAGAACCCCTTTATGCCTAAAGGAATTCCTAGCCTTCCAAACCATCCAACAAATCACTTGAGGAATGAGATGGGAAACATGAAACTTAGATTTAGAAAATCCAAACCAACACCTAAGAATATGAGTGAGGACCATATTTCTTTTGATTCTGATTTTAAAAATGCTAGCAAACCAGTTCCATAACTGCCAGGTAAAAGAACAACTTACAAATAAATGATTTACATCCTCACAGTTTTCACAAAAAGCACATTTTGAAGCCATACTGAAATGCTTTTTAATCATAATAGAATCAACAGAAATGAAATTCTGTAAGAGCTTCCATGTTATGAAAGAGAACTTTCTAGGCACTTTAGAATTCCAGATCTTAGTGTAAAGACTCGAACTAACATACTTATCTCTTAAATGCTCCCATGTATCCTTCAAATTGAACTGACTCCTATCAGAAAGAGTCTAGGATATGATATCATCCTTATCAGAAATGTGAGTATTCATAATCTTCAGCATTCTATCATTATCTATACTGTCCTACACATTATTCAAGCACCACGAATTATTATGCCAAAAAGTATTAAATTTTACGTCAATGTACCAGGATAAGTTATGCTCAGATGCTATTGCAGGCAAGCCATGCCAGGAGTCCTTCCAGAAATCGACATTGCCTCTGCCCAGAGCCCAGGTAATGTTCTTTTCAGCCTGATTCCTAATTGTACAAAGTCTTTTCCATACAAGAGATCCTTTTATGTTAGTATATAATGGATGGGAAGATTTACAATAGATGTTATTCATAGCATTAGACCATAAACACCCATTACTTCTAAACTTATACCAAAGTTTATGAGAAAAATAATTTTGAACATCCAATAATTTCTGACATTTAACCCTCCCTCACTGAAAGGCTTACAAATGTAATGCCAAGAGGACCAGTGAATAGACCTTTGACTTTGCTTAGTTCTCCATAGGAACCTGTTAAGAGTCTGCTCAATCTTGAAAATAATAGACTTAGGCATATCACAACACTGAACCCAATAGTATGCAATAGGAAGCAGGACATTAGTAATTAAGGACAACCTTCCTCCATAGGACAGAATTTTGGTATCCCAATCAGTTATTCTATCATTTATTTTATTAAGAATAGGAGTAAAAACTTTCGCTTTATTGTTGTTAGATATAGTAACACCAAGATGAGAAAGAGGTAGAAAATCGACCTCAAAGCCAGTGTGCAACCTTAGATCCTGCTGCCTAGAAGAATTAAGCTTAAGAGACACAATTAGTTTTGTTTTGTTTTTATTAATAGCCTGGCCAGAAGAAACCTGGTATAGATCAAGAAAGCCACTAAGAATATTAATAGAATTAGCATTACTATTGGTAAAGATCAGAATGTCATCAGCAAACACTATGCAAGGGATAACCAAAGAGCATCTAGAAACATATCCTATAGAAAGATTATCATTATACAATATACTAAGGCCTCTACTAAAGAATTTTTCCCCTAGAATGAACAAGCAAGGAGAAAGAGGGTCTCCTTGCCTAAGACCCCTTCTCATCTTAAAGTAGTCATAGGTGTCCCCATTAATTAACATAGAAACATGAACATCAGAAATAAGACCTTTAATAAGATCAACAAACTTATTTTTAAAACCAAAAGAATGTAACACTTTAAGAATAAAAGAATGAGAAATTTTTTCGAAAGCTTTCGACATATCTAATTGCACCACAGTGTTACCATTCTTAGGCTTTTTATTGATATCAAACAGCAATTCTTTAGCCAACAAAATGTTATCATGAATGAGCCTATTTTTAACGAATGCAGATTGAGAGTTAGACACAATTCTAGGGAGAATACTAGACAACCTAGAGTTTATAAGACCAGAGAATATAATGTTAACAAAAGTACATAGACCAATAGGGCTATAACTGTTCCACCAAGTAGGATTAGATTGCTTAGGAACCAAGCAAATGCCAGTAGCAAAGAGACCAGTAGGAATGGAATAACCATTTATATAAGAGTTAAAAGCAGAGCAAAGATCCCCTTTAATTATGTACCAGCAATGCCTAAAGAAAACAAGGTTAAAACCATCAATACCAGGAGAACTATCCTTCTTCATCCTACTAATTACTGACCAGATCTCCTCCTCAGTAGCATTGCTAAGTAATATGTTGTTGTCCTCAATAGTCACAAGATGAGGAATACAATCAAAGCTCTTATCATACAGCAACTTAACTTCTTCCTATTTGTCTTTGTAGGGATCAGAAGTGAGAATGCTTTTGAAGTAAGAAGCAGCAGACTCCCCAATAGCTTTCTTGTCATAAATCCAGGTAACCCCATCTCTTATACTTTTAATTTCATTCTTCCTTTTCCTCTTAGCAATGTAATTGTAGAACATTTTAGAATTACCATCCCCCTCATGAAGCCAGCTATTAAAACACTTTTGCCTAAGAAATGAATCCTCATTTCTTAAAGCCTTTAAGTACATACCATTAGCCTTAGATAAGTTATCAGCAGACTGAGCATCATTATTAGTATAATGAGTGATCTCCATAGCCTTGACCTTGCAAGCAGCTTCCTTAACATTATCCAAGACATTACCAAACTTATCCTTGCTTCATAGCTTGAGACACCCTTTAAGCCTTCTGAGCTTATACCAGAAAGTATAACTAGGATGACTAATAAGAGGCTGGTTCCAATCCTGTTCAACCAAACTTAAGAAAGAATCATCATCACACCAAAAATTAAGAAATCTGAAATTCTTTTTCCTGTTAATAGCATCATAAGAATTAGTATTAACAATTATAAGAAGAGGAGCATTGTCAGAACAAGTTCTGGCCATGTGAAGAACCTGAGTATCAGAGAACATGGACATCCATTTATCATTAAGTAAAACCATATCCAGCCTCCTCCACTTGTTACCTCTGGCCCAAGTAAACTTCGATCCACAATACCCAGCATCATTTAAATTACAACATCTTATAACCTCATTAAAATCATCCATGCTAGCTTGATAAGAAGATGAACAACCCAACTGCTCATCATGAGCAGAAATAGTATTAAAGTCCCCAACACACAACCAAGGCCTATCATTATCACAGATAGCCTTAAGACAACTGAACAGCTCCAACCTTAGAATTCTACTACATTTAGCATACACAGCACTTATATAAAACTTGTCATTTATACCAAGATAGATTAACTCCATATGAATCCATTGATCAACATCAAGAACAACATTAATGTTAACCTCAGTAACCAAAAAGACCCACAACTTATCAGACATATTAGCAACATAATTATCAAAACCCAGCACCTCAGCCACAACCTTAATCTTATCCCCTTTAGACATAGGCTCCTGAATCACAAGCACTTTAATATTTTCAGAACTCTTCATTGATTTAAGTCTTCTTAAGGTGGGCTTGTTAGTCACACCTCGAGCATTCCAATTAATCACTCTGATCATTTTCAGAGAAAGATTTGTAAACTTTATCTCTTAAACTAAGAGACTTAATTGATAACCTGTCTTTTGATCTTCTTTTTTTGCAGCCTTTAATCTAGAAGAGAGGACTTCACTGAAACCATGCTGTGGAGAATGCCATGGAGTAGGAGAGCAGCTGCCTGTATTGGGATCTGGAGAACGACATTGAACTACATTTATCTTGCCAATTTCCTTATTACTAATATCTTGAGAAACATCTTCACTATATGTAATATCATCAATCCTGTTAATGGCTTCAATCACTTCATTGTTTGTATCAAGTGTAATACCCTTTTTGTTAAAATGATCTCAATATTAAAAGTCCTACAAATATGCAAACTACTCAATTATTGGAACAACTCCCATCCTTTCATAACTTTTCCTTCCAATGGTGACAATTATTGGTACAACCCCACTAAAGTTTCTCAGTTTAGGAATAATAACTACTCGAATATTGAGAAATTATATGAAAAAATCCTGAGATATGATATTGACATAATCATTAAACTAAAAATATCTAATACAACAGATGATGCAATTTTATTGAACTTATCTCCTGATGGTAAATTTTTTGTTGATAATGATGTGGTTAATATTTGTCTGAGGGTAAGATTGTAACTTTTATTTTGAGTTTTGTGGAGGTTTGTAAGTATTTAATGTTTGAGTAGAGAGTAGAGGGAGAATTAAGCAGCCTGGTTGTATTTAATTTTCATTACCCTCATTTAATGTTGGTGGTTGGGTATTTATATCCTTTCGTTTGGGCCTTATGGGCTGTCGGGTCATGTTTAATGGACCCGGGTCAAGTTTAAGGACCCATGAGCTCTTAGTAGGAGAGCAGGCAGCTTAGTCAAGAAGTGATTAGGTTTTTATGTACTTTAGTCCTTGTTCGAATAGTCCAATAGATGAGGTGTTCGAACTGCCCTGTCCGGTTTGGTGATCTTAGTCCGAACTGTCCCTGTCCGGAGAGGTAGCAACATTCGGACTCATCAGGAGCCCCTTTTTTAGGTTTGTTCAAATACCTTTGTCAAAAACCTGAAAAACAGTCCGATGTCAGTGGCAGTTTTACCCGGGAAGGTCTTTCGAATTGTGTTATGGCTTTATCCGGACTGCAAAAGCTCTGTGAATCTAAACGTTTTTTTGCCAAAGTTCATGGGACACGTGTCACTCTTTGGTTGGTTGCTTCAGCCGTTTTTTCACCTTGAATTTCGCACCCACCTTCTTTGAAAAGCAACATCTTCATTAATGAAGGTGGCATCAGCGCCGTCTTTTAATCATTACTAATCTTTTCGAATTCTCCTAGGAATCAAGACTTCCTTTCGAGATTTACTATAAATTGAGATACTTTTCTACTGTTTTACTATCACTTTCATTTTCACTCTGCAAATCTTCAAAGCTTTCTCTCTCAAAAACAAATTTTTACTTAGGTTGTTTATGTTCACGGCTAAGAACGCTCTGATCAAAGGCGGGTGGCTCAATCTATCTGAATTAGAAAAAGCGCAAAAAGTCGAAAGGGAAAGGCACATTGCAGCAGGCTTACCCACTTCCCCCATCAACAAACCAGCAATCTCAGCCACAGAGTCAAACCAGGGTTCTTCCTCCCCAAAGGGTGTCAAACCGAAGAGATTGTTTCAAACCAGTCTTTCCCCTATCATCTCAGGTTCTTCGGTTCAAGAGTCGGAACCCGTCGTTGAACCAGGTTTAACAGTTACCAGCTTTAAAAAACCCTCTCCATTCTTAGCCATGGGGTCAGATGCTGAAACCTCTCCTCACAAGCTAGTTAATCGAAGAAAAGGCCGGTTGGTCAAAGGGCAGGCTTCTAAGGGCACCCCTTCGAAATCAGGTGCCAAGGACAGTAGTACTGGGTCAGAAGTACCCATTAGAGCACCCAGGGACAGGCTGTCCGGTCCGGAGGGCACTGGCTTAAGTCCCCGAAGAGAAACGTCTACATCAGAGCCCCAACCGGAGGCTAGGAACCAAGAGAATACTGAAGCTCATCAGTCCGGAAGTCAGGCTGAGCCAACCCCAAACCTCCCTCTCACCACTACAACTGAAAACCCTTCCTCAATCATGGAGGAAATAATGGAGGACTCTATCGAAGAGGCTCCATTTGAGTCTGAACCTTCTGGACAGACTAGTGGTGTTGTAGCTGCCCAAAAGGATAAAGGCAAGGAAAAGTTATGCTTAAGGCATCCGGATCTGCCGGAGTGTCTTGAAGGAAGGGTGGGACCTTGTTTCCATAAGGTCAACGTTAAATATCTCTTTGCCTTGCAAAAGATCAATTACGCTTTCATCCATATAGCTGAGTTGGGCCGGATGCGTACGAAGTGGGGAATTCCGGAGAATGTGAAGATAAGAATCCCCATAAACCCTGAAACCCCCCAAGGACTGCAAGCTGAGCGAGATAGTTATCTTCACGGAGCTGTTTAACTGGGGGCTCAGATTTCCCTTGGACCCAGATATTGTCAGATACTTTCATCTGATAAAGCTCTGTCCAAGCCAGTTGAGTCTCAATGCTTGGTACACCCTCATGGCCTGCATTATGGCCTCTAGGCTCTCCGGGATTCCTCTACCAATGGAGGAGTTTGCTGCTGTGGCCAGTCTCTGCAGAAACCACCACATTCCCTTTTATCACTTCAACATGGGTGATAATTATAAAGCAGTGGATGATCTGCTATAGTCGGAGAAGAATTGGAGGACTCAATTCATGTTCGTAAGTGGTGCTTGGGAGAACGGGAAGAAAATCAAGGTCGGAGTCAACCCAAGTCTCCTCAACAGCAGATGGAGGAGTGATCGTAAGGCTCCTACTTTATATTTTTATCTCTTCTTTTATCAAATTTGTTTAAACTGATTGGCCTTGTCTTTTTCTTAGCAGAACTTCCCAAGGACTTCAATGACCACTTAAAATCCGGGCAGACCACTTGCACCAAGATCAACACTTGGGTTGCTGAAAAGTGGGGAAACCGGTTTCACGATGCTTTCACAGGAGGCAACTTAGCAAGGTCTCACCTCTGGAACACTACTGGCCGGAGGGACTTAACTTGGGAAGAACTCACCATTCAACCCCCTCCGGATGTAGTGCTCAAGAGGACACACGAACCGGATGGGACACTTTACTTGCCAGGCTGGGCCAAGGCCCCGAGTAAGATGAAAGGCAAAAAGAAGAAGGGCAAGAAAGTGGTAGGTGGAGCTAACCCTGCTGAGGTGGAGGAAGATGTTTCAACACATCCAGAGGGGCCAGCCCCTAGCCAGATTGATGATGCTCTCTTAGAAGTGGTAGAGCAGGAGACTGTTAGGAAAGAGGTTCAATCCCCAAAACCCCCCCAAGGGCTCCCTAAAGAGACTAAAAACGGGGAGCTGAAAACAAGGACAGGGAGGCTAAGAAGAAAAAGACCTCTAAGGGTGATGAACTTTCTCTCCGGCCTCCGGAACCTCTCCTCCATGTTGATCCTACCGATCCAACACAAGCAGAGGATATCCCTTGTGATTTTCAAACCAACGAGGTCGGAGGAGGAGACCTTAGCATTGATGGGGTTGATATCACCGGTCTTGATGGGCTTGGTCACTATTTTGCCAACCTTCCTAGAAACGACTTACCTCCGTCCGAGTACTTCAAACACCGTCACTTTTAATGGTAAGGATTTTACAGTTTCAAGTGAAAGGGACATTATAGCTCACTCTATATTAAGTAGTGTTCAGCCGGTGCTTGTGTTGGAGAAGCAAGTTCGAAGTCAGGCAGATACTATCAAAGACCTCAAGTCGGATAAGGAGAGGCTGTCCGATGACCTTCTTACTGCCACTCAACATGCTGACATTCTAAAGGGGGAAAACGAAGAGCTGAAGAAGAGCCAAGAGGGGTGGACCACAAAAGTTGCCACTCTAGAAGACACTATCAAGGAGCTCCGGGAGAAGTTGTCCGGATTAGAGAAAGATCTCACCTCTTCAAAAGAGGATCAAGTTATCCACAACTTGACAAGTGACAAGATTGCGCTTGAGAACACAGTGTCCAAGGCTGCAGAGAAGAAAGCTGATCTGATAAGGGAGCAGGAGGCCAAAATCCAGGCCAAGATCGACGCTTATGCCAACAACGTGATAGACACTCAAGAGAAAATGTATGCCAAGGTGAGGTCGGACATGGTCCTGCTCTTCCATGAGAAGTTCCCGAAGAGGAACCTGGGAGATTTGTGGTTTCACGTAGAGTACGAAGACCTTCCCTTCCACACCATGGCTGATGGAGACTTGCATGATTATTCCAGTGCTTCCTCCTCCGACGAAGAAGAAGAAAACACCGGGGAGGGCCCTCTCGAAGAGAAAGACGATCCCAAGGGGAAGAAGAAGATGAATGAGGTCGAGCCATCTTCAAAGGCTCAGTCTTAAATTATGAATTATTTTTTCACTTTTCATGTTATCTAAACTAAAGTCCTTGGAAGGCCAAGGCACTCTTTTTGTTAGTGTGTCCGGTATCTGACCGGATAGATCCTTTGCTTTGTTTGACAATTTAAAATTCCTTGGAAGGCCAAGTCACTTATGATATTTCAATGAATATCCTTGTTTTGCAAAATTCTCGCATCCTTTCATAGTTTGTTTCAATTTTGGTGGCTAGTGTTTAAATAGCCCTTAGTTATTTCATAAATAGTCTAAAGTGAGAGTGTTTAAATTCTCTGATGACAAATGTTTAAGTGGTCATCATTCTTTTACTTCAATCCGGATGGTGTGACAAAAAACAAAGTAAGAACACTTCGAATTTTTTTAAGAAGGCATCAAATTTCATTAAAAAGCTCGGACACCTCATTAAAACCTCCCCGTGCCACCAGGGTAGGAAAGAGTATGCCCCCAAATATTTACATGGATTTTTAAACAAGTAAATATTTACATAACCTCTACTCCAAGTACATTCGAAGATGCTCAATATTCCAAGGGTGATTTAAAACCCTTCCATCCTTGTCTTCTAGCCAATATGTTCCAGGTTTAATCCTTTCAGCGACCATATAAGGTCCTTCCCAAGCTGGGGCCAGTTTGCCGAGCAGCTTCTCTTTAGTGTGTAAGAAGACTGTCCTCTATACTTTCTCCCCCGGCTGGAAATCCCTTCTCTTATTTTTAGAAGCAAATTTGCTTCTCATCAAACCCTGATAGTGTGCCGCTCTAAGGTGAGCCTTAACTCGTCTTTCCTCTATTAGGTCAAGCTGACCTCTGATTGTCACTTCGTTATCGTGTTCGGAGAAGTTGTTACCCGAAATAATAGGAGAGTTGCTTCTATGGGAGCTATTGCATCCATCTCATAGACCAAATCAAAGGGTGACTCATGTGTTGCAGCCCCAGGTGTTGTCCGGTAGGCCCACAAGACCTCTTGTAAATAGCTAGGCCACTTCCCAGCAGCCCTTTCCAAATTCTTCTTTAAACCGGAAAGTATAGTTCTGTTAGCCACTTCAACCTGACCATTTGCTTGTTGGTGGAAAGGTGAAGAGAAACAATGTTGTATACCCCTTGAGGCACAGAAACTCTCCATTTCCCTATTGTCGAACTGTGGCCCATTGTCTGTCGTTATTTTTTGTGGAACACCAAATCTGCAACAGATGTTGGATAAAATAAATTTTATGACAGCTTTTGATGTTGTTCCTGCCAGGGAGGCTGCTTCAATCCACTTTGAAAAGTAATCTGTGGCAACAATTATAGTTCTGCGCCCTCCGGACGCCATAGGAAGGGGGCCCACTAAATCCAACCCCCGTCGAGCAAAAGGTATAGGCTCAGAAATTGATTCTAAAGGGATGGCTGGGACATGAATTTCATTGCTATATCTCTGGCATGGATCACACATTCTTACCAGCTCTTTAGCATCCTGCATGATAGATGGCCAATAATAGCCGGCCAGTAAAACTCTCTTTGTTAGAGCCCTGAATCCACAGTGAGCTGATCCCTCACCATTATGCAATTCGGAGAGGACTACTTGAGACTCATCATCTCCCAAACACCGCATAAGAGGTTTACTGTAAGACTTTTTATACCGAACGTCTCTTAGTATGATAAAACCACGAGCCTTGTGTTTTATTTTTCTCGCTAGTGATTTATCCGGAGGCAAGATGCCATCGGAGAGGTACTGCAGGAGAGGAAATCTACAATCTTGAGGTTGCTTTACCTGTACTTCGAAAATTTCTTCCTCTTTACCCACATTAAGTTGAATGGAAGGGCTCCCCAGTACATGGATCCATGGATATGACTCAATGTAAGCTATGGTTGCCAATGAATCTGCTAATTCATTCTCTGTCCGAGGTATATGCTCATAAACAATGCTTTTAAACTTAAGTGCTTCATTTTTAAGAAGAAGTAAATACTTCACTAGTTGCTCCTGTTTTGCCTCAGATTGACCTTGGGCATGGTGGATAAGAAGCTGGGAGTCACTCATTAGCTTGACCCTTTTAGCCCCACAAATATAAGCTAACTTTAAACCAGTTATAGCTGCTTCGTATTCAGACTCATTATTGGAAGCCCTGAAAGAAAAACATATAGCCTCGTACATTTTGTCACCATACGGAGAAGTCAAGCACACCCCTGCACCATATCCCATAGTGTTGGATCCACCATCCGTCCAGACGACCCAGACCTTTTTGTCTTTCATCTCAGTAGTCTGCTCCGAATCTCTGTTACAGTGGAATTCAACTAAAAAATCAGCCACAACTTGGGCCTTGACTGCTGTTCGAGGAGAAAAATCTATATCGAAATCCCCCATTTCTACCGACCATTTAGTCATTCTACTGGAAATGTCTGCTTTTTGGAGAACATTCTTCAAGGGAAAAGATGTACGGACGATAATAGGATGAGCCTGGAAATAAGGCCTCATCTTCCTTGCAGCTATTACCAAGGCTAATGTTAATTTTTCAAGCTTCAAAAAACGCTTTTCTGCATCTATCAAGCTCTTGCTGATGTTGTATACCGGATAGGGGTAGTTATTCACCTCTCTCACCAACACAGCACTGATGGCACAACTTGAAACTGCCAAATATACGAAGAGTGTCTCTCCATCAACTGGTTTAAATAAGGTTTTGGGGGAGGAAAGATGTTTCTTAATCTCATTAAAGGCTTCATCACACTGTGAATTCCAGTCAAATCCCTTCGCACCCTTCAACATTTGAAAAAACGGGGAACACCTGTCCGAAGACCTTTAGATAAATCGGCTTAAAGCAGCTAACCTCCCCGTCAATCATTGTACTTCTTTAATATTCTGAGGAGGCTCCATTTGGAATAGAGCATTAAGTTGGTCCGGATCGGGCTGTATCCCTTGCTCACTTATTATATAACCTAGGAACTTCCCGGATTGCACTCCGAACACACATTTTTCTGGATTTAGCTTCAAATTAACTTTTACCAAGTTGGCAAAAGTTTCTTGGAGGTCTGCTAAGTGCAGTTGCTCATCCACACTTTTCACCATCATGTCATCAATGTATACTTCCATATTCCTTCCAATTTGATCAGCAAAGGCTTTGTTCACCAATCTCTGATAAGTAGCCCCAACATTTTTCAACCCAAATGGCATCACCTTGTAGCAATGAAGACCCCTGTCAGTGACAAACGTGGTATGCTCCTGATCCTTCGATCTACTTGAATCTGATTGTACCCGGAGAAAGCATCCATAAAGGATAGCAGCTTATTCCCAGAGGTGGAGTCTACTAGCTGATCAATCCGGGGAA
This sequence comes from Limnanthes douglasii subsp. nivea, assembly GCA_036936605.1. Classification (NCBI taxonomy): domain Eukaryota; kingdom Viridiplantae; phylum Streptophyta; class Magnoliopsida; order Brassicales; family Limnanthaceae; genus Limnanthes; species Limnanthes douglasii. The sequence goes on from JAUPFV010000004.1 coordinate 102,070,424, forward strand.
CTGGATACAAATCTTTTGGGTAAGCCCTATTGAGATCTGTGAAGTCAATGTACATACGCCACTTGCCATTTTTTATTTTTTACCAAGACCAGATTGGCAGTCCACAAAGGATATTGAGACTCTTTGATATGCCCCATCTTTGTGAGCCTGTCAACTTCTTGCACAATAACATCAGCCTTTTCCTTGGAAAAAGCCTTTCTCTTTTATACCACTGGTGTTATGTCTCTCCGGACAGATAGGTGATGTGATATAATATCTGCTGGAACCCCAGTAACATCAACATTGCACCAAGCAAAAACATGTTGATGGTCTTTCAAAAACTTTAACATTTTATTCTTCAGGTCGGGTGGCATTTTAGACCCTATCTTAATCCTTTTTTCCTTCTTCTAAAGAATGTGTTTCAACCTCTTCAACTGGTATCAATATTCCAGGGGTCTCTCCGGGGTCATCAATTTCACCCTCACCCCCAGAAAGCCCCTCGAACTGCTATTCCTCGTTGATATGAGCTGCCCCCAATGTCCGTGGAGCCAGGGCTGTAGCATAACATTCTCTTGCAACCTTTTGACTGCTTCGGACAACTCCCACTTGTCCTTGAACAGCATATTTCAAACATTGGTGGACTGTCGAAGCCACTGCATGCATCCTAGAGAGCCAAGACCTCCCTAAAATAGCATTATAGCAAGTGGGAAAATCTACCACATTAAAAAGTATCCTGACCATCTTCTTGAAAGGGCCCTTGCCCAACAAAACTTCCTCTTCGAACTCCCTGATCACATCTGCTGAGCTGCCAGTAAAGCCCACAATTGATCTGTCTGAACGCTGAATTACGGCTGGATTTTTCATTTTCTTGTAAGTGGTTAAGAAGAGGATATTGGCTGAGCTTCCAGTATCCACCAAGATTCATCTTATGTCATTGCCCCCAATGGATGCTCCTATGACAACAGCATCTTCATGAGGGCCAGCTATATCTCTTAAGTCATCTTCATCGAAAACAATGAAGGGGAATGGAATTTATGATTGATAGGAGGTCATGCCTCCTTCTAGCAGGGTAGCTAAAGTATGAACGTGCCTCTTCCTCGAAGAAGCAGTAGGAGCTGTCATAGTATCCCCTCCAAAAATTGTAAGTGACTCAAAAAACTTAATGAGCCCGGAGACTGTTCCAGAATATTCCTCAATGGTACCCACTCTATTTCGAGTTGGATCAGGATCCAAGTATTCTAATTCTACATCAAATCTTTCGATTATAACCATAGCTCCCTCCGGAGCAGCATTGCTCGGACCAACCCGGTGAGTATTGTCAGGCCTATTACCTCCTCTTATTTTGACATATGCCCCCAGCTTTCCTCTTTCAATCAAGTTATGAACTTCTTGTTTCAAGGCTATACAATCGTCGGTGGTATGGCCAGTATCATTATGGTACTGGCAGAAAGAGTTATTACGATGTTCCCTAGGAGATTGCAGCGCGACCGGTCTTCTATAGTGTACTTCTTCCTTTGTTTTATCATAAATGGTGGCCACACTTTCTTTCAATTCTGCAAACCACTTCGGTTGAACCCAAGACCCTCTCTTATTTCTGGATTGTTGACTCTGAGCAGGTGCAGCTGGCTGAGATTGAGCTTTAGCCCTGTTATGCCCTTGTCTGGTCTCCTTTGCCTTGTTCCCGGACTGATTCTAATTGGGGTTTGGTGCAACCGGGGCAGACCTCACCTGCCTATGCACCCTAGTTTTCTTTGTTTCATCAACGTTGATCTGCTTTCCAACCTGATTCAGCAAACCTCCCCAAGTCATGGCTTTCTTTCTGGTTACCGAATCTGCCAAATTCCCAGGGTTTAAGCCCTGTCTCAAGGATGCTATTGCTACTTGCTCGAAGCAATCAGCCAACCCATTTTTGTGTTTATAAAACGACTTATGTATTCTTTTAGTGACTCGTTTGGTTCTTGGGCACAATGGATTATTGTGTCCCCATTGCCCTTCAACTCTTTACTCCCAACAAACTGCCTTCGAAAGGCCACCTAAAAGGTGTCAAAATTCTTAATGCAGCCTTGAGGTAGGCTGTTATACCACTTCAGAGCACTCCCCGCAAAGGATTGGGAGAATGCTCTACAGAGTAACTTGTCGTCATCATCAAAGTTCATCATAAAGTTTTTAAATTGCTCCAAATGGTTGTCCGGATCAGTACTTCCATCGTACAAACCTCTTAGGGAGGTTTCCGGACAGAATTTTGGAAGACAATGGATATTGTCTCCAATTTCGGTCACGACTGAACACAGTATCCTCATTGGGAGTTGCAAAGATACCTGGTTCATCGTGGAAGGCAAAAGGATCCATCAGCATCCGGTCTACATGCCTCCGGCTGTGAGATGACCATTTGCCAATATTCTTCTTCAATTTCCCATGTCTATCCCTCTTCCTTGAATATTTTTTTATCAATTTTTGCTTCTTTTTAGTTCGGCCCTCATCGCTGCTAGAGGACAAGGATTCTTCAACTCCTTCCTCATCCGAGAAGCTATCAGAAGACTCTGAGTCTGAGTCAGAACTCTCCACTGGCTTAGACCGGTGAGACTTTTTGGAGCTGGCATGAGTCTTTTTGGTACTCACATGAGTCTTTGAAGGCTCATGCTCTCTAGGGTTATCGGTATGATGAGCAACTAATGCTTTTGACTTTTCTTTCATGCCCATCTTAGCCTTTTCTGCCCTCAGAGCTTATATCTCGCCCTTTAATTTATCACGCTCCTCGATAGTGTATTCATCGTTTTCACCCACCACTTCAAGAAAAGCTGGTGGTACTTCTGGAGCGTCCGGATTCATTCGGACTGATTTTTCTTGTTGGTTTTGAATGCTCGATTCAGGCACCTTATTCTCCCACTGTGGTCGCCAATTTGGTGTGGTTAATTTTCGTCTGAAGGTAAGATTGTAACTTTTATTTTGAGTTTTGTGGAGGTTTGTAAGTATTTAATGTTTGAGTAGAGAGTAGATGGATAATTAAGCAGCCTGGTTGTATTTAATTTTCATTACCCCCATTTAATGTTGGTGGTTGGGTATTTATATCCTTTCGTTTGGGCCTTATGGGCTGTCGGGTCTTGTTTAATGGACCCGGGTCAAGTTTAAAGACCCATGAGCTCTTAGTAGGAGAGCAGGCAGCTTAGTCAAGAAGTGATTAGGTTTTTATGTACTTTAGTCCTTGTTCGAATAGTCCAATGGATGAGGTGTTCGAACTGCCCTGTCCGGTTTGGTGATCTTAGTCCGAACTGTCCCTGTCCGGAGAGGTAGCAACATTCGGACTCATCAGATAACACTTGGAACATTACCAGACATAAAAATACAAACTCTCTAATTTACAAAAATCTTTGGAATGGAATCACTCCAAAGAAGTGTCCATCACTCTTCGAAGGCTTATTAATGGTTTTATATTGATTGATTCTATTATATAGATAAGAAACTTTAAGTTAGCTTCTAAATGCCAGCATTGTGATAACATTGAAAATATTTCTCATATGTTTTCTAATTGTAATATACTTGGGAGGTTTGGCAACATTTTGTTGGTCTTTGGTATTCTTCTCCATAGACACATGACCATCAAAACTTGGTTTATGTCCATATCTAAATAAACTAGCACTAGAGTCATTCTTCCTCCCATTATTTGTTGGACCATTTAGTCTGCCATAAATAATCTTAATGAAAATAATATCATCTCATCTTTTAACAGTTTAATAAACCACATCAATTCTATTATTTCAAATATTGACAGTGCTCGTTTACTTAAATCGAAGCATTGGTCTATGGATTTAAGAACAGCCAATATTATTAGTTGTCATCATCATATATATGTTTCAAACTAAATGACTTACATCAAATGGAATCTCACCGACAATAATAGACTTAAGCTGAACTGTGATGGATTTAATTAATGGTGAATCCAATAGTGGATTCATCATTATAAATCACTATGGTGATCTTATTCATGCTGAAGGGATATTATTTGGTAAAAACAATCCATTGATTACTAAATTTAGAGCTTTCTTATATTTCAACTCTTATAATATTAATTGCTTGGACATAGAGATTGATTCCCTTGTTTTATTTGATATTTTAAATTCTAAAAACTTCCATTCGTATCTTGTGAATTTGCTTTCTCTTTGCAGATCCATAATCAAACCTCAAATGATTATAAAATACATATTTAGACACTAACGCCTTGCGGCTGACTGGATTGTCAAATGATCTCTTAACTTAAAGACCATCTCATTTAAAAGTCATCTTATATTTGGAAACTATCAATGTGGGTTATTTTAGGATATCCAATTGTGACAATTTTATGGTAGGATAAAACCTAACCAAATTTTATCTTTCTCTTTTTGCAGGTAACATTTACATTCAAAGACAAGAGCTTCACTTCATGCATGATGGTTGTAGACAGTTTTAGTACAGCTTGGATAAATTAGTGCCAAACTTATGGCTTTGTATCAATAATTGTAATTATTATTTTTGAACCAAACTTGTAAAATAATCTTTAAATAAAAACTCCCATAATACTTATAGATAAAAGGCTATTATAAATTTTGTAACTTAAATACTAAAATTTAATATTTAAATTACATAACTTTAAACTTACTGTTCATATTCTGACCAAAAAAATATTTTATTAAAATAAAATAAATAAATAATTTCATTCTTTTGCTATTTTCTATCGCTTTATCCATCACCAATCAAATTCAAAACAATAAAATAAAGGCAGTACATGATTCTAATGGTGGTGATTGGGTGCCAAAAAGTTATTTCTAAAGAGAAAATTATTGAATCTAAATTACAACTCCGGTATCATTTTAAGTTGCGGTTTCCTAATAAATTTATAAATATAAGTTTTTAAAAATTTATATTTTGTTAATATTAGTTACAAAATTAACTAGTGACTAATAACAAATTAAAAGTACATATATTTTTTTTCTTAAAGAAAAACCATTGAGTATTATTGGAAAATCCTAAATTAGAAGGATAATTGAGCTTTTAATGACTTTTAGTTGCCTAGTGTCTAGCCGACTAGCCTTTTCCTTTTTAGTAATTAATAGTAGTACAATGAAGAAAGCGTGACATCCAGTCCAAACAGTCGCTTTATTCTCTTTTTGTTATGAAATGAGAAAAACCATCCAAAACCGTGTTATTTTAATGGAGGGTATAATACAAAGCAATGTTGTGTTTCATTTACGGTTAATTTCTTTTTTTAATTCATGACTTTATAATAAATCTTTTATTTAAAAGTAAAATACGTTAACTAAACAAGAGTTAGTCGAGTTGGTTTTCAAGTAAAAATTAGTAGATCTAATCCGCAGAATCTAATAAATAATATTAAATTTTAAACTCACACATGAGAATGACATTTATATAATATTTATTTTTATAATTTTTTTTTTTTTGAAATATTTATTTTTTAAAATCTTACATTTTTCAATCTTAGTTCTAAAGAGTATAAAAACACCGGTGTTTTTGTTTTTTTAAAGAGAAAAAAATAATATCTATGATTGATATTTTTGAATTTTCTAAATCTTTTTTGGACATATACATCAATGCAAAAATACTTGCAAAAATCAACTTTACTCTTCATAAAGTGTAGCTCAAAAAAAAGCTATGGAAATTATTTTTTAAGTTTTTTTCTATACGGTAGGTTACAGAAATCAATACAAAAAATGTTATAAAAATTAGTTCAAAAACATTTAATTAAGAAAGAACTAGCAAAATTTAATGAAACAAATACTTGCAAAATCAACCCTTGTAAAAATTATTACAAAAACACTTAGTGAAACTTAATACAAAATACATGGAAAATCACCACTTCTGAAATTAAGTATAAAATTAGTTGTGAAAATAATACTAGTGAGATTTACTACATAATCTGTTGCAAAAGTAACACTTGTAGAAGAAAAAAAATTGAAAATTTTAGTACAAAAACATTTTCGAAATCAACACTTACAAGATCTATTAAAAATTAGTTGCGAAAACATGAACTCAACTGTTCAAACCTAAATTCTAAAGTAATTAGTATAAAAATTGAAATATTTTACCTTATACAGATACAACACAAAAAACAAATCGTGAAATACGAGTTAAATTTATAAAATCATGTAAAAAATAATAATAGTTGAGAAAAAATAATAAAACATATTGATGGAGGAATGTTTTTTTGTTGGTCTCAAAAAAAAATATTTTTAGATATTTAAAAAAAATGATTATAAAAATATAAAGTTATAAAATTTAAATAAAAATTTAAAAACTTTATATGATATGGGTGCAGAAAAAACCCTCTTGATATCTTAAGGCGGTGGAAGCTCAAAGGATACGAGCTTCATATTCTTTGCAGGTTAGACAAAATATTTTTACGAAACCTATGTCTATAGTGGCAAATGAATGTGTGTTTAGTCAGGCTAAGCTGTAATACACGACTAAAAAATCAAGAATCATTAGTGATGCACTTGAAGTAAGTGTTGTAGTCAAAGAATGGTCTTCGGTGGCCAATATGATGCAAGACCAAGAATATGAAATTGAAGAAAATCAAATGGACATATACAATTAATTTGAAGAATATTTTTTAAATGAAGTTATTGAGAGACGTGATGATGAAGAATCGGTTGGATCAGAATATGAATTGTTTTATGATAAAGCAAATTGGTAATATAAATTTATTAGTGAGTTTGTAATAGGATAATTAAATCTAAGAACAGTTGTACAACTTCTAGCCCGTAAAAGTATAAACTATGAATGACTTAAATCAATAAAAAATATATTTGTTATCCTTCAATCTCATAAGGTAACAACTTATCCCAATTGTTTACCAAACTATATAAACTATTTTATTACTAATAATGATCAAAATATAACAACCTGCGTAGTACTTCTAATAAAATCATCTTAATAATCAAAGTATAATAATAAATATAAATTAATCTTATACTACTCTAAAATTATAATATAAAACTATATAATCAAGCTATGAAGTCTATATCTATTTTTTTTATCAAACAATAACAATACTTGTACTATATGTGGTACAAAAATACTAAACAATTAATAAGTATTTGATTTTTTGTTGAAATATTACAAACTCGACTTTTAAAAACCCATCAAATTATAAAGAATATAAAATTAAAATTATTATAAGTTTTGCACGAGTAAAGAAAAATATTAAATTTTTCATGTTATAGTGATGTTATAGTTATTGTAACGGGACGGGACGATGTTTTTACTGTGACAATAATGAATGGGACAAAAACCCGCCATGACAAAATCTCGCCGTATTTTATTGTGTTTTGTTATTGTGATACTTTTAACAACTTAGTGTGCATCCTATTGTGTTTGGTCCCATTTGTCACCCTTAGGCGGTTATAATAAAAAAACTAGTGGTTTTAGTCTATTAATATAACTGAAGATGTAAAAAATCTATAATTTGAAAAGAAAGGCTCATTTTCAATATGCATAATAATTTTAGTTTGTTAGTTATAAGCTAGAAGCAACTCATTAATAAAGGTATTGCTGAAGGACTACATGAGTGTTAGATCTGTCTATACATGTATATATAAGAAATGTAAAAAATCTCTGAAGCTTGAACCATGAGTTAGTTGCAAATATGTCTGTTGATCCTAAAGGTTGAGATAAGTTGTAGAAGACTAGCGACTATTGGTTCAAAGGAAGTATGTGTTGGTCGAAGAAAGGTTGATCAAATCATATTAAGCACCACTTTGTTTGAAAACGCTAGACTTCAAAACCTGTGCTTAAGCAAAATATTCTATTTACTATGACTCCTATGTTAATTGGGCTTTCTCATATTAATAGAGTATGATTTATTTCAAATATTGATTTATGGTCTTTAACCTGGAACGTTTGATAAAAAATTAGGGTTTCCCTAAACCTATATATAGAAGAATACATTGTTATGCAATGTGTTATGTGATACGATTGTAATTGAAGATAAACAAATTACGTGAGAAGATATTTCCTGAGAGAGTGAAATAGATTTAAGTATTTTGAGAGATAATTAAGGTGAGATATAAACACTGAAGATAAGGATATGTGAATCGCGTTATCTTTAGTTACATAAAGTGATTGAGTCTTTTATATTTTGAGAGTCTTTTTGTAACCTACCTATATATATATATATATATATATATATATATAAGAGTGCTAGTTACATGTAGATATAGGAATTCTTCATAATTCGAACCACATTAAATACTTGTGTGTTTGGTTTTATTTTATAATATTTTGTTACCCGTCTTGTATAAGAAAATTAGATCGTTTATTTGTAGGATTATTTAATCGTATATTGGTTCTTGTTGTGATCGATCGATGTACTGGTTTAACCCCCAACAAGTGGTGCGGTAAGCGTTGAGCAATAATAAAATAAGTAGATTGGGTGTCGATCTATAGGTTGGAGAACATATCTAGCTTGAAAACCATGAAAGCCATAAAAGATGAGTTCCATAAATCTTAGCCTAGACATATTTGATAGATCTAATGATTTTAATCTCTGGATTATTAAGATTAAGCCTTACCTAGTACATAAATGATTGGCGGCTACAATCGATAATAAATTTAAAAAAATTGATGATGTTATATTGTCTAAATATAAAACTGCCCTCATATTTTGCTTGGTAGATGCAGTGCTATGTGACGTATATGAAAACCCTACGATGTTAGCAATATGGAATCGACTGGAGGCGATTAGCATGAAAAAATCATTCGCAAATAGATTTTAACTTAAGAAACAAATTTACACGATGTCTATGGATAGTAGTACAAAGATTTGAAGGCACCTATATTATTACAATTAAATTATACACTACTCGGATGCACTTAGTATGAAGGTGGAAGAAGATTATCAAACGATCATCCTCTTTATTTATATGTCGAAGCAGTATGAACACTTCATGGATATCATGCTCTACAGAAAAAACTCGCTTAAGATGTCCGAATTCAAGAGTATCTTGAACTCAAAAGATCTTCAACATAAGAGTATTTTGAATGGTAACTCATAAGGGCACATACTGAGTGGGAGAGATCTTTTGGGAAATAGAGATTTAAGTAAGAGGAGAGCAAAACTAGTGCTCGAAGTCCAAATGGTTTGGGACGGGTTCAAAAGTAATATGTTAGATATGCAAGAAGAAAATACATATGAGTATGAGCTGCCAGAGAAGAGAAAATGCAACAACTGTTAGAAAACCAAGGCCTAAGATGCTGCAATTGTATCTCATAATTATGAGTACACTGGTGGGTTAACGACTTCTTATTCTTGCAACTATTTTGATAAATGGGTTCTTGATTCAGGTGCGTCATTTCACATGAATTCCAATAAGAATTGGTTTGGATACCTGTGAATTCTTGATGGTGGAAATGTCATCCTCGCGAATGACGAATCCTACAATGTCGAATGGATTCAAACAGTGTGCCCCTAGTTATCTACATAACTTGAGAGAGTAATTGATAAGATTAGGTATGTCCCAGATGTCACGGGTAACCTTATTTATATTAGGATGTTAGATGAGAAAGGGTTAATTTATAATGGTGGAGACGACAAACTTAGGGTTTTGTAAGGCTCCATTGGTGTTATGAAAGCCTATAGGACTAATTATGTGTGTTTTTTAAAGATACTATAGTAGTAGCAGTAGTAGGGTGTGTGTCTAGTGTAATGAAGGATTCTATCAGGTTGTGGCATCATCACTTGTGGTATTTAAGTGAGAAGACACTTAGTGAAATAAGTAAACATTGGTTGTTAGATGCTACGGTAGTTTAGAAGCTGAACTTTTGTGAATGCTGCGTTTTTAGGTAAGAGCAAGAGGGTGAAGTTTATGCCCAACAACCAGGTATTAAATGGAGTACTTGATTATGTTCATTCACACATTTAGGGTCCAATATGGGAACCTACCATAGATGGTGCAATGTACTTTATATCATTGATTGATGACTACTCCATGAAAGTATAAGATCTACTTTTGAAGACCAAATATGAAGTATGTGACGCTTTTGTGAACTAGAAAATTTCATAGAGAATCAGACCGGGAAAATGTTGAATAAGATGTAAACTACTAATGTCTTGGAGTATCTGGATAAAGAGTTCACCAGTTATTGTACAAAGTTTGGAATTTCTATATACTAAACCGTACTTTGGACTCCCCAAACAAATGGGCGCACTGAAAGAAGAAATTTAATCATTTTAGAATGAGTTAAGTGTATGTTCCGTATAGTTGGTTTGGGATGAAGGTTCTAGCGAGAAGTTGTGATAATGTTTACATATATCATCAACATGAGTCCATCTACGGGGCTTGGAGGAAATTTACATGAAACAATCCTTGGCAGAATAGATTGTATCATAAGAAACAACTTTACACGATGTCCATAGATAATAGTACAAAGATCCAAAGGCACCCAAATGATTACAACTGAATCGTACACGACTTGAATGCAGTTGATGTAAAGGTAGAGGAAAAGGATAAAACGATCATCCTCTTTATTTTTATGCCTATAGAGTATGAACACTTTGTGGACATTATGTTCTACATAAAAGAATCTTTTAAGATGTCTGAATTCAAAAACACTTTAAACTCAAAAGATCTTCAAAAGAAGAGTGTTCTGAAGGGTGACTCACAAGGGCACAAATTGACTGTCAATGGTCTTTTGGGAAAAAAATATTCAAGTAAGAGGGGAGCAAAATTATTGGTCAAATCCCAAAAGGGCTATGACGGGTTCAAAAGTAATATGTTTGATATGCAAGAAGAAAATACTATTTTTGCAATTATTATAAACCGAAGCCAAATATACTGCAATGGTATCTGATAATTATGAGTATACTGGTTAATGATTTCTTATTCTTGCAAGTATAATGATAAAAGAGTTCTCGATTCTGGTGCATAATTGCACATGATTTCCAATAAGAATTTGTTTGAATACCTGAGAATTGTTGATGGTGGAAGAGTCATCCTCGCGAATGAAGAATCCTATGATGTCGAATGGATTTAGACAATACGAATCAAGTTATTTGTATACCTTGAGAGAGTAGTTAATAAAATTAGGTTTTTCCTAGAGGTTACACATAGCCTTATTTATATTAGGATGTTAGATGATGAAGTGTTTACTTATAAGGGTAGACACAACAAACTTAGGGTTTTGTAAGGCTCCCTTGGTGTTATGAAAGCCTATAAGACTAATGATGTGTTATTTTTTAAGGATATTGTAGTAATAGTAGTAGGGGATGTGTCTAGTGTGGTGAAGGATTCTAACAGGTCGTGACATCATCCGTTGTGGTATTTAAGTTAGAAGACACTTAATGAAATAAGTAAACATATGTTGTTAGATGGTACAGTTGTTTAAAAGCTGAGCTTTTGTGAATGTTGATTTTTAGGTAAGATCAATAGCGTGTGCATTCACAACTTTAGGTCCAACATGGGAACCTACCATAGGTGGTACAATATACTTTATGTCACTGATTGATGACGATTCCATAAAAGTATGGGCTTTACTTTCGAAGACAAAATATAAAGTGTTTGACATTTTTGTAAACTAGAAGACTTTTATAAAGAATTAGAGCGGGAAAACGTTGAAGAAGTTGTGTACTGCTAATGGATTGGAGTATCTCAACAAGGAGTTCACTGCTGAAAGAAGGAATTTAATCATGCTGAAATGGGTTAGATATATTCTCTATACAGCTAGTTTAGGTCAAAGGTTATTGGGAGAAGTCGTGACAACGATTTCATATATCATCAATAGGTGTCCATCTACATGGCTTAGAGGAAATTTACATGAAAAAAAAATCGTTGGTAAATAGATTATATCTTAAGAAATAACTTTACACTATGTTCATGGATAGTAATACAAAGATCCAAAAGTACTTAGATGATTACAACTGAAGCATACACGACTTGCAAGCAGTTGATGTGAAGGTGGAGGAAAATGATAAAGGGATCATACTCTTGATTTTTTTGTCCAAGGAGTATGAACACTTTGTAGACATCATGCTCTGCAAGAAAAAAATCATTTATGATGTCTGAAGTGAAGAAGACCTTGAACTCAAAAGATCTTCACAAGAAAAGTGTTTTGAAGGGTGACTCATAAGGGCACAAAAAAATTATGAATGGTCTTTTAGGAAAGAAAGATTCAATTAAGAAGAGAGCAAAACTATTGGTCGAAGTAAAAAGAGGCTTGGATGGGTTCAAAAGTAATATGTTAGATATGCAAGAAGAAAATACATATGAGTAGGAACTGTTCGTCAAAAGAGAGAATGCAAATACTATTACAAAACTGAAGCATAAGATGCTGGTATAATATTTGATAATTATGAGTACACTAATGGTTTAATGACTTTTTACTCTTGCAAGTATAATGATAAATGGGTTCTCGACTCGGGTACGTAATTTTACATTACTTCCAATAAGCATTGGTTTCAATACATATGAATTCTTGATGGTGGAAATGTCATCCTCACAAATAAAGAATTCTACGATGTCGAATGTATTTGAATGATACGACTCAATTTATCTACAAAACTTGAGAGAGTAATTAATAATGTTAGGTATGTTCCTGAGGTTAAATGTAACCTTATTTCTATTGGGATGTTAGATAAGGAATGGTTTACTTATAAGAGTGGAGACGACAAGATTAGGGTTTTGCAAGGCTCATTTGGTGTTATAACTGCTTATAAGACTACTATGTTGTTATTTTCTAAGCATATTGTAGTATGCTGAAGGATCTAACAGATTGTGGCTTCACTGATTGTGGTATTTAAGCGAGAAGACATTTAGTGAACAAGTAAACATTGGTTGTTATATGGTACGGTAATTCAGAAGCTGAGCTTTTGTGAAAGCTGCGTTTTAGGTAGGAGCACGAAGGTGAATTTTGTGCCCAACAACCAGGTATCCGATGGAATACTTAATTATGTTCATTCACATCGTTGGGATCCAACACGATAACCTACCATAGGTGGTGCAATATACTTTATGTAACTGATTGATTATTATTCCATGAAATTATGGGCTCCACTTTTGAAGACAAAATATGAACCATATGACAAATTTGTTAAGTAGAAGACTTTTATAGAGAATCAAAGCAGGATAATATTAAAGAAGTTTTGTATTCCTAATGGATTGGAGCATGTGAACAAAGAGTTTAGAGGTTATTGTGCAAAGTTTGGAATTGCTATATACTAAATCGTACGTGGGACTTCCCCACATAACGGGTGCGTTAAAAGAAGGAATTGAATCATGCTGGACTGTGTTAGATATATCCTCCATAGAGCTGGTTTAGGTCAAAGGTTTCTAGGGAGAAGTTGTAACAACGACTGCATATATCATCAACAAGTGTCTATCTACGTGGGTTGGATGCAATTTACATGAAAAAATCATTGTCAAATAGATTGTATCTTAAAAACAACTTTACACGATGTCCATGGATAGTAGTACTAAGATCTGAACCCATCAAGATGATTACAAGTTAATCGTACACAACTTGAATGCAGTTGGTGTGAAGGTGAATGAAGATGATCAAACAATCATCCTCTTGATTTATTTGCCCAATGATAATGAACATTTCATAGACATCATACTATACAGAAAAGAATCCTTTAGGATGTCTGAAGTCAAGAACACTTTAAACTCAAAAAATCTTCAAAAGAAGAGTATTCTAAAGAGTGACTCATAAGGGCACAAATTGATTGTGAAGGGTTTTTCGGGAAAGAGATATTCAAGTTAGAAGAGATCAAATATATTAGGCAAAGTCCAAAGGGGTTGGGATGGGTTCAAAATTAATATGCCGGATATGCAAGAAAAAAACATATGATTAAGAATTATCCGTTAAAAGGGAGAATGAAAAAACTATTAGAAAATCGAAGCCTAAGATATTGCAATGGTATATGATAATGGTGAGTACACTGATGGGTTAATGTTTTTTTATTCTTGCAAGTATATTGATAAATGGGTTCTCGATTCGGTTGCGCTATTTCACATAACTTCCAATAAGCATGAGTTTGAATACTTGTGAATTTTTAATGATGGAAGGGTCATACTCACAAATGATTACTCCTGCGATATCGAATGTATTTAAACCGTACTACTCAATTTATCTACATAACTTGAGAGAGTAATTAATAACGTTAGGTATTCCCCTGAGGTTAAAGATAAATTTATTTCTATTGGGATGTTAGATGAGGAAAGGTTTGTATATAAAGGTATAAACGGCAAAATTAGGGTTTTACAAGGCTCCATTGGTGTTATGAAAGACTATAGGTTTAATGGTGTATTATGTTTTAAGGATACTATAGTAGGGGAAGTCTCTAGTGGGGTGGATGATTCTAATAGGTTGTGTCATCATCGACTGTGGTATTTAAGTAAGAAATAACTTAGTAAAATAAGTAAATATTGGTTGTTATATGGTATGACAATCTGAAGCTGATTTTTTGTGAAAAATACGTTTTAGCGTAGGAGCAAGAGAGTGGATTTTATGCCCAACAAGCATACATCCAATATATTACTTGATTATGTTCATTCAAACCTTTGAGATCCAGGACGAGAACCTACCATGGATGGTATAATGTACTTTATATCGCTGATTGATGACTATTCCATAATAGCATGGGCCCTACATTTGAAGATCAAATATGAATCATATGATGCCTTTGTGAACCATAAGACTTTTGTAGAGAATTACTGCGAGAAACATTATAGAAGTTGTGTATGGATAATAACTTAAAGTATTTGAACAAACAGTTCACTGGTAATTATGAAAAATTTGGCATTTGTATATAGTAAACCATACGTGAGACTCCCCAACAGAATTGAGTCATTGAAAGAATTGATTGAATCATGCTTGAATGGGTTAGATATATGCTTCATACAACTGGTATAGGTCAAAGGTTCTAAGAAGAAGTCTTGACAACATATGCATATATCATCAATAATAGTTTATTTACGGAGCTTAATTTTATTTGTCCTCAAGAGCATGTACTGAAGAAAAACCCAAGCTAGAATGTTTAAGAGTGTTCAAATGTCTTCCTATGCACATGTGAATCGGGATAAGCTTAGGCCAAGAGCACTTAAATAATTGTTCCTTGGATATCTGGAAGGAGTAAAATGGTATAGGTTGTGGTGCCTTAAATCTAGACATCATAATGCTTTGATAAGAATGGACGTGGTTTTCAATGAAAAGGGCATGTCATTATACAAGACGATGGGGATTAAATCTAATTTTTCCAAGAAGGTATGTAAAGTTAATGATAGAGTTGATTTTTCATAGTAAAGCTCGTGATGCTTCTGTTGCGGAAGATTATGGATCTGCTTCTGTTTTGGGAAAGTTCAACAACTGCATAAGTCTGAAGTAGACCGAGGGTCTGTTACTCCAATGCCTTCAGATGATTAGATAGAAGAGTAACATAAATGTGACAGTTATCAACTAGTAATGGATAGAGCACAGAGAACAAGTAAATAACCGCATAGGTATGTTTTTGGTGATGTAATTGGTTATGCTTTATCAATTGAAATGAAATGAGATGTTCTTGAAC
This sequence comes from Limnanthes douglasii subsp. nivea, assembly GCA_036936605.1. Taxonomy (NCBI): domain Eukaryota; kingdom Viridiplantae; phylum Streptophyta; class Magnoliopsida; order Brassicales; family Limnanthaceae; genus Limnanthes; species Limnanthes douglasii. The sequence goes on from JAUPFV010000004.1 coordinate 102,085,953, forward strand.
CCGATACGTGTCACGATGGTATCAAAAGAAATGATAAAGACAAATGGCTTATGGCCACGAAAGAAAAACTGATATCTCTAAAAAAGATGAACACCTAAAATTTTGTGAAGCAGCCAAAGGGTCATAATATGGTTGAAAGTAAATGGGATATTCAGAAAAAATCTAAGTATTTATGGTGTTGAGTTGCCCATATATAAAGTTAGGCTCGCGGCTAAGAAATTTACATAAAAGAAGGGTATCAATTCCAGTTAAATATTGTCGCCGGTTATGAAACAAACTTTCATTAAAGATCTGTTATTAATTGTTGCTAGATTTTATCTTGAGTTAGATCAAATGGATGTTACTACTAACTTCATGCATGGTAAATTTAAATATATAATTTATATTTGTCACTGAAAATGTTTTAATAAATGAAGGAGGATAATGTTTGTTTGTTAAGAAAACCTTTCTATAGGTTGAAATATTCGCCAAGGCATTAGAATAGAAGATTTGATTCTTTTATGAGATCCATTAAGTATATTCGTAGTTGTTATGATAACGGTGTCTATTGGATCGGAGAGTCGCGCATGGTGGGACAATTCTTATTACTATTGAATGTGGATGGCATACTAATAATTGGAAGAGATAGAAGGAAGATTGAAATGGTAAAAACTCAGCTAAAATGAGAGTCTGAGATGAAAGATAAGAGAGATTCTAATATGATACTTGGTACTGAGATCAAGAGGAATATGTCGAAAGGGTATATATTCTTAGGCGTAGGTTAGAAGTAACTCGTTAACATAGGTATTGTCGAAGGACTACGCGAGTGTTGGATCTTTTGTTACATGTATAGGTAAGAGCTATTGAAACTCTCGAAAGCTTGAATCGTGACTTAGTTGCAGAGACTTTTATTAATCATAAGGGTTGGGACAAGCTATAGAAGACTGGTGACTATTTGGTCGAAAGAAATATGCGTCGGTTGGTCGAAGCAAACTGATTAGAAGCACCAATTTGAGTCGAAGTGTTAAACTGTAACACCTATCCCGAAGCAAAATAATCTATTTACTAGATTTTTTTTAATTGAGAATTCTTATATAAATTGAGTATGAGTTATTTTGGTTGTTGATTAATGTGCTTTTAATATGAAGCATCTGATAAAGAATTATGGTTTCAACATCAGAAGAAGATATTACTATGTAATGTGTGATGTGACTGTAATTATAGAGAGACAATTACGTGAGAAGTTATTTTCTAAAAGAGTGAAATAGCTTAAGTCTTTTGAGAGATAAGTGAAGCCATAGATAAACACTCAAGAGAGGGTTCTCTGAATCACGTTATCTTTAGTTAAAAAGAGTGATTGAGTCATTTATGTTTCGAGAGTCTTTTTGTAACCTAGTTATATATAAAAGAGTGTATGTTGTCTGTGGATGTAAGATTTATATATGATCTGAATCACATGGAATATCGCCTTGTGTGTTTGGTTCTATTATGTCTTTTTTTATTTCCTATTCGTCTTTTATTAAATAATTAAACCATCTTTTTATATGACTGTTTAATCGTATACCGATTTTTTTGTGATCGTGATCTATCGATATATTGATTTGACACCATTGTAATTAAATCTGTCACATTTTTTTTTTATATATAATACCAATTTTTTAAAACCCATTCCAATTAAAGCTTATTATTATTCATATTTGTACGGAAATGTAATTCTATTTTCTGTAAATGAATACAGCTCTAAAGGAAAACAAAATATGGCTATAGATACACAATTTTATCTTCTAAAAGTATTTTAAGAAGTTTTTATTTTTAAGTTCAAACTCAAAGCGATAATAATTTATGTGCGAAATCAATCCACGTTCAAAAGACAAATATAAAACCAAACTCATATCGAGCTGCAGCCGAACTTAATGAGGCAGCCACTTATTTGGCTGGGCTGGATCCTAATCCTGAAATCTGACAGGTATTTGGATCTGCCCATGATTATGAATAAAATAGCTTAAAAACTTATATGAATTCGAGACGCATTTAATAAATTCTGTATCTGCAATTATAACACACTGATTAGCGCTTTTGGTCCGTCAATTCAGTACTACAAAGTATATATTCCCCACACTTAATTAACGAAAATAAAAGTTGTTTTAAGTCACGCCTATCAAGTCTCTCATCATGGAACACAACCCCACAATGTCTAAACTTGTTCAATGGATTACAGATTAACGGTGTAACAATTGTTATCTTAATCCCTAGTTTTCTGTACCGATATTGGCTCAAAAAAATTACGTTGAAAGTTGCAATGATACCATGTTTAGAAAGTTTAAGCAAGATGTTGTTATATGATATAAGATCGATGCGTAAAAAAATGTGATGCGGGCATAATTAATGTTGAATTACATATAATTTTATTGAATGATATAAAATTTAAATTTAATTTTGTAATATCATTCAATAATTAAGTTATTTATCAATTTTACCGTTTATATTTCGAAGATGACGGTAATTTTAGTTTTCAAGGATGTTTTTTTTTATCTTCAAATAATGGAAGATTGTTTGATCTGGAACAAAAAAAAAAAATAGGCGTTTACTGATTTTTTTTCGACCAGTATCAGAATGTCGAACTCTCCTCTTAAGATGATTACTATTAATCAAAAGGCAACAAAATCAAAATCTTGATTTATAAGAACAAATAACACTCATTTGAACATGAAAAAATCCACTCAAAACGATAAACTAAATTTTTAAGCAAAACATTTCTCAAGCTTTCTTCAAAGGAAAGAAGAAAAATCCACAACTAGTGAAAATATTGAAGAACATCTCCCAGATTTGATAATCAATTCGGTATGTGAAAAAATATTCATTACTCAACGAGGAGAATCAATCAAACATTAGTCTCAATAAGTAACTGTAACTCAATCAAAATCTTATGTTGATGCTATTAGATTAATACAAAAAAAGTTATACATAAAAACATAAAAATTCAAGAAAGTGCGGACTTCAAATCGATACAGTTCATGACACAAGATAAAGAAAAATTATTCATTGCAAAACAAACGCTAATAGAAAAAATTTCTAATGGAAGACCTACTGATGGTTGTGATCATAATTTTTTCATTTATTTGGATTTAAAAGAAAGTTAAGTCTTTCCCTTCGGGGTCGAATACACTTATATGTTAAGTGTTTTTTTTAAGAAAACACTTATGTTTGCTGAATTGTTTTAGGGTCATCGACTACTTGATTTGTTCTAGTCTTCTTTTATTTTGAAATCATCCACATACAATTTTTTTTTATTGATGAGGTACTTATACTCCCTTTTGTACAAATTAAGACTCCTCGCTATGGTGATCCTCATTATCAAGAAATGTAATTGCTTTGTTTTGATCATTTGGTCCTAAAATAAAGGTAAACACGTGTAACCGAAGGTTAGAGCAGTCATTGGTGAGTAATCCTGAGGGACTTATTGTCTACTGAAAAAGTCACTGTATGGTTTGAAACAGTCACCTAGGAAATGGTACAAATATTTTGATACATTCATGGTGTCAAAAGGGTTCACGAAGAGTCCATATTATAGTTGTGTGTATCATCAAAAGATGTCAGATGAATCTTATGTTTACTTGTTGTTGTATGTGGATGATATGCTTATTGCTGCTTGTAGTATGTCACACATTGTGCAGTTAAAGAAGCAGCTTAGTGCTGAGTTTGAGATGAATGATCTGGGTAGAGCAAAGAAAATTCTTGGTATGAAGATTATCAGGAACATAAATTTACGATCATTACACTTGTCTCAACGAAGCTATATTGAGAAAGTATTACAACGATTCAACATGTTTGATTCTAAAGCAGTTAGCATTCCATTTCATACTCATTTCAAGTTGTCTGCGGTAGGAGCGGCCAAGAACGATGCTTAGTTGGAACAAATGTCGAAGGTTCCATATGCAAGTGCAGTTGGTAGTTTCATGTATGTTATGATATGCACATTTCCTGATATTTCACATGCGGTTAGTGTAGTTAGCAGGTACATGGGATGTCCTGGGAAAGAACATTCGCAGGCAATGAAATGGATACTTTGGTATCTTAAGAATACTATGAACATTGGCTTAACTTTTAACAAGACCGATATTGGTGAATCGCTGAATGATGTTGCATGATCATTGGTTGGTTTTGTTAATTCTATTTTTGCAGGTGATATGGATAAAAAGAAGATCTCTGATAGGATATGTATTTACTCTAGCTGGGAGTGCGATCAGTTGGAAAGTACAGTTGCAAGCTACTGTAGCTTTATCTATAACAAAGGTAAAGTACATGGCGGTAACAGAAGCAGTTAAAGAAGCAATATGGTTGCAAGGTTTGGTGGCAGATTTAGGCTTGGATAGGACTACTGCAAAAGTGTTTTGTGATAGTCAAAGCGCCATACACCTTATAGGGAACCAGATGTACCATGAGCGTACAAAGCACATAGATGTCAGGTGTCATTTTATTCGTGATATAATGTCGAAGGGAATTGCTGATGTGAAGAAAGTGTCTATACACGATAATCCAGCAGATATAATGACAAAGCCAGTATCTGTTCGAAAGTTTAGGGAGTGCCTAAACTGGATTGGTGTTCGCAGTATAAAGTGAATGCCTTAGGGGAATTTGGTGAGTCAGAAGAAGAGCAGTCATTGGTGAGTAATCCTGAGGGACTTATTGTCCACTGAAAAAGTCACTGCAAGGTTTGAAACAGTCACCTAGGCAATGGTACAAATATTTTGATACATTCATGGTGTCAAAAGGGTTCACGAAGAGTCCATATTATAGTTGTGTGTATCATCAAAAGATGTCAAATGAATCTTATGTTTACTTGTTGTTGTATGTTGATGATATGCTTATTGCTACTTGTAGTATGTCACACATTGTGCAGTTAAAGAAGCAGCTTAGTGTCGAGTTTGAGATGAATGATCTGGGTAGAGCAAAGAAAATTCTTGGTATGAAGATTATCAGGAACATAAATTTACGATCATTACACTTGTCTCAACGAAGCTATATTGAGAAAGTATTACAACGATTCAACATGTTTAATTCTAAAGCAGTTAGCATTCCATTTCATACTCATTTCAAGTTGTCTGCGGTAGGAGCGGCCAAGAACGATGCTTAGTTGGAACAAATGTCGAAGGTTCCAAATGCAAGTGCAGTTGGTAGTTTCATGTATGTTATGGTATGCACATTTCCTGATATTTCACATGCGGTTAGTGTAGTTAGCATGTACATGGGATGTCCTGGGAAAGAACATTCGCAGGCAATAAAATGGATACTTTGGTATCTTAAGAATACTATGAACATTGGCTTAACTTTTAACAGGACCAATATTGGTGAATCGCTGAATGATGTTGCATGATCATTGGTTGGTTTTGTTGATTTTGTTTTTGCAGGTGATATGGATAAAAAGAAGATCTCTGATAGGATATGTATTTACTCTAGCTGGGAGTGCGATCAGTTGGAAAGCACAGTTGCAAGCTACTGTAGCTTTATCTATAACAAAGGTAGAGTACATGGCGGCAACAGAAGCAGTTAAAGAAGCAATATGGTTGCAAGGTTTGGTGGCAGATTTGGGCTTGGATAGGACTACTGCAAAAGTGTTTTGTGACAGTCAAAGCGCCATACACCTTATAGGGAACCAGATGTACCATGAGCGTACAAAGCACATAGATGTCAGGTGTCATTTTATTCGTGATATAATATCGAAGGGAATTGCTGATGTGAAGAAAGTGTCTATACACGATCCAGTAGATATAATGACAAATGCAGTATCTGTTCGAAAGTTTAGGGAGTGCCTAAACTGGATTGGTGTTCGCAGTATAAAGTGAATGCCTTAGGGGAATTTGGTGAGTCAGAAGAAGAGAAATCATTGATGAGTAATCCTGAGGGACTTATTGTCTATTGAAAAAGTCACTGTATGGTTTGAAACAGTCACCTAGGCAATGGTACAAACATTTTGATACATTCATGGTGTCAAAAGGGTTCACGAAGAGTCCATATTATAGTTGTGTGTATCATCAAAAGATGTCAGATGAATCTTATGTTTACTTGTTGTTGTATGTGGATGATATGCTTATTGCTGCTTGTAGTATGTCACACATTGTGCAGTTAAAGAAGTAGCTTAGTGCCGAGTTTGAGATGAATGATCTGGGTAGAGCAAAGAAAATTCTTGGTATGAAGATTATCAGGAACATAAATTTACGATCATTACACTTGTCTCAACGAAGCTATATTGAGAAAGTATTACAACGATTTAACATGTTTGATTCTAAAGCAGTTAGCATTCCATTTCATACTCATTTCAAGTTGTCTGCGGTAGGAGCGGCAAAAAACGATGCTTAGTTGGAACAAATGTCGAAGGTTCCAAATGCAAGTGCAGTTGGTAGTTTCATGTATGTTATGGTATGCACATTTCCTGATATTTCACATGCGGTTAGTGTAGTTAGCAGGTACATGGGATGTCCTGGGAAAGAACATTCGCAGGAAATGAAATGGATGCTTTGGTATCTTAAGAATACTATGAACATTGGCTTAACTTTTAACAAAACCAATATTGGTGAATCGCTAAATGATGTTGCATGATCATTGGTTGGTTTTGTTGATTTTGTTTTTGCAGGTAATATGGATAAAAAGAATATCTCTGATAGGATATGTATTTACTCTAGCTGGGAGTGCGATCAGTTGGAAAGCACCGTTGCAAGCTACTGTAGCTTTATATATAACAAAGGTAGAGTACATGGCGGCAACAGAAGCAGTTAAAGAAGCAATATGGTTGCAAGGTTTGGTGGCAGATTTGGGCTTGGATAGGACTACTGCAAAAGTGTTTTGTGACAGTCAAAGCGCCATACACCTTATAGGGAACCAGATGTACCATGAGTGTACAAAGCACATAGATGTCAGGTGTCATTTTATTCGTGATATAATATCGAAGGGAATTGCTGATGTGAAGAAAGTGTCTATACACGATAATCCAGCAGATATAATGACAAAGGTAGTATCTGTTCGAAAGTTTAGGGAGTGCCTAAACTGGATTGGTGTTCGCAGTATAAAGTGAATGCCTTAGGGGAATTTGGTGAGTCAGAAGAAGAGCAATCATTGATGAGTAATCCTGAGGGACTTATTGTCTATTGAAAAAGTCACTGTATGGTTTGAAACAGTCACCTAGGCAGTGGTACAAACATTTTGATACATTCATGGTGTCAAAAGGGTTCACGAAGAGTCCATATTATAGTTGTGTGTATCATCAAAAGATGTCAGATGAATCTTATGTTTACTTGTTGTTGTATGTGGATGATATGCTTATTGCTGCTTGTAGTATGTCACACATTGTGCAGTTAAAGAAGTAGCTTAGTGTCGAGTTTGAGATGAATGATCTGGGTATAGAAAAGAAAATTCTTGGTATGAAGATTATTAGAAACATAAATTTACGATCATTATACTTGTCTCAACGAAGCTATATTGAGAAAGTATTACAACGATTCAACATGTTTAATTCTAAAGGAGTTAGCATTCCATTTCATACTCATTTCAAGTTGTCTGCGGTAGGAGCGGCCAAGAACGATGCTTAGTTGGAACAAATGTCGAAGTTTCCAAATGCAAGTGCAGTTGGTAGTTTCATGTATGTTATGGTATGCACATTTCCTGATATTTCACATGCGGTTAGTGTAGTTAGCAGGTACATGGGATGTCCTGGGAAAGAACATTCGCAGGAAATGAAATGGATGCTTTGGTATCTTAAGAATACTATGAACATTGGCTTAACTTTTAACAAAACCAATATTGGTGAATCGCTAAATGATGTTGCATGATCATTGGTTGGTTTTGTTGATTTTGTTTTTGTAGGTAATATGGATAAAAAGAATATCTCTGATAGGATATGTATTTACTCTAGCTAGGAGTGCGATCAGTTGGAAAGCACAGTTGCAAGCTACTGTAGCTTTATCTATAACAAAGGTAGAGTACATGGCGGCAACAGAAGCAGTTAAAGAAGCAATATGGTTGCAAGGTTTGGTGGCAGATTTGGGCTTGGATAGGACTACTGCAAAAGTGTTTTGTGACAGTCAAAGCGCCATACACCTTATAGGGAACCAGATGTACCATGAGCGTACAAAGCACATAGATGTCAGGTGTCATTTTATTCGTGATATAATATCGAAGGGAATTGCTGATGTGAAGAAAGTGTCTATACACGATCCAGTAGATATAATGACAAATGCAGTATCTGTTCGAAAGTTTAGGGAGTGCCTAAACTGGATTGGTGTTCGCAGTATAAAGTGAATGCCTTAGGGGAATTTGGTGAGTCAGAAGAAGAGAAATCATTGATGAGTAATCCTGAGGGACTTATTGTCTATTGAAAAAGTCACTGTATGGTTTGAAACAGTCACCTAGGCAATGGTACAAACATTTTGATACATTCATAGTGTCAAAAGGGTTCACGAAGAGTCCATATTATAGTTGTGTGTATCATCAAAAGATGTCAGATGAATCTTATGTTTACTTGTTGTTGTATGTGGATGATATGCTTATTGCTGCTTGTAGTATGTCACACATTGTGCAGTTAAAGAAGTAGCTTAGTGCCGAGTTTGAGATGAATGATCTGGGTATAGAAAAGAAAATTCTTGGTATGAAGATTATTAGGAACATAAATTTACGATCATTATACTTGTCTCAACGAAGCTATATTGAGAAAGTATTACAACGATTCAACATGTTTGATTCTAAAGCAGTTAGCATTCCATTTCATACTCATTTCAAGTTGTCTGCGGTAGGAGCGGCCAAGAACGATGCTTAGTTGGAACAAATGTCGAAGGTTCCAAATGCAAGTGCAGTTTGTAGTTTCATGTATGCTATGGTATGCACATTTCCTGATATTTCACATGCGGTTAGTGTAGTTAGCATGTACATGAGATGTCCTGGGAAAGAACATTTGCAGGTAGTAAAATAGATACTTTGGTATCTTAAGAATACTATGAACATTGGTTTAACTTTTAACAAGACCGATATTGGTGAATCGCTGAATGATGTTGCATGATCATTGGTTGGTTTTGTTGATTCTGTTTTTGCAGGTGATATGGATAAAAAGAAGATCTCTGATAGGATATGTATTTACTCTAGCTGGGATTGCGATCAGTTGGAAAGCACAGTTGTAAGCTACTGTAGCTTTGTCTATAACAAAGGTAGAGTACATGGCGGTAACAGAAGCAGTTAAAGAAGCAATATGGTTGCAAGGTTTGGTGGCAGATTTGGGCTTGGATAGGACTACTACAAAAGTGTTTTGTGACAGTCAAAGCGCCATACACCTTACAAGGAACCAGATGTACCATGAGCGTACAAAGCACATAGATGTCAGGTGTCATTTTATTTGTGATATAATATCAAAGGGAATTGCTGATGTGAAGAAAGTGTCTATACACGATCCAGTAGATATAATGATAAATGCAGTATCTGTTCGAAAGTTTAGGGAGTGCTTAAACTGGATTGGTGTTCGTAGTATAGAGGGAATGCCTTAGGGGCATTTGGTGAGTCAGAAGAAGAGAAGTTTCTTTGTTGATAGTGAAGAAAGGATATTCACCTCAAGGGGAAGATTTGTTATGAATGAGTCAAATAGTGCCTTGACAGTGTACCGTACTCGGCGGTACAATTTTGTGTCATTGACAAGCTGTAATACATTGGATGATTTTCCTAAAAGAGTCTATGAGCCCATTAGGCCCACTGTCTCGTAAGTCTATTAATTCCCTATAAATAGACTACTAAGGCTACACAAAACATAATCTAAAATCTGTAACATTTTCTATCATAGTGAAACTCTTTTCTCTGGCGGCGCCAGTGGACGTAGACAATTTTCAAACCACGTTAAATCTTGTGTTCATTCAAGTTTTTCCTTCATATATCTTCTGTGCATGAGCCATTTTGATAATTGCATAGTAATTTAATAACAAATTTTTACATAGTCGTTATTACGTGATAAAACAAATTGTAACTAAATGTTACCTTGTTGCAACTTCTTAGTAATTATTGACCCAAGTTTAATTTAATGGATAAAAATAGTTTTGTTACAAATTAGTCGCTAATGACAATCGATGTTGCAACAAACGTACTAGTTGGTTGTAAAAATATATTTTCTAATAATGTGATGCACTTGTTGTCCTACCATAGTTTGGTGAATTATTTTTGTATCATTTGTGGGAATAAAGTAGCTATGTGGATATTCTACTATGAGGATTTATTGGGAAGATACCTATTAACAGTAGTTTAGTATACCTGTTTGAGGATTATGCATACACGCTTGGAGGTCAAGTTAACTTCTTCCGGTACCGTTAATCTAGTGTTAAGGTGTACGATGGTCAGGGATATGTCTCTTCTTCTTTTAGTTATCATGGTTTGAAATTGGGGTCGTGCTCATCTTCATATTGCGAAGATGACAATAACGTTTATTGTTCTTGCTAGATAATTGTTTACCTGAATTTTCTTTGGGATCACAATTTCTAGTTTTGAACCATAACTTAAGCATATTAATGATTTTTAGATGTGAGTCTCTGATCATAGGTCTTATAGCATCGTCACCCTCCACTCCGATAATATTTTTTAGACGTATGATCTCAGATCTTAGCCATGTATTAAGAGTAGTTATCATATTTTGCAACATCCGTAAATAATTAGCATGTTCCTCCCTTGTCTCATTTATCAATTGCTCAACGTCTATATGTGAAACGGTTGCGTCAACATGATCAACCGGTATGATCCCTTAGATGTCTCCTCATCAAAAGAGTGATCGAGTTCGACATCTGAATTCACCATTGATCTTTTTTCGCTTGTTGATTATTAGTTTTTGAAAGAAAAAGAATTACAGTATCAATCGATTCTCACATACGGTACGAATTGGTGACGTTCATTTACGTTAGATATTATTTGATAAACTCATGTGATCAATGTAGTTAGACAAAAGATAGTTAGACAAAAAATATAAGGGTGAAGCTATTTCCTTCGTATGATTTTTTATTTCCCCCATATTTCAAAATATACTCCACTTTGTTATTTCCTCCATAAAGAAAATTATTAATTTACCCTTATTTTAATTATACTTCAAATACTCATATTTACCTTCTTCTCCAACAACCATCCAAACACCAAATCTACCATAATATTTTCTACCAACCTTCTACTCATCATATTTACTTCTACCCATAAACTCTAATCATATATAAATACACAGTCATCAACTATTTTAATCGAGAAAAAAAACCCTAGCCACCACTTTTGATTGAAGCAATCTATCAAAGGTAAAAATCTCTCTTAAATATTTTTTTAATCTATCGGTTGACAAGAGTTCCAGGAAGTTGGTTGTACTATGAATAACGAGTCCACCAACTCGATCTGCTAAAAAATTACAGTTCCCGAAACTCTCTTGCTATGATTTTTTTTAATTTGTTTCCTTCATATTGAGTTCCATAAATAGATTTCTTGTTTTTTTGGTATAAATTAATTTTATAAAGCTTTAGAAATCTGTTTTTGATTTGTTTATTATTTTTTAAAAAAACTTTAACTTGTTTTTTATTTCTGACTATCTAATATTTGTTTGTTGCCATTTTTACAAGATTAAATTGTCTGTTGGTTGATTTGGTGATGTTCTGAGGTGTTTGGATCTTTGGTTGGAGTGTCTTCCTTTTCATGATTAATTTTTAAGAAATTTGAGTTTTTTTTGTTTGTAGGGTTTAATTTTAGAAGTTCAATGATATATGTTGGCTGTGATTTGACTTAATGGTATGTTTGTTGGAATAAGAGTTGGATAGTGGATAGTGGCATCAAAATATAAATTGGAAAGGAAATTGAGGACAAAAAAGTAAAAGCAAATGTTGAGTATTTTTTTAAAAATTTAAGATGGAGGAAATAATAAATCTTATGGAGGAAATAGCTTCACCCAAAATATAAAGATGACCGTGAAAATTTAAAACAAAAATATTTGGATCTAGAAATAAATATATGAATACAAAAATTCTTATTTTTCAAAAACCTCAATTAAGTTCGTGATGAAGATATCAATGTTTTCAAAATATTCCGTTTAAATCTTTTTAACGGTACTTCATAAATTTATGGGCCAAGAGATAAAACTACGGCTATAAACTATACTATATCATAATTTCCGCCTATAAAACATCTAGGCTTACCGCCATTAATATTTTTAAATTATGTATGTACTGTATTCACTATTCTTTAAATATTTTTATTATCGATTAGTTTGGTCAAAGTAACCGTAGATCGATTATACCTTCCGCCTATAAGAAAATTTAAATTTCAAATAGATTACATTTTCCACGATCTACATTTCGCTGTAAGAGATTGGAAAAAATAGGTAAAGCACAGGCACAGCTATTGAAATAGTAGAACCTTCTTTTATATTAAAAAACAAAAAAGAAATAAAAAGAAACAGCACAAAACAAAAGAAAAACAATAAAATAAAACTTGTCATCATTACCCCAATAAATATACAATTTCCGTTTTCCATGCCATTGGTCCACCTTCAAACCCTAAATACGCCCTAATCCCTTCATACCTCAACTCAATCATCATTTCATTCTCTCTTTCTCTCTCCCTCTCCAAAATGGAACCAAACCCAAGACTCAAGAAACTATCAAACATCATACGTCTTGTTCTTCTCATGTTACAGAAAGGAGCATCAAAAAGCAAAACCCTAACCAAATCCATCAACGAAATCGTTATCCAATCTCACACGGCCATAAGTTGTCGGCCCAGTAACGACGTTCATACGTCGTTCGTGTCTCCTACTCGAATGATCGAGTACGAGTTCAGCTGCAGCAGCAGTCCAGTCTCCAACAAGAGAAAGCCTCGACGTTCGCTTAGTGTTGGCTATAACAATACAAAAGCTCATTGGCTTAACAAACGCCATGTTAGCTTTAACGACCGTTATTCAAGGCCGGTGGCTAAACCGGTGTGGGTCGCTGATGTCGATGAGGCTGCCGATGAGTTTATTGATAGTTTCTATAGAGAGTTGTGGTTGCAGAAATGGGTGGCTCATGATATCTAAAGCCAAACACTTTCTTTCATATATATAAATTTTATTATGTAGTTATGCTTTGTGTGTAATTATATTTATGAGTAATTTTGTTTTGTGTGGGTTTTTTTTTCAGGCAAAAGTGCATATATCTATATATATATATATATATATAGATATACGTTGAAAATACTAGTTTGCAGTTTTATGTTTATGATGATTATTTTCTTAGTTTTTATTGTCTTAAACTTGATTTGATGATGTGTTTAGAAACTCTGTTGAAAGTTAAGATTGAGTTAATGAAAAAGATGTTATGGAAAGTAAATAGTTTTGTGTAAAAGAAGAGTGTAGCCTTTTATGATTAACTAGGAAGCACCTCTACATTTTGTTACTAAAATGTTCTTTTACCACCGCCGGACCTTCACACCCGGTGAAGACGTTCCACCGGATGAATCTAATCAATCCGGTAGGTGAGTAGGTCGGTCCAAATACTCTATTTTTTTTCGGTTGGTTATCATATTTTTTTAGACCAAATTTTACCAAAACCTAAATATTATTGTATAATACATGAGAAAAATAAGCAATAAAAATTATGAAATTGAGAATTTAAAAGAATCAACCAATTTGGGGTTGTTTGTATTGATACTTAATATTGGGATAAGTTTCGGCCCAAACATCTATGTACCTTGCCCACGTGTAGTATCTTATCCACTAAAAACATTCTGGCCCAAATGTAGTATCTTATCCAATAAAAATATTTATTTTGAATTAAAAAGAATTACATATATGATCAAATTTATATAATAATGATTCAACATCAAATTAGACATATATCAAACTTGTAATATATATTTTTTATAGTAAAAATAAAATAAAATAAAAACTATAAAACCGCAATATTTAATAGTATTTAGATTTTTCTATTTAATTTTAGCGCTATAAAAGAAATGTTTTGTTAGCTTGAATGCTATTTTATTTTTAAATTTGTAGCTCATTTAAAGCCAATTTTTTTTTTTACATAATATTTATTTTACTTTTAGTGCAAATCTTGACTGCACAAGGATAAAAAAATAATTAACGATGCATTCAACTGCTTTTGGTGAAACATTTAATAGAATTTATATACCATGACTTTTAATATGACTAAGCATATAATCCTGTAAAATATAATATACTTTTAGATGCGAAAGAAAATATACAAAAGGATGAAAGCAACGTATGTTTACAAAAGGATGAAAGCAACGTATTTTGTATCATTTTTTTCCCTATATGTATCATTGGTGTATTTTTTGTTCATTATTGAAGAATTCACTAAAAAATATCTTTTTTTTCCTTTTTTTTTGAATTTAGTACCAACTTTATTACCAAATTAAAAAGTTACAATTTGTTTTAACCAAAATCGACAAAAAATATAAAAGTTGGGGTTAAATACAAATAAAGAAAACTAAAGCTTAAGGACTAACTAGCAAACCATCTAATCGGACTAAGCCCAACGCAAAGGGTTTAATTGAAGCCCAGAAACCGACTCGACCCGAATCGAAGGACGACATACCAGCTTTCTTTTGCAGAATTCATTTCTCATAAATCAAAGAAAAAACCCTAGAATCCCTAGAGTTCAACTCGAAACCACTTGAACTCGAAAATCACTTTCTTCGAACAACCATGATATGGAAGCACCGCTACAGAAGACCAAATCGAGGGATAAAGAGGCTACAAGCAAGCTTACGCTATCAGAAGAATATGGAGCTAGTTGACTCTTCAAATCTGTTGCTCGATCATACTGAAATAGATAGAGCAGAAGCAACTGCATCAATTCCAATCCCACGCTGATAGAGACTAAGCATTTAAGTCCATGCTTAGCTCGAACGGAAGAGAAGCAGCAAAGGCCAAGCCAGATGCATGCAACAACTCTTCGAAGGCGAGAAGGCGAATTCTCAGACCACTCAATTTCTTTACAGAAAGCAGCAAACTTTTCTTCAAGATAGATTGACTCTTCGATTGAGAGGAAGCGAAGACCAGAATAGAAAACCCTTCTTCAAACAGAAGCACCATCTTCAAATCGGCAGCTCGATCGAACTGAAGTAGATAGGACAACTGCATCAATTACAATCCCACGTAGATAGAGACTAAGCATTTAAGACTCCATGCTTAGTTTGGACAGAAGTGAGAAACAACAAAGTCTAAGCCAGATGCATGCAATAGCTTCTTCGAAGGCAAACTACAATTAATTCAGAAGAGAAAATGTAAGAATATGTTCAACTGTTAACTCTCGTTTACTCTTAATTGACCAATCCCCAAATTGTCAAGAACGAGAATTGATAGAAGGGGACTGAGAGGAACAAAACCCTCATAATGACTCTTTATCTTGCACTTGAGAGTCCACCTTGCAAGCCAGTCGGCTGCAAGGTTTTGCTCTCGATAAGCATGATTCAGAGTCATTAATGGGGAGAGAAGTCCTCTGATTCGGGTAAGAAATTGTTCAATTTGAGAAATTGATTTGCCCGAAAGGAGCAGAGAGATTAACTTCTCCGAATCACTCTCAATGTCGATATTTGATATGTCTTTTATTTTACAGATAACCAAGCCATCCATCAGGGCTTTGGCTTCAGCTTGGATAGCGGATTGCTTTCCATAGCTATTGCCATAGCTCAGAATGATGTTCCCGGATGATATCTGATGATGACTGCTCTACTGGTTTCACCAGATTGAGAACAGTATGCATTAGAGTTCATCTTTAATCTACCGCTTGGAGGAGGAACCCAACAAAGGTACTTAATATTGTTTTTAATATCTCTATGAATGTAGCACCCTAACTCGTGAGCAGCATTCTCACAGTTTTTCCAATATTTAAGTTTAATTAGGTTAGAATAGTCAAAGGACAAAATAATATGTTTAAGATGTTGAATTGAAGACTTAGCTGTGATTGTTGAGTCTTTGAATTTGATTCCATTTCTTGCCTGCCAGATGACCCAGTTAATTATGGGTGGAAAAATTGTTTTCATATGAACCTTTGAAGGAGAAGACCACGACCAAGTCCTAGTTATGTGAATTATGGTCATGAACCTAGAAATTTTGACTTTAAAGATTTAGCATTGTATGACCAAATCTGCCAAACATGGTTACATTCAATGAATACATGTTTATGGTTCTCAATGTTATCACATAAATCACATTTAGAGGCTAAGGTTAAATGTCTGTTTTGCATTGTTATCTCTGTTAGGACAAAAAATTTAGAAGCCTCCAATGCAAAACAGAGCACTTAGCAGGAGTGACTTGGTTCCAAACCCTTTCAAAAATAGAAGAAGTAGGATAACTTGTAGCAACTTTGTTCAGCGTATCTTTAATGTTAAATGAACCAATGTTAGAAATATTCTATTTAATTTTATCCTCTTTGTTTAAATCAACCTTCAAATTATTAATTAGATTGATACTAGAGCTAGAGAGAAGATAACTTATCGAATTTAGATCCAGTTGTTATCTTTCCACAGAGAACTAACTGAATTTCCTTTGTACCATTTGTTGTCTGTTTTAGGATCGAACTTGATGATGGGAGGAGTGCCAAACCAGCTATCCATCCAAATATCGACATCACCCTTGCCTAGCTCCCATGTAATAAAGCTCTGTGCTTCATATCTGTGCTCCATCAATCTATTCCAACTGTAAGAGGCTTTTTTAAAACCAATTTGAGAAGGATGATAATCCTTACAATAGATATTATGGACCATTTTAGACCAAAGGGGCCTTTTATTTCTAAAGTCAACCCATAATTTTAAGGAATAAGCCTTTTGATAGCCAGACAAACTATGAATATTAAGACCGCCCTCTTTGAAACTTTTACAAACAGAGGACCAAGAACACCAATGGATGTTCTGCTTATCTGTAGTAGAACCCTACCAAAAATGATTAAAATTTTTCTCAATTTTGCAGATAATTGAAGGAGGAAATTTGCAACTTTGGCACCAAAATAAAGGAATATGCAAGAGGACACTCTTAATAAGAGTAAGCTTGCCAGCATATGACAGGAATTTGCCTTCCCAAGAAGAAATTTTACTATTAATCTTTTCAAGCAGAGAAAAAACATTGCTAACTCTATTGTTGGAGTTCAAAGTGACCCTCATGTAAGTAGTAGGCAGATTCCCTGTACTAAAATTTGTAATAATCTGAAGGTTGCTGAGCTTATTTTGACCAATATTGCTAGCAGCAATTAACAGAGTTTTATCTTTGTTAATAATCTACCCTGAAGATAACTGATAATCCTGCAATAAATCACTTATGGAATTCATAGAACTAGTTAAGCCATTAGTAAAAATTAACAAGTCGTCTGCAAAGGCCAGGCAAGGGATTTACATATGTCTTTAAACTTGATAGAGTTATCAGATCTATATAGACTGGCAAGACCTCTAATTAGATCCTCCTCAGCAAAGATAAACAGACTTTGAGAAAAAGGGTCTCCTTGTCTGATTCCCTTGGTGGTTTTAAAGAAACCCACATACCTCCCATTTATTAGAATAGAAAAAAACATAAGTAATAAGATTACTAATGATTTTGATAAATTGATGATTAAAACCAAAACAAGTAAGGATATTAAATAAGAAACCATGAGAGATATTGTTGAAAGCTTTCGACATATCCACTTTAATAATGACATTACTGCTTTTTGTTTTCCTTTTCAGGTCGTGGAGGAGTTCCTTGGCAATCAGGATGTTTTCGTGGATGGACCTACCCTTCACATAAGCACCCTGGACGTCAAATATAATATCAGGTAAGAGCATAGCAATTCTATTATTAATAAGCTTAGGCATTAGTCTATTAAGAATGGTGCAAAGAGAAATAGGTCTGTAGTGGTTCCAGAAACTAGGATTTTCAATTTTAGGGATAAGGCAAATGCATGTAGATTTGATACCCTTAGGAATACATTTTCCCTCGACTAAATCTTTCATGTCATTGCAAATGTCATGCTTAATAGTGGACCAACATGTAGTTAAGAAACAAGTGTTGAAGCCATCTATGCCAGCTGCACTAGATGGTTTCAAACACTTAATTGCATTAAGGATCTAATTCTCGTTAGGAACAGACAATAAAAAATCATTATCAGAATCAGTAATTAATTTAGGAATATTCTTAAGGATATCATAACAAGGATTATCAATAGAGTTGTTAGGATTAGAAGTGAACATATCTTTGAAATAGGCTTCAACTAATGCATTAATTTGATCTTCATCACTGGTCCATAGGTTATTAATCTTGATATTGGCAATCTTGTTCTGTCTTCTTCTCTTTTTAACAAAATTATGATAAGTTTTTGTGTTTCTGTCGCCGTCCAGGATCCAGGTTGAATATGTTTTCTACTGCCAATAGCTTTCCTCCATGGATACTGCAAGTAGATTGTCAGCTATGGCCTTAGAAAGGGCAATCTTATCTTCAAGATTGTTACTAGTAAGAAAATTTCCTTCACATTAAGCAACTTTTGATTCAGTATCTTTGACTTTGTCAAAGATATTACCAAAAGTCTTTTTATTCCAAATTTTCAAAAAAAAATTTAAGTCTTTTAAACTTATTCCATAAGATATCAAAAGGGTTACCCTACATGCTTCTTTGCCAACTTTCTTCCACAACTTTGTTGAAGGAAGGCTCTTTAGTCCATATATTGAGATGAAGCTGTTGTTAACCGTTCTATTAATGTTCTTGATGCAGAATTTGAGGGAACAGTGATCGGAGCAAGTACGAGTCAAGTGGGTGACCTCAGTAGAATTAAAGTTGTTCATCCAATCCTGGTTGATGAAGACCCAGTCTAATCTTTTCCACTTAAGGTTTCTCATCCAGGTAAACTTGGTTCCCATAAACTTAATGTCTTCTAGATTAGAATCGTGTATCATAATATTAAAGTCCTCAGTGGTTTGCTGACAGTATGTGTTGCAGTTAATCTAGTCATTGATGGATCTGGAAGCGTTGAAGTCTCCAAGGACCATCCTATCCTTCACAGTAGAAGAAATATCCCTCAAGCTATCCTAAAGATCAAGTCTGCTAATCCTCTGGCACTTTGCATAAACAGAGGTAATGTTAACAATCTTTTTATAATTAGTGATATTGACTTCAATGTGAACTAACTGAATCTGATCGATCATAATTTTGACTTGAATATCATCTTGCCAAAAAACCCATACCTTGTTAGAAGAGTTAGCATAATAATTACTGAACTTTAAGTACGAGGTAATATAATAAATTTTAATAGAAAGAATATAAGGCTCATGTATGAAAATGAGCTTAATGTTGCTACTAAGGACAATTGACTTGAGTCTTCTCCTAGAACACTTGTTACCAATGCCCCTTATATTCCACGAAAGAATATTAATCATTGGGTTCTTTGTTGGTAGAATCATTGGTTTTTATAAACAATAAAGACTTAGCAGCTTTAGATGTCTTCTTTTTCTTGATTCTAGCCTCTTTAAGCTTTTCATTAAGGATTTTTTGAAAGCTCCTGCTAGTTTCCCTAGTCTTCCTTGTTGGCGTAAATGGCAGACTGCCAATATTGTTTTGATCTGGAGTACTATAACTTTCTTTGGACTTAGGAATATCTGGTGAAACATGGGTGATTTCTCCCTCGAGATACATTATAGCTTCAATCATCTCTTCTGTGTTGTTTTCAACATGGTTATTTGTTAGAATTTCATTATCTTGAGTAGCTCTTATGACTGATTTAATCTTCATTTTCTGACTTCGTATATTTTATTCTTTTGGAGCTTTCTGAATGCCTTGAAGAACAGATTAGGGCTTCTCCACTAATTCAATGCTGTCAGCTCTGTCTCCATCTTGATTTTCAACTTCAGGTTAGTTCTGTATCTGTTTCGTAATTTTCTTTTTGCAATTGTCCAAACTGTGACCAATGTGGTTGCAATAATTGCAATAATCTGGTATAGCCTTGTAAGCTATTTCAACCCTACAACCATCGTTTGGGTCGAATCCAATCCACATTCAATTCTGTAATTTACTTGTGACATCTAACTCAATCCACCCATATACGGCGTTGAATAAAGTACGATTTTGAGTTAGAATCCAGGTCTTGATAGGGTCCCCAATAGCCTTAAGCACAGTCTCAATCATCTCTTGATTGTATAGATACTCATGTATCTTGGAGATCCTCGTCCAAATAGGGGTGATTGGGCTTTTTATCTTAGCATTAGAATATGTGAACCATTTTAACACCCTCATAATAGAACTACCAATAGTCCAGGCAGTCTTGCTCCAAAGATTGCCATAATCCTCCTTCAAGTCGAATTCATACAGAACATGGTGTGCGTCTCTAGTAGAAAGACTCAAATTTCCCTTAATTTTCCTAGACTCAATGAAGTTATCCATCAGGTTCTTTTTTGGGATTCCTTCAGAGAATTTAACAATTAGGTAGAATTTAGATGCTCTCAATAAACCATCTTTAACTTGTTCAGAGATTTGCAAAGAGATATGATCTACTTGTAACTAACTGACTCAAGCATGAATTCTTGTTTGTCATTGGTATTATTCTTGAATAAATTCAAAAATTTCTTTCTCCCAGATGTTGTGTCTTCTTTTTGCAGGTTTCCACTATGCTCCATGGATATCAACAAGCACAATAACACCAGAGAAGATACTCACACCAAGGGCACAGAAAGACTCACACCAGACTAACCCGAACAAGGAGAATCCACGATCAATAGAGATGATCGAAGCAAACCCAAAACAGAAAACGAAGAAATCAGGATTCAGAGGACTCCGATGATCACAAACAGTCTAGCATACACAGGGCTACTAGCACCACAACAACGAGAAGAGGAATTCTTGAAGATCAAGAAATAGGATCTTTAGAGAGAGTTTTTCTTTAGAATCATTCTGTGTACCTATTCTTCGTTGAAGCGAATCATCTTTTTTTTCACGTTTAAGTGCATGTAAATGAGTGAAATAAGATTTATATATTTACTTTTTATAATTTGAAATTATTGTTTTAATTTAAGTGAACTTACAATTATATTATTTTTCCGGAGGGAACCCACAGCCGCTACTCAGAGTGCAATGAGTGCGCACATGGTAAACCCTCAATCTGACGTGATAGCCTGCAAACCAATGACAGAAGGTAAACCACACAAGGTGACAGGCTCAGTCGAGAAAGCGTGTGTAGAGGGACTCAAACTCATGACCTTTGGTCACAAGCATGCCTTACTCAACTAACTCGGCTACCCCTTGGGGGTATTACAATTACATTTTAAGTCTAATTTGTTGTGATTATAGAAGGTTAATTCACGAATTATTCTTTTATAAATTAGTCTATAAATTTTAAAATTAGATTTAAGTGTCAACTTTTGGGTTTAATATTTCATAAGATCTCGTATTTATTGTCAATTAACAATAGTTAATACATCATTAAACATGTGACGATCTAACATAATATAAAAAAATTACACTCTCTCACTTGGATCATATGCATTTACTTAATGGAATTCATATGATCTATTATCCGTAGATGAATTGAACAATCTCGTCCATGACAATGAACGATAAAATATTAAAGACCTTTTCAATGCGAAAATGATCGCAATAATAATCTTATTATCATCATCAATCAATTACATTGATCTATTATGATGTGCAACATAAGGATATATGTAAAGTAATCGCACATATCTATTTTGGACTAGTCCTACTTAAGCGTCGATCTACTTAATGAGTAGGATAAGTCAATAAAATGTTGAGGTTAATATATTTGCAATTAAGCTTAAATATGTATAACTAAATAGCAAATCTATCTCGAGACCTATAACAGACTCCCACTAAAATCAATGATCATTTGAACAAATAATACTCATCCTAATGGTTTGTTCCTGTAAAACTATAAGTAGTAATGCTTTAGTGAGAGGAG
Source organism: Limnanthes douglasii subsp. nivea (assembly GCA_036936605.1). NCBI lineage: Eukaryota > Viridiplantae > Streptophyta > Magnoliopsida > Brassicales > Limnanthaceae > Limnanthes > Limnanthes douglasii. Next base: position 102,107,843 of record JAUPFV010000004.1, read on the forward strand.
TTACCATATTTGACTGTATACCAACGTTTTCTATATTAATTTGACGAATTTAAACACTTTATATATATATATATATATATGTTTTGACTTAGTTAACTCTTATCACTTAATTGTATAATTATTGTCACATTATAGTCTTACATGATTTTCTATCCCTAATACAATGACAAACTTCTGCAACCACGGTGCATATACGGATGCTTTAAAGTATGCAATAAATTTCATTTTCATCGGGAATGATTCAACTAGTGTTGATTTACACTTTTACATAATGTCATACCCCCGACTAATATGAATATGTTGCCAGAAGTGCTATAAAATGTGTCCATACAACTTACCAAACTCTAAGTCATAATACCCAATAATCTTCAAATTATGAGACTTCATATAACCAATATGTGATTTTTTATTTGTTTCTTATACCAAAAAATATTTCTTACCATTCTCCAATGGTCAATCCTCTGATACTTACGTACCTTCTAGAAACCCGAAAAAATTTAATATCTAGCCTTGTACAAAATTAAATATATATTAAATTCGCGATTGCCGGAGCATATAAAGTCTTATGCATCTCCTCAATCTCAAAGTTTGTCTTGAGACATTGATTTAGACTTAGTTTGTCTCTTTTTACAATAGGTATATTAATGGGTACACTAAAAATATTAACTTATTCCTATAAAACCTTTTATACATACAATTCTCAACCAAGTTCATCTCAAATATAAATGATACAATTACCTCAAACAAATTATGGTATGAATCTCGATAAACCTCTTTGAGCTTATAACTTTATTTTATAATTTTGCATACTGTTGACTTTAAGCTACCAATTATAAAGCTCTTAGGTTATACCATTTCGCATATTGTTGACTTTAAGCTACCAATTATAAAGTTCTTAGGTTGTAACATTTTGCATATTGTTGACTTTAAGCTACCAATTATACTGTTGCGATTAGAGTACATTTAGAGTCAAGAATCAAAGAATACTTATTTTTATCCTTGAAAATGATTTTTTTGTGTTTGAGTTTGATATAATAGTCAACATTCTCATGATTGAACGCCTTGCTTTGGGGCTTTAAAAGATCTGCAAACGATTTCTTGACTTATTTATGATGTACAAAGGGAGAATCTTAAAAAACTAGGTTATAGTACATCTTCTACTCTAATGGGATCTGATTACGATAAAAAATGTGAGCTCCAACAAGCAAAAAGGCTTCCTCTGGTGATTTTGTTGATGATTCTTCAAGCGAGTGGTAATTTAGAGTCAAGACGGACTTGACAGGTTGTCGACCTTGAAGAACGGAATCAGTTTTAAGTTGAGTTGATCTAATCGATAGAGAGGGGTCTTCTGTTGAATCTTCAAGAGGCTCAGCAATAAGAGGTTAACAGGTTGATGATGATGAGATTTTTGAGTTAGGGTTGCTGGAGGGTTGCACTGCCTCGAGGTGATGCTGTATTGTTGTTGGAACCATTGAAGTGGCTACTTATAGAAGAATGTAGATGAAAAAACGGGTAATGGAAGATAAGAAATATGCTCGATCAATAGGTTGTTGGATATGGTCTAAGTTTAGATCTTATCTCGACAGCTAAAACAATTTCTTTGGGCTCCAAACCCAAACCCAAAGAAATTGTACATAGAAGTACAGTCATAAGTTTTATTTATTAAAAACATTTTACAAAATAATATAGAAAAATAAGTGTAGATAAGGTTTGTTACACAATCTCACTATATAAATAAAAAAAATACAGAATCTGTAACAGATTGTAACTAATTACAAGTGTATATATAATGAACACTAATTAGTTTAAAATAAGCTAAAAAATATACAAGTGATTTATGACAAATACATTTTTATCTTTACTGTCTAAATCTTACTTGGTATTAGATCTCAAATGGCTCTTGGTGATTCTCTTGCGTTGAGTACTGACTAATGATCTCAAGTTTTCTACCTATGTCTCAACTACAATCAGAAAAACACAATTGAATTAGATTAGTAGAAACAACAATATCATTCGTCTTGACAGGATCTAACTTCTAATTTTGGAAGACTATGTTATTTCTCATTAGAAAAGACAATAGACTCAATGAATTTATATATAGTGAAATATTTATCCATTTAAATTTATCCATGATTCAATATGATATATGGTAGAGAATCCAGCCTACGAGGATTAGGTTTCAAATGATAAACTACTCTTAGAATGGTTGTATACTACAATTAATCTTGAGATAGTTGTTAACCTAATGGAGGAAGATATCTCCAAGGGATTTTGTAACTCTGTATCTAAATGATCAGGCTCACAAGCTAATGTTAGGATTACTTATTACAGATGTGAGTTTTAAAAGACAAGGAATGAGGATTCCAGCATGGATGAATACCTAGAAAAAATAAAAGGTATATCTGAAAATCTTATACTAGATGGTTGCACTATCAATGTAAATATATGGTTTCTCAAGTCCTTACGCGACTAGACTCAGACTATAATCTTATAGTCACGCGTCTAGCACAAAAGTATATTCTTAGTTTGATAGATCTTTAGACCCTCTTTTGACCTTTGGGAGTAAGGCTGGAGCAGATATCTAACCTACAAAATCCAATAGTCGATATTAATATTTTCTCAGCGAATTTCAGCCAAAACAAAGCATAAAACATCAAGATTTCAAAGAATCAAAACTCTAACTATTCTAGGGGCCAAAATATAGGTTATAGAGGTAGATACAATAACTACTAAATAATTATAGAGGTAAAGGATGCAGGTTCTCTAGTAATAGACCAACCTACCAAATTTGTGAAAAAATGGTCATAGTGAAATTACTTGTTATTATAGGGATGATCCCACGACAATGGGATACTATTTAATCAACAAAATAAAATGGAAACGTTTCTGTCAAATCTAAGAAACGTTTCTGTGATTCATGCCAACTTGGAAAATCTCATAATTTACCTTATTCAATTTCATCTTCTCATGCTAAAAATATGCTAGACTTGATTCACACTGATCTTTGGGAGCCAGCTCATATTCAAACCAAATCAGGTTTTAAATATTATATCATATTCTTAAATGGTTTTAGTAGATTTTCTTGGATTTATATTAAAAATGATGTCTATTCAGTATTTGTTCAATTCAAAAAGTTTGTTGAAACAAAATTTGGAAGGAAAATCAAGGTCATTCAAGTAAATAGGAGAGGTGAATTTAAAGACTTTTTGTCACTTACTAAATAAGATGATATTTATCTCAGGACTTCCTGTCCTCACATCTTTGTCCAAAATGGTAAGACAGATTGGAAAGCACGTGCATATAGTTGAGACTGATCAGACCTTATTCGATCAGTCTCGAGTGCATCTTTCCTAGTGGTATAAACCATTTACAAAAGTGTAAGCCTCACTTGATGACTAAGGGGTTTCATTAGTCATTCGGTAAAAACATTTATGAGACTTTGAGTCATGTTACCAAAGCATCCATTATTATGGTGGTTTCAAGAATTGATGTGTCTAAAAACTAGGGCATTCGCTAGTTAGACGTTAACAACACATTTTTAAATGGACTCCTACAATAGACATTCCATATGACTAAGTCTCATGGCTTTGAAGATCTCTTGAAACCTCATCATGTATGTAAGCTCTACAAGGATTTATATGGAATGAAATAGGCTCATAGGACATGGTACTCAAGGCTAAATGATGTACTTTTAGTTGACGTTTCTAAAGCTCTAATCTGACTCCTCTATAATTGTCTATGTGACTAAAAAGGTTGTGCTAATCATCCTATTGTATGTTGATGATATAATATTGATATTGAAAAGGTTCAAGTATCTTCCTAAGTGTATCAAACAATTAAATTATACTTTTGTATTAAAAATATGGGAGAATTACATATATTTCTAGGCATGGATATGGTCAGCGACATTACTAGATTATACATTACATAAAAGAGATATATTGAATAGTAACTTGATTGTGTTGGAATGGAAAATTACAAGCCTTGTGATACTCTTATGCTAGTTGGACATCTAAATTCTCTTCATGATGGTATTTTCTTGTCTGACCTTACACCACATAGGAGTTTATTAAACTCATTTCAATACTTACTTAATACAAGGCCTATTATAACCTTTGTAGTTAATGGTTAATTCAGTTTATGCAAACTCTAACTTTTACTCACTACTAATATGTTAAAAGGGTATTACAATATTTATTTGGCATGAAGTATATGGATCTTCATCTCAAGCATTCACCACAAATGTGTCACAGAAGATTCTCTGATGCTGGCTTAGTTCTCCCGGTAATAAGAAATCGGCTGGACGATATTGCGTCTTCGTTGGTGATTCGTTGGTATCAGAATCCTCCAAGAAACATGATGTAGCAAGATGAAACAAAAAATCAAAATACAAGATTAGTACATTTATCAACTGAATTAATATGGCTGTCGTCAATACTTTGTTAATTGAAATTACCTCTTTCTCGTGCACCTATTGTTTGGTGTGTCAATCTCGGAGCTATGTTTTTAGCTTTCAATTCCATTTTTAACGCACGTACCAAGCATATCAAGATTAATGTGCATTTCATACGCGATCTAATACTTCGTCGAGATTTTAAAGTCATATATATTCCTTCTCACGACAAAAAAAAATCGATGTATTCACCAAACCTCTATCTCATGCACAATTCGAATTTATTCAAAACTGTAGCATCGAATCTTTTTGGTATATTTGAAGAATAAATTAAGAAGGAAGATTTGAGTGGCGCTATAATATTAAAGAAAGAACAAATAAAAAATGAAAGAGTATGGCACGAGTATGACTTAGAGTCTGAATATTTAAAAAATTATGGCTGAGAGCTATGGGCGAAAGAACTGAAGAGTTTAACCCTAAAAGCGAAAGATGTGTTGAGCCAGTGCAACACTGGAATGCAATGTTTTAGTCCAATTTTTATTTTCTAAAAACATTTTACAGAATAGTATAAAAGAATAGATATAGATATTTTTACACCCTACATTATCCAAATAGCAAATAAGGAATCTGTAACAAATTGTAACTAATTACAAATGTTTACATACACACCACTAATTAATATAAAATAAGCTAAAAATCATATAAAAAAGAATTACATGAAATACATTTATATCTTTACTGTTAAGAAAATGTTATACTCTTCCCTTTTGACCTTTTTTAGGAGTTTATTGAAAGTTATAAGATTGAGCTTTTATTACAGTAGTAGAAAATGAATCTATCATCTTATGCTATTGTTGGAGAGTCTTAATAAAATACAAAAGTAAAGGAATGTCAAAGAAAAAAATAGATAATCTATAAAGATGATAGCAAGAGATTAAGAAAAATGCTCATAATGAAAGCTCATGTTCCAGAAACAATAGTAAAAAATGTGTTTTAAAGAAAAAAAAATGGATGCTTTGGATGAATAGCATATCAAAAAGTTTGACTCATTTTTGGGTAAACATAGCTGAAATTGAATCCAAATATCTATAAAATAGTTTAGATTTTAGATTATTTTGAGATTGAAAAATATTTTCAATTGTCAAAGGTAGTGTTGCATTAGTAAACACTTGAATATACATTCTAAGTTTCACGTTTCTTTGAAAGCCTAAAAGAGAGCTTTGTAACAAAATTAAGTGAGTGATGGTTTAGTGTTTGAGAGTTTTATCGTACCCTCCTTTTATTAATAAAATAGAATATTTGTTCTCTAGTAGATGTATGATTTCTTTATAGTTTCAACACGTCAAATATTGTCTTGCGTGCTTGGATTTGTTTTTATTGTTTCCGTTGAAGATGGTAAAAATTATACTTAGGATCAAAATAATTGCCTAACAAGTGGTGCGGTGAGCGTGAATCAATAAAAAATAAATATAGATAGATAAAAGGTCTAATGTTTAGGGGGAATGATCTCACCTTGAAACCAAAAAGCCACGAAATATGAGCTCCATAAAACTTAACCTAGAAAAATTCAACAAACATAATGATTTTAACCCGTGGAGAATTAAGGTTAAATCTTACCTACTACATAAAGGATTAACGGCTACCATTGATGATAAATCTATAAGGAATTATATTGTGGTACTTTCTAAATCTCATAGCACCCTCATATAGAGTTTGGGAGATAAAGTTTTGTGTGCAATATTGAAAAGCCTAGGATGTCGAGGATATGGAATCGTCGAGAGGCGATTTACATAAAAAAATAATTTACGATCAGATTTTATCTCAAAACAAACTTGCACGTTGTCAATTGATGGTTATAAGGAGATCTGAAGGCACCTAAATGATTTCAATAGAATCGTTATTGACATAAAGCATTTGGTGTCAAAGTGAAGGATGGGGACCAGACAATATTCATTTTAAGTACTCTATCGGAGGTATATGAACACTTTATGGACACCATATCCTGCGAAAAATACTCCCTTACGATTTCTGAAGTGAAAAGTACCTTGAACTTCAAATATTATCAAAGGAAAAATATTATGAAGGGTGACTCCAAAGGGCACAGGCTGAATGTGAGGGGTCAGCCAGGAATGAGATATTCAAGTAAGAAGAGAGAAAATTGGCGGTCAACATCTAAAAGGAATGGGATATGTTTTAATGTGAGATGTTAGTTCAGCAAAAAGAAATTTTGTATTAGTAGGAACTTCTCATAGAAAAGCAAGGGCAACAATAATTTGAATACTGAAGCCAGAATTGTTGCAATGATATCAGATTACTGTGAGTACACAAATGTTTAATAAAATTTTCTTCCTACAAGTAAAATGATAAATGGGTGTTGGATTCAGATGCCTCGTTTCACATGAATTCCAATAAATATTGGTTTGAAAACATGAGACTATTTGAAGGTGAAATGCTTATTCTCGGGAGTGATGAATCTTATGTTGTCAAATGGGTTAAAATTATTCGGCTCAAGTTGTCTACACAAATTGAAAAAGTATTTAACAAATTAATGTATGTACCTAAATTTACCGTAACATTCTTTCTATTGGTATGTTAGATGATGAAAAGTTTACATATAGGGGTAGAGACGGGGACTTAGTTTCTTTCAAAGTGCCCTTGTTGTTATGAAAGCCTATAAGATTAATGGTTTGTTAGTTCTTGTGGTATGTGTAGTGGTAGGGTGAATTTAGTGTGGATACGGATTCAACCAAGTTGTGGCATCTTTGACTAGAGAATGTGAGCGATAAAGGGATAAGTAAACTTAGCAAACGAGGATTGTTCAATAGTAGTACTGTTCGGAAGCTGAGCTTTTGTAAAATCCGTTTGTTGGGTAAGAGCAAGAGGGTCAAGTTTCTGCCAAACAACTATACAACCAATGGTGTGCTTGGGTGTATTCATTCAGATCTTTTAGGGTCCGACATGGGAAACTATTGTAGATGGTCCAAGGTACTTCACCTCGCTGATAAATGTATATTACATAAAAGTATGGGTTGTACTTTTAAATACCAATAATGAAGCATTTGCTACTCTTAAGAACTAGTATACTTGTGGAGAATCCAATAGGGAAAGTGTTGACGAAGCTTCATACTGATATTGGCTTAGAATATGTGAACAAGGAGTTCCTTATCTGTTTTATAAAGTTTGAAATTTCTAGACACCAAATCGTAAATAGGACTTCTTAGTAGAACGAGCTTGCTGAAAGATTAAACATAACCTTTTTACTAACTTTGTTTGTTTACATATAGGCTCTTCGAATACAAAAATAATAAATTCTACATGTATTTGTATTTTTTTGGCTTGTGGAGACCAAGTGGTATCCTTCTTTAACTTAATTGTTTTTTGGTTAATTAATTATTTTATGTTAATTAATTGGTTTGCGATTTTTATGATGTTTGATAATTGTTAGTTAAAAATGATTTGAGATACTAAATTGTGTTGAGATGTATGTGCTAATTGATTAAATTTTCTTGATATTAGTTACTTTTTTAAGGTTTCAATTGAGATATTGATTAGTGATTTAGAGTGAAACGCAACAGAAGCCAAAGAGGGATAAAAACCCTAATTTATTAATAAAAAACAACTCCCTCAACAATGTATAGAAGATATGTTTATATAAGGATTCAAGTGAAACCCTAAAACCAAAAATATGAAAATTACTAAAATATCCTAAAGTATTAAAAACGCAAAATAAGATGATAAATGAGCTCAAATGCCCAAAAAGGCCCATAGCTCACGAGCAAAGCTCGTGACTTGTGTTCGTGACGTCGTTTCCTTCGAAACAAGGTGCTGTGGGTCAAAATCAGACACCGGAGCTCCAAACTGTCAATTCACCGCATTCTTCGGGTGATCGCCAGTCTTCATAAATTCCAGCGCTAAACTATCTGCATCATTCCCGCCGGGGTCGAGAAGATTTGTCCTCGAATCAGAACCAGTCTCCTCGTCAGAAGAGTCACCTGCATAAGGAATCGGATGCTTAACATTAAAGACATCAGACGTACGAAGATGGCTAGGCAAACGCAGTCAATAAGCATTCGGGTTGATATGCTCCACAATCTCCACCGGGCCAATCTTCCGGGCGGCTAGTTTGTTGTACTCACTAGCAGGGTACCGATTGTTGGTTAAAACTGCCCACACATAGTCACCAACTTCGAACTGAACATGACGACGATGAGAATCCGCCTCAGACTTATACTTGGCGGTGCTCAAGACAAGCTGATCGTAAGTCGTCTGGTGGGTTTGGCGAATCTGCGATACAAGCTCCTCAGCAGTTGTGTGAACACAAATTTTACTGGGCAGGTCGAGCAAGTCGACAGGACCCCGGGGCATAACACCATACATCACCTGGAAAGGACAAAGACCCGTCGAGCGGTGAAGGGCATGCTTGTGGGCAAACTCTTCCTGCGGTAGGCGCTGATCCCATGCCTTCGGGTGATCTCCCACCAGGCTGCGCAACAAGTTACCAAGGGAACGATTAACCACTTATGTCGGACCATCAGTCTGGGGGTGGTAGGTACGACTGAAACTGAGCTGCATATTCACCATGCGCCATAAACTGCGCCAAAAATGACTCACAAACCTGGTGTCACGGTCAGAAACACGAAACACATCTGTAAACACATCAGTCCCAACAGGGCTAGCAATAGGAAACACATCGGCAAACACATCAGTCACAACAGAGCTAGCAATGGGAAACACATCTGCAAACACATCAGTCCTAACAGGGCTAGCAACGGGAAACACATCTGCAAACACATCAGTCCCAACATGGCTAGCAATAGGAAACACCTCTGCAAACACATCAGTCCTAACAGGGCTAGCAATAGGAAACACATCTGCAAACACATTAGTCATAACAGGGCTAGCAACGGGAAACACATCTGCAAACACATCAACTGTCACAACCTCCGCCGTAACCTCCGCCATATCATCATCATATGTATCAAACTTTGGGAGACCATCAGGAACAATGGGGGCCGGTTCAAATGCCTCATGAGAGAAAAGACCCCTAGCACCCGCAGCATTCGGACATTCTACCTGACGATGCCCTAATTCTCTACAGTCAAAGCAACGTAACTTACCAGCAGAACGGTTGGTCGCACCAATGGGAACGATGGGAACGGTTGGACGTGGAACTGGTTTGGACGCCGAAGTCCGTGAAGGAGCACCAGTCCATACGCCAATCTGGGTCCGGCGAGCCAACTATTTTTCTGCCTGGAGGGCACGCCGATGGGCTTCGAAAACTGAGCACGAGTCGAACATGTTCAACACATCTTGAAGCTGAAGACGCAACCCACCAATATAGTGGGATACCCGCTGATGCAACGACTCGTTCACATCCGTACGAGCCAGCAGCTGATAGAATTCTTTTGTATACTCGTCCACAGATCGTGGTCCTTAACGAAGATTCTGGAGTCGCTGGAATAGTTCCCTCTCGAAGTTGTAAGGTAGGAAAGCCTTGCGGATTTGTTTTTTGAACTTCTGCCAACTGCGGACTTTATCCTTGCCTTCACGCTCACAGTTCTTCTTCACTTGCTGCCACCAAGCCTGTGCCCTGCCGCGCAGGTGGATGGTGACCAACGCGACCCTTCTCTCCTCCGGAACTTCCTTGAAGTCCAGTACTTCCTCAATCTGGGATAACCAATCAACAAGCGCCTCTGCCTTAAGGCTACCATCAAAGTCCGGGATGTCTACCTTAAATCCAAGCTCCCAGCGTCGGCCGTGAGAAGTATTCTGTTCGAACCCCTCCCCAAAAAGGTTATCGATACCTTCAACCTCTGTGCCTTGTTGTCTGGCGTTAAGATCAGTCATCTGACGGGTAAGATCAGCCACCTGACGGCGTAGGTCAGCAACTTCACGATCACCGAAATCACTTGTATCTCTAGTCACTGCAGCGCCACCGCTACCGCTGGTTCTTCCTCGCACCATCTCGCAGGACTGCCTGTGTCTGATACCACTATGATTTAGAGTGAAACGCAATAGAAGCCAAAGAGGGATAAAAACCCTAATTTATTAATAAAAAACAACTCCCTCAACAATGTATAGAAGATATGTTTATATAAGGATTCAAGGGAAACCCTAAAACCAAAAATATGAAAATTACTAAAATATCCTAAAGTATTAAAAACGCAAAATAAGATGATAGATGAGCCCAAATGCCCAAAAAGGCCCATAGCTCACGAGCAAATCTCGTGACTTGTGTTCGTGACGTCGTTTCCTTCGAAACAAGGTGCTGTGGGTCAAAATCAGACACCGGAGCTTCAAACTGTCAATTCACCGCATTCTTCGGGTGATCGCCAGTCTTCATAAATTTCAGCGCTAAACTATCTGCATCAATTAGGTTACTATATTTCTTTGATTTTGGTATAATTTTAATTTGCAAGCGAAGCTGTGATTTTCTGTTGATTGTTGATTGTAAATTTTATTTTTCGTTAATTCTTTATGAGTCTACGAAGGGTGACATTATTTGGGTATATGTGAGATAGATAGAGTGTATATTATTTATTTATTTGATGTTTATTGATTGATTATGAGTGTGAGCCTTGGTATCAGTTATTGTAAAAAAATTAAAATATATGGGAAATTTGTCATAGTATTACTTATCAAAACATGAGACTCTGTCTAAACATAAGGTTCTAAAAGTATTGGAAGACTAACCAAAATTCCTATATATCATAATTATTAAGCGGAAAACTGAGCTCTCATAATGGGCCATGTGGGTTCTAATTTGAATTTGGTTGATATTATCTTAAGAGAAGTAAATGGTTGTGATACATCTTTCAAGGTTTGAAATAAACTATAAATTTTATTTTGAAAGAAATCTATCATAAATAATTTATATCTAAAAGAAAATTTCTATAGCTTTAAAATGAAACCTAGTTAAAGCCTAGGATTATTCAGTGAATAGTCCATCAACTTCAAAACCACCGGTGAAGATTTTTGAACTTGAAAAAATATATAAATTTAGTCTTTGAAAGAAAAGAAAACGGGAGAGTCGAAGGATTATTCACTAATTTAAGTCTAATAGCTTAACTATTAGACTTAGATGAAACTATAATTCTTTTAAACTCTCTCCATGATTCCTTTAGAGATGTAAAATTAGCTGTTAAGTATTGTAGACAAATTTTAACACTAGAATACCGTAAAACATCAATTAGTTCAAATGACACAAAACTTAAACATGATAAGAAAAGGTAGATATATAGAGAATATATACGTTAACGCTAGAAAAATAGGTAAAAACAATGCAAAGAAACCTAAAATAAATTTAAAAATAAAACTTAAAGTAAACATAATCATACCGTTTTTAGTAAGAGGAACTATGGAAATAAAAAGAATAGTCAATATAAACCTAAATTATATTTCTATTGTTGTAAAGAGGGTCATTTTAAAAATAATTTTTATATGCTTAAGAATTATAAAGACTCGTCTTTAAATGGAGAATGTGACTTGTGTCATGGAAGATGTTGAAGTGTTATGTATATCTTTAACAGACAATACACATGATTGAGTGTTAGATAATACATGTACTTTCCATATGTGTCCAAACAAAAATTGGTTTAACGAGTGTACTAAAACTAAAGGTTTAGTCACACGGTTAAGATTCTTAGAATTTGGAAAATTTGTTTGAATTAAATAATAATTTTGTTAGGGTATTAGTAAATGTTAGGTATGTTTTTAACTTAAGATAAATCTCATGTCCTTGAGTGATATAAATGAACAAATATTTTACTATAAAAGTAAAAATTTAAAACTTAAAATTTTTCAAAATATTAATTATTCATATGGTAGCTGCTAGAAAAAGTTGGTTGTATTTCTTAGATGCTAAGACAACAACTAGAGAATAAACTAACTTAGTATTTTTAAAATATAATCTCTCATACTTATGGCATGTTAGATAAAAATACATTAGTGAAAAAGGTTTAAATGAGTTAAACAAATAAAATCTATTAGGAAAATGAGTCAACTAGAAATTTTGGAAGAACTATCTCTCTATAAAATAAACAAGGTCTAGTTCTAAAACTAGTTTTCATAAAGTAAAAGAAGTGTTACAATATATATACACTAGTAACATGTTATTTTTGTATCGAGCCTCGTAATATATGACTCGTTCATATTTAAACTGATTTGACTAGCGACCCATTGGGAAATTAATATAAACTTTTTCACATTTATATTATTTTTGTCATATTAGGGCTTGTCTTGTTAGACTTTTTTTATATTATGGCTTGTGGCTTATTATGAATTTATCTTCTTTTATTTTATTTAGGTTTTAGCATCGATTCTATAACAACTCTTATCAAAGCTATATTTGTTAAGAATTTAAGAAGAATACAACATAATAGTAGCGAAATAGGTGACGATATCATATGCACTTACAGTTAGTTTTGGAGATATTGCAACCGGATCTGGATATGGTACAAGGTCAGATTTTTCGTTTTAGACTATAAATATTGAAGGTTATCTATATAAAAACTTGAATCAACCTCTCATATATTCGACAAATTTAAATGAGATGTTCCAGGCAGATTGAAAACTTTTGGATCGTAAGGTTCTAGGGATTGTTCGATTAACCTTAGCCAAGTCAGTTTTACACAGTAATATAAAAAAAAAGACTATTGTCGGTCTGATAGTGGACTTGAAGGGTATGTATGAAAATCATTTGACAAATAACAAGTTCCCTCTATTTAAACATTGTATAATAAGACATGGTAGAGAAGAAAGTGTTGGTAGAGAATGAGACATGTTTAAAACTTAAGTATTTAATATGAGATAATTGTGGCGAATATATTGATGGTGGTTTCAGAGAGTATTATGTTATAAATGAATGAGAATGGAAATGACCATTCAAGAGATACCATAACAGGATGGTATAGCTGAGCATGCTAGCTTGCCAAGTGTTTTGGGGCTGTTGCGATCAACATTATAACTTATTTTATCAATACAGGAAAATTAGTTTCGTTGAATTTTAAGTTTCCAAAGGAAGTATGTAGTGGTAAATAGGTAAATCTTTCTTTCTTGAAAGTATTTGGTTTTTTGTCATATATACATGCGTATTCCAATGCTAGAAACAAGCTTTATCACAAATCTAAGAAATGTTTCGTTTTGGACTATGAAGATGATATTTTTCCTATAGACTGTGGGACGTATAAAATTTGAAAACTTGTAAGAAGCATGAATGTCAATTTCAATAAGAAGGTTATGTACAAGGAAAAATAAAATGTAGTTGAAAAACCATAAGTGTGATAGGTAAAATTATTTTTATGTTAATTTGGGTGAGATCTCTAAAATCAGTGTGTTGGACAATGTTATCCACAATTTAAGAAAATGAACTTCTTAAGATAGTGCATGGTAGTCTAGCTTCTCCAAACCCAATACTCTAGTTTCAACTCTTAGGATAAGTAGTAGGGTACCTAAGGCAATGGATCATTATTCACCCTTTATTCATCAAATCTTGCAGTCAGATGGAGGTGAGCCTGAAAAATATGTTGAAGCTTTACAAGTTAAGAAGTCAAACAAGTTGGAGTTAGATATAAAATAAGAGATAGTTATTTTCTCAAGCATCGGACTTGTCATCAAACCAAGATACCAAAAGGTAACAAGGATTTGCATAACAAATTGGTGTACATGATAAATTAAGAACATGAATGAAGTACACACTACAAGGCTAGATTTGTAGTGAAGGGTTTTCAGTAAAATAAAGGTGTATACTAGACTGTTATTTTCTCTCTAATTGTGAAGATATCTATAATCATATTACTTTTGGGAATTATAGGTATAAATTATAGTATTATCTCTTTAGAAATACTATAAATAATGAATTCCCTTATCATTTGTGGCGTCGTTTATGGTAACTTTTTCTTCAAATAAGTTTTTGCTTTTACCAAATAATGACGAATAGATTAGGAATGGATAAAAGATCAGTTAGAGGATATGCTCATGGATTTTTCCACCATAAATTCTTAAAATATTTCTTCTCTAACCTATGGGAACAACGTTATACAAAGAATTTCAATGGTTATACTACAAACACCAATAACAAGGCCTTCAATTTAAGAAGATAGTACTATACGGGGAAGGTCAAAAAATGTGATGGCTAGTCCAACAATATTAATAGTACCGCTAAAGACACAATAACAAATATTAGGAATGCTCAAAATTTACCGACGGATCTCAAAGTTAATCAATCAAAATCTATTTTTTATGATTTAGAGCTACAACTGAATGATTTAATATCACAGCAATGTAAGTTAAATTTATTGTAAAACCAAAATCAGAATCAGTTTGAATTTGACTAAAAAGCTACAACTGATTACTGCAAAACTTACTTTGGGAGATGGCGTAAATCTAATTGTAACGATAGATAGTGATGAGTTAGCTTGTGGAAAGAAAGTTGTTTTCAAGGAAGGAAATATGAGACTCGGATTGTTGAGTCAAGTAACAAAGTATCATCAAAAGACAATAAAGGTAAAGGAAAATGAAAATGAATAATAGCAAAGAAAATCAAAAGAATGATATAAGACTGAAAATAGATATGTACACTTTGGCAGAATCTTCATTGAAGCAAAGGATTTTATAAGGGAAATTAACAAAAAAAATATGACCTTACACAATGGAAAAATACGATGAAAAAACATATCTTGAACATCCCTTTGAGCAGTTTTTAAATATTATACTAAGATTCAGTCCAGATGAATTTCAGTATTTTGTCTACTTAAGACTTTATCGAGCTCAAGCTTTTGGACCTGCATGTATAACCCCCCCCCCCCCTCTAATGAAATAAAGTTTTAATTTGGGTGGAAAATAAAATTAATCAAATATTATTTCATTCAAAATCATACTATTAAAATATAAACTACATTTTAACATATGTCGGGATTTTCCAATGACATTTAAAGGAATGGCATTAACTTGGTTTAAACAAATTCTGTTGGGATGAATCGGTAGATTTGTTGAATTATGAACGTCACTTCAGTATTCTTTTATTGCTCATAAAGCGTGAATGGGGTCATATCATGACTCTATTTCAAAAAGCTGAAGAATCTGTATTATGTTCAAAGGTTTATAAAAGAAATGGGTGTGGTGGAAGGTTGCAATGAGAATGTGGCTCTAATAGCATTTAAAATAGGCATTCCTTATTATGGTAGCTTATTAGAATATTTGACCAAGATTCGTGTATGTTGTATAGCAGACTTGTTGGTAAGAACGAAGATGTATATTATAATGGAAGACAACTATACATATAAAGATGATAGAGAAAATGGGGAGTTATTGAAGAATAAGAGAATGCATGATAAAATGATTTTGGAAGTTATAATGGATCATGTGAATAAACCATGATTTTTCATATTATGACAACCCAAACTAAAGGTACACTCAGTTGAATACTCTTGTGACAATTATTTTATGATAAGACAACAGACCAATTAACTTATTGAATTCCCATAGTTATGTTACATCAGTCAATGAAAGAAGTCGATGATATTATTATTCATATCATAACAATCATGGACATTCTACAAGAGATATCTTTCAAATGAAAAATGAAATTTACAGGTTGATTGACAATGGGTAATTGGTGTAATTCATTAAACAAAATAAAAAGGAGAAAAAATAAAGAAATGAAAAAATATAAGTCATTAGGGACGGAACAAACATAAACAACATGAATTGTACTATTTTTGGGAGTGATACATTATTGTGAACTACTAACTCATCAAGAAAAAATATACAAGAAAGATTTTAAGATTCATTTAGTCATTGAATCATCATTTCATTTTTATCAAAATCGATATTCAACCTTATCATTTACTGATGATGATAAGAAGATTGCTAACACCTCACGGGGATGCTTTATTGGTTACCTTTGTAATAATATGAGTAATAATGAGAAGAGTAATGATTAAAACTGGAAGTTCAACTAATATATTTTACAAGGCAAGATATGACTGAATGATAGGAATTTCAGTGTTCAAGAAGACTAATAGAAATCTAGTTAGTTTCACTAGTCGATCAACTGATTGTATCGGGGAACTAGGTTTAGATGATATGTACGCAAAGGGGAAACGGAGAAAAATTAACTATATTATCCGTGATTGTTAATTCTCTGAGTTCTTATAATTCTATTTTAGAGCGATATTGGTTACATAATGGTAACATTAACTTTATTCTATCATCAGTGTATCAAGTATGTGATAAATAGGAAAATAGAGGTAATTTGAAGGAGTCAACGGGTAGCTCAAACTTGTTATTCTTTATCATTGGTTCCAAAAAAAATATGGTATTATAATGGTAACAAAGATTCTTAAAGGGTGTGATGATGGAAATATCATTGGGTATTATTATATAAGTTTTGACAGAACCATTGGCAGAAGGATCGCAAGATAAGTAGATTTGTTAAATATATTTTGATTTTTTCTCGAGAAGGTAGTTCCAATAAGTTCCAATGAATTGTTTTTAGGTTTATTGCGATTAAAGTTGCATTAACATATTCGATGTTCTTTCAATACTTTGACATCACCAACCAAAATCTTTTAGTCAAAATCCCTTTAATCTTTTCAGTAATGGTAGTTGTTTCATTCTGAGATTTTTCACTTCGTCTTTAAGTTATATGTTTTCTTCTTTCATTTGGTTATTTTATTCATCCTTTAGGGATAAATCTTGTTCACTAGTTACTTTATCTTTTACCCAATCACTTTCATTTTGCTTCAATTAATGTAGAAGAGTGTAGATTATACCGATCAACAACTTCATGTTGTAACTTTAACGATTTTCTCTAAAGTGGAGAGGGGGATGATTTATTCATTCAAAATTTTTAATTCTTCGGATGGAAATTTTCTGACAGAATTGAGCTCAAAATTGAGCGAACTCTACAATATATTTTAGAAAATAACTATAATTACGGATTATTAACAAAAAGATATAGGACATAATTTAGGAAAATGTTACATATTCATTTGAAGTTCTATTTTACGTTAGAAAATATGAACGTCGGAAAGATTAGAAGAATACTAATTTGGCTGTTATTGAGATCAAGGGGACCAACAAATGACCGAAGATTTAATACTCATGAATCATCTACAAAAGTATTTGATAATGGAAAATTTTAGTATTAATAAAAGGAATATAATGATATTTGACATATTGAATATAATATATACTTATAAGGTTTAAAATGGGTTAAAGGATAGTTCAAACCAATGGAAAACAAAGTTTTGGATAACTGTTATTTTATTTCTTGATTGGAATGAGTAATGGTATTGGAGGAAAGGGTGTCGATAAAACTATTTATTCTTGTTATCAGTGGGTTTTGGATGAGGTAGCGACGGTGAAACCGTGTTATTTTTTTCTATAATTGATTGGTGGGTTGTTTACGTATTTTTTTTGTTTGGATAGCTTGTTTACTTTCTTTTGTTTTTTTTTATTCCATGTTGATTATGAATGTAGAGTTCAGTATCTCATTCAGATTCTTCTTTGATAATATTTTTTAAAGTATCTGTATAATCTTCTTGCATGTCGGAAAGTTCAATATTTGGATCTATTATATTGTAATCATAAATAAGATAATTTTTTCTTGTTCGAGGGAGTAATGAGTGTAATAGGATTTTTTATCGGGAAAGGTTATTGAGTAGCGATATAAGGTTTTTGGTGACATTAGGTATTTTAATTTCTAAAAAATCAAACAAAGATTATGGTGATTATATATTATGAACATTTAAATGTGAAAAAATAACCGTGTTCAAAGAAAAAATAGAAACAATAAATTTTAATAAATTTGTATTCATATAAAATTTTGGACATTTTAAGATAGATGCAACAAGTATATCAGTTAGTATTCGCTTTTGATGGGAATAAATTTTGTTCAAATGGTTATTTGGTAAAATAAGAAGAAAGAGTTAATGTTTGGTAGCGAGTAAAGAGATAATTTAACTCCTTCAATTAATATTTAGAGAGAATGCCATATTTAGTTTTAAATGATCCATCTCTCTTAAATATTTTCAAAGAGCCTATTTGTAGGCTAAATCATGTCTAATGGGTCTGAGTGGGCCGAACCAACTCCATGGGTCAAACCCCAAAGTTCCAAAATACATCAACCACATAAATGATATGAAAGATATTAACCGAAGCAGCTCAATTATCTCTTTACTTTCTACGAAACATTAGTTATTTCTTCTTTACCAAATAACCCTTGGTAGTTTGTAGCAGACAGTCTCGGGTACTGGAAAGATATAGATTTCTCCCTCAGGCCAGATCTACTTCCAAAAACTCCTGTCTGCATGCTCCCACCGCCTCTCACCACACTGGCGTAACTCTCATCACATCCTGGCGTATGCGATATTTTGACCCTGATACCAATTGTTGGAAATTAATCCTTATGTATTTTTCTAGAATGTAGGATTTCATCTCTCTGTTCTTCAGAATGTATCTGCTTTTTTAGATCGTAGGATTTAATCCTTCTGCTTCTTCTAGAATGTAGATTTGCGTTAAACAAACTGTTAGATAACATAGACAGATTTTTGTGAAAGAGTTAATTCATTCCACTAATATAATATCTTATATATTTCATGGTAGAATAATTGAAATATATACGGACTAAAACGACTTCAAACTGTTTCTGTATCAGTTTTCTCAACATGATCTTATCTTCTAAAATCCTGTTTGACGTTTCTGTTTTTCCCAAATCGTGACAACAAAATTTAATCTAACACGCAAACACCTTGTTGAAGGAGATTTTCATCCCATGACAAGAATATCTTCTATTTCAGTTTCAGAGAGATACCCAATCACCTTTGATGTATACAATTATGACGAGACTCTATTTATCAGTAGAATATTGAAAGCATAAAACTTTGAGACGGCCACAAAGGTAAGGAAAAGGTTGTAGACTATAAAAGTACATAATTAATTGGGTTAAATCAGTATGATGGTGGCTTTGTTGCTGGAGAAACTTTATTTTGACAATGTTCGCAACCATATGTCCAAGGTGCTAACGCCAACATTACACATGCAACACCTTGACCTTATCTCGTTTTTTCCAAAAGTGCTTGTTAACTTGTTTTTTATAGGCGCAACTGGTAAAAGGCTCTTCTTATTTCTTTGTTTTATAGTTCGAGACGGCAGCATAAACAGACAGCATCAGAAGGATGAGTTGAAACAAGAACCCAATTTAGTCCCCAATCAAGTATGTTCAGGTAGAGTCTTCTGCATAAAAACCCATGAAGTTTTATCAAAACTTCGTCTATGATATCTGTTAAATACGAACAAGTATTTTTCTATGTTAATCTCTTCGAGTTGATCTAACTTGAAAAATATATATTGGTTTTCATCTTTCAATATATCATGCTCATTAATGAGTTGCTTGAGTTGCATATTGAGCTCTTTGTTAGTTTTTTTTTGTTTAATTCTATCTCTTGTGAGTGTTTGTTTCAACGGATATGGTTCGACGTAATTGTTCGGCTCTTGCAGTGATTTGTTTGCTGCTGATTGGCCTTCACTCTCATCCATTTTGCAATTACACTATTTTCTCCAAAACATCTACAAGGTTCTTGCTTGTTTCTAACTCACTTTAGATATTTGAGATACCTTTGTGTTTCTGCTCCGACATCTCATTTAGGTCTCTCACTGCAAGGATCAAGTTGGATTTTGGAGTTGTTTGTCTTTGAAGTTGTAATCCAAGGTTATTATTCAAGCATTTCTCATTGTTATGTTCCTCTCTAATTTAGTCCAGTAAAATGTTGGAGCTTTCTTTCTCGGAATCGCTATTAATACTAGCGTATCTGCGATTTCAACTGTTGATATTCACTATAAATTGAATCTTTGTACCCTAGGGTTTCAATATCTTTGGAGACAACAAAATGACAATTCTTTTTATCAAAATTGGGAGCTTTTATTTCATAGGTGGGCGAATTACAAAAATATAAGAGTTAGAGGACTAACTAGCAAAAGTTAGATATAGATCTAACTTTACTAAATCAAACCATAGATTAAAACAGATAGCTCGAAAAGGAGATACCAAAGACAAACTCCGATTCAAAGCCATTGAGAAACCAAATCAATCCAAAGCCAAAAAACCCGATAACACCCTGAATCAAAGCCTAAAGTCATCGAACTACTGACTAGTAGCGTTCATGTAGTCAATACCCAATCCCTCGAGAAGAATGATGGACAGTAACTCAGCTGGGGCAGACATCTGAGTTATTTCGATTTTTCTGCTTGCAGTGTAATGTCTATTTAGCCAACCAGTCGGCGGCGCAATTCTGGGTACGGGGGATGAATTTAATCGTCATGCATGGATGAATAAGTCTTCTACAGATTGGGAGAATCTTGGACAATGACCAGGGGTGCTTTCCTTTGGCCAAGTAGTCGACGAGAGCCTGACAATCAGTTTCGATGTCCACCTTCGACCAGCACTTTTCTTTGCAAAGCAAAAGGCCTTCAAGAAGAACACGAGACTCCACCAACAGAGGAGGCAATTTCCCAAAAATTTTACCAATGCCAAGCTCCAAGTCACCCTGGTGATTTCTGAAGATCATACCGCCTGATGCTTCCCCAGTGAGAGAACTTGCTCCGTCTACATTGAGCTTCAGTCTTTCTTCCACCGGGTGAGTTCACTTCACATATAATTGATTACTGAAATTTTCATAAACAGATTTGCTTCCTAGAATAGTCCCAGCATCGAATGCTTTGTCCCAATGCTTTTTTTTAGCTTCGTGCCAAACTACAGATGATTCTGTTAATGTAAAATATAGCAGAGTCAGTAGTAATAAGTTTATTCTTGAACTTCATGTGATTCCTAGATTTCCAGATTGTCCAACATATTATGGACGGAATAACATGGGTTATATAAACATTTCTTCTTGAGAACCAAAATCATTCCCTAATGATATGAGTGATGCTCATGTAAGATTCAATATTGATATTAAAGATAAGACTATAGTATTTCCATATAGACCAAGAAAATTTGCAATTAACAAATATGTGATTTATATTCTCATAGTTATGACTAGAAAACACACTTAGAAGCTAAGCTAACATGTCTAATTTGCAAAGTGGAATCAATAGGTAATTTTTTTAATAAGTTTCCATAAGAAGAAAGAGCACTTCATGGGGGTTAAATGATTCCCAATATTCTTGTATAAAGAAGATTTGTTGAAATGAAATCTGACATTTTCCCAAGTATGCTTAGTATTGAACTCTAGACTAGGAGAGATAGCCAAGATCAATTTATCTGCCTTTAAAGAGTCTATTTTGAATAAAGAGATTTGCTTGATTCTTTCTTCATCAAGAAAATTTTTCAGCATATCCATGTCCTAACAATTTCCTTTCCAAAAAGTATTAACCTTCTGCTCTAGGTACCATAGGTTAGCATCAGGGTTCTTGAAGTCCATGATTGGAGATTGGTTGTGTCAATTCTCCAACCAAAAGTCCATATTACCACTGCCAAGAAACCATTTAATATTGGGTTCAGCTAAATCTTTAATATTAACCAATCGCGTCCAAGTCATTGAACCAGGCTTTTTGAAATTAGATTTAAGGGGATGACTGTCTTTATTGTAAGTATCTTTCATTAGTTTTGCCCAAAAACTATCCTGTTTTCAATAATTATACCAGAGCTTTTGTGAAAGAGTGGTTTGAATATATTTTAATCGCCTGATATTCAGACCACCTTCGTCAAAAGGTCTGCAAATATTATTCCAAGCAGTCCAGTGAATAGATTTAGTCTTACTCCATAAGAATTTATTAAAGGTTTTCTCTAGTCTATTTAGCACACTTTGAGGAACAAGAGTATCATGCATCCAGTAGTATGGTATAGACATAAGAATAGTAGAAATAAGTGAAAGCCTTCCCCTAAATGACAAGTATTTGTTGTCCCATTCGGTAATATTTCCATTGATGTTGTCCAACAATTTACTAAAGTTCTTTAATTTATTGTTGCAGCTCAAGGTGACTCCCAAATAGCTGATGGGAAGATGGTCAGTCTTGAAACCAGTGGTAGTTTCCAGGTCTTGGATTCTACTTTGATGAAGTATATTTGAGGTAATAATCTGGGTCTTCTCTTTATTTATTATTTGACCTGAGATAAGCTGATAATTTTCTTGGAAGTCACTTAGCAACTGAATGGATGAATTCATAATTTTAGTAGAAACTAGAATATCATCTGCAAAAGATATGCTAGGAATAATAATAGATGATCTAAATGCAAAAATCATACTATTGTTTTGATTATACAGATTTATTAAACCTCTGATTAAAACTTTCTCACCTAAGATAAAAAGGCTTGGGGATAAAGGGTCCCATTGCCCCAAACCTCTCACAAAATTAAAGTAACCATAAGAATTTCCGTTAATTAGAATAGAAATACAGACAAAACTAATCATATTTTTTACTAACTGAATGAACTGATTTGAAAAACCAAAAAGGGATAGAACTTTTAGAATAAAAGAAAAAGACATCAGGTCAAATGCTTTGGACATGTCCAATTTGACCATGATGTTACCTTTGGTAAGCTTTCTGCTCATATCATAAACCATCTCCCTTGCAAGTAGAATATGATCGTGAATAGATCGATTCTTGACGAAAGCACCCTGAGTGCAAGAGATAATCCTAGGCATAATTTTAGACAACATGTTATTGAGTAATTTAGACAAGATTCTGTTAGTTAAATAACAAAAACTTATTGGCCTATAGTGATTCCAGTAAGTAGGGTTACTAGTCTTAGGGATCAGACAAAGACCAGTAGAAATAATCCCATTTGGGATGTTTTTGCCAGCCATAAAAGAATTCATTGTCGAAACCATATCCTCCTTAATAATTTGCTAACGGGCTTTATAAAAATTAACATTGTACCCATCAATACCCGAGGCACTATCTGATTCATAAAATTAATGACATGTCAGAGCTCATCAGTAGTAGTAACCTTCATTAGATCAAAATTAGACTCCTCGGTCACCATCTTAGGAATAATAGACAGAAGATCATTCTTCATACACAAATTATCCTCCTCAATAGAATTGTAATCATTTTTAGAATAAATATCCTTGTAATACTTCTCAGCTGATTCTCCAATCTCATCATCATTATACAACCACTTGCCACCATCCCTTATAGCTTTAATACCATTCTTCCTTCTCTTTTTTGAAACAAGAGAATTAAACATTTTTGTATTATTATCACCCTCAATAAGCCACAAACTATAAGCTTTCTGTCTCCAATAATCTTCTTCAATTCTAAGAGCCTTGTTAAAAATATTGTCAAAGCAATTTTTGTTCCACAATTTAAGACAGTTTTTTAATATTTTCAATTTAAACCAGTAAATCTCACTAGGAGATCCACTGATTTTCATTTTCCAGTTCTTTTCAACAACTTCAAGGAAAGGAGAATCATTAGTCCACATGTTCATAAACTTAAAGCTTTTTATGACATTAGGTTGATAAGATTGATTTGTATTAGCAATAGTCATAATGGGGGCATGGTCAGAACCTTAGTATTAGAATAGGTATTTGACCAGTTTAAATTGATCAAGGCTATGTCGAGCCTTTTCCACTTTAAGCTTCTGTTCCACGTAAACTTAGGACCCAGAAAGCCAGCATTTTCTAAGTAGCAATCATCAATAGTTTGAATAAAGTCATCCATACTATTATGATCAATTTGCTTGCAACCAAGCTGCTCATCAGAAGAAGTAATGATATTAAAGTCTCTAACCACTAGCCAACCCTGATTAGTAGTAGATATAAACTTCAATTGTTGCCATAAGTCCAACCTGAGCATTTTGCTACACTTTGCATAAACAACAGATAAGTGAAAAACAATATTATCATTAGTAATAACTTCCAAGTTTAGACACTGATCATGATTAACGATGATATTAATACTAAGATCAGTAACCCAGAACACCCAAATTTTATTTGAGATGTTAAAACAGCAACCCAAAAAACCCAGCAAATCAGCAATAACAGAAATATTATCAGAACTAGGTAAGGGCTCTTGAATAGTTGAAATGCTAATATTATCTTTGAATATCATATCTTTCAATCTCCTGATAGTTGGTTTATTATTAATACCACGCAGGTTCCAGTTAATGATCTTTATCATATCATATAGAGATTTTTTTTCCTGTTTGCCCCTCCATACTTGAAAGACTTCATAATCTTAGAGCTTGGCTTCTTTATCTTTTTTGCTGACTTGAGTTTCTTTTTCAGGATAGTGCTGAACTTCTGGCCAGTAGGAGAATGATTCTGCACTACTTGAGATAATTAAAGACTCTCAATATTATCCTGCGTTGGAGAGTTGGTACCAGATAGAAAGTTAACATTTTCATGAAGATCCTGTTTATCACATTGCGCTTGAAGATATTGAATAGCTTCGATGACTTCAGCATTTTCAGGGATATTAGCTACATAAATTTTTTGTATATCATTGTTACTAGTAGCAACATTTTCTTGTATCTTGTCTTTAATCAGAGAATCTTAGAAGATGTATGCTCTATATGCTTATGAACAATTATTGATTTCAAATTTGGAATAAATTCAGTATTTGATTCAATTATTTCATTCCTCGTCTTCTTATCAATCT
This sequence comes from Limnanthes douglasii subsp. nivea, assembly GCA_036936605.1. Classification (NCBI taxonomy): domain Eukaryota; kingdom Viridiplantae; phylum Streptophyta; class Magnoliopsida; order Brassicales; family Limnanthaceae; genus Limnanthes; species Limnanthes douglasii. The sequence continues at coordinate 102,132,843 of JAUPFV010000004.1, forward strand.
TAACAACACCTTCTTCCTCAGGACCACTCTGACTTTTTATCTTCTTTGCTTGAGACTACACTTCTTGGCCATCAGGCTTAGTTGTTTTCTTACAATCAGCATAACAATGACCCAAATGAAAACAACTGTTACAATATGAAGGCAAATTTTGTACTTAAGATTAATCCAACATCCATCGTTAATTCCAAAACCGATCCAAATTCGGTTATGAATCTTTCTGGATAAGTCGATTTCAATCAGCGTAAAAACAGAGTTCTTATAAGCTCTGTTACCATCTGGAACTTTGATTTTTCATGGTTTGCCTAAGCTAGAAGCAATTTCCTTCATAAAGCCAACATTATAAAGATACTCATGAAGTTTTTCAAACTTATTCCAGACCAACGCCGTCGGGTTTTCATACTTATGATGGAAATTAGGAGACCATCTCAAGATCCTCATAGTTAGGCCTCCCACCTTCCATATATTTCTAGACCACATTTTATATAAATCTTCATCCAGATCAAATTCCAAGAAAATGTGATGCGAATCCCAAGTATTATTAAGAACGCGACCTTTGAACTTTAAAGAACTAAAGAAGTTTTCGAGCACAATTTTCTTCGGTAAGCCTAAAGAAAAATTACCGATCAGAGTAGTTTTAGATTCCAGCGACGCCTTCTCTTTGATTTCTTGATGAAAATGAAGAGATACATGATCTGTTTCGAAGTTACGCTTTCGGGTTTGAATTCAATTTCACGAGTTCTTGAATTTTCCTTATTATGAAGATCAGCAAAATGCTTCTTCACCGTTTGTTTGTTACCGGGACTCTATTTTTGCGTTTGAATCAAAGCTGGAAATTTGTGTTCAAAGAGAACATTATTTCTTATCTCCATGATAGAGATAATGAAGGACAATAGGAGTAAGTGAAAGAAGAGAAGGAGAGAACAGGGAAAGATGGAAGGCAGTAATCAGAGAAGACGCCGGAGAAATTACGGAATGACTCTGATTTTATTTCATATTATTAGAGAAAATGATCCACGATTGCAAATCAACAAAATGACATTAAGCAAAAAAGAAAAATTGTCTTTATTTGATGGGAGCGCAATGTCCTTGGAGTAAGTTGTTTTGTCGTTGGCTATGTGAGTCGCGAGGCAGTAAGTCTGATTGGATCTTAAAAGCTATCGATGCAGGTAATTAGTCGTAATTAGTGAGTCTTCCGGTGGATTTTTGCTATGGATTTAATGAAATTTATATGTTTTTGTTAGAACATATTAATCCTTCAATAGTATTCCTTAATTCATTCATGTAGAAATAATAATAATATAAGATATGAAAAATTTATAACTTGTAATTGATGAGGACTAAATTACCAAATTTGCACTCTCGAACCCATAAGGAATTATACCATGATTTATAATTTTTTGAGATCTATAAATAGCGATTTTGTTTGTTTGATTTGGAAATAGACGAATTTTATTTTTATATTTTAAATTTAAATAAACTATATATTATGTATTATTTTATTAATTATTTTAATTTTATAATTTATATTTATAAAAGAAATATATAATGTTAATTTATGAAAATTATTTATTTTAATATATATAAATTTAATGTTAATATATATTAAACAATAAGTAAGATGAATAAAAATATATGGTAGGATTTTATATGGTAGATTGATGTTGAAGAGAGAGAAATATAGTGGGGTATGCTGAAAGATGAAATATGCTCTGCTGCGTGAAGTGAGAATTTTTGTGCTGCGTGGAGTGAGAATTTTTGCAGAATTATTTGGAGATTATGCTGACGTGGCGCTGATATGGCGTGCTTTTGGGAGATGAAATATCCCCACTGGTGCGTATGGTCTTCGGTGAAAATGATAAATTAAGTCTTATTACTATTGATGGTACTCTTTTCTCCAAATTATTATTTTAGTCTATTTTTTTCTAATATATACGTGATTCAACCAAAAATACATTTGACATCTAGCCTTTCGAATATTTTTAGAATCATCACTGACGACTACAGTGTTAGCCTAGACAAGTGTCCGGATACAAACATCCAAAACTAGTGGCTCGTATTCTCAATCTAGCGAGAGATGTATTCCGAGATAAAGGTGGATTCTGCGATAATTACTGAATGAATTATAGTTTGAGAAGGTCATGATCGGTTGGCTTGGGGAACTCAACCCCAACATTGGTACAAAGAGTAGTTGACCCTAGAAGAGCATCCAGATCGGTTGCGTTAGGAAATCGCTGCTTTAAATTTAAAAAAATAAACAATGATAATTAGACCGAGATATGTATGTTCAGAAACCCATAAGGTTGGGGAAGAAGAGGTCTCCAAGGGAGATGACATCAAGTATGATTCTTTGCCAAACGAGGAAAAGTCCGAATAAATAAATTTCAGTCAAATATAAGCCACAATTCCTTGAAAAATGAGTGAAAGTCAAGATATCGCTATAGTCCTTCAAAATCTAGTGATTATTCCAATTCTGATTCAGATAAGTTTTCTTCTTCTCCAGTAGATATCGCCACCACATGAAGAAGAGAACTTATGATGATAGGAATTATTCAAATAAGTATTCCAGTCGGTATCATGGGTTTGAAGCGGGAGCGAGAGCTAAGTAAACAACGTGACTCCTCAGACAAGGAATAACATTTGAGGGTAATGATCGAATGCTAGCAAGGGGAAGAGCTGGACCACAACTAACTATGGTACAAATCTGAGAAAGTCCTGCTCTATTACAATGAGGTTCAAGGAACCATAATTTTGAATACCAAGTGAACAATTAATTTTTGAATCCGTCTGAAAAGGGTCTGTATGCAACAACTAGTGAAGGCCATCAATATAGTCAGGGATACAATTGGAGGGGGTCTTCATTATCTGCGGATATTCTCTTTGGATAACTACCGAAGCGATTTGATATATCCAAAAGGGAAATGTTTGACGCGAATAATGATCTAGATAATCATCTAGAGTAATTTAAAAACTTAATGATAAATTATAACGATGACGATAAGTTGTTGTGTCGAACTTTCTCTAACTTTCAAAGATAATTCTTAAAATGGTACAATCGGCTTTTGCAAGGCTCCATAAAAGCAATTATATGTTTTAGACAATGTTTAGAAGAAAGTTTGCGGGAAGTAAGGAGATTATGGGGTTAATACGTAATAATCGAGTGTCAACTGTTGGTTGAGAATAGTTTAAAAATTTAAACAAAATGCTTCGTTCGTATGGAGGATGGTCTGGATGAGTGTTGTGAGAAAGTTGTTATTGCTTATTTCAGACAAAGGATTCTCCCCATGGATTTAGCTAATAAGGTAACCATGAAAAGAGTTCTCACTTTTAGAGCTCTACTAGCTCAGCTTGAGGAGCAGATCAAAATGGAAGAGTTCAAGAGATTAAAGTTGATCCCTCACCAAAAACATATTCAACAATCGCCTGCCCCGGTTTATCAATAATCCTCTGCCATGATTATCAACAGCCATAGGCAGTGACTAATTTTAGCCCGAAAATCAAAAATCAAATGTTGTCTCGACCTAGGGCAAGTCAACAACCCCAAGGTCGGCATCATAGGCCTAGAATGAATCAATGGGTTTGATTAGATAACTATGCAGAGTTGACAGAAAGCCTCGCTACTAATTTTATTAAGATATGGAATTTCGTTCACTTGAGGAAACCACTTCTGATTCAGAGTCCAAAGAAATCACAGAATAATCGGTTTAGCAAGTTTCATAATTAACATAGGACATGATACAATGGACTACATAGATCTGAAACATGAAATACAAACCTTTATTTAGAATGGTAGGTTGACCAAGTTTTTCAAGGCATATTTAGAAGGTCAACACCAGGCCCCAATTGGAAACCAAACTATGATCCAAAAGGAGATAATCAAGGTTTCACGAAACAAAGAAAATAAGATGATCATAACCGGACCCTTTAATGATATTTATATGGGCACGAAGTATTTAGACCATAAACGTAACCGAAATAGTGTTATGGTAATTGAGAAACCCAAAGGGGGGAGGGTCAAACATTTATGTGAGTTCTTTGAATCGTTTGCTATTTTCGTTCAGGATATCGTATCGGGAATCTCCAACTATTCGCTAAAGAGGTATGTTGTAAGTTTAGCGATGCAGTTAGATGGAAAAATGTCAACCTATCTTTACCGAGATCCGTTTCCTTTTATCATTTTTTTTATGATGAGGACTTAAAGAAGGTTGTTGGACCTCATGATAATGTAGTAATAGGAGTGACTATTGAGGGAACTAAAATCTGATGAATCATAATTGATAGGGCCAGTTCGACGAACATCATATTCATGCCCACTTATAAGAAAACAGAGAACCCTCATATCTTATTCCGATCAAATAGAATAGTAATGGGGTTCATTAGGGTTATTGTTAATGTCACCGGAGAATCCGACGGAGTTGTATTACTAGGCCAATGAAACTTTAAAAACTAGTCAACGTACTTTTTATAATGATAGATTTGTTGACTTTGTATAATAAATTTTTGGCAGGTTATGATTGTCAAGAATGTACGTTATTACCTCAATTGTCCATCGATTTCTAAATAGAATGCTACATTACTACATTGGCTCCAAAGTCAATAAAAATGTTAAAACAAAGAGATAATAACAATTACTAGAGTTTCAGAGTTAGATACGGTAGGTGATCCAAGGGAGACTCCCATTTTGATAAGACCTGATGAAGAGATTAAAATTAATAGATTTCCCAATTGAAAACGTTTGAAGATCGGTGTCCAGTTATCGCATGTGGTAAGAGAACAACTGATATCATTCTTGTCAAGGAATTTACATATGTTTTATGGTTTACCGAGGAGGTAATGAGGGTACCTACCAGTATTGTTTGTCATAAACTTGCAGTCTGGACTAATGTATGCCCCATCATTCAAAAACGAAAAACTTTCTCCATCAAAAATTCCAAAGCGATTATGGCAAATGTAGATTTTTTAACAAAAGTAGGGCATATTAGAGAATCTCAATAATCGTTATGGATGGAAAACTTGGTACTCGTGAAACATAAGAACGAGAAATTATGAATGTGTGTTGATTTTACGGATATAAACAATGCATGTCTGAAAGACCCTTTTTCTGTCCCTGGAATTGATCATTTGATAGACTCAACTTTGGGTAATAAACTTTTATCCTTTATGGATGCATTTTCTGGATATAATCAGATATAGATGAATCCGGGTTTAGGATAACACCACATATGTTTGGGTTGAAGAATATCAAGACTACTTATTAGCTACTAGTAAACAAGGATTTCATGAGTATATGCCATGAAGACAAATCGTTTCAACTTGACTCCTAAGTGCGATAAAGCTTTTGTAAAAATATAAGAACATTTACCCTCTCCAAAAATTCTTACCAAGTTACCGATGGGAGAAAAGTAACTTGTCCATATCGCAGTGTCGGATTACGTAGTAAGTACTGTATTACTCAAAGAGGTTGAAAAATTATCCACGTTTGGCCCGTCTTTAATTCCCATCAGCCACTTCATGATCAGTTATGTAGAAGAGTGGAAGAAATAAGAATACGTGGGTTACGTGGATTTTGATTAGCCTCGATAATGTCCAGGCTCTCTCGGTAACATATCAAACTGTTTCCCAAAGGGTAGTCCCTGACTGCTTTTTATGATAGGTCTTGATTTTTCTTACCCAAACCAAGGGTGTACCTTTCGGTATATTTAACTCTTTGTTCTTCTACCACGTGAACCTTAATAACCAAAGGGCCTTCATCTCACGATCCTATTTTTCCTTATAGTAATAGCCTAATTAGGGCTTCCCCTACTTCGTTTAGTAGTGCGAGTTGAAGGGTAGGATTACTAAAAGGAGTAATGATTGGTTAGAAAAATAGGGTGGTAACCTAAATTTTCCCAATGGTGAGGTGGTGACACGTAACGTTCGAGCCAGGTTGATGTGGTTGATGGTCGGGAATAGTCAGACACGCGTCAAAATAGGCGGAGCTGCTTACATCAAATCTCTAATACAAAGGTAGCTTGCATATGTAAGTGACGATAGCGCTTTGATTCTAACAAAGCATGAATCCATTACTAATCATTATGGTAATACAAAATTGATAGTTTATCCTAGATATGTGTGCATGTACCTAGTTTAGACAAATGAGGTATTTTTCATATTTCATTTGCTTTGAAATTTGTTCTTTGTTAGAGAGTTGAGAGATACTTGCAAAAGGAAAACCTTTAAATTTGAAGATCGTCGTGCATCCATTTCATTGTCAACTTAGGTCTCATCATGTAATAGGTATATACGATGCCTGATTCATTTTCCTTTCATCCTTTTAGAGTACCAGGAGGTTGGTTTTAGGTTCCACCATGGATTATTTTAGTAGTTTTGGTTCGCGTAGCCTGTCACCGTTAATACCTTCTCAGCGATAGCTCTTCACGACGCAAGCCCACTTGGTCGTTACCATATTGCTTATTAGCCCTATCCATGCCTTGTAGTGGTTCTACTCCTGTGATGGCACCTAGAAGGTAGAGAAGAAAAAGCGAAAACGGTTGACCTCCCTAGCGACCCACCGAAAGAGGAAGTCGAGAGCCCAGCGTTTCTAGAGGATTACTTTGTGCGTATAACCCCTAGATACGGGTATTTAACGGAGGATGGCTGCCATGATATTAGGGAGAGGTATGGCTTATCCCATATTCTATCTCCAGTTGACGAGGGTAAGGAAACTTGTAGACCTGTCACAGTCATAAAAGAATTTCAAAAATACCTTCGTGTACGTCTTCGGGAATAAGGAGTACGAAAGTGCAATTACAAATTTGCAATTAAAGAGGCAGTGGATGATCAAGTGCAAGCATTGCAGGTGATGAGTCCCGATTCTGTCACTTTGTTTTATGGGAACCGGACAGGGTCAATTTGGACAAAGTCCACTTAACCGGACAGGGGCAGTTCGGACACCATCATCTATTTGGGATGTTCGAACAGAACTAAAGTATCTAAAACATAATCACTTCTTGACTAAGCTGCCTGTCCCCCTACTTAGAACTCATGGGTCCTTAAATTCGACCCGGGTCCATTAAACACGACCCGAAAGCCCATAAAGCCCAAATATAAGGGTATAAATACCCAACCACCAACATTAAATGAGGGTAATGAAAATGAAATACAACCAGGCTGCTTAATTCTTCCTCTACACACTATCCAAACATTAAATATTCACAAACTTCCACGCAACTCTAAACAAAAATTACAAACTTACCCTCAGACGAAACTAAACCACACCAAATTGGCGACCATAGTGGGAGCGAAACGGTGCCTGAATCTAGCATTCGAAACCATCAGAAAAAATCAGTTCGAATGAATCTGGACGCACCGGAAGTACCACCAGTTTTGCTTGAAGTGGTGGGTGAAAATGATGAATATACCATCGAGGAGCGTGATAGATTAAAGGGCGAGATAGAAGCCCTGAGGGCAGAAAAGGCAAAGATGGGAATAAAAGAGAAGTCAAAAGCATCAGTTGCTCATCATACTGACAACCCTAGAGAGCATGAGCCTTCGAAGACCCATGTGAGTACCAAAAAGACTCATACTAGCTCCAAAATGTCTCACCGGTCCAAGACAGTGGAGAGTTCTGATTCAAACTCAGAATCTTCTAGTAGCTCCTCGGGCAAGGATGGAGTTGAAGAGTCCTTATCCTCTAGTAGTAATGAGGGCCGATCTAAAAAGAAACAAAAGTTGATTAAAAATTATTCAAGAAAAAGGGATAGACATGGGAAGTTAAAGAGGAATATAGGCAAAGGATCATCTCATAGCCAGAGACACGTTGACCGGATGCTGGTGGATCCTTTTGCCTTCCATGATGAACCCAGTATCTTTGCAACTCCCAATGAGGATACCGTTTTCAGTCGTGGCCGGAACTGGAGGCAATCTCCATTGTCCTCCAAGATTTCGTCCGGCAACCTCCTTAAGAGGTTTGATAGCACAAAAATGGAGAAATACGATGGCTGGTAAAGATCCGGACAACCACTTGGAGAAATTTAAAAACTTTATGATGAATTTCGATGATGATGACAAGTTACTCTGTAGAGCATTCTCCCAATCCTTTACGGGGAGTGCTCTGAAGTGGTATAACAACCTACCACAAGGTTGTATCAGAAATTTCGATACCTTTTGGGTGGCCTTTCGGAGGTAGTTTGTTGGAAGTAAGGAATTGAAGGGCAATGGGGACACAATTATCCATTGTTCCCAAGAACCGAACGAATCACTGAAAGAATACATAAGTCATTTTGTAAACACCAAAAACGGGTTGGCTGATTGCTTTAAGCAAGTAGCCATAGCATCTTTAAGGCAGGGCTTAAACCCTGGAAATTTGGCTGATTCAGTGACCAGAAAGAAAGCCATGACTTGGGGAATTCTACTGAATCAGGTCGGAAAGCAAATTAACGTTGATGAAACAAAGAAAACTAGGGTGCACAGGCAGGTGAGGTCTGCCCCGGTTGCACCAAACCTCAACCAAAATCAGTCCGGTAACAAGGCAAGGGAGGTCGAGCAGGGTCATAACAGAGCTAAAGCTCAGTCTCAGCCAGTTGTGCCTGCCCACAGTCAACAGTCCAGAAATAAGAGAGGGCCTTGGGTTCAACCGGAGTGGTTTGCTGAGTTAAGGGAAAGCGTAGCCACCATTTATGACAAAACAAAGGAAGAAGTACACTATAGAAGGTCGGTTGCGCTACAATTTCCCAGGGAGCATCGTAACAATTCCTTCTGTCAGTACCATAATGATACCGGCCACACCACTGATGATTGTATTGCTTTAAAGCAAGAAGTCCAAAATTTAATTGAAAGAGGAAAGCTGGGTGCATATGTTAAAAGAAGAGGAGGAAATAGGCTAGATAATGCTCTTCGGGCTGCTCCGAACAATACAGGCACATCTGCTCCGGAGGGTGCTATGGTGATAATCGAGAGGTTCGACGTAGAGTCAGAATACTTGGATCCAAATCCAACTCGGAACAGAGTGAGCACCATTGAGGAGCATTGCAAAACAGTGTCCGGGCTAATTAACTTTTTTGAATCGCTCACAATTTTCGGAGGGGATACCATGACAGCACCCACTACTTCTTCGAGAAAGAGGCATGTTCATACTTTAGCTACCCAGCTGGAGGGAGGCATGACTTCCTATCAGTCACAGATTCCATTCCCCTTCATTGTGTTCGATGAGGATGACTTAAGGGATATATCAGGTCCTCATGAAGATGATGTTGTCATAGGAGCATCCATTGGGGGCAACGACATAAGACGAATTCTGGTGGATACTGGGAGTTCAGCCAATATCCTCTTTTTAACTACCTACAAAAAGATGAAAAATCCTGCAGTGATTCAGCATTCGAATAGGTCAATTGTGGGTTTCACTGGAAGCTCGGCAAATATGATCGGGGAGTTCGAAGAAGAAGTTTTGTTGGGCAAAGGTCCTTTTAAGAAGATGGTTAGAATACTGTTTATCGTGGTGGATTGTCCCACTTGTTACAATGCTATTCTAGGGAGGTCTTGGCTCTCTAGGATGTATGCAGCAGCCTCAACAGTCCACCAATGTTTGAAATATGATGTGCAAGGATAAGTGGGAGTTTTTCGGAGCAGCCAAAAGATTGCAAGGGAGTGTTATGCAACAACATTGGCTCCTCGGACGTTGGGAGCAGTTCGTATTAATGAGGAATAGCAGTTTGAGGGGCCTTCTGGGGGTGAGGGTGAAATTGATGACCCCAGAGATACCCCTGGAGTGTTGATACCAGTTGAAGAAGTTCAAACACATTCTTTAGAGGAAGGAAAAAACGTAAAGATAGGGTCCAAAATGGCACCCGAACTGAAGAGTAAAATGTTGAAGTTCCTAAAAGACCATCAGCATGTTTTTGCTTGGTGCAATGCTGATGTTACCGGGGTTCCAGCAGATATCATATCAGATCACCTATCCATCTGAAGAGACATAGCACCTGTGGTACAAAAAAGAAGATATTTTTCCAAGGAAAAGGCTGATGTCATAGTTCAAGAAGTCGACAGACTTACCAAAATGAGGCACATAAAGGAATCTCAGTATCCTTTGTGGACAGCCAATCCGGTCTTGGTGAAAAACAAAAATGGCAAGTGGCGAATGTGCATTGACTTCACAGATCTCAATAGGGCTTGCCCGAAAGATTTATATCCGGTCCCCCGAATTGATGAGCTGGTGGATTCCACTTCTGGGAATAAGCTACTGTCTTTTATGGATGCCTTCTCCGGATACAATCAGATTCAAGTAGATCCAAAGGATCAGGAGCATACCACGTTCGTTACTGATAGGGGTCTTCATTGTTACAAGGTGATGCCATTTGGGTTAAAAAATGCTGGGGCTACTTATCATAGATTGGTGAACAAAAATTTTGCTGATGAGATTGGAAGGAATATGGAAGTGTACATTGATGACATGATGGTGAAAAGTGTGGATGAAGAATTACACTTGGCCGATCTCTAAGAAACTTTTGCTAACTTAATTTGAAACTAAATCCAGAGAAGTGTGTGTTTGGAGTGCAGTCCGGAAAATTCCTGGGGTATATAATAAGCGAGCAAGGGATACAGTCTCATCTGGACCAGCTTAATGCTTTATTCCAAATGGAGCCTCCTTGGAATATTAAAGAAGTACAACGGTTGACTGGGAGGTTGGCTGCTTTAAATCGATTTATCTCGAGGTCTTCGGACAGATGTGCTCCATTTTTTCAAACTTTAAAGGGTGCAAAGGGATTTGACTGGACTTCACAGTGTGATGAGGCCTTCAATGAGATTAAGAAACATTTGTCCTCCCCCAAGACTTTATTTAAGCCTGTTGACGGAGAGCCACTCTTTGTATACTTGGCAGTTTCCAGTTGTGCCCTAAGTGTTGTATTGGTTAGGGAGGTGGATAATTATCCCCGTCTGGTGTATTACATCAGCAAGAGCTTGATAGATGCAGAAAAACGCTATTTAAAGCTCGAAAAATTAGCTTTAGCCTTGGTAATTGCTGCAAGGAAGATGAGGCTTTATTTTCAGGCTCATCCTATTATCGTCCGGACATCCTATCCCTTGAAAAATGTTCTTCAAAAGGCAGACAATTCAAGTAGAATGACTAAGTGGTCAGTGGAGTTGGGGGACTTTTATATTGATTTCGCTCCTCGAACAGCAATCAAAGCCCAGGTTGTGGCTGATTTCTTAGTTGAATTCCACTCGGATAGGGATACAGATCAAACAACTGAGATGAAAGATAAAAAGGTATGGGTCGTCCGGACAGATGGTGGATCAAGTACTATGGGATGTGGTGCACGGGTCTGCTTGACCTCTCTGTATGGTGATAAAATGTACCATGCTATATGCTTTGCTTTCAGGGCTTCTAACAATGAGTCTGAATATGAAGCTGCTATAGCTGGTTTGAAGTTGGCTTTCATTTGTGGAGCCAAAAGGGTCAAGTTGATGAGCGATTCCCAGCTTCTTATCCATCATGCGTAGGGCCAATCCGAAGCTAAAAATGAGCAACTAGTGAAGTGCTTACTTCTTCTTAAAAATGAGGCACTTAAGTTCAAAAGCATCGTTTATGAGCACATACCCCGAACAGAAAATGAACTAGCAGATTCCTTGGCAACCATAGCCTACACTGAATCCTATACTTGGATCCATGTGCTGGAGTGCCTTTCCATTCAACTCGATAAGGGTAAGGAAGAAGAAAGTTTCGATATACAGATAGGACAGCCCCAAGATTGGAGGTTTCCTCTCCTCCAATATCTCTGTGATGGCATCTTGCCTCCGGATAAGTCGATAGCAAGAAAAGTAAAGTACAAGGTTCGTGGTTTCATCATACTAAGAGATGTTCTTTATAAGAAGTCTTACAGTAAACCTCTTTTACGATGTTTGGGGGATGATGAATCTCAAATAGTCCTCTCTGAATTACATGATGGTGAGGGGTCAGCTCACTGTGGATTCAGGGCTCTAACAAGAAAAGTTGTATTGGCTAGCTATTACTGGCCATCTATAATGCAAGATGCTAAGGAGCTGGTGAAAAGGTGTTACCCATGCTAGAGATATAGTAATGAAATTCATGTCCTGCCATCCCTTTAGAGTCAATTTCTGAGCATATACCTTTTGCTCGATGGGGGTTGGATTTGGTGGGACCTCTTCCTATGGCATCCGGAGGACGCATGACAATAATTGTTGCAATTGATTATTTTTCGAAGTGGATTGAAGCAGCCCCATTGGCAGGTATAACATCAAAAGTTGTCATAAAATTCATTTTGTCCAATATCTGTTGCAGATTTTACATCCCAAAGAAGATAACGACAGACAATGGGCCATAGTTCGACAACAAGGAAATGGAGAGTTTTTGTGCCTCTAGAGGTATACAACATTATTTCTCTTCACCTTTCCACCCACAAGCAAATGGTCAGGTTGAAGTGGCTAATAGAACTATACTGTCTGGTTTGAAGAAAAATTTAGAAGGGGCTGCTGGAAAATGGCTTAGTTATTTACAAGAGGTTTTGTGGGCCTACCGAACTACACCTGGGGCTGCAACACAAGAGTCACCTTTTCCTTTGGTATATGGGATGGATGCAGTAGCTCCCATAGAATTGATTCTCCCTTCATTTTGAATTCACAATTTTTCCGAACACGCTAACGAAGTGGCAATCAGAGGTCACTTGGGCTGTTGGGAAGATATGAATATGATAAAATGGAAGTACAACCATCATTCACCTATCAATATCTCCTGCAGTCGGTTTATTCCATGAAGTCAGGAATTGGTTCACAGACAAACAGATAAATGGATCTAAAACATCATTTGCTATCTAGGTTCGCTTACTAGTTACTAACTAAGTCAGGGGTCGGGATATAGTTCTAAAGAATGAATATTTACAAAGCGACTACATAGACCTAAGTTGTATCAAAATCAAATTACCAATAGGATCACATTTCCATACAACAATTACAAATGCATACGATTCCAGAAATTAGCAATAACAAAAACACCGAAGGAAGCGTCTTCAAAAGTTGGTCTGAATTACAATACTTCAAGAACAATATAGATTCATTCGTTCCATTAAGAGCCAATCAAGGCTTTTTTGGTAAGATTTTCTGACGTTAGATTAAAAAATCAGAATCGCCTTATAATTGTAAACTATCATAATTCAACTTAAAACCAGATTTAGCCAAATTTTTAAATCGAGTTCAAATAAACATGAACAAATCAGAGACCAAACAATTTTTTGTACATGTACTAACCTCCAAAGGCGAGGCACGAATGTGAGAAATGGATTTTTGGTTCTTATTAGACTGAGGCTGAAGAGTTGACGAGTTAGGTCGAGAATGAACTCCACCATGAGCATTGGGTCGCCTCGAAGTAAGAGAAATTGACGTACCGATTCTCTCATTGCTCAAGTCTTTAATGTCTAACCAGTCTAAAGCTTCTCCAATATCTGATTCTGACGACCATGAATCGCCTTCCTCGTCTGATGACCATGAATCGGGTGGTATGTCGTCCCCAGCTAGAAGAGGGAGAACCTTAGAGTCACTGATCGGAGCAGATACAGGACCAGTTGGAAGAAAGAAGAGTTAAGGCTCACCTTAGAGCTGCACACTATCAGGGTTTGATGAGAAGCAGGTTTGCTTCCATAATTAAAAGAAGATATTTTCAGCCGGGGGATAAGGTGTTAAGGAAAGTCTTCTTACACACTGAAGAGAAGCTGCTCGGCAAACTAGCCCCAACTTGGGAAGGACCTTATATGGTCATTGAAAGGCTCAAACCTGGAGCATACTGGCTAGAAGACAATGATGGAAGGGTTTTGAATCACCCTTGGAATATTGAGCATCTCCGGATGTACTTGGAGTAGAAGCTATGTAAATATTTACTTGTTTAAAATCCATGTAAATATTTAGGGGCATACTCTTTCCTACCCTGGTGGCACGGGGAGGTTTTAATGAGGTGCCGGGCTTTTTTATAAAATTTGATGCCTTCTTAAAAATTCGAAGTGTTCTTACTTTGTTTCTTGTCACACCATCCGGATTGAATTAAAGGAATGATAACTACTTAAACATTTGTCATCAGAGAGTTTAAACACTCTCGCTTTAGAATATTTATGAAATAACTAAGGGTTGTTTAAACACTAGCCACCAAAATTGAAACAAACTATGAAAGAGCAAGAGTTGTGCAAAATGAAGACATCTATTAAAATAACCGAAGTGCCTTGGCCATCCGAGGACTTTTAATTTTTCAAAACAAATAGGTCTGTCCAAACAAACACCGGGCACGATTACAGAAATGCCTTGGCCTTTCAAGGACTTTAGTTTAATCAAAACACAAAAAAAAAACTGAAACACACACAAGAGATAATTGATATTCTAAGACTGAGCCTTTGAAGATGGCTCAGCCTCACCTGTTTTCTTTTTCTTGAAGTCATCATTCCCCTCACCTGGACTCTCCTCGGTGTTCTCTTCTTCATCGGATGAGGACGCACTGGAGATGTCAAACCTGTCACCCTCAGCCATTGTATGAAAGGGAAGGTCTGGATACTCTACAAAACTCCATAAGTCTCCCAGATTTCTCTTCGGGAACTTCTCGTGAAACAGCAAAACCATGTCCGACTTCACCTTGGCATACATCGTCTCTTGACTGTCTATCACACCGTTGGCATAAGCATCAATCTTGACCTAAATTTTGGCCTCTTGCTCCCTTAGCAGATCAACTTTCTGCTCTGTAGCCTTGGACACTGAGTTCTCGAGCGCCATTTGTCAAGTTATGAATGACTTGGTCCTTGGCCTTCGCCTCCTCTTTTGAAGAGGTGAGATCTTTCTCTAACCCGGACAGCTTTTCCCGGAGGTCTTTGATAGTATCTTCTAAGGTGGCAACCTTTGTGGTCCACCCCTCTTGGCTCTTCTTTAGCTCCTCGTTTTCTCCCTTCAAAATATCAGCATTTTGGGTGGTAGTGAGGAGGTTGTTGGACAGTTTTTCCTTGTCAGAGTTAAGGGAGGTAATGATTGATGCCTGACCTCGTACTTGCTTCACTAGGACCAACACTGGCTGAACGGTACTCAGTATGGAGTGACTTATAGCTTCACTTTCACTTGAAATAGTGAAAGTTTTACCATTAAAGGTAACGGTGTTCGAAGTGCTTGGAGGGAGGTAAGGCCCAGCAAAGTCATCTCTGGGAAGGTTTGCAAAATAGTCACCAAGTCCATCAAGCCCTGTGATGTCAACACCATCGATGCTAATGTCTCCACCTCCAACCTCATCGGTTTGAAAGTCACCAGAGATCTCTTCTGCTCTTGTTGGATCAGTAGAGTCAACAGGAGGGAAGGGCTCCGAAGGCCGGAGAGAAAATTCATCACCCCTGGAGGTCTTTTTCTTCTTGGCCTCCCTGTCCTTGCTTTCTGCTCCCCGTTTCCGGTCTCTTTTAGGAACCCTTGGGGGTTTTGGAGACCTTGCCTCTTCCCTAGCACTCTCATGCTCCACCACTTCTAGCAGAGCAGCATCGATCTAGCTTGGGGCTAACCCCTCTGGGTTTGTTGGAGCAGTCTCCTCCACCTCGGTAGGGTTAGCCTCACCCGCAGACTTCTTGCCTTTCCTTTTTTTTGTCTTTCATCTTACTTGGGGCCTTGGCTTGACCTGGCAAGTACAGTGACCCGTCCGGTGCATGTGTTCTTTTAAGGACTACATCCGGAGGGGCTGGAGTGGTAAGTTCTTCCCATGTCAAGTCTCTCCGGCCAGTGGTGTTCCAAAGATGAGACCTTGCGAAATTGCCTCCGGTAAAGGCGTCATGAAAACACTTACCCCACTTTTTAGCAGCCCAAGTGTTGATCTTGGTGCAAGTGGTCTACCCGGCTTTTAAATAATCATTGAAGTCTTTGGGCAGCTCTGTCAAGAAAAAAGACAGGACCATTCAGTTTAAACAAATTTGATAAAAGTAAAAATGAGAATGCAAGGTAGGATCCTTACGATCACTTCTCCATCTGCTGGTAAGGAGACTCGGGTTGACTCCGGCTTTGATATTCCTCCCATTCTCCCAAGCGTCGCTTACAAACAAGAATTGAGTCCTCCAATTTCTCTCCAACTCAAGCAGATCATCCACTACTTTATAATTATCACCCATGTTGAAGTGATAGAAGGGAATGTGGTGATTCCTGGAGAGGCTGGCCACAGCTGCGACTTCCTCCATTGGTAGAGGAATTCCGGAGAGCCTGGAGGCCATTATGCAGGCCATAAGAGTGTACCAGGTGTTGGGGCTCAGTTGACTAGGGCAAAGTTTGATAAGGTGGAAGCACCTAACTATCTCCGGGTCTAAGGGAAACCTTAGCCCCCAGTTAAAGAGCTTAGTGAAGATGACTATTTCACTAAGCTGGCAGTCCATTGGGGTTTCAGTGTCTATGGGGATTCTTATTTTCAAGTTATCCGGAATCCCCCACTTCGTACGCATCCAGCCCAATTCGGCTGAATGGATGAAAGCATAAGTGATTTTTTGTAAGGCAAGAAGATATTTAACACTAACCTTGTGGAAACAAGGTCCCACTTTTCCTTCAAGGATTTCTGGTAGATCTAGGTGCCTAAGGCGTAGCTTTTCTTTGCCTTTATCCTTCTTGGCAGCAATAGCATCACTGGTTTGTCCGGAGGGTTCAGACTCGAACGGAGCCTCTTCGACAGAATCCTCCATTACTTCCTCCATTACCAAGGAGGGATTCTCAGTTGTTTTTGGGAGGGGGGAGTTAGAAGTTGGTTCAGTCAGGCCTCTGGACTGTTGGGCCTCAATACTTTCCTGGACTTTGGCCTCCAGCTGGGGCTCAGTTGAGGTGGTTTCTCTTCGGAGACTTGAGCTAGTGGCCTCCGGTCCGGACAACCTGTCCTTAGGTACTTTTATGGGTGCCTCTGACCCTGTATTGTTGTCTTTGGCTCCTGATTTTGAAGGGGTGCCTTTGGAAGCCTGCCCTTTAACCAGCCGGCCTCTTCTTCGATCTACCAGTTTGTTGGGAGAGGTATCTGCATCTGACCCCATAGGTATAAATGGGGAAGGCTTTTTGAAGCTGGTAACTGCTAACCCTGGTTCAACAGTGGGTTTTGATTCTTGAACCGATGAGCCTGAGACAATAGGAGAAAGGTTGGTTTGAAGCAATCTCCTCGGTTTGAAACTTCTTGTTGAGGAGGAACCCTGGTCAGGCTCTGTGTTTGAGGTTACTGGTTTGTCGATGGGGGAGGTAGGTAGGCTTGCAGCAATGCGCCTTTCCCTTTCAACTTTTTGTGCTTTTTCTAGCTCTGATAGATTAAGCCACCCGCCTCTGATTAAAGCGTTCCTAGCTGTGAACATAAACAATAAAAAAGAAGAACTTGTGTTTGAGAGAGAAAGCTCTGAAATTTAGCAAAGTAAATGTGAAAATGATGGTGAACCAGTGGAGAAACGATTAATTTATAGTAAACACACAAAAAAGTGTTTTGATACCTAGGAGAATTCGAAAAGATTGCAATGATTAGGGGACGGCGCTGATGTCATCTTCATTTAATGAAGAGGTTGCGTTTTGAAGAAAGTGGGAGCAAAATTCTAGGTGAAAAAACGGCTAAAGTAACGAATCGGAGAGAGATACGTGTCCCATAAACTCTGACAATAAACCGTTTGGTTCTCAAGAACTTTTCCAGTCTGGATTAAGATATAACACTCTTCGAAAAACCTGTCTGGATGCAACTGTCACCAGCTACAGACTGTTTTCTAGGTCTTGTCCAAGATCTTTGAACACTACCTAAAAAAGGGGCTACTGATGAGTCCGGATTCTGTCACCTTGTTTTATGGGAATCGGACAGGGTCAATTCGGACAAAGTCCACTTAACCGGACACGGCAGTTCGGACACCATCATCCATTTGGGCTGTTCGAACAGAACTAAAGTATCTAAAACATAATCACTTCTTGACTAAGCTTCCTGTCCCCCTACTTAGAACTCATGGGTCTTTAAATTCGACCCTGGTCCATTAAGCACGACTCGAAAGCCCATAAAGCCCAAATATAAGGGTATAGATACCCAACCACCAACATTAAATGAGGGTAATGAAAATTAAATACAACCAGGCTGCTTAATTCTCCCTCTACACACTATCCAAACATTAAATATTCACAAACTTCCACGCAACTCTAAACAAAAATTACAAACTTACCCTTAGACGAAAATAAACCACACCAGTTGGTATTTATTTGCATGATAAAATGCGTAATTTTTTAGATACTATTTAATATAAATCTGGTTTATTGTGTAGGTAAATGGAGCATCAACAGTGGTGCAAACAAGGCAAGGCAAAGGGTATTATTAGCCCATTACATAACTTATTTATTGCTACTTATGCCACGTGAGGACTTGATTCAAATAGATTATTTAAACATGTAAACTATCTACTATGAGGGTTGTGGCATAATTCGGAGTTGGAAATGACCGAAGAGGGCCATTTAAAGATGAGAGCCATTGGGGATGCTCCATAGATATAAGGTTGCAAGATCTGATGCAACAGAGGTTGTTAGATCGGAATAGTAGTGGTGTTGGCTTAGTCGTGCCCAGATTTGAAAGGTTAAGGAGACGGAGAGGGCCTCGTCTGCTAAAGTAAAGATGGTGAGGCAAGAGGATGAACTCGTACCAAAGGAGGCCCACGATGGTAGCCATTGTGAGGGCACCAACGGTACTTCTGGAAAAGGTGAAGGCAATGAGATTACTGGGATTTTGAATGTAACGATCCCGACGACTGAGGAGTAGGAAGAGGTGGAGGAGAAGGAAGTTCATCCTTTAAATATAAAAATGTAGTAAGGGATGCAGTACCAATATCGCAGCAAAAGTTAGTACTAGTGGATGAAGATAATGATGATCTGGGGCCGTTGGAGAAGAAGGTTTTGGATGCTCTCTCATTGCTCGAGGGGGCAAGAGAAGAAGGTAAATTTCTCGAGATGTCGATACTAGATAAATTCAAGGTCGACAATGGAGTGAAGGAGCATCCCGAGAATAGGGGTGTGAGGGCGAAGCATGTGATGGTGAGTGAGTTGTCTGCGGATACCCTACTACGAGAAGTGTCGGTCATGAAGGCGGTTCGGTCTGGTGCATCCTTTATCAATATTTTAAGGCCATACGTAGTTCAATTCAAATGATAAGTTTAGACGCTACTCGTGGGTCGCCCGAGACGGGAGAAGACTTGTCAATTGACTCACCTATGTCGCGCCCATCGATGATGATATTGCGCCTACTTAAACGATGCTCGAAGCTGTCTTTCTATGAAAACATATTGATGGTAGAGATACTACAATGGGAGCTCCAACTAGTGATTGAGTTATGTACAAGTTAATTTCATTAGGATACTTAAAGTGGTGTGGGTACTGATTGTCGTGCAATTAATATGTGTAGAGTCATCCCAATCTTATTATATTGCATATCATCATATGTCCCCTGCCGATGCTCAAGCCATGGAAAACTGGCAGCCTGAGGTGCTATTTTTTGGGTCGATGATAGGGCTTACTACCAAGCTGGTCTATTTCAATCATGTCTACGATCCAACAAAGTGGCGATATGACAAGGTATTTTAGGATAATTCCAACCTATAGAAGACGCTGACCGTGGTGGCTGATACGAAAATCGTTTGATGTAAGTAATGCCTTGAGTTAATTGATGGGAAGAAAGTGCAAATTGTGCAAAGCACTAAGTTGTCCAAGCATAATGATGAGTTGATGGCTTATAATGGAGTATTGACGACCCAAAATATCGCGTATGCATAGAGGGTAAAAAAGCTATCAGAGAAAATGGCGTCTCTGACGTTGGAGAATACTAATTTGCGGGTGACGACTCTAGAGGAAAAAACAACAAATAAGCAGTAGAGGAAGGAAATTCAGGAGGAGGCTGAGCAGGATTTGGTGGATCGAAAGAACCATATGATGGATATTGCGATGGGGATGATCGAGAAAAATTGGAAATACACGATCTTGGAATTATAGAAGATGAACCCAGGGATGTCTCTTGGGCCTTTGAGAAAGTTTGTACCCTTAGAAAAGTAGCTGGATCTGGACAGTGATGAGAAAAGAAAAGACGACACTGTGAACGACTAGTGATAAGTGGTTTCTTCTGATACCCTCTCAGTTGTGATAAAAACCAGAATAACCGACGCCCTCAAAGCCATGAGTTGTGAGTGTAGCACCAGGCTCGGTGGGTCCCTTTTTATAACCCATAGGTCTGGTTCATAACCCAATTTGCATTTTGTAGGAGAAATGAGAACATATAACAAACACATGAAAAGGCGAAAAAAGGAAATTGTCATTAATTAATAAAATAATGTACCATATTAAAAAAATCATTCATGCCATGAAAAGGGAAAACGTACACACATCAATGTTATATAGCACGGTGATAAAGTTTTAAGTGGTTAACATTCTAACGGTGCTTGAGAGCCCGACCATTTGAGTCAGCTAGGCGATAGGCGACATGGTGTCTTTTAGCGATGATGGTGTACATACCCTCCTATATGAGGCCTAACTTTCTTGTGGCTTTATCGCCCACTCCTTGGAATATTTTCTTCATTACCAGCTTTCCCTCTCCTAGGGTTCTTAGTCTGAGCTTACAGTTGAAACAATTCTCCATAAGACTTTTGTAATGCTCGACATGTAGTCGGGCTTTATCTCGTTGCTCCTCGATTAAATCTATACTTACGGTGCAGTCGGTATCGTTTGTGAGCTCCAAGTAATTAACCATCCTATGGTTGGGGATGATAACTTCTGTTGGGACAACCACTTCCAAACTGTAAACTAACGTAAACGGGGTATCACTTGTGGCCGATCCCGGAGTGATTTGATAATTCCCTAATACTTCAGTTAACCGACCTGAACATTTGCCTTTTATGCCTTCTAGTTTTTTTATGTCATTCAAGATGAATCGGTTTATTACATCGAATTTCTCGTTTCTTGGGGATGGTAAACGGTAGAAAAGTGATGACCGATTTTATAGCGTCTGCAGAATGTCGTGAGTATGAAATTTAGGAATTGCGGGTCGTTATCTGTCATGAGGATACGTAGGATGCTAAAACGGGTGAGGATCTGGTGATGCATGAAATTTCATATTTTTTGCGCTTTCGTCTGGTCAAGGGTTTTAGCCTCGATCGACTTCATGAAGTAATCAACAGCGACTACGAAGTACTAACGCTTCTCAAAGTCCAGAGTTAGTGGTCTGACCAAGTCGATCCTCCATTTATTAAAAGGGCATGGAGTTGGATTGTAGCTTATAGGATTTTTTGGTAGATGACTGGTGTTAGCATATCATTGGCATTGACGGCATCCTTGCAATATGCACTCGGCGTTTGTGGCCAGATTAGGCCAATAGTATCATGATTTTCCTATATGTAAATCATGTAGAAAAGTAGAAGCTTCGTCATGATTGAGGCACCTCGACATAGGTCTCGTAGCATACTTTCGGTACATCATACCATCTAGCATGATGTATTATGCAGCTCGTAGTTGCAAAGCCCTTGCTGCTGCATTTTCTTTAGGTAGAGTGCTATCATGCAAGTACATTAGGTATGATGGTCTTTAGTCGGTCGTTGATTCCACTATACAAATATGGGAATCATATTCTAAAATTCCAGGTGTGGGGCTTGCTGCAAAAAGACGAGCGGGATGTCATCAGAAGCGGCGGTATTGGCTAAGGTGTCAGCAGCTGAGTTGTTAACGCACGATACTTAGTCATAAATGACTCGCTAAAACTTGGTTTCCCACTCTTTCAGGGCTGCAAGAAAATTATTGGTTGCGTCTTATTTTGTGTCGTAAAGGCCTTTCACCTGGTTCACCACAAGTTGGGAGTCAAATCCGACTCATATTGCATGTGCCCCACATATATGGGCCAACTTCATACCCTTTACCATAGTCTCATATTCAGCCGCATTATTTTGTGACAGGGAAGCCAAACCTGATGACTTGTTGGATCTCGTCACGCATAGACATTTTCATAACGATACATGCTCCACCTTAAGTGGGGCTTCATTCCCCAGGGGCTCTACCACGCTGTTCTCGCCTCGTGATGTGGAGATTTTGTTAATGAAATTAGAGATGGATTGAACTTTGATTGCAGTACGAGTCTTATACTTGATTTCGTACTCACCTAGCTCCATAAACCATCTCGTTAGTCGTCAATATATTGGGTCTTTGCAATACATACATTAAGGGGAAAAAAGGTATGCACGATGATAGTATGACTTAAGAAATATGGTCGTATCTTACATATCGCCACTACCAAACCAAGGGCCAGTTTTTCCAAATTAAAATAACGGGTTCCGCCTCGATTAAAGTTTTGTTGGTGTAGTGAATTGGTTTTTGCATGCCCTCCTGCTCCTAAACTAACACCCCACTAATTGAATAAGCGGAAACCAAAAGATAGAGGAAGATGGGTTCACCAGGGTGGGCCCAGATAGAATCTCTAGTGATGTAAGGTATTTTTTAAGCACGTTGAATGCTTCACTGCACAATTCGTCTCAAGCGAAAATAATTCCTACCCTGAAGGACCTCAAAGAAAGGATGCCTTTTATATAATGCTCGAGAAATAAAACGCGACAATGTCCTCAGGCACCCCATTAAAAACTACACTTCCTTGATGTTTTTGGGGGGTTCCATCTGTAGTAATTCTCTTAATTGACTTGGGTCAACTTTTATTCCATTCTTGCTGGTGCCATAACCATGGAATTTACCGTTTCGAACACCAAAGGAACACTTCACATGATTTTGCTTAATGTTAAATTGTTTCAAGGTGGTGAATATAATTCTGCTCAGTACCTGGAGTTGGTGATCCCATGTGGTGTTTTTAAAGAGCATGTCATTTATATATACCCCCGTATCATTACCAAGCTAGTTCTCAAAAATCAAATTGACCAAGCGTTGGTATGCGGAACCTGCATTCTTAAGACCAAAAAACATAACGGTGTAGCAGTAGATCCCTATCTTGGTCTGAAATATAGTGTGATATTCATCCTTGGGGTGCATCCGGATCGGATTGTAGCCCGAGTATGCGTCCAGAAATGACAGGTACTCACAGCCTGAGGTCGAGTCCACAAGTTGGTCAATACGAGGGAGCGAGAATGCATCATTGGGGTAGGCTTGGTCGAGGTCGTTGAAGTCTACACATATGAATCATTCTCTATCCTTCTTATTAACTAAGACTGGTTTTGCTACCCATACCGGGTACTTGGCTTTGCGAATATGCCCAAGCCTTGTGAGCTTATCTACTTCCCTGGTAATAGCTTCAGCCTTCTCTGCTGAGAATGATCATCATTTTTTGTGGATCGGATTAGCTCGTCTGTCGATAGCTAGATCATACAATAAAACCAAGGGGTCGACCCCTGATACATCGCTAGCACTTCATGCGAAAATATCTATATTCTGTCATAATAAAGTAATTAAAGAATTTTCAAAAATTAGGGTCAATTTCGTTACCGATTCGAAGAATGCAGCACTCTGGCATGTCTTCTACACTAGCTCAGCATGATAATCCCCACCGAATTGTAGACGGGATACTTGACGCATTGTCAAAAAATTCACAAAATAACCTCAATTTGGTGTAGTTATGGCTTACCAATGATGGTGTGATAAGAGTTGGGGGTGTCCGAGATCATAAAAAATGTGTTGAGTTATTTTTTGGTATTGTCATATCCAACCTTTACCATTAGTTTGACCTCTTCTACGCATTAGGATGACTTATCCTCACACCTTACCAATGATTGGTATGAAGAGACCTTTCATAATTTTATCATGGTACGCCTTTAATATTATATTTGCCCAACTTCCTCCATCAACCGGTAACTTGGTTACCATCACCCCACATATATCTAAATTAATTATAAGGAGGGTCCACATGGGGTGTCACGATCCCCGCATATCATCGTTGTAGAAAGTAAAATGACCAACGGGGTCGTAGTAATTATCGTAAGAAGATCCCCTCAACGATGTATACTTCATGGTCCAATTTAAGCCGTTTTCTAGAGGTTGGATAGTCACTCATCAAGTTTCCCCCTCCGAAGATCGTAAAAACCCATTTTTGGGTGCCCTTGTCTCCCCTCTTATCCTACAATTGAACGTCAAGGATCTCAGGCTAATCGTCGACCTTTATTTCTTCTTAGTGGTCGTTCTTTTGTTGCTTGATGA
Source organism: Limnanthes douglasii subsp. nivea (assembly GCA_036936605.1). Taxonomy (NCBI): domain Eukaryota; kingdom Viridiplantae; phylum Streptophyta; class Magnoliopsida; order Brassicales; family Limnanthaceae; genus Limnanthes; species Limnanthes douglasii. The sequence goes on from JAUPFV010000004.1 coordinate 102,156,978, forward strand.
ATTGCACAAGTTCCTCATTGTCGATGAGCCTTTAAATTTCTATTTAAACTTCCAATATCCATCGGTAGGGTGACCTTATTCATTATGATATGAGCAAAAATTGTGATTCGATAACCGGCAGCACTCATGTTACACGGAGGCTAGTATCGACTACATATTTTCATCTTGTTGTAAATTACTAATATTGTCCTTATGAGTGGCGTGAACCAGCGTGTTGGGTTGTCACAATAGGCCACCTTGCGGCTCCTTGAGCTCTTTGGACCATTTCGATGCACCCTATTATCAACCTTACGGCGCTCCGATGATGCTCATTTATTGTTCTGCTGCGTTCTATTAGGCGTGTTGCCTCACTGGGCATCGTTCACTAGGATAAACTGGTCCACTCTGGATAAGAGATCTCCCATATTTGGGTCCCCATTACCGTCGTAGGCCTCCATCTTGAATGGTTTAAATTTACAGGGAGCTCGGCTTCTAAAAAGATCCACAAAAAAGGGATTATCTGAGGATGTATGATGGCATCTTTGGGCAAACATGATCGTACTATATAGCGTTGTTTTCCTTTGATCGCTTGGGTGCTGCATGGCCCATCTCACGAGTTTGTCCGCGATATCGGATCATTTTTCCACTTTTTTTCTCCTCGCCTTCGTTGGGCTCTGCTCGCTATGAAGACTTTCCCCTCGGTTCACTTTGCTAGCCTATGTGTCTGATCGCTTCTCTTCGTGGCTACCACTTTGTACCCTTGTAATTAAAGCTTGCAATGCGTCATTCATTTTGTTTAATGTATAGGGGTGAGCAAAAACCGAAAAAAACCGAACCGATCGACCAAACCAAACCAAAATTTGTCGGTTTGGTCGGTCTAAAAATAAGAATATTCGGTTTTGGTTTTAAAATTTCAAATCGAAATAAATTCGGTCGGTTTTCGGTTTTTTGGAAAGAGGAACCGAATATAACAGAAACCGACCGAACTTATATATAGTTTTATACCACTTCTATAACCAATCAATCATTTGTCCTAGTGGTCCTATATGAATATTTAAACTACTTGTGGCATGGGGGGCCTTTTTAAGTCGTAAATTTAAATTTAAATTTAAATTCTTAAACTAAAAAAATAATTCGAAAAAAACTGGATCGAACCGCACCGAACCGCACCGACCAAACGGACCGAACCACACCTCTGTTAAAACCGAAGAACCGAACGAAACCGAAAAAAATCGATTTTTTTTATTACTAAATCGGTTTAATATATACAAACCGAATTATTTTGGTTCAGTTTAAAAATTTATTAAAAAACTGACTGAACCGACCGAATCTCACCCCTACTAATGTAGCTCTAGCCTTTTTATTCTTGGTTTCTTTCAACTAGCCTGCTTTTTGTTGTTCCTTGTACATCTCATTGATCTACGATTCCAGATGATGAACTACAAAGGTGGTTATCAGAATACCTTGGTTAGCAGCAAGCTCGAGTTGAGCGGGTGCACTGTTTTTGCCGACGGGGTCAGTATTCGGACCTCCGCTAGTGGGTCGTGGATCTCTTAGTGCAAGTACTCTGTTGGAGGCCATGGCTGGGTGAGTTATAGTTAGGTTATCTAGTTGAATAATTTCAGGGTTAGGCGTGGAAGTTTTTCTACGGTCAGTGGCGGATCCAGGAATAAAATTTAAGGTATGCCTAAAGATGTTATGGAAAATTTCATTAAAATATAAATATTTGAGTATTGCATAATAAAAATATGTAAATATTCTAGTTGTAATTCAAAATGAAAATATATTCTAATCCAAAAGTAAATGCATTCTTCTCTTACTCATGCTTTGAAAGCGTTGGATAATATCTAGATCATCAACCGTAGAAAACATTTCTTTCTCCACAGATGTCACTGAACAATCATTAAACCGTGAATCGTGAATTGACGATTCTATTTCTCAACTCATTCTTCACCAATTTCATACGAGAAAATACTCGCTCAAAACTTGCGGTAGCAACCGATAAGGACAAAACTCGCTTCAAAAGTCTGTACACAAATCCAAATATCTAGTGTTTTTTGTACAAATAAAAGTCTTACATAGATCCGAGATAATTTTATTATAGAAAGGAAAACTAGGGTTTGAAAATTCCCAATTTTTTTGGTGATTTGTTAAATTAAAAATTGAAGTAAAACCAAATGGAAATTTTTATTGCTTTGTTGAATGAAAATCGAAGTAAACTTCAACTAAGGAAAAATCTTACAATTTAGCAGGTGGACAAGATATTACAGTAACCATCTGCAAATATTCGTGTTCATTAATCATTAACCTGCAATGAAATATGCAATCAATTTGGAATGAATGATTAAAAACCATGCATATCATATAATTTTATTATAGAAAGGAAAACTAGGGTTTAAAAATCCCCAATTTTTTCAATGATTTGTTGAATCAAAGTTAAAGTAAGTTTGAAAATCCCCAATTTTTCAATGATTTGTTGAATCAAAGTTGAAGTAAAACCCAATATCAAATTTTACTTCTTTGTAAATCGAAGTAAACTCCAATGGAAAATTCATTAACTGAATCAACTTAATATTTTATTTCTATAGTTTTATGTTGCTTTTATTTGAGAGAAGTTGGGAAATAGAAAGTAAAAGAATGTAAAGAAGTGAAATAAAAGAATTTAAAGAAGTGAAGCTTTTATTTGAGAGAAGTTGGAAAATATAGTAAAAATAAAAAGTAAAAGAATATAAAGAAGAAGTGAAATAAAAAAGTGAAATAAAAGAATTTAAAGAAAAATAGAAAGTAAAAGATTGTAAAGAAGTGAAATAAAATAATTTAAAGAAGTTAAGCTTTTATTTGAGAGAAGTTGAGAAATATAGTAAAAATAAAAAGTAAAAGAATTATACAAGAAGTGGGTATCCAATAGGTGTTGAACCCAAGACCTCAAGTATACTACTTGAGAAGTTAACCCCTATACTAAACTTATTTTTTTAATTTAGGGTTGTCCCGGGCATACCTATCTCCCCCCTAAATCCGCCCCTGCCTACGGTACTTCATTTCTGATCCCAGATCTAGTTAACACAATTAGAATAGATTTATGTGCTTCTTCGTGACTATCAGTTCCCACAGACGATGCCATATATTGATGTGTTTCTAGATGAGTGGGTAATTCAAATTGATTAGGGTTCAAGAAGTTTGGGTTGTGGAGCGGTGTTTTAGTTAGTAGCTTTAGTATGAGAAGCAATGTATCAAGCAATACATTTTTGCTTCAGATCATCTAACAATGAGGCATAATATGAAATGAATTTGGAAGGGTTACGGCTTGCACAAATCTGTGATGCCAAGAAAGTTCTTCTGATAAGTGATTCGCAGCTTCTTATCAATCATGCATCAAGTTAGGCCAAAGAAATGAAACATCATTTGGTAAAGTACCTAAAGATGTTAAAGAAATTTACAATCTTCTTCCATTGTGTTAACTATGAGCATGTTCACCGAGCAGAAAATTTTATAGATGATTCTCTAAAATCTATCGCATACACCGAATGGTATCCATGGATACTTGAGCAAGATCATCCGTTGATAGTGCATGCTTCCAAGCAGAAATTAAACACAAAAGAAACGTTCTAAATTTTGAAAAGCTTGGATAAAGATTGTAGTCATGAGTTTAAAATATTTCTAATCATAGGGACCTTGCTCGTAGATAAAGCGTTAGATAAAAGGATGAGATTCAATACACATGATTTTATAGTATTCAAAAGTATGATGCCTTGAAACTAATGAATCACAAATGATGTTATCTGAATTGTATGACAGAGAAAATTCGACTCATTATGGTTTAAAAAATTGACAAGTATTTTACTGGCCGGATATTATTAGCTTTCCATCATGGTTGATGTTAAATAACTAGTTAGATGGTGCGATACCTGCCAGCGATTTGAGATTGTGATACATGTACCATGAGTACCGCTTGAATCAATTTCCAAAGCATTACCTTTTGACATATGGGGCATACTTAGTTGGGTCGTTACATATGTCTTTCTAGTGACGTCAAACCATCATAATAGTTGTTGATTATTTCTCTAAGTGGGTGGAGTTCCAAGAACAATCATAACAAACAATGGCTTCGGGTTTGAGAACAAGGACATAAATGTTTTATGTTCTTTCTGAGGTATTTGACATTGCTTGATGAGTAAGTAGAAGTAACAAATAAAACTATCCTTGATGGCTTAAAACAAATTAGAGGGGGTCGTCGAAAAGTGTCCAAATTATTTACAAGAAGTATTGTGGGCTTACCAAACTATATCATGATCGGTGACCCCATAATCACTTTTTATGTTGGTTTATGGGATAGATGCATTAGCCTTAAGCCGAATGAATCATCTATTCTTTCAGAATAGAAAACTACTCTGAGGTGGGTACGATGAAGGCCGAAGGGCCGAATTTGTCTTAATTGAGGAAAAAAGAACGAATGCGCATTTGAGATCCCTTGATTATCATACACTAATGAGAAGCATGTACGCATCCCAAATTTTACGGATAGAATTCAAGATGAGGGACCAAGTACTAAAGATAAAAGGTTGGACAAGTTAAGTAAAAATTTAAAAAGGCCTTATTTTGTTACCGAAATGGTTAAACCTGGAACTTACTGATTGGAATACTAAGTAAGCCACTTCAGTACCCTTGGAACATTGAGAACTTGAGGTTGTATCTAGAATGACTATAAAAATATGTATAAATATTCTTAATTTGCGATGTAATGTCCGCTAGCATGCTCTTTCCTACCGTGGTAGCACGAGAAGGTTTTAATGAGGTGTTTACATAGCTGTCTACTATAAATCTTTTTGTCTTCTATATTCTTGTCTCATTGTCAATCAATCTTGATATTTCTGACCCAAAATTTAAAAAAAAAAGGTTCCAACACTAGTTGGTCACATTTAAAAGGTTCCACCACTCGTTGATCACATTAGAAGGCTTCAACACTAGTTAGTCATATTTAAAAGGTTCCAACATTAGTTGGTCATTTTCGAAGAATACTTCAGTGAATGGTTGGGGATTGATCACCCTCAACTAGGAAGATTCCAAAAACATAATTTCAAATAATAAAATTTATATGGTATCTAGAAACACATGTAAAAATATTTAAAAACCTTGATAAGACTTAAGGTTTCAAACCTTGGATATGAAGAACACCAAGATGTATTACAAGAATAATGTCACATACACATTAATCGAAGAAAATGAATAACATGAATAAACGCATCACAACCAAAGAGAGAAATATCGATTAACTATTGGAAGTAGATAAAAAATAAGATACGAAGACATGAAAATGGTATTATCTGGGAAATTAATCAATATATGTTGTTTCGTTATTTTCATTAAGCTTTCTTTTTTCTTTTTTTTTAAATCTAGCTTTCTTATAATTTTAACTTTTCTATATTATCGTATTTTCACGTTCATATCTTATATAATACCATATTTCAGTATAATTTTTCTATATTATCGTTGTAACCATTTGTTTTATTAAGAAGTTATTTAAAAAAAAATTACTTAGTGAGTAATGTTTTTTAAAGTATTAAATTAATGACTATAAAAAATAGCCATATGTAACTGTAAAATATTGAACCGATAGCAATTTTCGGACTCAGCTCGCAACATATGTAACATTAATTGGGAGGAGAGTGCGAAAGAAGGAAAATAATTTGATAGTAAAAATGGACCAAAACATTATTATCTCACTCATGTCATGATATAGTATTCATTAGTCGCAGACCGAGTACAAACAAATGCAAATTGTTTTACTATAAAAAATAGAGCAGGGGTTATTGTCGCATAAGCTTGCGACATAGTATTATTAGTCGTTTGGAATTATGGTTTTGGGTAGTTGCTATATAAAGCATCATATACCCTAATAGAACTTTGAGGTTATTACTCTGAGTCTCTTTTATCTTTATAAACTAGGGTTAGGGTTTTATCTATTGTTTTTGTTTCTCTTTTTGATTGTTTTTGCATCCGTCAATTTTGTTTCGACTATCCGCCTATATTAACCGACCTGGAGACTGCCCACCCATGAACGTTTCTTATGTTTTTATTTGGGTGCACTATATTTGCGAACACTAGTCAGAAGAACGTAAAAGCTATCTACCTCTATGATTTGGAGAACGTGGAATATGGGTTGTGAGATATATCATAGGGGGTTATTGCATTGCCTTTCTTTTTCCATGCTTTGGTGGATGCTTCAAAACATTCGATGTACAACCTATATGGGTTTGTAGCCATGTTAGAATACTGGATATACGATCACTTCCCAGCTTTGAAACCTACACAAAACCTAAATTATTTCAGGAGGAGTTCAAGGATTATTAGTTGGCTACCAAATAGCCTTATTAGAGGGAACATGCGCCCTAAATCCATAATACGCTTACTTCTCTCAGATCAGAAAGAGAAAAATGTAAGCAACCAAATTTATACTTAATATATGTTTTACTTATCATATTTTTCTAATTCAATATTTTACATTTTTTGTTACATGGGTCGTGTTCGAGCCGTACGAGCACATGAGAGCTCAATTCCCCATCTAGGAGATCCGTCTACTAAATTATCTGATCCAAATGATGAGCATGGTTGATTGATACATGCATGATAGAGTGATACACGAGTTTGGAAAAATTCAGGATGAGCAAGCACCTTTATTTTTACCGAAGGCTACCAATAAAAATGAGGATTTGTCTCGTTACACCTGGCGTGAGGATGCTTGGTTAGATTGGCTTCAACACCTACTTCATGAGGATCACTTGACTGTTACCATTACTACATATTGGGAAATCCGTGACGACCATGTATCATGATTATATTGGTTAATATGGATAGTACGTTATTAGTCCACGTATGTGGTTCAACGATAATAGACCTTTGAGGCAGTTCAATCACTGAAAACCATGCATGATAGAGAAGATTTGGACGGTTGACTGATATTCAGACGACAAGTTTTGCAGCTATTTTCTTCCTAGCTCGTTGTTTTACTTATCCTAAGTTTTTTTGCTATACTTGGTTGACTTATGTTTACATTTATATTTATGTTTTTCATCGTATCAGACAATGGATGATTTGAAATTGTACTATCTTATTATGCTTAGTTATAGTTTATTCGGACACTTATGTTTTATTATATTATCCATTACGAACCTTTAAAACTTATACTAAAACTTAGACTAAAAATAGGTCTAAAAACTAGATTGAAACTTATATTAAACGCTATATTAAAACTAAAACTTAGATTACAAGTAAACCTAACACTTATGCTAAAACCTATACTAAAACTAAGCCTAAAACATACAATTTCTTAAACAATTAATTTTGAAAATATTAAATTTGAAAAAATTATAAGTATAATGCATCGTAGGTGATAAGTCGTGTGCACTCATGGTGCACGCTACTCAGCACCCATGGTACATATGGGTAGCATCATCGATGTAATAGGCCCCAGACCGATAAGACAATGTACAGATGGTGATGCATCGTTATATTCATCGGTGAAGGTGAGCCACACCCATGGTGTAATGCACCGATTGTGCACAATGGTACGGTCGGTGTTGCAACACTATTGGTGCCCAGTCGTGTGCATCAATAGTGCATCACGTTGTGCACCGGTTGTGCACCATGTTATGCACCCATAGTACACTAAATTGGCACATGATTATGCACCGATGGGGTGCCCTCCTCCATACCGTTGGTACAAAAGAGGTTGCACTCATGGTGCAAACGTTTTGACTAAAAAATCCTACCTAAGAATCGTCGCCCAAGAAAACTCCCACTTAAAAAAGTATTGCCCAAAAAAGTCATGCTCAAATTAACCCACCAATTTTAGAAGTACTCCTTTATAAAAATCTATCGACTCACATGATTTTAAACACACAATTTCAACTACATACTTATAACTTGCATTCATATGGAATGGAGTGTGCTTAAAGATGCTCATCTACTCAAAATTGTCAAACATGTGAAGTTTACTAGGTTTCATGAGAATACCGAACGACTTTTAAACAAAGTGTTATGTAAGATATACTTCTTGTACGGCTGCATGTATCGGGAAAAAACAATGTCGTCCCCACGTAGTCGTGAATAAGTAACTACAAGGTACGGGTTAATTACAAGTGAACCAATGTATCTTGTATTTGACCTTCCATGGAAAATTAGGAATGAAGTTGTGTCTAACTCTTTTGATTCTAAAGTGACTGATTATTTTAGCAAAGAGATGTTACAATATGTGAATGATCAAATCGTTGAAAAATGGAAGCAATATAAAGTGCTACTTATAAGAAGGCTATGGTTTCGAATAATTTCAAATCTTATGCGGGAAATCTTATGTAACATTACGTTATCCTTGTTTATGTAACAAATGAGAAAATCTTATGAAACTTTAAGATATCCTTGTTATCGCACAAATGAAAATTTTATCGGTTATATCGTGTTTAACATCAAAATGCATAAACTTTCTCAAAAGCTTTGGCACTTTCTAATTCAATAAGAAAGAGTTATAAAGTTGTGTTGGAAACCTTACCTCGGATTTGGTCGAACACTTTGTCTCTAAATTTATGTTATGTTATATAATAACTATTTTCAAATGAAGATATAATTGCACAATATTGGAGTTCAACAAGTGACTGCACCCTGCCACAAAATAACTCAGAGTTAAGCTTGTTCGTACGTAGGTAATGCTTTAGTTTAGAATGAGCGCTCTTGACCCAATTAGTTGTGACATGTCCCAAATGCATGAACTTGTTTGTTTTCTGAACCATAAAATTTATCAGTGTATTTGTCAAGCCAAGACTTGTCAGTGTACTTTATTGCAAAAGGATAGTTTTGTAGTCACGTTGTATCTCACTTCTAGCGTGATCGAATTCATTTTTTGATGCCGCATACGCTATCTTTTTCCATACATACACAAACAATGCATGATCTACTTTATCACTAAAATAATTTGTGTATTCTCTTGAACATGTTGGTTTATGTGCCATCAACAAGAATGTGTGTTGTCTTCGGGACTACTAGTTCTAGAATGTTGATCAATGCCAAGTCTCTATCCATCAAAATCACGAACGATTCTTCAATTGCGTGAGCTAAAATCAATAACTGCAAACATTCTAATATACATTTGAAATTGTTTAATTTCTTCCCGTACATAAATGCAAAAGCAACACAATAAGTCAAACCACTAGATGTCACACATATGATCTTAAACAACGGCATCTCATACTTATTATCTTATAAGTGTTATCCATGATCAACACTATTGGAAATTTACGTAACAGATCAACATTAACTTGATGTGGAAAAAATATATATTGTTAATGATACAAGCATCATTTTTGCTAGATTTATGCTATTCGTAATGATTATGCCTCTTGAGTTCTCCAAATAATAATTACAACTATGACCTGTCAGCTTCATTTGACATCCGATTTTTCTACCTACCATTATAGATTGTGCACATGAAAGAAACATTATCTTCATTTAACTTTTTAACTTCGTTTAATATGTCTCTATGACAAGTCATCATAACGGTCGAATATTCTACTAATTCCATCTATTTTTCATTCAAACGGTTTGCGTATAAATGACCGTCTAAGTGTTTCAAATTTTCATGGTTGTGAATCCCAATAAAAACCTCTAAGGACCATTAATCCTGAGTTATCATGGTGCCTTTAAGCTCAAAGGGACAACCAATTTTTTCATTCCCGTTGACTTTCTTTAACAATCATTTTTAGGCATCACTCGATTATACTTTCCCAATCTCTCGTAGTCAATGAATATTCAAGGATTCTTTCTACTATCTGTCTAATCGTGACGTTTTATGCTGATACGCAAACCGTTATATCTTCTGGCCTTCTTGACGCACTTAACCAATCCTTCTTGCGTATAATACTCAGTTGTGAGAAATATACGAGTGCAGTCAGTATTGAAAGATTCCACTAATCCATCCGTATAATCCGCTATATAAATATCGAAATCCAAATTACAAGTCAAAATTAATAAATATACATAAATCACTAAAATAGGTAGAAAAAAGGGTTTGGACCAATGCAAAAACCTCATAAGGCCACCAGTTTTATGGTCACGCACTACTGGTGCAGGGGTCCCTAAACCACCGGTACGAAGGTCTTTAAACCGGTGGTGCATAATGGTTAGAACCAGTGCTGATGCATCTACGCATTACCGATTCTAGCCCATTTATATCGGGTGTGTAGGTGCGCCACCACTAGAAATATTTTTAAAATAAAATTATGAAACCCTTTACCTTTTCCGACAAACGAAGATTCTCCTCTACCTCTAATGAATGTAGCTCCTTCAAGCTAATCTCGTCTTCTGATTGATTCATATCTAAGCTTGATTTTTAAAATAATTTGAGAAAAAATTAAAGAACAAATTTGAATGTTGATGATAAAAGTTTAAATATGGATGAAGAAGGTTTGAATGTTGAACAAGTTTGTGTAAAAAATCACAAATGGTAGTAAAAAAAATTAATTTAGAACTTCAAAGTGTTTTTTATGGATGTGGTTAGTAAATTAGGTTCATTTTGAATTTGAGTAAGAATATGATACACTTAGTGTTTTTTCCATTAAATATAGTTTCGTAAATAAATTAAATTTAGAAGTAAATTTGTTAGTAAAAAAGTCAAACATTTGTCAAAAGTGATTGTTGGGTAAGGATAGATGCGTTTTAAGTGATTTTAACCTGACCTGTATTATGTTGTTTACGTTCACTAATAAAATAAAGTTTGATTGAACCTCGTTTTGACATATAAATTTATTATGTTAACGAATAATTTTAAACGATTTTTCGTGAATATAACATGCATGGTATGTCAATATCACATTAGCAAAAATAATATTGTTAATATGAAAAAGTACAAGAAAAATAAGACATTGAAATATTTGGGAGGAATGGCTGATTTTTTTTATTCTCTAAAAAATAGAGGAAGTGAAAATTGGTGGTTTATGTTAATATTGATTATGTTAGCGATCTAATAGAGATAAAAAGCTAGCTTTTCTGTGATGATGTCGTTGTTCGAAAATTTATCTATCTAGTAACTTCATCACCGCGACGGTCATCTACCTTCATGAAAAGTTGAAGTTAATATATATATATATATATATATATATATATATATATATATATATATATATATATATATATATATATATGATAATTTGTATTATGATTGTAGTAGAAACTATTACACCATTAACTGGAAGAAGATGTTCAGTTATTTCTTAATTATTATTATGTGAGGTACCTTCAGTTTTTACTTCACAAGAGGAACCCTACATTCAAATCAAGAAATAATATGCTAGTGGTCTCACTTGTTATATATTATTAACACCAATTACATCTACATCTACAATCACTTGAATTCCCTCAACATGTGGCGTCTTATGTGAGAATTGAAGTTGAAAAGTCTTGTTTGTATATTTTCATTACTATTTATTAATTACATAATTACATTTGATTCGTTAATGCAACGTGGCGATACATTATTCGTTAGAAGTCATTAAGAAAACTAAATAGACTTAATTGACAAAAAATCTATTATGATAAAATATACATATATGTTAAAAAAAATAAGAAAAGTGTGATACTATGTACAATAATCTCCATTATAAATTATATCTAATCATTTTTGTATATAAGTTATTCACAAACATAGATTAACACATAATGATGACAAGTTAAATAACATTTTCATATATATATATATATATATATATATATAATTGTTATAGATATAAATATGAGGTTTCGGCTATATGCATCCTCATTTTTGTTAGATATTGTTAATTTTAGAACTTTTTTCTTCTATGTGATTTTATAATTTCTCATTTGTATCCTACCAAATTTACAAATGGATATCTGTCATTCGCTTAAATAACTCATTTAACCCAAAGATTTAATCAAACCAGTTTATCCAACCAAAATGATTTTCAACATGTTTCTACCAAAAAAATCAAAAAAACATATAAAAGTATTTTGTCTTAAATATTTTTAATAGAAAGTAAAAGATGTGAGTTAAACCTAAAAAAATCAAACAAACTACAATGAAATTATAAACTACTCTTTAGCGTGAATTTAATAATTATTTTAACAAAGGTTAAAAATTGAAAACCCTAAAACTAGGTTAATAACTATGGATTTTGACCCAATAGATCAAGATGCAAATTATTATTTCAACTATTTTGCTCGAAATATTTAGTGTTATAAAAAGTACATAATTTCGACCCGATAAGTCAAAATTAGGTATTAGAAGATAATATATATTCAACCATTCGACTGAATGAAGCGTAATCTAAAAACACTCGTTTTCAATATCTGAGCTGACATGTTGAACCAACTTCTAATTTTGGCTTCACGGTCAAAATCGTATACAATTCTGAAGCATCCGATTTCGACCCCCTGTGTCGATATGAGATGTAAACTAGATATTTTTATAATATTCAATTAAAAGTATTATTCTCTTCTTTATTTTGACCTAACAAGTCAGAAAATACTGTTTTATTGAGTTTTTGGGTTATTTGTTTGGAGTTGTAATATAAGTTTTAACGATTATTTCAATTGTCAAACTTTGAAGGTGATCAATTTAAAAAAATATAATAATATGTAATTATATAATATCACGCATCCATTTTTATGAATCACGCACATTATACTAGATCGTACCTTCAAAAATGGATAGATGCACAAATCGAGAATTATGATACATGTTAGCTAAAAGTTTTTACAACGAAAGAAAAAAATAGAAGATCACAAATATTATTTTTTACATGCGAGAAATCCAGTAAATATAAACAATAGCATACTAAATATAATGTTAAGAGAATATCCATGAGAACAAAAATATAATTTTCCTTTTATATATAAATCGTAATCATACAGTTACAAACTTTTTTGAATGATTGAAAAAAGAAAAAACAAGATCTTTTCAGAATTGTCACTGCCTGATGTCCGTTATCAGGGCATTTTAGTCGGTTTGAGAAAATATAAAACCCAATAATGTATTCAACTTAGGTATTATTTATAATTTGAAACATAAACATTAGGCGTTGGAGATGTGTGGTCAATTGCACATGGACTTTTTATTGGAAAAAAGAAGAAAACAACAATGTCAAATAACATTAGACGATATCTGCTGGGTACAAAGTTATCACATAACTATTTTCGTACACACGAAATCCATCGACTTATTAAGAATATTCCTACAAGTTTTAATTATGGATAAGACATATAATAATACTGAATTTTAAATTATATTATTTGAAATTGTCGGAGTTACGTAACAAATATAACATTTTGCATTTTATTCGTTTTTATGGGTGTTGAAAAGTTGGTGAACTAAATTTAGGTGTTGCTTCGACTTATGTTGTTCATGAAAAAAATAGGTGCATATTATCAAATGTTATGGTAAAGAATAATTAATTTGCGTTGATGAGAGTAATCGACAAGAATATAAACACAATACACTTGTGATGTAAGTGGTACATAAATAGAAATATTATAGCAAATATGAAAAAGTATATGTTAAAATAAATGTGTTTAACTAGTTTTTTATTGTTGGAAATACAGTATTGCATTCGACAACTGATTTTGAGTTGTAGTCAAACATAACAAACATGAAGAAGATGTGTAAGCTGCTGAAACATCTTGGTTCAAATCATACAATCAAAAGATTTATATATACACACACTAAATTTGTAAAACACTACAAAAATGTGACAACTAATCAACAAGCTTATTCATAATTATGTATTAAATTTAGAATAATTTACATAACGTAATCGAACTAATGGTGCGCATTCATTATTAACGATTTATTGGGATGAGTTAATTAAACTTCAAACTATTATGTGAGAAACTATATGTTTTTATTGGTATCTAATACACGAAGATAAAAGCATCGTTTAAGGATTGTAAGGTGATATTTAAATTTTAATATGACACTTGGATATTAAAAGATGTGATAGATAGAATCGCATAGACATCCCTTGCTATTATAGATTGGTTAAAATATAGCTACCGGCAAAGCATAACTGGAATATGTTAAAATGAAGCATGGTTTGTCGTGTGTGCGAGATAACATCAACGATTATCGATAATTTTTGTATGAATAAATATACAGTCGACAAGAGGGTGTAAACTTTACAGTTTTTTATGAAAGACCAATGCGACAACTATGAATTTATGAGGAAATAAATATTGAGGATACATGCTTTAATTTGTGATTGCAATCAAAGTCGAGGTTTTATATCATAACAAATGTTATTGAAGTACTTGATCAAAACATAAATAAATTTGTTCCATATAAAAATCTCGTTAAACCGAAATGAGAATAAAAAAATGGTAAAAATTAGTTATACCAAACGAGATGTATCATATTTTTAACATGTCATTGACCAAACCGATAACGCAACCATACTATTGACCCCACAAGAGTTACAAGTATAACCAAAACATTAGTTAGTAAAGCCAAAATAGTGATATTGCCTCAAAATAATAAACTAAATAGACACTGAAGCATCAAAAAGTAGCAAACGATCAGACTTGTCAATCCAAAAAGTTATTGTATATTAACTATATCCCCTCTTATATGCATCAATACATCTATGAGGTACCGAATATACAGATTGATGGTCATTATGGTCTTAGGGATACAACGAACTCTTACTTTTATAACTCAAGAATCATAATCCTACTTTAGTTAGGCTTGATTACTTATCTCAATTTATTAGCATTGTTAATTAAATATCAATGTTCAATATTTATTTCATTTTTGCGATATTTTTTCAATGCATCATACCTACACTTTCTATATAAAGGTGCGCGATTTATTTACCTCTCAAATGTGTTTTGTCACCATTTTTTACCGAAAAGAAATATATTTTTATGCCCACGTGAGTGAGAATCATTTCGTTAATGTAAGTAAGCATAGTTTTCTTACGTTCATAAATCTATCTTTTATGATCATATCTTATTTTAAATGACATGTTTATATCCAACTAAAAAGACCATTATCAGCCATCATACGTGACCTTCACTAATATCCTCATAAAGTCAAAGTTGGATTACTCTATTATTCGACTGTATTGTGATACACACTCAAATCTATCATTCTAAGAAACTAGATTATAGGGTTACGAATATTACGGAAGGCAAACCAATCTTTACATTGCTGTTCGTATCCTAAATTTTATAGCTTAATTATTTTATGTTTTTTAAACTATATGTGTTTCTAAATATGTTTATCAATTATTGTTACTTGTATTAATGCTAGTTTTTTGAACCAAAAGAAAATAAAAACCAAAATAACTTTAATAATATCTTGAGGTAAAAAATAATATATGAATACATAATTGAAATAAAAACAAAAAGAAGATAGATTAATAACCGGTACCATCGACGTTATCGGTGCTTATGGTGATACTAAGATTTTTCATAGGTTTAAAGTTTCTCTTTTGTAATGTTGCATCTAATATCTTATAGTTGTTCATAGGTAACTTTTTACATTCAGATTTAACAAATATCTTTTTATTGTTATTTCATGTTCTTCATGTGTGTAGATAAGGTTGAAGATAATATTAATTAAAACAAACTAATATGACATGAAAATATTCTTAATTATGTTGAAATTAGCTTACAATGATATAAGAATAAACAATATACTACGTTAGTCAAAATTAGATGCCAAATAAATATAACCAAATGCAACTGATTGTGACAGAATGGTCAAAATCAATTATCATAACATAAACAAAAAGACATTTAGCTTCAACTTGGTTACAAAATCAAATGTCTTTTTTATTTATACTCACTTAAAAACACATAACACTATCTTCTATATTTGACCCATCAATCTAAAATGCATTTAATTTCGAGCGTGATAGTTGAAATTGGATACCGGATAAGCATAACAAAGTGTAACTGATTTCGAACGGTTAGGTCAAAATCAGTTGTCATAACTAAAAAAATATCTAATTTCGACATAATGGGTCGAAATCATATATCTTTTTGCATATGCTCATTTAAAAAACATAATACAAACAAAATAAAAGTATATATTTTTTGTTCATTTTCTCTTATCGTATTATAAATTGTTTTTTTAAATAATAACCTATGTATAATGTATTATTTTATATTATTTTTAAATTTTTTGTGTGTTATATAAAAATAAATAAATATTTTTAAAATAGATAATCGACTAATATATCCATAACACATTATGAAATCTAAAAATATGTATAATACATAACATAGATTACAAATAAAAAATTAACATGTCACATATATAACATAAATAAATCATATTCATCTACATACACATCACATATTTGGATCAAACCCCATAAAATAATATTTTATTTTTGGAGTGATACTCTTATATATCGTGCCTTGTACTTGGCGACCACTATTGTATACCTCATACCTGTGTAATTACTGTGTGTTGTGTATATTGGTTCAACCACTAGATCTTTTTTGGTCGGAATCAATGATAAAACATACAAAAGAGTTTGAAGAATCCAACCATCATAGTCTCGATCGGTAGTATGCAAACCAAAACCTGCAACCACTAGCGGATCTCTTTACTAAAATGATAAAATATGGAATCTCAAGTCACCCAAACCAAATCCTCCACGGTATAAACATGTTACCTCTTCTACCTCTCGTACTAAATTTCTTTGGAGGACAATGCAATATGCATTAATTATATCCAAATTGTGAGACAATGCCACCCGGTATGTATAACTCAATCTTATCATTACATCTAATAGAATTGTAGAACCACTATATATCCTCTAACGGTTTGATCGTCTGTATATACTCGTACAATTGTAAATAACCTAAAATAATATATATATATATATATATATATATATATATATATATATATATATATATATATATATATTAATTCTATTGGAAAATATAAAAATTTAAAATATAAAAATTATTAAATATGGATATTGTATCAACCATTAAACGTTTGATTGTGAGTCGCTTATTCAGAAAAAAGTAAACGCAATATTCTCATTAGATACTTAACGACTATTTAGCTATATAAGTATATATGATATATGTACGGCGTAACCATGACGATATTCTGGTTTAAAAATACAAAAATGTTTGTATATCCAACACTCTACCATGACACATAAATAATTCATCTTCTTTTTACCATGTCTGAAAGTGGAACGAAACACACTATACAAGTCCATGAATACATATTGATCTAATGCATCTAAATCTTTAATGTAATACAACCAATAAACCTTTATCGACGTCCCAATATTGTTGGGTAAATAACACAACAAATTAAAAAATAAAAGATGCTTGTGTACAAAAATATACCTCATACAGAGTTAACCACCCACATAAATGGAGGGTAGAGAAAATATATTTCATCTATGACATTCTGAGCCATTTTTTTGCAATAATCTCCACTTCAGTTACTATAAATGGGATACCAAACAACCTTGACACTATTACAGTATGTACGTATTAGTCTTGCTTGGTGCCGAAGTCAAAATATCGTCCCATCATCGGTAGACTTGTGATGTTGGCCACATCGTCCAATGTGCCCGCCATCTCCCCAAACAATAATGTAAATTGTTGGTCTATAGATGCCATTTTTTTATGAATAAACCTTAAAGTGGGATATTAAGGTGTCAATCACGTAAGGTATCCAACATCCAAAAATAATATTGTTAACGGCTTGGTGGCTGGACGATCAAGTCCCAACTGAGTAGCAAACCGTTAAGTGCTAAAAAATTGAAAAAATGTACGTTTAGGTCTCTTAAAACAAAAAAAACAATTGTTTATTATGAATATATCACAATATAATAAATATTAGTTGATAATGTTTTTTATAATTACTTATATATTCTCAGGATATGAAAAAAAAACTTAATATTAACTCTTTAATTTCCTCATGGTTAGTGTACGGTTGAGACTCACCCTCCAAAAACTCATCGTTAGATGATGAATCAGTAGGTTTTGGCTTTAAAGATGACAACGGATGGGTGTGGTGAATGATTTTTACCAGCCCCTCATTGGTATACTCTCTTCGAAGTATCCATCCGAGTATATCTCTTCGAATGGTTAAGACTCAAGTACTCTGAAGATAAGACTCTTGTACACATATCCGATAAGTTTCTCGATGTCATTGTATTAAATTAACAATCAATGTATGTAATAAACAATTAAATACAATAATAAACATAATTTTATCAAAAAATACACTAAATTCGACACGCTAGGTGAAATATTATACTATTACAACTAAACCAATTTCAATGCATATATCAGACGAAATATGATATTATTGCAACTAAACCAATTTCAATACATAGATCAAAATTTGATTATGCAACAAAAAATGAATTAAGACAATTAAAATTTTAAAAAAATTCTTACATGTATCTTTAATCTTGATGAGTCTGAATCCAGGACATCTCCCCGGAAGGGCAGGTCAGTGTAAATTCACTCCGAATACCGGACAGATCATTTGGACCGGACAGATCACTTCGAAACAATGTGAGCCTAAGGCTGTTCGAACTATGACAAAAGTACTAAAAAACCTAAACACTTCCTGACTAAGCTACCTGTCCTCCTGCTTAGAACTCATGGGTCTTTAAACATGACCCGGGTCCATTAAACTTGACCCGAAAGCCCATAAGGGCCCAAACATCACACTATAAATACTCAACCACCAGCATTAACTTCTGGTAATGAAAATTAACTGCTACCAAGCTGCTTAATTATCTCTCCACCTTGAAACACCCATACACCACCTTGAAACACTCATACACCACCTTGAAACACCCATACACCACCCTGAAACTCCACTTAAAATTACTAGCCTACCCTCAGGCTATTTTTATCCACACCAAATCTAATAATGAAATTGGAAATCAATCCAAAAAAATTAATCGACATAAATGATTTAAGATTTGTGTTTTTTAAAATAAAAAATAATGATGTTGTTTAATATATTTTTATATTCAAATTAACTTAATAATTTCTTAAGATATATATATATATATATAATAAATTGAAAATCTAAATAAAATAGATGCATATAACTCGTAAAGATATTTTATAACAAAAAACTTTTTTATGATAATTGTTTATAAAAAAACAGTCATACAAAATAAACCCAGCCTTCAAAAAAACATTATTGAATATATTTTATGGGTTGTTGACCATTTAGATGTATCCACTATACTAAATGACCACTGAAGTAAGACTTAAAAGATTTAGACCACCGAGCTATTATATTAGACCAATAATAACCAATGTGGTATCTTTATTTTAAATATTCTGTCTTCATTCTTTTTATTTTATTGTTTTTTTGGAATGTTTTTATCTTCTTCTCATGCACCATATTCTCCTTCTTCTTCTTTATCTATTAGAAACTCATTTTTATTTATTTTCTATAATTTGAAACTCATATTAATATGAAAATTTGAAAATATATTTTGACAAGTTTATTTTTCGTAATTTGTCCTTATGAAATCAAAGTGTTTATATTTATTGTCACCATCTTCAATTTCTGTTTTTGTAAAGTTTATTTTTCTTTATCTATTTGATCTCATATGTTATAAATGTAACTTGTATTGTATTATAAAAGTTAACTCGTAATCTTCTATTGTTGGTGAATTATGACGATTTCTCGTCAGGTTTTAAGTTTTCTATTTTTACTTCGCCTCTTTGTTTTTTTTCTTTTTTATTATGTATTACCACCAACCTTAAGTATATTATATTTTTTATTAACTTTGAAATGGGTTTCATAAGATTAACATCTTAAATTGTTCTAATTTGAAATTTATTTAATTTGATAAGTTAAATTAAATTTATCTTTGTGCATTCCAATATGTGAAGGAAATGTTGAAATCAAAATTTTGTAAAAAATGAAAAGTTGCCGATAAGAAATAGATTTGATAAAAACGTTTTGGTTATGATAGTTATATATCGACACTCTGTAATACTTCCTCATGGTTTTTGTAGGAATATATATGAATTACTTGTTCTCCACATTATCGAATTGCAATGAAATTCAGTTGTAAAATTTAGTCTTATACTTCACTAAAAAATCTTGCTATATATTAGATTTATACGCTTTATTATTTTGTAAGTTATTAACAAATAATGATGTTGAATAACTATTATTAGTGATAAGGTAGTGGATATCCACAACTGATGTGAAGGAAAAGCGTTAGACAAAGCAGATCATAGCAAGAAATAAACCAAGGAAGAGCTGAGGTATAGCAGGAGAGCGCGTACTCAAAATGACGAGAAAGAGCAGATAAAAGTTTGAACTGAGCCAAGCAAGTTCAATACCGAGTGCGCTCGAAGTCAAACACGACCATGAAACATGATCTACACAGGTGAAAGTCCTTGTACATATAAGATGTATCAAGCTGAGTCGGACCCATTCAAGACCGAGCGGGCCCAAAACCAAGGCTCCGCTCGAGGTACGTAAGATGAAAGTTGATCCGCTCGGGAAGTCTAAAAATGGATGATCATTATAATGTACCAGTACATTATAAGGGTCAACTTGGGGACTATAATCAAGACCACTGATTTTGGATAATCAGCGAACGTTACGTCCAAGTCTTTATATCTTATGAATAATCACGTGTAATAAATAAAGGTAAAACAACAATGTAATGGGATCATGTTCTAAATCTTCTCGAATCAATAATATTTACTATATTGGTTTATCAGTGTTTAGTTTTTCCCATAACATTTTTGGCGCTATATGTGGGAAACTTAAAAACCCTCCCTTTTGAGTCTAGTCACCAATGATAGTAACAAGATTCGGGATCGATGTCGAACCTACCAAAATACGCATCCCCATGGCTAACCATAATCAAACGACGGATCCAATAGTGGGATCAACTCTCCTACCGCCTGGTTTGGTTTATTTTGGGTTGGGGGTAATTTTGTAAAGTATTTTGCAAAGTATTTTGAGTATTAAGTATTTGGTATAAAGTAGTGAGAGATTTGAGCAGCCTGGTTGTATTAAATGTTCATTACCTTCATTAATGAAAGCGGTTAGGGTATTTATACCCTTAATTAAGGACTCATGGGCTTACGCGTCAAGTTATGAAACCGGGTCAAGTTTAAGGACTTGTTACTCTTTTAAGCCGATTAGCACATAGCTTAGTCAAAAGGTGTTCAGATGTTTTTTACTTTTGTCCAGTTCGGATAGTTCAGTGGTATATTTATGTCTGAATTGCCCTTGTTTGGATAACATAGTGAACTGTTACTGGATAATCTAAACTCATCAGTAACCTCTTTTTTAGGTCTTGTCAAATATCTTTAGTAGGACTAAAAAATTTACTTAGTCGGTAACGACTTTGTCCAATATGCATGTGCAATCCGTATTGGGAGGTTTTATTTTCATTATAAATTTAGTTCGAAGCCTGTCCGAACTGACTTCTCTTTCCAAAAGTCTAAGAGTTTTATTTTTGGATCGTGGGACACGTGTTACAATCTGGTTCGACCTACCAGCCATTTTCTTCCTAGATCGTTGCTCCCACTAAGCCTAGAAAGTGACCTAGGAATTTAATCCTTCACATGTTTGCGTCGTCTTTAATCAGCACCAAACCTTTTTCAACTTCTCCTAGGTAACAGTCACTTTTTCAACTGTTATATAAATCATTTTTCACTATTTCATTGTCTTCATCACTCAAACAATTTCTAGAGAGATTTTCACTCTTGTCTTCAAACTTGTTCTTGAAGATTTTTATGTTCACAGCCAGAAACGCACTTGTTAAAGGCAGATAGTTAAACTTATTAGAGCTAGAAAAGGTGAGAAAAGTTGAACGGAAGAATTGCATTGCTACCGGTCTCTCAATTTCCCCAAGCGAAAAGTCTGGTAAACCAACCCGAGAAGCTGACCAAGCCTCTCTCCTCCCCCCTCAGGCTCTTCTGTTTAGGAGTCCCAGTCTTTTGTTGCCAAGGAAAAAGCGGTTTCGAGTGCCAGAAAACCTTCCCCTTTCATAACTATGGGTTCAGACATTGAGAAGTCCCTGGAAAAATCAACCATACGCCGGACGACTCGTCTAGCCAAATCCCAAACAACTACTTCACTGCCAAAGCCCTCCAGATCGGAGGCATTTAAGGCAACATCAAAAGATAAGCCCTCCGGATCAGAGGTATCTAAAATAGCATCAAAAGATAAGCCCTCCGGATCAGAGGCATCTAAAATAGCCCCAAGGGCCAAGTCCTCTAGATCCCAACCTCAACCGGACACAAGGCCTTTAGAAACAATAGGCACTCATTCATCCGAACAGCCTTTGGTGCCAGAAGCTAATTCCTCCCCCCCCCCCCCCCCATCCAAGACAATTAATAAACCTTCCACACCGATGGAAGAAGTAATGGAAGACAGTATCGAAGAGGCTCCATTCAAAACTGATGCATCAGGTCAAACTGGGGATGCTGCTTCTGAAAATAAGGGTAAAGGAAAAGTCAAGGTTTGCTTGACCCATCCGGAGCTTCCGGAGTGCCTAGAGGGAAAGGTACGCCCTTGCTTCAAAAATGTCATTGTTAAATATCTGCTACCTCTTCAAAACATTACCTATGTCTACACTCATACTGCTGAGTTAGGCCGGATCCGGACGAAATGGAGGATCCCAGAGTCAGTGAAGGTAAGGATACATGTCACTCCGGAGACTCCGATGAACTGTAAACTCAATGAGGTGGTCAATCTCACTGAGGTGCTAAAATGGGGACTTCGG
The DNA here is from genome assembly GCA_036936605.1 of Limnanthes douglasii subsp. nivea. Lineage (NCBI taxonomy): Eukaryota > Viridiplantae > Streptophyta > Magnoliopsida > Brassicales > Limnanthaceae > Limnanthes > Limnanthes douglasii. The sequence goes on from JAUPFV010000004.1 coordinate 102,179,729, forward strand.
TTCCCATTGGATCCAGAAGTTGTCAGGTATTTTCACCTGGTGAAGCTCTTTCCAAGCCAGCTAAGCCCAAACGCCTGATATTCTCTCCTTGCTTGCATAATGGCATCAAGGTTGTCCAAAATCTCTCTCCCAATGGAGCAATTTGCCGTTGTTGTAAGTCTATGCAAGAATCACCACATTTCATTCTACCATCATAATATGGGGAACGATTTCAACGGTGGTCGACTTACTGGATTCTGAGAAGAACTGGAGGACACAATTCATTTTTATCAGTGGATCATGGGAGAATGGTAGAAAGATCAAGGCCAACACTAATCCTAGTATGTTAACTAGCAGATGGAAGAGTACTAGTAAGTTTTTTATCTATATTTTTCATGTTCTTCTTTTTAACTCATAAGTATTCCTCTCTTGATTTATCTGTTACTTCTTTTACAGTGCTGCCGAAGGAGTTCACTGGACACCTGGAGGAGGGGCAAACAACATGTGCCAAACTTAATGCATGGCATGCGGAGCGTTGGGGGAATGCCTTCCATAATTGCTTCACCTCAGGCAATCTTGTGAGGTCCCATCTGTGGAACACCATAGGTCGGAGGGACCTCACATGGGAATAGCTAACTAGGTCGCCTCCACCTGGTGTGATTCTCAAGCGAACGAAGGCCAAATATGGTAAATTAGCCTTACCTTCCAGGGCCAAAGCTCCCAGCAAGATGAAAGGGAAGAAGAAGAAAGCTGGAACAGAGCTGGTCCAAGCTGCCATAGAGGGGACTGGTTTGGGGAACCCAGGGGGGATCGACGCTGCTACTCAAAGTAGTAGAGGCTGAGACTGTTAGGGAGGCAGGAGAATCGCAAAACCCACCAAAGGCTCCTAAAAAGAACCGGAAGAGAAAAGTAAGCAATGACGAAACGGCTGCAAAAAAGAAGAAGATCACCTTAGGAGAAGAAATAATTCTTCGTCCTTCGGAGCTTCTACCTCCACCAGCCCCTGCCAATCCCACTCCACAAGAGAACTGTAACTGGATAATCCGAACTCATCACCGCCGACTGGCCAAGGAGACTTGGAAGAGAAATTGCAAATAAACTTTTCGGTTCTAGTGGACCCACCAGTTGCACCAGTCATCGTGGAAGTTATCACCAACCTTGCAGATCGACCTCTCCAACCCAACTATCCACAAGAAGAAACTGGAGTTAGACGTCTGGAGCACCAAATTCTGATAATGCAAGTGGCTCAATTTAAGGCCGATCACGACCAAGAAGTTAGAGATCAAGCAAATAAGGCAACCATAGCAGAGCTACAGAAAGCGATCAACACCTTGACCGCAAAGCTGCGAACGAATGAGCATCAGCACCTTCCTAGGTTCACCATCGAGGCAAGCTAAGAAGTAATACGAGAAGGGTCTTCCAAGAGGGATAAGCATGGTGAAGGAATGGGGAAAAGTAGTGGGCAGATACGCCAGAAGCAGGCATCCTTAAAAAATAACAAAGAAGTGATGGTTGAACAATATGATTACGTACGCCCGACAAAAGTTGCTTATGTTCTTAAAGAGTCTCCCTTCGTATAGAAAATCCTTGCCGCATAACTCCCAAGGAAATTTGATCCTTTTCGTTTAGAAGCATACGACGGATCGAGAAATCCAGGAAGACATCTGGAACAATTCAGAAACATGATGCTGGCCTTTAACCCGGACGATACGATGTTGTGTAGGGACCTTTTAATGGCCCTCAAAGTTAATGCGATAGAGTGGTTCAGTAGATTTCCTAAGGGTTCGACATGCAATTTTGCAGGACTTTGGAGCACATTCAGGAACGGATTTGTCGGTAATAAGGAGCTACGCCTGGATCCTGATTCCATTATGGACCTCTACCAGAGGAGGTGCGAGCCTCTCAGATGGTATATTAGGAGGTTTGTCCATGCCATGAACAAACTCCCTGATTTGGCAGAGAATATGGCAGTCGCTTCTTTAAAGCAAGGATTAGACAGACAAGGTAAGTTGTACGTCGGTCTGATAATATTCCCGTGTGATAAAATAGATGATCTTCTTCCACGAGCGGAACAATTCATCAAAGTGGATGATGCTACCAAAGTTCCCCCGCTGGCAAAGGAAACTATACGAAAATGGCATCTTAATACAGTTTGTCCAACAACAAGAACAAGGATTTTCAGGAAGCACACAGGAGGGCTCTAATACTAGACGAGACGAGCCACGATAAATTGAGCTTACTAATCACTAGGAAAATAAAAATATTGACCCAACGAAGCAATAATGGATGCTCGCCATATCGGGAGGGGGTTCTTTAACTGAAGTTGATCACCAAGCGGGGAATAGGTTGATGGAGGACCGACAAGTTCTTTTCGTAGGGAGTTCCTCTTACGATAGCTATCGAGAGCCTGTGGCAGACCTAATATTTAATGATGATGACATGCGAGGAATAACCACCCCTCATGAGGATACCCTGACAATAACTATGGATGTTGGAGGGATAATGATGACCAAGATATTGGTAGATGGGGGTAGCTCGGCCAATATTATTTTCAAAGCCAGCATGACCACATGTTGGGAGTCCAACCATATAAATTAACAAAAGGCACCCTAACTGGGTATGAAGGAAAAACGTCCTACTGTGTTGGATAAATTGAGCTAATAGTAAACGCAGGGCATGGGACAACAAAAAAGGAACTCAAAACCATCTTTCTGATCTCGGACGATCATGGTTGCAAAGAATAGAAGAAACTCCTTGCACATTCTGCAAATGTGTCAAATATCTCGTTGGCAACTCTGTAGGTATTCTCCGCGGTAGCCAGTGAGCACCAAAAACATTCTACTCAGTGTTCATGGATCCAAGCAAACCAATCAGATAGCAATTAGCAGTTTAGGGGGATACAGAACCACAAACGAACTCCCTCTCATCTGATCTTATGGATGACCCCCGAGATAGCAAGGATCAAAACACTGAGCCCAAGGGCGCCATCGAAGAAATCCTAGCAGAAGGACGTGTTCTCCGCTTTGGGGCTACGCTGGACTCAGGTTTAAAAAATCTATTAGTAACGCTACTATATCAGAATTTGGATATTTTTTCATTGACCTCCCAGGATGTAATCGGGGTCGACCCATCTGTCATTTGTCATGAGTTAACAGTCGACAAGTATGCTAAACCAGTACGACAAAAGCGTAGGTCTTTCTTCATTGAAAAACAGGCAGCTATCATTGCGGAGGTTACTAAATTACTTGGGCTCGGTCACATTCGTCGCGTACGATATCCAGTGTGGATTTCTAACCTGGTCTTGGTAAAAAAAAAGGGAGGTGATGGGCGTATATGTGTCGATTTCACCGATTTAAAGAAAGCATATCCTATGGATGCTTTCCTTCTGCCCCGCATCGACCAATTAGTAATTTCTGTGGCCGGCTGTGAATATATGTCATTATTGGACGCGTATTCAGGGTACAATAAAATCCACATGCTCTGAAATGATGAGGAGCATACCGCATTCCATACCGAGAGCGACCTTTATTGCTACACAGTCATGCCTTTCGGACTAAAACATGTCGGCTCCACCTATGAGCGCCTCGTCAACCAGATTTTCAAGGACTAGCTAGGTAACGATATGGAAGCATACATTGATGACATAATTGTCTAAACTAATGACCCCGACCGACACTTAGAAGTATTGAGTAATGTTTTTACAATATTACGTAAGTATAATTTAAAGTTAAACCCCCTGAAATGCTATGTTGGTGTCCGAGCAGGCAAATGTTTAGGTTACATGGTCAGCAAAACAGGGATAGAGGCTGACCCAACTCAGTTACAGGAAGTGCTGCAAATGACGCCCCCAATTAACATCAAAGAAGTTACATGCCTCACTGGACGACTCACGACCTTATCTCGCTTTATTTCAAAGTCTCAGACAAAAGTCACCCTTTCTTCGAGGTATAACAGGGAGCAAAGAAATTTTCCTAGAACAATGAGTGCGACGCAACATTTATCGCCCTAAAAACATACCTCACCTCTCCCGAAATACTAACAGCCCCAGCACCAGGTGATCGTTTGTATTTGTATTTATCAGTCTCCACCTATGTTGTCAGTGCAGTACTTATTAAAGAAGTAGAAAATATTCAACTCCCTGTTTATTATACTAGTAAACTGTTAGTCGATGCAGAGACACGGTATATGAATCTTGAAAAGCTTGCTTTAGGTTTGGTAGTGGCGGGGCGAAAAACGCGACCGTACTTTCAGGGTCATGCTATCACCGTCCGTACATCTTTTTCTCTACGCAACATGTTGCAGAACTCAAACATTTTAGGCCGACTAACTAAGTGGTCTATTGAGTTGGGTGAATATGACATCAATTTTGAGCCACGCATGGCAATCAAAGGACAAGCTGTGGCTGATTTTTTTAACAGAATTCTCAGCCCTCCTTTGCCACTAGGAAATGACCTTAACGCCTCCACCAAGGAGAATACCTGGGTTTTAGAAGCTAACGAAGAAGAGGAGCAGGCATCCTTCTGTGTACACCAACCGGAGAGCAGATCAAGCACGAAATCTAGTTTGATTTTCCAGCCACTAATAACGAGGCAGAATACGAGGCGGTTATAAGGGCATGCATTTGGCACGAACCTGTGGCGCCGCCAATCTTCACGTACGATCGGATTCCCAACTAGTTATAAACCAGACTACGAGAATATTTGACGCAAAGCAGAAGGGAACTCGAACTTATCTCGCGATACTCAAGCAATGCGAAGCGGAATTCCAATCTGTTCAGTACGAACAAATCCCTCGCTTTACAAATTCTGAAGCTGACACCTTAGCGAAAGTGTCCACATCGGCCAACCACCAACTTCTTATTATTCAAGAACTCCCCAGCATTGCTCATTATCTTCATCCATCACCGGTATGCTCGATCTACAGTACCCAAGATTGGCAAAGTCCTTATTTACTGTACTTCACCCACGCAACTCTACCACCAAATAAGGCCCTAGCCCGCACTTTGTAGATAAAAGCGACCAAGTATTAATTACTTGAAAACATATTATACCGCAAAAGTACGACCAGACCGTTACTACGTTGCTCGGATAAAGAAGAAACCACTTTAGTTCTTCAAGATTTACACGCATGTGAGGCTTGCGCACACTAAGGCCATCGCAGTCTTATCCGCAGATTCCTTCTTGCCGGGTATTAATGGCTAGAATTAGCAGTCGAAACCAAGTGTTTGGTCCAGCAATGTCATGCATGCCAGCAATATGCTAACACTGCCCATATCCCGAGCAAGCCCATGTTAGCGAACCATATTTCTTACCGATTTGACAAATAGAGGATCGACCTTATCAGACCTCTACCAATGGTCATGGGCCGACGCTAGTTTTTTATAGTCGCGGTTGATTATTTTACCAAGTGAGTAGAGGCCAAAGCACTGGCACAAACTCGATCTCAAGAGATATACGAATTCGTCCACCACCAAATTCTCACACGTTTTGGCATCCCTCATGTGTTAATGACAGACAATGAGTCTCAGTTCCAAAACACTGTGCTCTTCACTTTTTGCAAAAGATTCGGCATCACCCAATAATTCTCCACCCTATAAGCCAATGGTCAATAACCGCACTATCTTGGATGACATCAAAAAGAAATCAGAAGGAGTAAAAGATAAATGGCCGGACAAACTAGCCGACGTCTTATGGGCTTATCGCACTACCCCCCCCCCCCCCCCTCCGGACCACTACATGCGAGACACCATTCGCCCTTGTGTATGGATCCTAGGCCGTCGTACCAGCAGAAATGCTAGTTATCACTCACCGTTACTAACTACTCAGAGACTGATAACAAAGCCGAACGAGTAGTGGATATTGACTTAATCGAAGAACGGCGAGATCAAGCACACCTACGAGTTGAGCATTACAGAAGTTTGATGCGCGACCGTTTTAACTCCAAACTTTGACCACGGGCTTTCAATGTTGGAGATCTCGTCATGAAAAAGGTCTTTCAGGGAGCATGGCACCAAAAATTAGGAAAACTCGGCCCCAATTAGGAAGGACCTTACACAATCATCTCTAAAGGCCACCATGGAGCATTCCGCCTCGCCAATATGGAGGGTAACATTCTTAAACATCCTTGGAAAATCAATCACCTTAAGACATACCATCTAGAAATGTAAGGAAATGATGCGCTCTTTTTTCCTTATCTACAATACTTTAATGAAATCTATTTTACGCTTTCACTATTACTCTGTTGTTTATACTTATTTTCTGTAACTCCGCAGTAAGGTCACTGACCACACCTAAAAAGGCTACGCAATAGGGGCCATACTTAGAAAAGATCTAAAATATGACAAATGTGCTGATTGGCCAAGCCCATCGGGCTATGTTAACGGGCCAAACTGTGCTTAATACCACACTACGATATTATAAACGTGAACTATTACAAACCCACTAGGTTACACAAAATGGTCGAACCGGTCATTCTGCGAACTTAGTTATGGCTAATTTACCAGTCATCGTTACGCAACGAGCCCCGTTGTGCTCGATCTTACAAAAAAAGTTTAAGATGTAAACAAGTAACAAGTATAAATACACAAGCTCTCATACATAATCTCCACATTCAATGGTCCACAAGCAAACACTTAAAGTTATATAAATATAAACACCAACAAAACGGCCTTATCGGCCACAAACTAACAAGTCTTTACAAAAAGTAAATTATCTTAGGGATCAACAGAGTTGGTCGCAGCCCCCACTAAGGCATCCGACCATGAAACACAATTTGCGCAGGTGAAACACAAGTTACTCTTATGACAAGAAAGAGCAGATAAGAGTTTAAACTGAGCCGATCAGGTTCAATATCGAGCGCGCTCGAAGCCGAGTACGATCATGAAACACAATTTACGCAGGTGAAAGTCCTAGTACAGAAAAGATGTATCAAGCCGAGCCAGACCCAATCAAGACCGAGCGGGCCCAAAACTGAGGCTCTGCTCAAGGTACATAAGATGAAAGCTGATCCACTCGGGAAGTCAGAAAATGGATGATCATTATAATGTACCAATACATTATGAGGGCCAACTTGAGGACTATAATCAAGACCACTGATTATGGATAATCAACGAACGTTACGGTCAAAGTCTTTATATCTTATGATTAATCACGTGTAATAAATAAAGAGAGTAACGGCTAATAGTAGTATAAATAAAGGTAAAACAACAATGTAATGGGATCATGTTCTAAATCTTCCCGAATAATTAAAACTTACTATATTGGCTTATCGGTGTTTAGGTTTTTCCATAACAATTAGTGTAGCAGTTATTTTTCTTAGATATTAGAAAATCAATGTGTTTTTTTTAAAGGGAAAATAATTTTAAAATAAAGGCTAATACATTTATATAACATCCTAGAAACATTGTTGTAAAAAAATTAACCGAGAATAACTTTATACTTAATTAGTGTAATAAATTAAGTAGAGTATCAAAATTACATGAGTTAAATGATCAAAAGATTTTAGTAAGACACGATAGATTTTCGAAGATTTTCATCAAGACATGTTAGATTTTTGGTAAGACATGTTACATTATATAAAATGGTAATCTACCAAGGTTTGAGAAAATACTGATAAGCACATGGTTTTAGAACATAAGTACCGATAACCACACAGACTTTATGTTACTACCAATATATCCCTTAATCGTTAGTTTCTCTTTCTTGTTTTTTGTTTTTTTTTCAAAAAATTATTGTATCTTTCAAATCATAGTTCTATCCAAAAGTACTATTGGTTTTGTTTTTAAGACAAACAAAACTAGATCCATGAAAGATATTTTTTATTATATTTGGTTGTGAACATAAGAGTAACCAGGTTACGAAATTAGTTTGGAAAAAGAAATTGTGTTCCAGTTGCGTAATTAAGAGCAATTTGGTTAAGAAAAAACAATTATTTTCAATTGCAGAATTAAGTACGAATGAGTTATGTATATACGAATAAAAATGTTACGTAAATAGGACTTCAGTTACGAAAAAACAATTCTACTATAGTTTTTCTTTATTTTTTTAACTCTCACATCTTTCAAACCATAACTCCAAAAAATCTGAAATTATCATTGTTTTTCTAAAATAAATAGAATTACAATATATATATATATATATATATATTACTACATTTGGTTAAGAAATAAGAGTAATCAAATTGCGAATTTAGTCTGAACGAAACAATTATGTTCTAGTTGCATAATTAAGAGTAATTTTGTTGTGAAAAAACAATGGTTTTCAGTTGCAGAATTAAGTGCAAATGGGTTACGTAATAAAATTGCGTCAATAGGACTTTGATTGGGAAAAAACAATTGTATCAATTTATGTTTTGTTTAAATGTCATATCTTTCAAACCATTACTAAAAAAGTCCGCAAATACCATTGTTTTGTTTTTAAGACAAACAAAACTGGATCCATAGATTTTTTTACTACAGTTGGTTGCGAAAATAAGAGTAATCGGGTTGCAAAATTAGTCTAAAAAAGAAAAATGTGTTCCAGTTGCACAATGAAGAATAATTTGGTTACGAAAATAAGGAAAAAACAATTACCCTAAAAAAATATCACTCATGCATTTCAATTTTTTCTTCTTTTAAATATATATATATATTATTTTTTTGTTAAGTTAGAGTTTGAAAGATATGGAGTTTTGAATGTTAAAAATAACTAACACAATTAATTTCTTTGTGAAAACCTGGTTTGACAGTTGATTTATGTTGAAATGTTTGAGATTTCACTAAAAATTGTTGCACAAATATTTAATTTGAGAGATATGTAGGTTTCGATTATATACCATGCGGTTTAATATGACTCAACACGGAGAAACTTACCGTAGGAGGTTGTTATTAGTAAAGTTGAAAATCTCGACTGGTATTGGTAGTTTTATTTTTACCCAGACTATTATTGACAACTCTTATTTTATAAAATTTTACTTAACGCGAATTAGATTGTGTGCCAGAAATGTTAGATTTTATAAAATTTTAGTTAGGACATGTGTATTTTGTTAAAATTTTAATTAAGGCATCATATATTTTGTTAAGATTTTAAGTAAAGTAGATTACATTTCGTTAAGATTTTAGATAATATGTGTTAGATTTTATAAGAGAGTTGAGTTAAAATATTTTAGATTTTAGATTCAATACGTTAGAATTCTTTTAAATGTTTTGATTTCCTTACAAATTGTTACCAGTTTTATTGGTTGTGTTCCAAATCGACTCTTCCGATTTATCGGTTAATCAATTTTTTATCTATTTCGGTTTTTTAATAAAACTATGAACCAAACCGTTAAAGTTCGATTCAATTTTTATCGGCTCGGTTTCGGTAAGTATTGAAAGCTATAAATTAATACTAACAAATAGATATAAAATACTTTCGTCTAACTCGCTTAAATAGTTAAAATCTTATTTAATATATTTTAATATGCAATTAGATTTTCACAAAATATTTGCTATTAAGTATACTTTTACATTGAGTGTATCTTGTGACTAGGGTGGGAAACTAAAAAAAGTTAAATTACTTATTTTAAAGATTTTGATTGTTAACGAAGGGACTTCTCTCTCTCAAGAATGGCGCCATCGATTTTCAAGAAATCCTTAGTTCTTCTTTGATTTCTGTAGATTATATTCTGATAATGATTACCAGAGATCACATTTTCTTAGATAAGGAAGATTTCCCCGAGCTTCCATCTTTGCACAGAGGAGGAACTTCTTATGTCACGAAGAAATCTTATTCAGAAGTTGTCAATCCAAATGAAACTACTCGCTGCTCCTTTAAGCAAAAAAAATCAAAGAAAATGATAATCATATATCTATTCAGTATTCACAAGAAGCTCAAGAAAATCTAATCCATAAATCAAAGACAGCGTTAATAGGCAAGTTTTCAAAGGGTTTGCCGAAAAAATAGAGCCTCAATGATTTTTTATCTTCATTCAAATTCAATGGTGAATTTAACATGGAAATTAAGGATTCTTACCACATTCTATTTGAATTTGGTCTCAAAGATGATAGAATCAAATTCTGGGCGAAAATGTTTAAACGATGGGTGAATCGACCATGAGAGTTCTTCGTTGGACTCCAAATTTTAATCCTAAGAAAGAAAGTCTCATTTCTTTAATCTGGGTTAGGATTGAAAGAATTCTGGATTATCTTTAGAATAAAGATATCATGAATGATATAGCTTCTGCGATTGGAACTCCTTATAGAATCATTGTGCCCAAAAAGAACAGAGGCTTCAAAAATGTTTGTTATGCGCTAACTGAGATCAATATTACCTGCAAACTTCATTTTAGCATTTCGGTTGGTTTTGGAATGAATAAGGGTTGCTGACTTTCACTTAGTTACAAAAATCTTCCTTCGTATTGTAATTATTGTTGTCATCTGGGCCACACATTCACTGACTGCAAGAAAATTCAGAAAAAAGAAGCATCCAAAACTGATGTGTAAACTACCAAGGATTCCTTATCTAAAGAAACTATTATCAATAATATTCAACACAATCATGATTACCAAACCAAAAACGTTTATAGACCCAAAATCAAGTTTGTCGTTATTCTACCATAAATTCAGGCAAATAATGAAGATGACTATATAGTTATTCCGAAGGAAAGTATAGAAGAAAACACCAATGATCTTATAACTGTTAATTCTCAAAGAAAAGCTGATACATTCCTTAATCAATCTTCTAAAGAAATATTGAGGGAAGCTATTCCCCTTACTCATGAACATAAATTACATTCTGAAAGTAGGGAAGTAATTGAGGCTATCCATGGTGAGGTTAATTATCGTCTGGGGTAAATTTGTAATTTGTTCGGAGTTTTGTGAAAGTATATAGGTGTTTAATAATTAGAGTAGAGAGTAGAGGGAGAATTAAGCAGCCTGGTTGTATTTAATTTTTATTACCCACATTTAATGCAGGTGGTTGGGTATTTATACCCTTATATCTGGGCCTTATGGGCTTTCGGGTCATGTTTAATGGACCCGGGTCAAGTTCAAAGACCCATGAGCTCTTAGTAGGAGAGCAGGCAGATTAGTCAAGAAGTGTCTAGGTTTTTTAGTACTTTTGTCATAGTTCGAACAACACAATGGACTGAGTGTTCGAAGTATCTTGTCCGGTCCGGTGAGTTTGGTCTGATTTGTCCTTGTCCGGAGAGGAGGCAGAATTCGGACTTATCAGGAGCCCCTTTTTTAGGTGTTTGTTCAAATACCTTTGTCAAAAACCTGAAAAACAGTCTGATGTCTAATCCGGACAGGTCTGTTTGTCTTATGGTTTTATCCTAACTGATAAAGCTTCATGAATCCAAACGGTTTTGTGCCAGAGTTCATGGGACACGTGTTGCTTTTTGGTTGGTTTCTTGAGCCGTTTTTTCACCTTGAATTTCAAACCCACCTTCTTCGAAAAGCAACCTCTTAATTAAAGGTCGTGACATCAGCGCCGTCTTTAATCATTACCAATATTTTCGAATTCTCCTAGGAATCAAACTCTTTTTTCAGATTTACTATAAATTAAAACACTTTCTACTGTTTTACCATCTCCCTCATATTTACTCTGCAACTTCTTAAAGCTTTCTCTCTCTAAAGCAAAAATTTACCCAGATAGTTTATGTTTACAGCGAGGAACGCTCTGATCAAAGGTGGATGGCTCAACCTCTCTGAATTAGAAAAGGCGCAAAAGGTCGAAAGGGAAAGACGCATCGCAGCAGGACTACCCGTTTCGCCCATCGACAGACCAGTAACTTCAGCCACAGAGTCAGATCAAGGCTCTTCTTCCTCTAAAGGCACCACGCCAAAAAGGTTATTTCAAACCAATCTCTCCCCCATTATCTCAGGTTCCTCGGTTCAAGAATCGGAACCTGTGGTTGAGCCAGGCGTTACTGTAACCAGTTTCAAAAAAACCCTCCCCCTTCATAGCTATGGGGTCAGAAACTGAACATTCCCCTCAAAAACTAGTTGAACGGAGAAAAGACCGGTTAGTTAAGGGCCAAGCTTCCAAGGGCACCCCCCTCAAAATCGGATGCTAAAGATAGTGGTACTAGGTCAGAAGTGCCATTAAAGTTCCCAAGGACAGGCTGCCCGGTCCAGAGGGCATTAGCTCCAGTCCCCGGAGGGACACATCTGCATCAGAGCCCCAGCCGGAGGCCAGGAATCAAGAAAATTCTGGAACTCAGCAGTCCAGAAGCCAAGCTGAGCCAATTCTGAACCTTCCCCTTACCACAGCTGCTGAAAACCCCTCAATAATCATGGAGGAAGTAATGGAGGACTCCATCGAAGAGGCTCCATCGAAGAGGCTCCATTCGAGTATGAGCCCTCCGGACAGACTAGTAGTGCCATTGCTGCCAAAAAAGACAAAAGCAAGGAAAAGTTGTGCTTGAGGCATCCAGATCTGCCGGAGAGTCTCGAAGGAAGGGTGGGGCCTTATTTTCACAAGGTCAACGTCAAGTACCTCCTTGCCCTGCAGAAAATTAACTACGCATTTATCCACACAACCGAGCTGGGCCGGATGCGTACGAAGTGGGGAATACCGGAGAACATGAAGATCAGCATCCCCATACACCTAGAGACTCTCATGGACTGCAAATTAAGCGAAATTGGCATCTTCACGGAGCTGTTCAATTGGGGGCTTAGATTCCCTATGGACCCAGAAATTGTCAGATACTTCCATCTGATAAAGCTCTGTCCGAGCCAGTTGAGCCCCAATGCCTGGTACACCCTCATGGCTAGCATTATGGCTTTAAGGCTCTCCGGGATCCCTCTACAAATGGAGGAGTTTGTTGCTGTGGTCAGTCTCTACAGAAACCATCACATCCCCTTCTACCATTTCAACATGGGGGATAACTTCAAAGCTGTGGATGACTTGTTAGAGGCCGAGAGGAATTGGAACACCCAGTTCCTGTTCGTAAGTGGTGCATGGGAGAATGAGCAAAAAATTAAGTCTGGTGTCAACCCGAGTCTTCTCACAAGCAGGTGGAGGAGTGATCGTAAGTCTCCTGTTTTACACTCTTATCTTTTTTTTAAAGTTAGTTTAAATTAACTTGTTTTATTTTTTCCTTAGCAGAACTGCCCAAGGACTTCAGTGACCACTTGAAAACCGGGCAGGCTACTTGCACCAAGATCAATGCTTGGGCAGCTGAGAAGTGGGGGAACCGGTTCCATGCTGCTTTCACTGGAGGCAACTTGGCAAGGTCTCATTTGTGGAACACCACAGGTCGGAGAGACCTAACTTGGGAAGAGCTCACCCATCAGCCTCCTCCGGGTGTTGTGCTCAAGAGGACGCATGAACCACATGGGACACTCTACTTGCCAGGCCGGGCCAAAGCCTCGAGCAAGATGAAAGGCAAAAAGAAAGGCAAGAAAGTGGCTGGTGAAGCTAATCCTGGAGAGGTGGAGAAGGATGCTCCAATACAACCGGAGGGGCCAGTCCCCAGTCAAATTCATGCTGCTCTCTTGGAAGTGGTGGAGCAGGAGGCTGAAAGGTAAGAAGTGCACTCCCCAAACCCTCCAAGGGCTTCCAAAAGAGATCGTAAACGGGGAGGTGAAAGCAAAGACAGGGAGGCCAAGAAGAAAAAGACCTCTAAGGGTGACGAGCTTTCTCTCCGAACTTCGGAGCCTCCTCCCCAAGTTGACCCCTCTGACCCAACACAAGCAGAAGAGATACCTGGTGACTTCCAAACCGATGAGGTCGAAGGGGGAGATCTTAGCATTGACGGTGTGGACATCACCGGTCTTGGTGGGCTTGGTGAGTACTTCATGAATCTTCTCATAGATGATTTTGTCGGGCCTTATCTCCCTCTGAGCACTTCAAACTCAGTCACTTTTAATGGTAAGACCTTTACTGTTTCAAGTGATAAGGATGTTATAGCTTACTCTTTGTTAAGAATGTTCAACCGGTGCTTGCGTTGGAGAAGCAAGTTCGAAATCAGGCAGACATTATCAAAGACCTCAAGTCTAGCAAAGAGAGGTTGTCCAACGATCTTCTTACTGCCACTTCGAATGCTGCCACTCTAAAGGAATAAAGCGAAGAGCTGAAGAGAAACCAGGAGGTGAGTACTGATAAGGAAGAATAAAAGACAAGGAGAAAAGTGTAAAGAAGAAACTTGATAGGAGAAAATAGCAAAGGAAAAATATGGTAGGAGGAAAATGTATAGAAATAAGTGTAAAAGGGCTGAATTGTATTAATTATAAAGAGGTAGGCAAAATAGGAAGAAGGTAAAGTGTAAGGACCAAAAGATGTAATTAGTCCAAATTAAAGCGTGTGGGGTCCGCAATTGTACTATAAAAGGACCACACACGCTTCACAAATCCCGAGATGAATAGTACGAGACTTTCTCTCTCTACACTGTTTAGCAATTTGAACTTTCTCTCTCTAAATTTGACATTGAGACATTTCTCTATCATAAAATCTTCTGTCAACAATCTTCGCATAGCAAAATCACCCCTGGACCACCTTTAAACTCTTCAGTGGCGCTGTCTGTGGGAAACGAAAATCGCTCTGTCGATAATCGCTTCCTGGAAATAATTTCTGTTCCGAGGAGGACCATGAAGGGTCGAGGGGACGATTTGATTAATCACTGCGAGGAAAACATGGAGGCGGACGACTTTCAGAACGACATGGAGTCCGAAGGAGAAGGAGGTCGGCGAGTCGAGAACGTTTTCGATGACTCCGCCCTCCTGGCTCAGAGGAATGAATTGCTGTTGGAAATCGAAAGGTTGAAAGCGGAAAAGGAAGCCGCACAGAAAAATCTTCGATCCGAGATAAGGAAAGAAGCCGTCATTGAAAATGAGGAACGCGACGTTGAAGTTCGTCCTAAAAATAGAGACGACAGATATCGGAGGCGTGAGCGACGGTCTCCGAGGAGAAGAGAGGAACACCGTTCGGACTCGGCTCCTTCAAGCGACTACTCGCGGTATAGTACTTCTGAATCATCTCCTCGGAGATACCACTGGAGGAAAAAGCGTGATCATAGGCGAACTGATTTCCGAAGGGGAAGAAGTTCGGAGAGGAAATCCTCGCGGGAAAAAAGTCGTCACGACCGAGTTGGTGATCGATCTCATGAACAGGAAAAGTGCCCTAGTAAGAATGACATGGGCCTTCGAAATTCAGAGTGGCAGCAGCAATACACTTTGCCCTCCGAGGAGGGGTTGTACTTTTCGAATAACGACAATCTGAGATCTAACATTTATCGTACGGGACACAATTGGAGAGCCTCTCCCCTCTCCTCGGAGATCTTAGTGGGGAACCTCCCAAAGCACTTTGACATTTCGAAGTTAGAAAAGTTCGATGGGACATAGGATTCGGACAATCACATCGAGCAGTTTAAGAACTTTATGATCAATTTCGACGACGATGATAAGCTTCTATGCAGAGCATTCTCTCAAACTTTCAAGGGAGTGGCATCTAAGTGGTACAACAGGTTACCTCAGGGCTCTATAAAAAATTTCGATATGTTCTGGAACATCTTCAGGCAACACTTCGTGGGGAGCAAGAAGTTCCGGGCCAACGGAGACACCATAATCTACTGTCGCCAAAATATGGGGGAGAGCCTTAAAAATTATACCAATCGCTTTGTCAAGACCAAAACGGATATGGAGTACTGTAAGGACTCGGTGGCGCTTGCAGCTTTCAGAATGGGTTTGCTCCCCGGGTTGTTAAAAGACACGGTGGCAGAAAGTCAGGCGATGACCTTCGGAGCATTGCTAGATCAAGTTGAGAATAGAATCTTGGTGGAAGAAACCCAGGCTTCAGAGAAAGGGTCAGGAGAGCAGTTGGACCATAATCAATTCCAAAGGACTGAGCCAAGCGCCCAGGGCCCTCGATCGAACGTTCAGGTTAAAAGTACGGGTCAGTATCCTCCGAGGCAAAAGTCAAACCCGCAGTACTATGGCAATCAACAAAACTACAATCAAGGGGGAAGATTCATGTCAAACAAATGGGTTTGACCCGATTATTTTGCGGAGTTGACAGAAAATGTTGCTGCGATATTTGATAAAGCTAAATCTTCGGTCACGTTCAGGAAACCGTTTCCCATACAGACACCGAGGGAAAGCAGAAGCGTCAACAAATATTGCAAGTATCATGAGGATGTAGGGCATGACACCAAAGATTGCATAGCTTTGAAGAAGGAGGTGCAAGCTCTAATCGAGAATGGAATGCTGTTGGAGTACGTCAAAAAACACTCCCAGAAAAATGCCGTGGTAAAAGCTGTCTCAAAGAACACTGACACAGCCATGGTGATTTCCGAGGGGGTCGACGATTTTGACATCGAACAAGAGTATCTAGACCCCAAAGTGGGGAGGAACAATGTAAACCTGGTAGAGGAAGCAATTCCGAAGGGGAGGGTGGACAGTCTTTGTGCATTTTTCGATTCCCTAGCAATTTTTGGCGGAGACACAATCGCGGGAAATTCTAACAGCTCTCGCAAAAGGCATATGGTCAACCTGACCACCCAGATCGAAGCGGGGGTCTCCGTGCAAATGCATCGCTCGCCTTCTCCAATTATTTGTTTCGATGATGATGATATGCGGAATGTTGCAGGCCCTCATGAGGACGCTGTAGTGATTGCAGCGGGCATCGCTGGGGATCAGATTCAGAAAATACTCATCGATACAGGGAGCTCTGCGAATATCTTGTTTATGAGTACTTACCGCCGCATCTCTAACCCACCGGTTATCCGAAAGTCCGACAGGACAATAGTGGGCTTCACTGGTGCCACAGCAGTTGTAGTTGGAGAGTTTCAGTGTATGGTTGAGCTGGGCCGTGGACCATTTAAGAAAGGGGTGGAGGTACTTTTCATTGTGGTCGACGTACCAACCTCCTATAATGCTATCCTGGGTCGCTCTTGGTTATCCCGGATGCATGGCGTAATCTCCACGGTGCATCAATGCCTAAAGTATGTGATCGGAAACAATATTGGGACAGTCCAAAGTAGCTAGAAGATGGCACGAGAATGCTACCAGGTAGCCATGTCCTCTAAGGGGGTTCGAGGGGGGGCCCTTTGACCCAGCATAGCAATTAAAGCCCCCCCCCCCCCCCCCCCCCCCCGAGGTTATCCCTTGTGATGATCCGAGGGAGGCCCCCGGGTTTCAGGTCCCAGAGGAAGATTCTGTGACACACGAATTTGCGACTGGCAAAGTTCTGAAGATAGGGGTCCACCTCTCTCCAGAATTTAAAGAGAAGTTAATTGCTTTCTTATCTGATAAACTTGATATGTTTGCTTGGTGTGCACAAGATGTCACTGGTGTGCTGGCGGAAATTATGTGTCATAAACTCGCGATACGATTGGATGTCCGACCAATAGTCCAGAAAAGAAGGCCTGTCTCCCCGGAAAAGGCCTCAGCGATTTTGTCGGAAGTCGAAAGGCTGCTGAGCATAGGTCATATTCGCGAGTCGCATTATCCCGTATGGGCGTCGAATCCAGTGTTGGTGAGAAAGAAAAATATCAAGTGGAGAATGTGTATTGACTTTACAGATTTGAACAGAGCTTGTCCTAAGGATCCGTTTCCTGTGCCTCGCATCGATCAATTAGTGGACTCGACCTCCGGAAATCGATTGTTATCTTTTATGGACGCCTACTCGGGATACAACCAAATTCGACTGGCTGCTAACGATGAGGAAAGTACTTCTTTTATTACTGGGCGAGGTTTATATTGCTATAAGGTCATGCCGTTCGGATTAAAAAACGCAGGGGCAACCTATCAGTGCTTGGTCAATAAAACTTTTGAGGGACAAATTGGGCGAAACATGAAAGCTTATATCGACGATATGTTAGTCAAAAGTGAACGAGACGAAGACCACTTTGCTGACTTGGCGGAGACATTCCACAATTTGAGCAGAGTCAATCTCAAACTCAATCCAGAGAAGTGCATTTTCGGGGTAAGGTCAGGTAAATTTCTTGGTTACATGATCAGCGAAAAAAGCATCGAGGCTGATCCCGAGCAGCTAAAAGCTCTGATCGCGATGACTCCTCCCCGAAATATTAAGGAGGTGCAAATTCTGACAGGACGATTGGCTGCTTTGAATAGATTCATTTCTCGCTCGTCGGATAAGTGTGCCCCGTTCTTTAAAATATTGCGGAATGCGAAGCATTTCTGTTGGACCGAAGAATGTTCGACCGCTTTTCGTCGAATCCAAGAATATTTGACCTCTCCGGAAGTCTTATCTAAACTTGTGGTATGGGAAACGTTAATTGTCTACGTAGCAGTATCCGAATGTGCTATCAGTGTCGTTCTCCTCCGCGAAGATGATTCTCTTCTAAGGCCAATTTATTATGTCAGTAAGAGTTTGCTGGATGCCGAGAAGCGTTATCTCACTTTGGAGAAGGTAGCTTTAGCATTGGTGACGGCGGCTCGGAAGATGAGACCTTATTTCTAGGCCCATCCAATTGTTGTTCGGACGACTTGTCCTCTGAAGAGTCTATTACAAAGACCAGACATCTCTGGTAGGATGACTAAGTGGTCCGTAGAGCTGGGAGACTTCGACATAACGTTTGATCCTCGAACGGCGATAAAGGCACAAGTTTTAGCATATTTTTTGGTTGAATTCTATTCAGACAGAGAAGAGCAGGAGGTACATGACATGGTTGACGAAGAAGAATGGATGATACGGACGGATGGCGGGTCAAACATTTCAGGCAGTGGGGCAGGTGTCCAGTTGATATCCCCGCAAGGGGTAGCTATGTTCGAAGCCATTCGTTTCGGTTTCAAGGCTACTAATAATGAAGCTGAGTATGAAGCTGCTCTAGCAGGCTTACGTTTAGCTCAAATATGCGGGGCTCGGCGGATAAAATTGATCAGTGATTCTCAGCTAGTGATAAACCAAGCTTCGGGGGAGTCTGAGGCCAGGAAGGAAACACTGATACAGTATTTGAAACTGATGAAGGATTTGGCATCTGGATTTGAGGGAGTCATGTTTGAGCATGTTCGAAGAGAGTTAAATGCTGTCCCAGATTCTCTCACCTCCGCTTCGCGAACAGAAGGTTATCCGTGGGTGTTGGTTCAGGCATGACCTTCGATCTCGATTGGCGAAGACCATGCGATGAACATCTCGGAGGAAAGCCACGTAATTACGCCTGATTTGAGAACAGTTCTCATTGATTTTTTAGCTCATGACGTTTTTCCCGTCGACAAACATGAAGCCAGAAGAGTTAGATTCAAGTCCCACGGTTACATTTTGTTGGGAGGTTTGTTGTATAAAAGATCTCTGAGTCGACCATTATTAAGGTGTTTGAGTGGGCCCGAGTCCCAAATTATCCTCTCCGAGTTACACAACGGTGAAGGGTCTGTTCATTGTGGATATAAGGCTTTAATCCGTAGGGTATTCCTGGCAGGCTATTATTAGCCGACTATCACGGCCGACGCAAAAGATTTGGTCAAATGTTGTGACACGTGCCAGCGCTATGCTAATGTAATTCACAAACCCGGGGTATTGATAGAAAGCATCTCGGAGGTAGTCCCGTTTGACAGGTGGGGCATTGATCTGGTTGGGCCTCTACCCATAGCATTTGGGGGCAGACACACGATAATTATGGCAGTCGACTATTTTTCTAAGTGGGTGGAGGCTGAGCCGCTCGCAGGAACAAAGGCCAAAGACGTGATCAAATTCGTCATATCTAACAGTTGTTGTCGTTTTGGTGTACCATTGCAGATTACCACGGACAATGGGCCTCAATTTAATAACAAAGAGTTCCAGAGCTTTTGCGTATCAAGGGGCATACGACAATGTTTTTCGGCACCATTTCACCCTCAGGCGAATGGGCAGGTGGAGGTAACTAATCGTACCATCCTCGACGGTTTGAAAAAGAACTTGGAAGGCAAAGCGGGGAAGTGGCCCGACTTTTTATAGGAGGTGTTGTGGGAGTACCGAACAACTCCCCGAACGGCCACAACTGTGTCCCCATTTGCCTTAGTCTACGGGATGGATGCAGTGGTCCCTCCGGAGATCCTTTTCCCCTCATATCGAATAGAACCATATGACTCGGACACAAATGACCAGAATAGAGCATTGGCTTTAGACTTGGTTGAGGAAAAGAGACAGCGAGCGCAGCTGACTTCTCTTCATTATCAAACTCTTATGAGGAGTCGCTATGCATCCAAAGTAAAGCATAGAGATTTTCAAGTGGGAGACAAGGTTTTACGCAAAGTTTTCTTGCACACTAAAGACAAGAGCTTGGGGAAGTTGGGACCTAACTGGGAAGGCCCCTATGAGGTCACCGAAAGGATAAAACCAGGCACATATCGGTTGAAAGATAAAGAAGGACGATACCTCCGTTTACCTTGGAATATTGAGCATTTAAAGTTGTATCTTGATTAGCAGAGGCAGCTGACATTGTATTTCTTTTTCCTCTCTATATATCCCCTGGAACAAATTTTTGGTGAGGACACACTTTTTCCTACCCTGTTAGGCATAGGAAGGTTTTAATGAGGTGTTTCGATGAGCCCCTTAAATACAAAGATTTCTTTGCCTTAACTATTTTTTGAGTCACATTAACATGTGCCTCGAATTGTTGTCCCCTTGAACTATTTTTTGAGTCACATTAACATGTGCCTCGAATTGTTGTCCCCTTTAACTATTTTTTGGGCCACAGTAAAATGTGCCTCGAATTATTGTCCCTTCGCACTATTTTTTGGGTCACAGTAAAATGTGCCTCGATTAGTTGTCCCTTCGAATTATTCTACGGGGTCACAATAATGTATGCCCCCAGTTTTATTGTTACTTTATTTATACTTGGGTCACACTATGGTGTGCCTCAAAGTTTTGGGACCTTCGAACTATTCTTCGGGTCACACTATGGTGTGCCTCAAAGTTTTGGGACCTTAGAACTATTCTTCGGGTCACACTATGGTGTGCCTCGAATCCATTATCACTCAGTTATTATTTGATCACAACAATACGACTCAAGATATCATCTTGTTCGAAGGCCTCATAATTGTTCGAAGAACAATATAATTGGGATTCGAAGGCCTTATTACAAATATAATATATGTAAATTTATCCAAACCATAATTGTTCGACGAACAATATAATTGGGGTTCGAAGGCCTTATTGCAAATATAATATATGTAAACTTTTCCAAGTAATAATTATTCGATGGACAATGAAATTGGAATTCGAAGGCCTTGTTACATAATAGGTGTGAATTTAACCAACTAATAATTGTTCGAATGACACTACAATGGGATGTTTGAAGAACTTGTTACAAACATAATATATATATAGAAGTGACAAGAGTTCATTGCCCTTACAAAAATTGACCTGTCTCACACAATTAGAACAGTGCAATATGATCAAGTCATTACAAAAAGAGGCCTTATTGGGCCATGCACAAAAAAAACTAACTCTTTCAGCACTTTTCCTCAGTCTGAATTTTTTGAGGAGTCACTCCCTTCACCTTCTGAGTCTTCACTTTCACTTACGATTATATGGGGAGGGCAAAGCTCCGAGGGGACAAGCTTCCAAAAAGGCCCCAAGTTATATTCAGGATGCTCAGCATAAATTTGGGTCAACAAACCAGCTAGAGTAGTAGCATCACGGGCCTGCAGTTTACTTGTACATGTTGCTGCATAAGCATCCACAGCTTTATTGCCTCCTCGACTTCGACAAGGAAACCTTCGATCCGTCTCCGCAACTGGTCACGGTCTGCTGTTACCGTTCGAAGGGCCTCAGTACATTGGGCGAATCCATCGCAAGCCAAGCGATGCCCCTTTTGATATTCAGTTATCATTAGCTCTTGAGAATCAGTCTTCTTCTTGTACAAATCCCTCTCCTCTTGACAACATCTCTCTAGCATTGTCACATAATTCTCAGAGGCAGAAAGACGCTCGTACAAGGCATCAGCTTGGCCCTCGATCACCGCATATTGCTTCTTGGCCTCCTCGAGCTGAGAGGCAGCCAACGATAACTTGAACTTGTAATAATTTTTGCGTTTTTCAAGATGACGCATCTTCTCTCCTCTATTCACTGAAGTGTGCAGCAATCTCCAAAGGTTCAACGAGAACTCATCATCTAAAGGGACCTCAAACGAGCTCGAAGAAGACCCTAATGATGTAGAGTCAAATTCGGAGAAACCACCGCAAGCAACTTCTGGATCAATGAGTTGAGGAGGGTTACTTCGAGGAACAGGGATAGGAGCTAGTCTTGGGCTGTCTTCGAGGGGGGCTGGATGAGAAGCCTCAGTGAGAGGAGAGTGCAGGGATTGATGAGAAGTTTCCCTGGGCGATTGGCTACCCCGGTTCTCAGGATCACTTGCACTCCCATGGACTTCTTTTTCAAGATCAGCCTCTTCATTATTGTCAGGGGTTTCTCCTCCCTCGGACTGTTCTTCGATAGGCTCGAGAAGAATACCTTTCCCCTTCGTATCTTTTTTCTTGGCGTCCTTCCTTGGAGGAAGGACGGGAGCAGGGGGAGGAGGAATGGGGTTTATTGGAATAGCAGTACTTGGTGGAGGGGCTTGAGAGTTCAACGCCCCAGCATCGTCCGAGGAGGGAGGCCTTTGAGTACTAGTAGGCCCTTTGGGATTCAGTGTTTGGTTCGATAGTACTTCATCTTCTGGAGGTTCCCCCAGGTGGCTCTGCGAACGGGAGCGCTTGGGCAGGTAGATTGTAACATCCTTTTGGCTGCACCGCTCCATCACCTCCCGCTCCGAGGGCGGAGTCATTAATCCTCTCATGCTAATGCGATCGAGGGGATTGAGCCTCCATAATCGACTCCTAGCCAGATTGTCGTCGGTGAAACAAAGACGAAATCGGTTGTCCCATCGCTCCTTTGCCCACAGGAGAAGATTGGTGAACACAGTTGTAGCCCCCCTCGACATAGTCAGTATAAGTTTTGGATATACCAATCATAGCTGCAACAAATAACTAACTTTTAAACCAATTCCAAGTACAAATTTTCGAGGGAGCATATTATTCGAAGGCCAGTACGTTTTCGAGGGAGCATATTTTTCGAAGGCAAGTATGTTTTCGAGGGAGCATATTATTCGAAGGCAAGTACGTTTTCGAGGGAGCATGTTATTCGAAGATAAGTAAGTTTTCGAAGGAGTATACTGTTCAAAGGCATATAAGTTTTCAAGAAAGCTTAAAATTCGAGGGAGTATAGATATTCGAAGAATATAAAATTCGCGGAGTAAAAATTGAGGAAATACTTACACTTCATAGTCCACTTTAAAGTAAGCTTGTGAGGATTTGAAGGAGTGGCTTCTAATCCGGTCTCCCAGCAACCAGAGAAGAAGAGAAACTACTGCCTCCATTTTTTATCAGCCTCTAGTAAATCTTTCAATACTTTTTGCCCTCGATTGAACGTCAGCGAGTAAAAGGGGAAGTATGGATTTCGGGCCAAACCAGCAAGGCCAATGAGTTTCTCTAGTAAAAATTCTTGACCTGAGAGTCTCGAGGCCATGATGCAGGCCATTAACGTAAACCACATATTGAGCCCAACCTGTGAGGGGCAAAGGTCTATCTTCGATAAATACTCAATAAAGAAGGGGTCTAAGGGATACCTTAACCCCCAGTTCATGATTTCTGTGTATACCACCACCTCGTTGTCCCTCACAGATAAGGGTGTCTCTCCTTCGGAGGGAAATCTGATGTTAATATACGAGGGGATGCACCATCGAGTCCTTAGCATCGTCTCCTCCTCCTTTGAAAACTACTTGTACCTAATGTTGGCAAGGGCCACCATGTGTTTATTTTCAATGCCCCGAATATTATTGCCGGCAATGCTGTCTAACTCCAAGGGCAGCACAATATCCCCTTTAGATTTTGGAGCAATTCGACGAGCTTGCTCCTCGGATATCGTCGTGGAAGAAGACGTTGCAAGGTTCGAAGGACCCAATGAAGGGGTGATTGGCACTTTTGGTTCGAGGGGCTTGTTGAGAGGTTTTTTGCCTTTGGGATCTTGAGTCTCCTCATGTCTAATACGCATATCCTCCTCGGTAATAAGCGTCTTCGAGGGGGGAAATTGAGTTCCATGAATGGTCATGGATGGAGTGGAAGACAAACTAGACGCATCTGCTTCGTGTCTTCGAGGAGGTTTGTTTGAAGTACGTTGAGGGTTTATGGTTCAAAGAGGGCTAGCAGAGGTTCGAGGAGGGCTCTTCGAAGTTCGTCGCGGACTTGCAGATCTCTGAGGACGATTTTCAACGTCTGCTGGTACAGTTGGTTCTCGAATAACCAGAGTAGCTTCCCTGGCCCGTTTTCGCTCATGAGAGCTTTTTCTATCTTTATGGGACTTCTTTCTCTTCCCAGATGAGTGCTTATGCTGTCTATCTTTTCCCATCTCTTCGAGGGGGTTCGACTCACTGAGCAGGCTTCGTTGAGCGACTTCGCGGGGTATAATTGCGGTCGAATCATTCGAAGGAGGCCAGGCACCAAAAAAGGTAGTCGTCGACGGTGGGGGATGAGGCCTCACGTCTTCACCGGCAAGAATCCTCTCTTCGAACCGCTTACTAATTAACAACCACTCAGGAATTCGACGGGGCTTATTTGCCAGCTTTATCTCTCTAGAATTAATTGAACAAAAGTTGAATTTATGAGGTGTGAAGGTTGGTATTTATAGACACATATGGGCTTTCCTGACACATCAGGCCTGGGGACATTTTTATGATGTTTGCCTAGGGACATAATGGTCCACATAGGTGGGAATTGTTCTGACACTAGTCGCGGAGGAAGGCGAAGATTTTTTTATGTCAGACAAATTCTGGAGAAGAGGAAGCGTTTTCTGACACAAATGTCAGAAGAATTGGTAACGTTTCCCAAAGAATTATGCTGACACAGGTGCTCGGTAAGTGACGTCAGATACACGATCAATCCTGGCACCTCCTTTTTCGCCTGAGTATGAAATCATTCAGGGACTGATTCATCCAAAGTGGTGCAAGGATTGGGGGGGCTACTCGGATAACAGAAACAATTCGAGGGGAGACTTTTCGAAGAGTTGATTTGTGGCCTCAATGGTTCGAGGAAGCTTTGTGGAACATTCGAAGAAGTTGATTTTGACCTCGATAAGTCAACAGTTCGAGGAGCATTATACAAATTTCGAAGAGGTTGATTTTGACCTCGACAGTTCGAGAAGTGTTGTTGGAATTCGAAGAGTAACTTTATCCCCGATGGTTCGAGGAGCTACTTATGAAGTTCGGAGATGAAATGGGTTTTGCCTGTCAGGAGAATTATTCAGTCCTAGTAAAATAATTTTTACTAAGACTGGGGGGCTACTGATAAGGAAGAATAAAAGACAAGGAGAAAAGTGTAAAGAAGAAACTTGATAGGAGAAAATAGCAAAGGAAAAATATGGTAGGAGGAAAATGTATAGAATTAAGTGTAAAAGGGCTGAATTGTATTAATTATAAAGAGGTAGGCAAAATAGGAAGAAGGCAAAGTGTAAGGACCAAAAGATGTAATTAGTCCAAATTAAAGCGTGTGGGGTCCGCAATTGTACTATAAAAGGACCACACACGCTTCACAAATCCCGAGATGAATAGTATGAGACTTTCTCTCTCTACATTGTTTAGGAATTTGAACTTTCTCTCTCTAAATTTGACACTGAGACATTTCTCTATCATAAAATCCTCTGTTAACAATCTTCGCATAGCAAAATCACCCCTGGACCACCTTTAAACTCTTCAAGTACCACAAAAGTCACCACACTGGAGAACACTATCACAGAGCTCCGGGAGAAGCTGTCCGGATTGGAGAAAGATCTTGCCACTTCAAGAGGGGAGACCAAGGCCAAGGACCAAATCATCACCAACTTAACCAGTAACAAGATTGCTCTTGAGAATTCAGTGTCCAAGGCTGCCGAGGAGAAAGCTACTTTGCTAAGGGAGCAGGAGGCCAAAATCCAAGCCAAGATCGACGCTTATGCCAACAACGTGATCGACACCCAGGAGGAAATGTATGCCAATGTGAGGTCTGACATGGTTCTACTCTTCCATGAGAAGTTTCCGAAGAGGAACCTAGGGGATTTATGGCTTCACGTTGAGCCTGACGACCTCCCATATCATACAATGGTTGAAGGCGACAAGTATGGTTGCTCCAGTGCTTCCTCATCGGATGATGAAGAACACATCGGGGAGAGCCCTAACGAAGAGAAAAGTGATCCCAAAGGGAAGAAAAAGACATACGAAGGTGAGCCATCTTCAAAGGCTCAACCTTAACTTGTGATTTACTTTTTACTTGTTTACCCAAACTAAAGTCCTTGGAAGGCCAATGCACTCTTTTTTGTAATTGTGTCCGGTATCTGACCGGATAGGTCTTTTGTTTTGTTTTGACAATTTAAAAGTCCTTGGAAGGCCAAGGAACTTAAGTTATTTTAATGAATATCTTTGTTTTGCACCATTCATAGTCTGTTCCAATTTTGATGGCTAGAGTTTAAATAGCCCTTAGTTATTTCATAGTGAGAGTGTTTAAATTCTCCGATGACGAATGTTTAAGTGGTCATCACTCTTTTATTTCAATCTGGATGGTGTGACAAAGACAAAACTAAAATATTTCAGAAATTTTTAAGAAGGCATCAAATTTTATTTAAAAAGCCGGACACCTCGTTAAAACCTCCCCTTGCCACCAGGGAGGAAAAAGTATGCCCCCAAATATTTACATGGATGTTTAAACAAGTAAATATTTACACAAATGCTACTCCAAGTACATCCGGAGATGTTCGATATTCCAAGGGTGGGTCAGAACTCTTCCATCCTTGTCTTCTAGCCAATATGTTCCAGGTTTAAGCCTTTCAACAACCATATAAGGTCCTTCCCAAGTCGGAGCCAACTTGCCGAACAGTTTTTCTTTAGTGTGTAAGAAGACTTTCCGCAATACCTTGTCCCCCGGTTGGAAATCTCTTCTTTTAACTCTGGAAGCAAATCTGCTTCTCATCAAACCCTGATAGTGTGCAACTCTAAGGTGAGCTTTAACTCGTCTTTCTTCCACCAGATCGAGCTGACCTCTGATTGCCACTTCGTTAGTATATTCGGAGAAGTTGTGAACACGAAACGATGTGAGAGTTGCTTCCATAGGAGCTACTGCATCCATCCCATAGACCAAAGCAAAAGGTGTCACCTGTGTTGCAGCCCTAGGTGTTGTCCGGTAGGCCCACAAGACCTCTTGTAAATAACTAGGCCACTTCCCAGCAGCCCCTTCCAAATTCTTCTTTAAACCGGACAGAATTGTTCTGTTGGCTACTTCAACTTGACCATTTGCTTGTGGGTGGAAAGGTGAAGAGAAACAATATTGTATACCCCTTGAGGCACAGAAACTCTCCATTTCCCTATTTTCGAACTGTGGTCCATTGTCTGTTGTTATCTTTTGTGGGACACCAAATCTGCAACAAATGTTGGATATAATGAATTTTATGACAGCTTTTGATGTTGTTCCTGCTAAAGGGGCTGCTTCAATCCACTTCGAAAAGTAATCTATAGCAACAATTATAGTTTTGCGCCCTCCAGATGCCATAGGGAGAGGCCCTATTAAATCTAACCCCCATCGGGCAAAAGGTATAGGCTCAGAAATTGACTCTAAAGGAATGGATGGGACATAAATTTCATTGTTGTACCTCTGGCATGGGTCACACCTTCTTACCAATTCCTTAGCATCTTTCATGATAGATGGCCAATAGTAACCGGCCAGTAAAACTCTCCTTGTTAAAGCCATGAATCCACAATGAGCTGACCCCTCACCATCGTGCAATTCGGAGAGGACTACTTGAGACTCATCATCTCCCAAACAGCGCAGAAGAGTTTTACTGTAAGACTTTTTATACAAAACGTCTCTCAATACGATAAAACCACGAGCCTTGTGTTTCAATGTTCTTTCCAGTGATTTATCCGGAGGCACGATACCATCAGAGAGGTGTTGCAGGAAAAGAAACCTCCAGTCCTGAGGTTGTTTCACCTGTACTTCAAAAATTTCCTCTTCTTTACCCATATTAAGTTGAATGGAGGGGCTTTCTAGCACATGGATCCATGGATATGACTCTGTGTACACTATGGTTGCCAATGAGTCTGCTAACTCATTTTCTGTCCGGGGTATATGCTCATAAATAATACTTTTAAACTTGAGTGCTTCATTTTTAAGAAGGAGTAAATATTTCAAAAGCTGCTCCTTTTTAGCCTTAGATTGACCTTGGGCATGGTGGATAAGAAGCTGGGAGTCACTCAGTAGCTTGACCCTCTTAGCCCCACAAATGTAGGCTAACTTTAATCCAGCTATAGCCGCTTCGTACTCGGACTCATTATTGGAAGCCCTGAAAGCAAAACATATAGCTTGGTACATTTTGTTACCATATGGAGAAGTCAAACACACCCCTGCACCACATCCCATAATGCTAGATCCACCATCTGTTCGGACGACCCATACCTTTTTATCTTTTTTGTCAGTAGCCTGCTCCGAATCTCTGTCGGAGTGAAATTCAACCAAAAAATCAGCCACAGCTTGGGCCTTAACTACTGTTCGAGGAGCAAAATCTATGTCGAAATCCCCCAGTTCTACTGACCATTTAGTCATTCTACTTGAAATGTCTGCCTTTTGAAGGACGTTCTTCAAGGGAAAAGAAGTCCGGACGATGATAGGATGAGCTTGGAAATAAGGCCTCATTTTCCTTGCAGCTATTACCAGAGCTAATGTTAACTTTTTGAGTTTCAAGTAACGCCTTTCTGCATCTATCAAACTTTTGTTGATGTAGTATACTGGATGGGGATAACTATCCACTTCTCTTACCAACACAGCACTGATGGCACAACTTGAAACTGCCAAATATACGAAGAGTGTCTCCCCATTAACTGGTTTAAACAAAGTTTTGGGGGAGGACAGGTGCTTCTTGATCTAATTAAAAGCCTCATCACACTGTGAGGTCCAATCGAATCCCTTTGCACCCTTCAAGGTTTGAAAGAACGGGGCGCACCTGTCCGAAGACCTTGAGATAAATTTGTTTAAAGCAGCTAATCTCCCCGTTAGTCGCTGTACTTCTTTAGTATTTCGAGGAGGCTCCATCTGGAATAGAGCATTAAGTTGGTCCGGATCGGGCTATATCCCATGTTAACTTATAATATAGCCTAGAAACTTCTCGGACTGCACTCCGAACACACATTTTTTTGGGTTTAACTTCAAATTCACTTTTACCAAGTTGGCAAAAGTTTCTTGGAGGTCAGCCAAGTGCAATTGCTCATCCACACTCTTTACCATCATGTCATCGATGTATACTTCCATATTCCTTCCAATCTGATCAGCAAAAGCTTTGTTGGCCATTCTCTGATAAGTAGCCCCAACATTTTTCAACCCAAATGGCATTACCTTGTAGCAATGAAGACCCCTGTCAGTGACAAATGTAGTATGCTCTTGATCCTTTGGATCTACTTGGATCTGATTGTATCCATGGAAGGCATCCATAAAGGATAGCAGCTTGTTCCCAGAGGTGGAGTCTACTAGCTGATCAATCCGGGGGACTGGATACAAATCTTTTGGGCAAGCTCTATTGAGATATGTGAAGTCAATGCACATGCGCCACTTGTCATTTTTCTTTTTCACCAGCACCGGATTGGCAGTCCACAAAGGATATTGAGACTCCTTGTCATGCCCCATCTTTGCGAGCCTGTCAACCTCTTGCACAATGACATCAGCCTTTTCCTTGGAAAAATCCCTTCTCTTTTGAACCACTAGTGCTACGTCTTTCCGGACGGATAGGTGATGTGATATCACATCTGCTAGAACCCCAGTAATATCAGCGTTGTACCAAGCAAAAACGTGCTGATGATTCTTCAAAAACTTTAACATTTCACTCTTCAAAACGGGTGGCATCTTAGACCCTATCTTGACATTTTTTCCTTCTTCTAAACAATGTGTCTCTACCTCTTCGACCGGTATTAATAATCCAGTGGTCTCTCTAGGGTCATCAATTTCACCCTCACCCCCAGAAAGCCCCTCAAATTGCTATTGCTCGTTGATACGAACTGCTCCCAATGTCCAAGGAGCCAGGGCTGTAGCATAGCATTCTCTTGCAACCTTTTGACTGCTCCGGACAACTCCCACCTGTCCCTAAACAGCATATTTCAAGCACTGATGGACTGTTGAAGCCACTGCATGCATCCTAAAGAGCCAAGACCTCCCTAGAATAGCATTATAGCAAGTGTGACAATCCACCACGATAAAAAGTATCCTGACCATTTTCTTCAAAGGGCCCTTGCCCAACAAAACTTCTTCTTCGAATTCCCCGATCACATCTGCTGAGCTGCCAGTAAAGCCCACAATTGATCTGTCCGAACTCTGAATTACAACTGGATTTTTCATTCTCTTGTATGTGGTTAAGAAAATGATATTGGTTGAGCTTCCAGTATCCACCAAAATTCGTCTTATGTTATTGCCTCCAATGGATGCTCATATAACAACAGCATCTTCATAAGGGCCATCTATATCTCTCAAATCATCTTCATCAAAAACAATGAAGGGGAATGGATTTTGTGACTGATAGGAAGTCATGCCTCCTTCTAGCTGGGTGGCCAAAGTATGAACGTGCCTCTTTCTTGAAGAAGCAGTAGGAGCTGTCATAGTATCCCCTCCGAAAATCGTAAGGGACTCAAAAAACTTAATGAGGCCGGAGACTGTCCTAGAACACTCCTCAATTGCACCCACTCTATTTCGAGTTGGATCAGGATCCAAGTATTCAGATTCCACATCAAACCTCTCAATTGTAACCATGGCTCCCTCCGGAGCAACATTACTTGGACCAACTCGGTGAGTATTGTCAGGCCTGTTACCTCCTCTTCTTTTGACATAAGCCCCCAGCTTTCCCCTTTCAATCAAGTTCTGAACTTCTTGCTTCAAAGCTATACAATCATCAGTGGTATGGCTAATATCATTGTGATATTGGCAGAAAGAGTTATTGCGATGTTCTCTAGGAGATTGCAGTGTGGCTGGTCTTCTATAGTGCACCTCTTTCTTTGTTTTATCATAAATGATGGCCACACTTTCTTTCAATTCTGCGAACCACTCTGGTTGAACACAAGGGCCTCTTTTGTTTCTAGATTGCTGACTCTGAGCAGGAGCAGCTGGCTGAGACTGAGCTTTGGCCCTACCATGCCCCTGTCCGGTCTCATTTGCCTTGTTCCCGGACTGATTCTGATTGGGATTTGGTGCCACCGGGGTAGACCTCACCTGCCTGTGCACCCTGGTTTTCTTCGTTTCATCAACGTTAATCTGTTTTCCAACCTGATTCAGCAACCCTCCCCATGTCATGGCCTTCTTCCTGGTCACTGAATCAGCCGAATTGCCAGGGTTCAAGCCCTGTCTTAGGGATGTTATTGCCACTTGTTCGAAGCAATCAGCCAGCCCATTCTTGGTGTTCACAAAACGACTTATATATTATTTTAAGGACTCATTTGGTTCCTGGGCATAATGGATTATTGTGTCTCCATTGCCCTTTAGCTCTTTACTCCCTACGAACTGCCTTCGAAAGGCCACAAAAAAAGTATCGAAATTCTTGATACAACCCTGTGGTAGGCTGTTATACCATTTTAGAGCACTCCCCGTAAATGATTGGGAGACTGCTCTGCAAAGTAGCTTATCATCGTCGTCAAAGTTCATCAGAATTTTGGAAGATAATGGAGATTGCCTCCAATTTCTGCCACGACTGAACACAGTATCCTCATTGGGAGTTGTAAAGATACCTGGTTCATCGTGAAAAGCGAAAGGATCCATCCGTATCCGGTCCACATGCCTCCGGCTATGAGATGACCCTTTACCAATATTCTTCTTCATCTTTCCATGTCTATCTCTTTTTCTGGAATATTTTTTAATCTGCTTTTGCTTCTTTTTAGTTCGACCCTCATCGCTGCTAGAGGATAAGGATTCTTCAACTCCCTCATCGTCCGAAGAGCTATCAGAAGATTCTGAGCCTGAGTCAGAACTCTCCACTAGCTTAGACCGGTGAGACTTTTTGGAGTTGGCATGAGTCTTTTTGGTACTCACATGAGTCTTTGAAGGCTCATGCTCTCTGGGGTTATTGGTGTGATGAGCAACTGATGCTTTGGACTTTTCTTTCATGCCCATCTTAGCCTTTTCTGCCCTCAGAGCTTTCATTTCACCCTTCAGCCTATCGCGCTCTTCGATAGTGTATTCATCATTTTCACCCACCACTTCGAGCAGAGCTGGTGGTACTTCTGGGGCGTTCGGATTCATTCAGACTGACTTTTCTTGCTGGTTTTGAATGCTTGATTCAGGCACCTTCTTCTCCCATTGTGGTCGCCAGTTTGGTGAGGTTAATTATCGTCTGGGGGTAAATTTGTAATTTGTTCGGAGTTTTGTGAAAGTATATAGGTGTTTAATAATTAGAGTAGAGAGTAGAGGGAGAATTAAACAGCCTGGTTGTATTTAATTTTCATTACCCACATTTAATGCAGGTGGTTGGGTATTTATACCCTTACATCTGGGCCTTATGGGCTTTCGGGTCATGTTTAATGGACCCGAGTCAAGTTCAAAGACCCATGAGCTCTTAGTAGGAGAGCAGGCAGCTTAGTCAAGAAGTGTCTAGGTGTTTTAGTACTTTTGTCATAGTTCGAACAGCACAATGGGCTGAGTGTTCGAAGTATCCTGTCCGGTCCGGTGAGTTTGGTCTGATTTGTCCTTGTCCGAAGAGGAGACAGAATTCGGACTCATCAATCCAGATTCTTGAACAAGGATTATTCCAATCAATGGACTATGAAAACTTGGGCAGTGGAACAAACTCTCCCAATCCTGAAAACATTGGCAGCTCCCTTTCAACACCCACCATGAGGCCACGTTCAACTTCTCCTGAACCAAAATTCAACGAGCTCCTGCCTAAGAAATACAAATCTGCCAAAAATGGAAGAAACCTAAAAAACTATTAACCAAATCCCTGAAATTTTATGGGAATTCTATTTAAAATCTCTCTCATAATGATTAAGTTTATTAGTTGGAATATGAGAGGTGTCTGTAATAATTCAACTATGGGTAGGTTGAAAAATATGGTTAACAAGGAGAAGGTTAAGATCTTAGTTATCTAAGAGCCTATGGCCATTATTGACAAGATAGATGGGATTGCCAAAAGGCTTAATTTTACTGGTTTCACCACTAACATCTCAAATAAAATTTGGGTTTTCTGGATGAAAAACATTAGTCTTGATACTCTTATCAACATAGAGCAGTTTATTCACCTGGAGATTACTTATCCTGGGCTAAACAATACTTTTATTCTTTCTATAATTTATGTTAAATGCAGTAGACTGGAAAGATTGGACTTATGGAATCAGTTGAGAAGTGTAGCTATTTCAAACAAGGACTGGATTACGGTAGGAGATTTCAACGTTATTTCTACAAATGAGGAGCACTTGGGTTGCACAACTTTATACCAAAACAGCATGGATGATTTTAACGACTTCATCAACGATTTCCAGTTTGAAGATGCTGGGTTTGCTGGGAAAAAGTATACCTGAAGTAGAAGCACGAAGTGGAAGAGACTGGACCATGCGATGTTCAACATTAATTGGTCTAATACATTCTTTAAAACTCAGGTTTTTCATATGGTTTGAACATGTTCTGACCATGCGCCTTTACTCATTATTGCTTCTCCTAATGTTAATAATAATTATATTAATTTTATGAAAAGCTTTAAATTCTTGAATGTTTGGACTAATGATGACAATTTCTTAAGTGTTGTCAAGAAAAATTGGTGTTTAAAGTTGAGCTGCCAGCCTAATCAAATCTTCTGGTTTAAGTTAAAAAGGTTAAAGCTTTGTTTGAATTATTGGAATTCAGCTCACTTTGTAACATATTTACTAAAGTAACTGAAGCTGATAATGATGTCAAGATCAAGGATTTGCTTCACCAAACTGCTAAAGTCCTGTTTTTAAAGCTGATTTAAACAAGGCTATAAGTTTACATATTTAAGCTCTAAGGCTTGAAGATGAATACTGGAAACAGAAGATGTATATCAACTGGTTAAAGGACGATGATAGAAATTCTAAGCACTATCATGATTTGTCAATAAAGGAAGAAGAATAAATGCTATAAACTGTATTAAAGATGGTAATAATTGACTTACGGACACTGCTAAAATCGGAGAATCAGCTGAGAAATTCTTTAATAATACCCTTACTTCTAACCCTTACTCAAATCATGATAAGGAGATTAGTATTTTAAACAGCAGAGCTTTTAACATCATCCCTAATCTGGTTACCAGTAAAGACAATGACTCGTTATTCAAGATTGATACTGAAAAAGAAATCTGGTATATTATCTCTTCAATGAATACTACTAATACAGTGGGCATCGACAACTTTAATATTACTTTCTACAAGACTTGCTGGCTGATAATTAAAGAAGATCTTTGCATATCCATCAATGCTTTTCTCAAAGGGAGTCCAATCCCTAATGGTATATTCGTGACTGGGCTCTGTCTTATTCCAAAAACCAGTAATCCCATCACTTGTAATAATTATCGTCTGATTGGCCTCTGCACTATGCTTAATCGTATTTTATCAAAGCTTATTAATGCCAGACTTGCTAGTATTCTTCCTATAATCATATTTTTTTACCAATGGGCCTTTGTGAAGAATCGCTCTGTTCACAACAATATTTTAACTGCTAAAGAGTTATTATTTGACATCAAAAGAAAGCCTGAAAATGGCAATTTAATGATAAAGCTTGATATGTCGAAGTCTTTTGACATGATCTTTTCTTGCTAAAGTCTTAACATATTTTGGCTTCTCTGCTGGGTTTGTTAGCTTAATCAACAAGTTAACCGCGAATGTTCATATTTCTCTCCTTATTAACGGTAAAGTCTTTGGGTATTTCAAAACCAAGAGGGGTCTGAGGCAATGGGACCCTCTGTCCCCAAGACTTTTCATTCTTGGTGAGGAAGTCCTGATCATAGGGCTCAACTAACCTTTCTCCAACAACAAAAAGATGCATTTTGCCTCTAGATCAGATCATTTAATCCCATGTTTGGCGTTCACTGGCGATATCTTGATCTTCACAAACAGTCTTGATCTCACAATGGAGAATCTCAGCACTTTTCTGGACACTTACTAGCTCATCTCTGGGAAATTCATTAACAAAAGTAAAACGAAGATCATTGTTTCACCAAAGCTTTAGTGTAGTAGAATTACTAATCTGAAAACTCTCCCTGGCTATTGATACTCTTCCTATTAGTTATATGGGTATTGTCTTATAAACAATAACAAATCTTCAAATTATAATGTGATAATTGACAAAGTAAATGAGAAAATTACAGATTGGGAAGACAAACACCTTTCATACAGGGGAAGACTCACACTGATATCTTCTGTTTTGATGGTCATTCCTAGTTTTTGGATGCAGAGCAGTCTGCTTCCTAAAGGCATTATCAATAGGCTTGAGAAAATATTCAATACATTTTTTGGAGATCAATTCTTTCTGATAGAAATATTCACTGGTCAAATTGGTGCTCCCTCTGTAGACCATAAGAGGAATGAGGTATGAACTTAAGAAGCCTCTCTGACATTCAGGCCTCTTTTTCTCAGAAGCTCTGGTTCAACTTTTGAAAGAAAGAGAGCCTCTGGTCTCTGTATATGCACAACATTTATTGCAATAATCTCTTACATGCTAATTTCAATTGTGTTGGTTCTTTAATGTGGAAGATACTTGCAGGAATTAAGAATCTTGCATAGCCTAATATCAAGTGGCTCCTTGGCAAATGTGAGATGGAATTTCGGCGTGAGGATTGACATGACCAGGCTCCGATTATTAGCAATGACAACTCCTGTTATATGCAAGATATGGTGAACACTTTATGGAAAGACAATAACTGGGATGTTGATTTGCTGAAGAGCTTTCTACCTGATTCTCGTATCAACCAGATAAGAAATTTCAGTATAAAACTTGATAGAAATGATTGTATGATATGGAAAGCTTCTCCTGATTCTAAATTCATTTTGAAGCAGATTTGGAATTCTTATTAGACATCATTACACATATTCTCCTAGACAATTTTCATTTTTACTATATAGAATTTTTAAAGGATTCATCCTTATCGATTCAATATTGCAGAAGAGACACTTAAGCTTAGCTTCGAAGTGTCAAATCTGTAAATAATAGGGAGAATGTAAGCTACCTCTTTGTTAGCTGTAGATTCTCCTCGCCAATCTGGAAATTCTTTGGAAATCTTTTCAACATTCAAATAGATAAACACATGATTCTTACGCATGTGGTTTGGTTTTCAAAAAATAAAAATCATAGCACCCTTTCCTCCTGCTATTTGTTGGGTTATTTGGAAATACTGTAATGCTTCTAAGTTTAAAGAATCTCACACTTCATCAAATGTTGATGTTATTGACATTAAAAGAATTATTCTTGGTTTAGATATCACTCACACTCTGAAAATAAATCTCTGGTATAATATTAGAACTGCAGGAAATGAACTTGGGTGTTTTTATGCAAAAAAAACATAAGCAGCGTATAGATTACATTAAGTGGCTCGCCCCTAATAATGGTAGAATCAAAATGAATGTTGATGATGCCTGTGTTAAGAACAAAGAATCAAGTGAGGGGTATTATCTTTCGGGACAGTCACGATAGCATCATCCTCTACTCCGGCAACACTTTTGGTAAATTAACTCCATATATTGGTTAAACATTGATATAAAATCTGATTGTCAAAATCTATTAAATACATTTTTCTGAGTCCAAAATCAAACTGCCAATTGACTGGCTAAATGGACTCTGAAATGTGAATACAAACTCACCTTAAACCATTATCAAATTCCTTAACAACTTCAAGCTATTGTGTTGCTTGAAAGCTTGAATCTTGGTTATATTAATCTTAGTCAGACGTAATTTGTTTCTCGATAGTTTATGTAGGTTTTCTTCATCAATTTCAGGATTAAAAAGATTAAAAAGGCAAAAGAGAAAGTTTGGGTTGGTGAAATAAAAGCAGAGGATGACAAAACTTTTCTAGTCAAAAAGAAAAGAGAAGACAAAATTGAATTGTTCTATATGTTTTGGACTCTCTAAGAATTTTTTTATTTATTTATTTATGAAATTGCATTTCAATCCATCAATTAATTTTGCCTCCCAATAATAAAGTTATCTTTGAATATTTTCTTTTGATAAGTAAGGGAATCGTTTTTCTCTCTTCAATAAATAACACAAAGTGTTAGTTCTTCTTTTTTACAGTTTACTCTTTTAAAAATAAATAGAAGAAAAAGAAATAGAAAATGGAAAAATTAAAGAGGACATTGCTTTCTCTCACATCACAGCACAATCCTCTCCCCCATCTAAGTTATTGAGAAACGGGAAGATCTTCTCTTCTTCATCTTCTACAGAATACAGATCTCTCTGTATTCCTATTTCGGAAACCCTAATCTCTTAAATTCATTCCAATCCAACTCAACCTCTCTCTTAAAGTCTCTCTTTCTCACTCTTTAAAACCGATTATTTATCTTTAGCCCTTTTTGTTTTGTTTAAGTGATAGAATATTTCTATTAGATGGTTCTACAAGCTTCGATGGGCGAGCATCGATCGTGCCATGCCTGAGCTGCGAAGTCACGCACGCAGAAATCGGGCGCAAAACAAGAAGAACCAGAACCCGACTCATCCGATACCACCGCCGGCAAAACCCGTTCGCCGGAGTAGAGGATCACCTGACCAAAAGGAAGCGATCGATTGTGAGAACGACGGTGGTTTTTCTGAAACTACGCGGTTGTTGAAGGAAGAAGAAGAGAAACAAGAAGTTAGGGTTTTGACTGACGCCTTTGCCAAGAAGCAGATGGACGAGGGAGATAGCGGTCCAAGCGGAAATAGGGTCGTCGGAGCTGAAGATGAAGGAAACCCAGCTCCGGTTCCTGAGAAGGTGATTGTTTCATGTTCTCTATGTGCTTTATGATTTTCCGGCATCGTTATCTTTTATTTATTAAACTTATCGGAGAGATTGAAGAACACTGAAGAATTCTTGGATCATGTAGATAGCTCTTTCTGAAAATAATTGATACATTTATTTCAAAATTTGTTCTAAAAATCTGTTATAAGCTGCATGAATGAAATCTGACTGTTTCACATTTGAGTGAAATATGTTCATCTCTTTGCTTCTCTGAAATTCAATCTTCTTCATTGTTGTTTATACTTGGCATTTGGTATTCTGTGTTTTAGCTGGAACAACTGTAGTTTTGCGAGGCATAGCCAATCAAGAACTTTCAACTTTATGTTTTTTTACCAATGTTTTAACCTGACGGGAATCTAGTTTCACATGAAATGGAACATGCTGCTTGTTTGTAGTGGTAAAGTCAGATGATATCGAAGCTCCGCACTAACTCTAATAAGGAAGATGTTGAAAACTGCTATTCCAGAAGTCTTGAACAGCTTTCCTAAAAAGTGCATTTCATTTTTGGTATCATTACAACAGGTTCAAGTTGGTGGCTCTCCAATGTATAGAACTGAAAGGAAGCTGGGGAAAGGAGGTTTCGGGCAAGTCTTTGTTGGTAGAAAACAAAATGGAAATGTAAATGAAAGAACTGGCCCTGGAGCAATAGAGGTAGGGGTGTCGCATTTATACTGTTTAACAGCATAAATTACAGCTTTATATTTACGGTATGATTTGTGATAATATTTATGTTTCAGGTAGCCTTAAAATTTGAGCATAAAAGCAGCAAAGGTTGTAGTCACGGTCCACCTCATGAGTGGCAAGTCTACAAGTGAGACTTCTATATCTAGTAACATATATATAATTAACATATATAATGCTTTCTTCGCGCTTAAGGGATTCTTTCTCTTGCTTTTTTGCAGTGCACTTGGTGGGAGTCATGGCGTACCAAGAGTTCATTACAAAGGCCGCCAGGGTGAATATTATGTCATGGTATATGATTTCATCATTTCGTTATTCTTTCTTTCTTATGCTAGCAAAATAAAGAATATGCATTACTCTGGTATTAAACGATTCTCGTATTTTAATATGGCACACAGGTCATG
Source organism: Limnanthes douglasii subsp. nivea (assembly GCA_036936605.1). NCBI lineage: Eukaryota > Viridiplantae > Streptophyta > Magnoliopsida > Brassicales > Limnanthaceae > Limnanthes > Limnanthes douglasii. Next base: position 102,218,649 of record JAUPFV010000004.1, read on the forward strand.
GATATGTTAGGTCCTAGCTTATGGGATGTCTGGAATAATAACTCGCATACGTAAGTATATGTCGTGATTTGCTAAAATTGACGCTTCTTTTTACATACCTTAAATAGAAGGAAAAAGTGAAAACCATGAGCATCCAAAATTTATTGTTTCTTTGCCAATATCAGGATGTCAATCGAAATGGTAGCATGCATTGCAATTGAAGCTATTTCAATATTGGAGAAGGTGCATTCTAGAGGGTAATATCTCTTTCAATAGTGTTGATTTTGGTCAAATCACATATGTAATATTTTAGTCAAATCTAATATACACTTTTATAGTTTAAGTTATTAGATTTCTTTTGTATATGATAAGTTTATACTCTGGTGAGGGACCGAAGTTTCATCAAAAGCTTACTCGTCATTATTATGTGTTCGATGACATGTATTCCTCTTTTATTAAACAGATATGTGCATGGGGATGTGAAGCCAGAGAATTTTTTGCTCGGTCCTCCAGGAACTCCTGACGAAAAAAGACTATTTCTTGTTGATCTTGGACTAGGTAAACCTTTCGTCATAGATATTCTTCGTTGCAGTCCACGTTTCTACTCAATGTTAATATTTTTGATTTGTACAGCAACTAGGTGGCGAAATAATGCTACTGGTTTGCATGTTGATTATGATCAACGCCCAGATGTATTCAGGTAAATAAAGGCATGATGTAGTTTTGTGTCTAAGATTGACAGCATTGTTTTAATAAATTTCTGCGAACCCTTATTTCTTATATCATTGTTGGATTTAAACTCTGTCTTATAGAGGAACAGTGCGGTATGCTAGTGCACATGCTCATCTTGGTAGGACATGTAGTCGGAGGGATGACTTGGAATCTCTTGCATACACACTCGTTTTTCTTCTCCGTGGTCGATTGCCTTGGCAAGGTTTTCAGGCATGTACCTCCTATATTTGAACTTTCCTTCTCTCTCTCAACATCCAATATAACGGTTATTCCTACAGGGTGAAAACAAAGGATTCCTTGTGTGCAAGAAGAAGATGGCCACTTCACCTGAAACACTTTGCTGCTTCTGTCCTCAACCATTTCGACATTTTGTCGAGTATGTCGTGAATCTAAAGTTTGATGAGGAGCCTGATTATGCTAAATATATCTCTCTTTTCGATGGAATTGTTGGCCCAAATCCAGATATTAGACCAATCAACACTGATGGCGCACAGAAGGTAACTTCAGTTTTCTTTTCTCCGTAGAAAATTGGCGCATAGGCAGACTTTTGAAACGAATATATCTTGAATTTTGGATACTCACAGTATTTTAAATAAATAAAACTAACATGAGGATCTTGTGCTATGAAGCTTATATTTCAAGTAGGACACAAAAGAGGACGACTGACAATGGAAGAGGAAGATGATGAACAACCAAAGAAGAAGATCCGAATGGGGATGCCTGCAACTCAGTGGATTAGTGTATACAACGCTCGCAGACCAATGAAGCAAAGGTATAAGCCTAAAGTTGAATAGAAGCTCCTTAAGTGTAATCTAGAAGATTTAAAACTAATATTGGCATTTGCATCTTGTAGATATCATTATAATGTAGCTGATGTAAGGCTTGTTCAGCATATTGAGAAGGGAAACGAAGATGGGTTATTCATCAGCAGTGTGTCTTCTTGTTCAAATCTGTGGGCTCTTATTATGGATGCAGGGACTGGCTTCACTGATCAAGTTTATGAACTGTCACCAACCTTTCTTCACAAGGTTGTTTGTCTTCTCTAATACATGTAGAATAATTATCTTTGGCATGCTATTTCTTGTACCATATGTTGATATCTTTGATATTCTGATACTCATCTTATAATAAATGCTTTCAACTTTGAAGTTTTGCCTGCTGGTCAGGAAATTCATGATGTTAGTCTTTCTACTGTACAGGAATGGATTATGGAACAGTGGGAGAAAAACTACTACATTAGTGCTATAGCAGGAGCTACAAATGGGAGCTCCTTAGTCGTAATGTCCAAAGGTTAGTTTCTTTTCTATCTTTGAATTCTTTAACACCTTTTACATCTGTGCCTCTGAACAATAATTATTTATTACATACAGGAACTCAGTATCTACAACAATCATATAAAGTTAGTGATTCATTTCCCTTCAAGTGGATAAATAAAAAATGGAAGGAAGGGTTTTATGTTACGGCAATGGCTACTGCTGGTAGTAAATGGGCAATTGTTATGTCTCGTGGAGCAGGATTTTCTGAACAGGTTTCTGAATTCATTCGTAGCTTTTTTCTCTGAACAACGTTTTTGAGTTTTTGAATTTCTGCTTCTCGCACTCACCTTAGTAGAAGATGGAAAATAAATTAACAAGTATTTCTTATCCTTGGCTTTAAATCAGGTGGTGGAACTAGATTTTCTATATCCTAGTGAAGGTGTTCATCGGAGGTGGGATAATGGTTTCCGCATCACATCAACAGCTGCAACCTGGGATCAGACAGCTTTGGTTCTTAGTGTGCCGAGAAGAAAACTTAATGATGAAACCCAGGAAACTCTTAGAACTTCATCTTTTCCTAGCAACCATGTCAAGGTTTTATGAATGTTCCTTATATCTGTTTGTTTCTTTTTCGTGCTTTTCTTCCTTCTAACATTATCCATAACTCCGTCGTTTTTTTCTTGCAGGAGAAATGGGCAAAGAATCTATATATTTCATGCATTTGCTATGGTCGCACTGTTTCATGAAAACCAAATTTTTGACGCGATGCAACTTTTTCTATCGTATCATTTGGTAGTACAAGAGAGAGGCTTCTATGATGGTCCATCACCTACAGAGACTAGGATAATATTTTGCTCGGATGTGACCAAACACAGGATTTGGGACTTGATGTATGCAAAAACTGTACCTTGAAAACTATGTAGCATATATATTATATGATATCGCCACCAGTGAACCGTCTAGACTTTGGTCCCATCAGCTAAGACCAATATTAGTTATTTAATATTTACTGGGATGGGGCTGTTCCTTACTAATGCCCGCAGTGTAGAGTGTTTTGTGTTAATTACTTGCTTGAGGGCATGTGCAGTAGTCTTTTCAATTCGCGCAATAGACTCCTCCGATGTCTGTACTTGTTACTGAGAATCCTAATGATCTTTTACTGCTAAATCTCTTAATTTTCTTTCTTTTCTTTCAGAAGATAAACTATTATATTTTGTTATGGTTTTACTATTGGTGTAACTTTAAGCACTGCTCTATTCAGTTTAATAATTATTTAGTGTTTGCTTAGGAGACTTTGGTGCTTTTGAGTACTGTCAGTCAGGTAAGTTTTTGGGTTTTACGTGGTATATTTATGTTATGGTTTCAGTTATCGGAATAGTTGATTTTCTTCCTTACTGAGGGCAGGGCAATAATTGACCGTTTGCTTTTAAGATGTACTCTAATTACAGGTATCGTTTCTTTTCTAAAAATGTAAATTTGTACTATTATGTTGTTTTATTCTTGTGAACTTATCATCCCAATTTTACCCTGATGCGTTCTTCCTGAGCGTCTGAGCAAGAATTTTAACTAGGTATGAGATAAGTTTGATGCAGTAGTCTGATCGGTGCAGGTAACTTTTTAAGATTCACCCAATAATATGAAAAGTTACTTTATATTCAATTTAGTCAAATAATGAATATTGTCAGCAAATAGCACAATGGAAAAAACACTCATTAGTACCACTATAGAACATTTTTAACCATTTAAAATAATTATATCAATTTAATTACTTACTGTTCTTTTTCCAATAAAATAGAAAAAGATCTCGTGCTAAAATTTTAGAACTTGAGCGTCTGTTGCGAATTTCCATCTGAATTATGTTATTAAGTATTTTTTGTTTTCCAAACAATTAATTTGTACTAAAATTAATAATGTGTCCCGTTATTTGTGTATACATTAATATTTTTATGAATTGATAATTTTGTTAAAACTAATAATCTGTCAACTGTTTGTTTATTGGTTGATATCTTTATAAATTGATAATTTTGCTAAAATTATAATTTGTCTAGTTTGAATTTGGGATCAATATATAGTCGGATTTTAATTGATAAAACATTATAATTTTCTACAACAAAAATATAAATTAATAATTGTTAAAAAATTCTAATGAAGCTCATAAATTCAATTAATTTGTATTAAAAAAATGAATCTATAGTCATTTTTTGTTGAACTTTAAATATATATTGAGTAGAACTTTTGAAATGTCTCATTGCATTTAAGAGTTGTGGTATTCTTTTCTCGTATTCCAACAAAAAGTTGTGAAGATTTGTTGCCTTTTGAAATGTCTCCGAGCGATTTGAAAACTATTGAATCATCCTCAACTTCGTCATGGATCGTATTTTGAATGATATTTGCCACAATTTCTTCATTACTTTGAGTCTCGTACCATTCATTATTTTCATCAGCATAATCTAGCAAGTGATTCACATCATTTTGTGCCGATGATGCATACCCGTAACAAGTTTTCAAACTCAATGCCTTTTTCAGAATTTACATCGTTTAAATCACTTGAGCCGGTTGATACCATTAACTAATATTTTACTTATTCAAAAGCAATAAACTTGACAAATTCTATTAATTTATGAATGTACATTCATAAAATGTGCTTTGCAACTTGTTTTTGTAATTTATTTTTCATCCCTAACCAATATACATTGTAACTAGTATATTGGACTTGGAAATTTAAAAGGTCATACGTAACACCTCTTCAAATTTATAAAATTATTAATTTAAGATCCCTCTAAATACGTCACACCTCTTTAAATTTATAAATTATTAATTTATCAATATGGCAAGATCTTGCTAAATTAATAAAATATCTCGGTCCCAACATTATTAATATATGGAGGTTTTACTTTCCATGCTCAATTAAACAAACAATGTATTAAATTTATTTTAATTATTGTGATGGTTGATTTGATTGCTCATTAAATAATCTAACAATTTTTTTCATACCCGAATATTCTTATGTTTACAAAAAAATAATACATAATCTACTTGGTATCTTCATGCAAATATAACACAAAAGACGACGGATATTAAAAACATAACATGCTATAACAAAAGCCTTCAACCACATCCATGTTGAGTATAGGAAGAGCTTTCAACCACATCCATGCTACCAAAAGGTGGGGTTATACTAAAAGTAACAGAACTTGCAACATAAAGGAAGGGGAGAGATGTTAGCAGTAGTTAGCACGATCAAAGAATCTCTATGTTTAAACATTCTTAGCAAAGTTATAAGAGGATGCGATGAGATATTGTCAAGGCGAGTGAATGAGTACCGGTGAATATTCGTGTATATTTATTTTTATAGGTGATATATCACCGCACAAAAATTATCACGCCAAAAATTTCCAAAACAGGAGGGAGAGGGAACCATGAGCTGGTTACATGTAGGCGTATGGGCCAATTCATGGTCGGAATGATAAATTTAGCTTTGTGTTAACATCTTCCCAAATAATACTACAGAAATGGCACTTTAGCAAAAGATGGCTGATAGATTCAGTAGAGCCATTACACGAAAATAGTGTAACTCAAGAGAGAAACTTGTCCCTCGTAATTTTTTTATTTGGATAGCTAATCAGACAATAAAAGATTGTAGGAGGATATTAGACTTATTGCATACAAGATTGACCCAATTAACTTGAGCGGTTGATAAAGTGATAACTATTGTTATTTGTATTGCTTTGGTAGAGAATCCAGTTATTGCTTCAGTTTGAGGGACCAGAGAGTAGACTAATAGAGTTACTAATCTTTTGGAGATGTTTAGAAACCAGATTTTTACATTGTCGTCGGCGATGACTTTGCTACTATTGTGCATTCTAGCATAATGGATAATACTCAGAACGTATCAGTCAACTAAAGAGTTAAAAAATAGAAAATGATCATACCAGAGGGGAGTTGAGTTGTCGTTTCCAATTCTCGATTTATAGAGCTCAGTGGAAAGAAATTTTAGGTTGAGAATTATCTTCCACCGCGAGCTCGGGGTAAAACCAACAAAAAGGTTCCAGAGGTGTTTATCTTTAATTTTCTCAAACTTGATCCATTCACACCAGATTTATGTGGACTTTTTTGTCAAAATGGATCATAAATATATGAAGGCAACTGATTGATTCCAGTACCTTAGGTCCAGAATCCCAAGACCATCGTGCGACAGGACAATGTTACTTTAGACTATGAGACCTTTAGATTATATATCTTTATATTTGGGTTAAAACAGAGGAAGCACCTAAGCAACAAAGAAAGTTATATGAGGACTTTAATTAGAAGAATGAACATTGAAGACCAATAGATTTGGCCTACAAATATAACAATTTTAATCAGTTGGATTCTACAAGTGTTTGAGAGATGCGTAGAGGCCTAGAAGTTAATGCGGGAAATTATTTTACTAAAGAAGGGTCTAAAATCACTGTAAGAAAGCCTAGTGGTGGTCACATGGACTCTTAGGTAACAGAAAAAGAGGTTTCCTATGTGAAAGCCTAAAATAGAAGTGATGGATTGACGGTGGAATCATTAACGCCAGAAAAAAATATTTGACTCTTACGAGGATCGTAACAACGGCTCCAATAAACAGACTAAGAGAAGAGTGTAACAACATATGTTGAAAGTATCATAATGATACTGGGCACGATACTGCATACTGTATAGCTTTAAAGAAAGAGATACAAGTTATAATAGAAAATGGTAAGTTAGCTGTTTTGTTAAAGGCCAAAATTGTGGTTCAAAATTCCAAGCACATCAAACAACAAAGTGATAATCCGAATTCGAACAAAGAAAGTTCATTGATGATTTTAGATACTAAATGTGATGATTTTGATGCAGCATCGATATATTTGGACACAGATCCATATCGATTAATTATGATGTTTGTAGATGAGCCAGTAGAGCAAGGACGAGTTCAGATCCTGTGTGAATACTTTGAATCCTTAGCAATTTTTGGGGGAGATTCTATGACTGGTAATACTAATAGCTCTAGGAAAAGACATGTGGTAAATTTAGCTACTCAAATATAATAAAAGATGTTTACTCACCTGAATAGAAAGAAACATACTCATTTTATTCTTTTTGATGAGGATGATTTGAGAGGCATTACAGGTCCTCATGAATATGTAGTGGTTATTGGAGCAGAAATAACTAAGATTGAAATCTGACGCATTTTGATAGATACATGAAGCTCTGGGAATGTTTTGTTCAAGTCAACGTATGATAGGATGCGTAATCCACCTCAAATTTATCAATCTAATCATACTATAATTGGGTTTACATGTGTGACAACTGAAGTGATTGGAGAATGCGAGGGTGAAGTGTGTTTGAGAAAAGAACCTTTTGAAAAGAAGGTTCAAGTTTTATTCATGGTGGTGGATTGTTCGACCAGTTATAATGCTATTTTTGGGAGATCTTTGCTTTCGATGATGTATTAAATTGTTTTTACTGTTCATGAGTGTTTGAAGTATGTCATTGGAGATTATGTTGGGGTGGTCTGTAGTGATCAAAAGGTATCCATAGAATGTTTTGCAACAACTCTTCGTATTTGAGATCCTAATTGTGAGGATTGAATGACTGACTAACAATCAACGGGGTTGATCTCGAAATAAGAGAGAATTGATGATCTGAAGGACATCCCGGTTTCTTTAAGAGTGAGTGAAAGTATAAAAGAATATACATTTTCTAATGGAAAAAATCTTTGAATAAGAACGTTGCTATCATCAGCTTTACGTCTTCAATTATTACAATTTCTATTTGATACTTTGGATGTTTTTGCTTGGAAACAGAGGATGTAGTGGGGGTTCCACCTGAAGTGATATGTCAAAGCTTATCTATAAATCCGAGGGTCAAGCCTGTTATTCAGAAGAGACATGTTTTTTCTTTAGATAAATCAGAAGCTATTGTGGTGGAGATGAATCGTTTGTCTAGGGTCAGACATATTCAGGAGGCACAATATCCTTTATGGACATCAAACTCGGTGCTGGTTAAAAAGAAGAATGAAAAATGGAGAATGTGCGTTGACTTCACAGATTTGAATCGAGCTTGTCCTAAAGATCCATTTCATGTGCCTTAAATAGATCAACTGGTTGATTATACTTCAGGAAATAAAATTTAAATTTTTATGGATGCTTTTGCAGGGTACAACCAGATTCAGAAGGATCCAAAAGATAAAAAAAGCACTACATTGATCTCTAATTGAGGCTAATATTGTTATGAGGTTATGCCTTTTGGGTTGAAGAATGCTAGAGCAATATATCACAGGTTGATGAATAAGGCTTTTGCTTCTCAGATTGGGATATATATGGAAGTATACATTGATGATATGTTTGTTAGAATCCAAGCTGATGGTAGATACTTTGAGGATTCAGAGGAGACTTTTCTAAATTTAAGGGTAATTCGATTGAAGCTGAATCTTGAGAAATGTACCTTTGGAGTTTGATCATGGAAATTCTTGGGGTATATTATTAATGATAAATGGATAGATGATGATCTAAAGATGAAGGAAAATTCTTGAAGACCCTCATTGATAAGGTTGATAGAGCTGGTGTCAGCACAACCATAAATCATGAGATTGTCTGCAAAGTCGAGGTTGATGATTTAAAGTTTGTGATATATCCAACAAAAATTGAAGACGAGATCACGCTTTTATCTTTGAGAATACTTGGGAGAATTTTCATAATTAGAATAAAGATGAAATGTGAGAGGGAATCTCTTTTGCAAAAACTTCTTTTTCCTTTAAAATAGCCAAAATAATTATCATTAATATTGACTAAGTAAGAGAGGGTTGATATACATTTAATCATCCATGTGATCATTTGGATGGGGAAGTACATGGAGTATAATGTATCAAGGAGGAGGTTACAATGGACGTTATCAAAGGCTTTCATGTGATCGATTTTAAGAGCTACCCGTGATCATTTTCTATTGGTGATTTATCCATAAAGGAGTTAATGAGTGAGGAGGGTGTTATCTGAGATACTAAGACCATGGATAAAGGCAAATTGAGAGGAGTCAATCAAATATGAGAGATAGTATTTTATTCTATTAGCCAAGATCTTATAGGTGACCGTATAGATAACCTTACAACATCAAATAGGTTTAAATTGAGAAAGAGATGAATGGATATCAATATTAGGGATTGGAACGATGATAATTTAATTTCATGCATGGTCTATATGGTTATATTGAAAGAAGTAGCGGACAATTTGCAAAGTTCACTTCCGCTGATAGAGAACGAGGATTTAAAAATACTGGAGCTAAAATCGTCCAAGGCAGAAGCTTTATTATTGTCGATGATAAAAAGAGAATTCTTGATATTTTCACTGGATATATGGAAAATCATGTGGACTTTTATTAGTGGGGTAAGTTTAGATGTGATTAGACTATTGATACAGTTAAAAGCCCAATGAATTAGAGGTAAATTTCTCAACAAGGAAGTTGGTGAAATGATTGACAAAGATGTTTGTAACACCTTGGAGGGAGGAACAAGGGTTCCCAATAGAGTTATTGATTGAAATGATCTTATTGTGAAATATACACGATTTGATACTGTTATGGAAATATTTGGAATTGCGAACACCAAGTTTAAGCCAGGTTTATCATAAATTTTGCTTGAGCCCTCAGAATGACTGAAAAATAAAGTTTTTTGAAGCATTGGTTTGAGCTTCGACGAGGGAGGGGTTGGAAGAGTCACTCTACATAACTTGACGGTCTTGGAAAAGATAATTTTGGGCGAAAGATACATGTTCATTGATATTGTATAATTATTTTTATTGAGGAAAACAAGGAAGGGTTAGAGACGATTGAGTTTAGAAAGGATAACAAGCATATTAAAGCCCTTTATGGGAGGTTCCAATTGGTAGTGATCATATAATATAGTGGGGAGCGATTGCCACGTATTTAAAAAAACAATTTTTTTTTACAATATATCTAGGTGTGTTCAGAAATAGAAAGATTAAGGTGTGGCTATAGGTGCGAAGGTAACTATAATGGGAAAATGAGTTATGGAAAAATTATCCCAACGGTTATTGACAACAAATCTATATATGTTAGAGAAGTTAAGATTATTAGACTATTAATTGGGAAAAAATTATTAGAAACCTTTTACTTTAAGGTCGTTAAGCTCACATGAATAAGAACAGTTATTTAAATTGTCAATGGTTGAAGTCCGAAAGTCAGAATTCCCCATTCAATCCTTTGGCTTACTTATAAAATTGAAATCACTTAGTACAACCCATGATGGATTTGAACGATGTGAGAAGATGATAGAGAGATCATTCCAAATAGGGTTTGGTCAGTAACATTGTTGAAGCCATAAATTGTAGATAGGAAAACATTAAAATTAAAAGAAATATATTAGATGGTATAATTTATATATTGAGGGGGCATGTTACTTATTTTAACTTTAAATATATTAATTCTCCATGTACACCAAATTCTACCTAATTGGTAGAAAATATGGTTGGCTTTGAAGTTCCAGTAGGGAAAAATGGAGCGCATGATATTGTAAATATTGTTCTCTCTAAATTTGTTTTCGATAAGAAAAATAAACATGAAGTGATTACTACTAACAAATTTAGTTATATCATTTTGATGGAAAATATCATTAAGACCATGCACATTCCAAACAAAAATAATCATTATTAAGTTTGAGAGACATGGAACTTACATAAAATCACTAGTTGATGATCATGTTATCCTCGCGCTAAAAAAAGTTGAATTGTGACCTACCCATGAAAGGTCGGGAACGGGCAGGAGGGAAGTTAGCCTTTCACAACAGTATTGTAGGCAGGGTCAACTTCTCTAGAAGAAGACATGAATGGTAGGAGAAATAAAGGGTATGTTATCATAAGAGACATGAATGGTAGGAGTGTTACTCTTAGTGATATTTACTATGATTGGTTCCTTGCCCCGATTATGAGAAATAAAGGTTCAAGGTCAAACGAGGAGATAAAAATAAAGTGGTGCAACTCAGAGTACTATGGTCAAATGTATCACATATTTATGCAGATAAAGGGAAATCCTTGATACTCGATGAAGAGGTGAAAAGATTTGCCTAAGAATTCGATTATGAGTTTTTGAGGAAAGTTGTCTACAACATTCACGATGATGCAAACACGGGAGAAGCTATGTCTGGCCTTGTTGGCTGTGTGGGTATTAAAAATATAAGTGCGCTGATAGAGTTATCTTGAACCGTTGTATTTCATGTATCCCCCACATATTGAAAGCAATGGCGTACACTAGATAGGAGGTCGGTTTCTTACCCAGTAAATAGCTAAAGAATCATTTTTCCCATTCAAACTTGTCGTCGTGTATGGAATCCGGAGGAACAATGATCTCCCCATCATGGAGTTCAATGTATTGGATTTTTTCAGCCACCATACCCGATCTGTTTTTTAGGGGAAACAACGTTAGCCCACGTTTGGGTTGCATGAAAAATGATCACAATAAGAAAGGTCGTAATAGGAATATAAGGGGCACTGATGCTGGTAATAAGAGGAGAAGTTCTATAGAGCATTATCAGACGTATGATAGTAGCAAGCGCATGAGCGGGGGCTATGTAATAGAGACCTATGGGCCTCGAAGAAGCAGACTACGTTGCAGTATAAATGATGAGGTACGCATGGTATCACAACGACCATGAGAGCAAGAATAGATAATACGGCCACAACTATCACGACTAGGATAAGGTCGGGGGAATGAACCTAGAGGGTTTTTCCATAAAGAAAGAATATGATCAAAAATTAAATGCGGATTATGGAGGTTGGTTGAGGTGATGATATGCGTGATACTGGAAAAGATTTGTTATGAAATAGTGTGTAGTTGAGAGATACTTATGACATTTTGGTTAGGAATGAGGAGACTTTGAAGGGAGACTGTGTGTTGTTTGGGTTGAGTCGTATCCGTAAAAGGGTTGACTGGACGGGTTCTATGGATATTTTAAGAGTTGAAAAACATGTTGAAGTATTTTTCTACGTCGGCTGGGCTTCAGAGTGGGTTAGTGAATTTCGGGTTAGGATTTGTATGATGGATAGAGGTAATACATGAGACAAATGGGCTTTAGGAAATGATTAGGCTTAACAACATTGGTCGGGGGTTTGGACATAGAAGATATGAAGACGTTTGAGTTGACTTCGGGTTGATAGAAAAGTTGAACGACTGGATACAGGGTTAGTGCTAGTAGGACCTGATTAATTGGAAGAACTGCAAGAGGTTCAATAGCACAAGAGGATTTCATGGAATCTTTGGTAATAGAACTCGGAAGTTCAACAAAGGAACAAATATGGGATGGATCATTCGGAGTATGAAGTATGATGGAACCTCAACAATGCTATGCAATCTTAATTTCTAGAATATGGGAGTGTTGATGGAGGTGACGGTTTAGGGAGACAGATATTATCGTAATCATGAGGACCCAAAGCCAAGAAATTCTCCTAAAAAGGCAATGGTTGCTAGACTGAAAGGCAAAATTCTGATTGAGCTTACGGTTAGGGATATCTTCTTCACCCTTCAATGAATCAACATATATTAAACAAAATTGATATAAAAATCATATAACTAAACTCTTGGATATACAAACAATATAATATATTTATTCTTTGTACCAACACTGCTGCTGTAAATTGTTTATTAACATGAGTGATGGAAATTTCACTTGTAGGGTTGTATACCCAAGAATTAGAGAATAAAGTTTCTTGAGTTAAACAAATATATTCTACTATAATATATATTTTGGATGATGGTATTATATTTTGATTATGTTTTCCGGGTTGATGTTGGTTGAATGTAGAGAATTAAATTTCATGGAAGAATAAAAGTAGATAAGTGGAAAATAAGAAAGGAGAGCAATGGAGAATGTTATATGTTTTAAAAGATTCATCCATGGGTGCGAACTATCATAGTGTTTAAAAAATGTTACTTATCACTTATGAAATGCAGTTTTGATTATCTTGGTTTTATGTGCATTGAATAATCAATTTTTTTTCCTCCTCCCGAATCGATGGTAAAATCCCATTTAAAGTCACTAGCTGAGTATTTTAAAATACAAATGGTAAAATCTTGTTATTAAATAAATGACTTAACCAAACCGGATTGATCTTTGTTTTGACTAATCGTCCAAAATTCTAGTTTTTATCAATTATTCGAGTAGAACTATCGATTATCTTATTGAAATACACCAATTATGACTAGCCATAAGTCGATTAAGGTTAGCAATAGGATTTTGAGGTTTTCTTATTATATTCGTCAATATTTATTGTTTAAAATATTAATTTATAAAAAATATATATTTTATCTGAAAAGATTTTTTAATTTTTTTTTTGTAAAAATAATTATATGAGGAATTATTTTTTGGATTTGGTTTACTCATAGTCGTTAGCTCATATGTAAGAGTTATAATTATGTTTGTATGACATAAGCTTGGCGATTAGTTTTGCATACTATGATCACATTTGTAAAACAAAAGCTAAAATAAAAAGTAACATATCTATTATCGTCGAAATTTTACGGTCGAACTTTGTAGTGGCCGAGCTAAAACATAGCGTGGCTAAAGTTATCATGGCCAATGTATTACAAAAAAACGTAAGGGTTTTCGTATGGATGAATTTATTAAACATAACGAATTGGATCCACATGGATGAGTTAAATAAATTGTTTATGCAACATGTCTCTGAAGTATACATGGTGAATGATTTAACTGTACATATTATGAATGTTTGATGTCTCAACTTTGACGTGTATGATTGTTGAATATGAGACCAATCTTCCAATCATGACATTCAGATATATGAGATTGGGATCTACATAAATATTCTCAACTGTCTATTGTTTGACTAAATCAACGATGGAGAGAAAAGTACATGACCGATAAATAGTAGATGCCCTAACTATAAGTTACGTTTACAAAAAAATCATTTTATTTATTTGTTCCATCGACCTATTTATCTATGTCTATTCTTTTGGCTAGACACTTCACTCAGCACAAAATGGTTGCAAGGTGATATAGGTTACTCAAGATTCTGACAATGAATGATCAAAGTCAAGGAGACTGTAGGTGCTACATTTTGTAAATGTATAACCTTTTTGTGGTGCATAGAACAATGTTTCGTCCATTTAGGTTTATTATGTCTGGTTTTGTTCCAAGGTTGTTCAAACCGGTGCCTGATGCTTTATAGATTGTGTAGAGTAGTCTGAAGTATGAGCTATAGAGGAGCATTATCATAATGCTAACCAACGTGAGAAAGTCATAAAATCCAAGGGTTCAGAATAATGCATTCAACTAGAGCTCGCACCTGTTATGGATCAGAAACTAGATATTTACACCTAAAAAAATAGCTCTAGTATTGATATTAACGGCTACGAAAATGAAACCATACTTTCAAGCACACACTATAATTATGCGAACCTTCTTTATTTTTAAAACTATATATAGCAAAAGGCCGATGTTTTGGGAAGATTGACCAAATGGTCACTAGAGTTATGGGTTTATGATATAAATTTAAAACCAAGAAAGGGAATAACAGCCCATACATTACCCGACTTTCTAAAAAAATTCCAATATGAGCAATTGATCATTTATAAATGATGCTCTAGAAACATTTGGAGAGTCCGCATGGATGAAAGAAGTTATAATCAAGGTTCAGGAACAAAAAATACAACTTGTGTCTCCAACTGGAGATACCTTGAACCAATCCATCCAATTCGGGTTCCTAATATCAAATAATGAAGCCAAATACAAAGTTATCATTGTAGGACTTCAGTTGGAAAAAATATATGGAGTACAACTTTTGATGCATATGTTTCTTCAACCTTTACATCTTCAACATCATAGTATTATTACAAGAAAAACTATCAATCACACTACCAAATTAATTTTTCTCAACCTTCAATTATGAATGATTAATGATAATTTAAAGAGATAAAAAAGGAAGGAGATTGGCAAACGCCAATAAAAAAATTACCTCGTAAAGAGAGTCCTTCCTGAATGAAGAAGAGAGGCAAGAATATTAAAAAGAATATTCACAAGGTATGTGCCGAATGCAGACACACTGTATAAAAAAGAATTATAATAGGGCTTATGATTGTATCCAAGCACTGACAAATAAAACTTCGTATTGTAAGAGTTACACGAGGGAGAAGGAGACGCTCATTGCAGATATAAATCCTTATACAAACTAATATGTTCCAAGGCTATTATTGGTCAACAATCATACAGGATACAAAGTGAAAAGTAAAAAAAAGTGATATATGTCAAATATTTGAAAATTTAATCCAAGTTCAACATCATTATTAGAGTCAATAATAGACACACTTCTATTTGATAGATGAGGTATGGACATCATGGACCATTACCAATGGCCCCGAGAGGAAGAAGATACCTAATTATTTTTATAAACTATATCTCCAAATGGGTAGACGCACAAGTAGTGTAAAACATCACGACAACATAAGTAATAACCTTTTAAAAAGTAAGTATATGTTACAAGTATAGAACTCTGAAAGTTATCACCCCTAATAACAGAACATAGTTCTAACATGATGGCATCACAAAGTACTGAGAATAAAATATAATTAGATAAATATTATCCTTCTCTTTCCACTGTTAAGCTAATGGTCAAATTGAAGTGACTAATAGAACAATAATTGATGATATAAAAAAGATGTTGGAATGAACAACATGTAATTGGACAAATACCCTACAAGAACTGTTATGGTCATATCGAACAGCACCTTGAACTGTTACAGGAGAAACGTCATTTGTCACGATATATGGAATGAATGCAATAATGTCATCATAAATTTGCATGACATCCTACAAGGTTGCAACATACGACGAAACAAATAATGATCAAATCCAAAAAGTGAAAGTTGATCTCATCAAAGAAAGAAGGTTTGCAGCATACGATAAAACAAAACATGAATAAAACCAAAGAGCGACAATTGATTTCATCAAAGAAAAAAGGATCAAAGAACACTTTCGTTCAGCAAATTACAAGGCACTAATGAGGAATATATATAATCCAAAAGTCTGGTTCTGAAATTTTAAACCAAGAGACAGAGTGCTAAAACAAATAATCCAACATACATAAGAAAAAAAAACTTGGAAAACTAGGTCCCAAATGGGAAGGACCATTTATAGTCGAAGCAAAAATGAAACCATGAACTTATACGTTGCTAGATGAAAATGGAAACCAAGTTAGGCCCTCGTGGAATATAAAGCATTTAAAACTTTACCATAGTCATGCAGACTAAAAATGTTGTAAATTACTACTCATGTAAATCGTATTTATTTATGAGGATGTACTCTTTCCTTTCTTGGTGGTGTGAGAAAGGTTTAAGGAGACATTCGATGTTGGTGCCAAAAATATGGGTCACTTATTATTTATATAACGCAAAACAACAAATAGTGCTAAAAAATAAAACATTGAAGCAAAAATAACCTTCAAAAAGTGAAAAATACATATTATCTATTGACAAAAACCAAAATGGTCAAGCAAAAAGGCTTCGCCAAGCTATAAATGCTAAAGAACAATATATCAAAAAAATATACCTCATAATAAAGTAGACATATAAAAATTTACAAAATAAAGAATATATGTTGACAAAACAAAATGGGTCCACCATAAATATGTTTCGCCAAGATACTAGTGCTAAAGTATATCATGCTAAATGAAATATATCATTTATAAATAAAAGGATAAACAAAAGCATGCCAATAAAAAATAATACTAAAGCAATAAAATGCTTTAGTTGTAATGAATATTCTAAAAACCTAAAGCTATTATGCTTTGGATGATATATACAATCAATCCAAATATTAGATAATAATACAAAAGGATGACCATGAGTCATCAATCCAAATAATGGATAAGAAAACCAGGATGATCATAAGTTATTAGTCCAAATAATGGATAATAAAAAGGATGACCAATAGTCAATCTGTGGAAATAAACTACATTGTCTTAAAAATAATAGGAATTTACTTGGCAAAATCTACAAAACTCCAAGTATTGAATCAAAGTGTTTTAGAAAACGATTATCAATCTATTGTGCCTGATCAACCAATAAAAAATACAAGATGTGTCATAAATACAAAGAATCATTCATAAAAAATCAAAAGAGTACTCGCAAAAATAAAAGAGTAATACAAAAATATATTATTAAATTAGCAATTACAAAAAAAGATGACAAAAATAGAATCTATACAAAAATTCAAATAGCAACAGTAAGTTGTGAAGTAACATTCGTGGACATAGTGCCACATTCAATAACATCGATTATTAGAGAACAATCTGTTTCAGATATATACTTATTAACACCACTTCATTCACCATCGTTTCCATAATCGGAAACATTTTGGTGCTTATTCCTCTTTTCCTCAACATCTTCAAGTATATCACAAAGTTTCTTTCTCATGTCAGTTCATTTCGAAAAAAGATGAATAAAGTCAAAGATTTATGAGTACAGATAATATCATCCGACCATTGTGACTCGATAATGTTATACCAAAATTGATCGAGATTTATCTCAAGATGATCCTAATAAATATCCAATACTAATTTCCAATGAGCTTCTGTAACATCCTCTGGGGTAGAGGAATCCATAACAACCTTATATCTATCAAAATCAATTAAAAAAGCTTTACGCTTAACAAAAAATTGCTTCAACAGACTAGTATACCTGGCTAACATAGAATTTAACCATTTCTGCACCTTTTGCAGCTTCGAAGTAGCAATATTTACTTTGGTTCTTGCATTTATAATTATCTTCTGAAAATATGCCCACATACCCTCGTAAAAAGAAAATTTGGCTTTATAAGCCCCTAAATTCTTCGTATATTGCGACAATGCAACAAAATTATCTTTCAAAATATCAGTGTGAGACTACAATTTGATGATATCAACTTTCTCCATCTCTCAAATAGCATCAAACATTGCTTGCAACTGATTCTACCTCTTGATATTAAATTTGAGAGAAGCATTTAAATCAGATAGGTTGTCTATATAATTGGAAGTACAATTGGGAAGGGCTCAAAGATCTGAGAACTGAGTTGAATTGTTTATTTGGGCATGATGACACATGGTCAACCTATTAAAAAAAGTTACACAATAAGTCTAAAAGACAAGGAATAAGCAAAATACATGAGTAAAAATAATTACCTCAAACTCAATGTCCAAATAACGACTGGTGTACTATAATGGATAAAGATGAATAAGAAAAGGCCTCTGGCATGTCAAAGTACCAAACTTAGTAACCACCTAAGGAATCCGACTAACTGAACAACCTCAGACATGGAGGAATAAATTCAACGAGGAAGCAAACAACGAGTCGTCATCGTTGAATACTCAACAACACATTGGGGGGGGGGGGACTATGCGAATATATTCTTCCAAATTAACTTCATGTTTCATTGAAGAAATCATTCCTAAGTCTTGTAGGCTCACTTATCACTTTTCTCATATGTGGAAACCGTAATAATATTTAAACTACCAGCTTCCATCAAAGATAAGATAAAAGCCTCATTTTCAATAGGAATAACCAATCATGTAGCAGGCTTAACTGCCTATTTTTTGTAGCGTCCATAATGCAAGAATAAATCTGAATATTGACTAACATGTAAATTAACATTTCCAATGCACAAAGCATCACATGACACAAAACCATCAGACGAGCATATGAATTTCTTTAAACCACAATCAAAATAGGAAAAGAACCAAAACCATCAACGACTATTAGAGGCAAAACGACAGAGGTGGCTGGAGGGGTTGAAGGAAGTAATTTTTTTTGCCTAAGTCCAAATTGCGAAAATGGATAAATACGAATTTGGAAACAAAGGTTGGTGTGAATTGTGAAACAAGGATTACAGTTGATTTTTTTTCTTTACCTAAGTGCGAATAGTAAACATGGGCAAATGAAAATCGCAAAAGAAGGATTAAAAAAATAAGAATTGCTAAAAAAGGTTAACTCGTCTAACCGAAAGAAAAAAAAACTATTTATAGATCTAGTTTTGTTCGTCTTAAAATAAAAAAATTAATTATATTTTTTAATTTATTATTTTAAACTGTGATTTAAAAGATATGAAAATTAAATTTTAAAAAAAATTGAGAAATTGGTTAAAATATTTTTTAATAACTTTTTTATCGAAGAGAATTTTAATTTAATTTAATTTTAAATATTTAATAGTTATTTTAATATCTTATATCTAATAAAAAATTCCTTATATCTTTTGTATATAAAAATGATTGGATATGTTTAAAAGGTATTATAAGAATATCCACCATTTTTTCATTTGAATATTAAATATTAATAGATTAATTTATATTCATCCAATACTTTTTTTAAAAATTTGTACGAGTATTTTTTAACAAAATTTTATTTTAAAATTAAAAGTGAAATTCAAAGATTAAATCATGAAATGGTAAATAAAATGAAAAAAATGAAAATAAAATAACAAAATAAATTTTTCGATGTTGTTTTTTAATTTAGAAAATAAAAATACTATGTAACAAATGTTACTAGTAAACGAGGGTAAACTTTAGTCATTGTTCTTCTTCTGTGCCTTTATATATATATATATAATTAATTATAACCAAATCCTTCCTAACTGCCGCAACTCGGTATATGTAACTGGAAATGATAGAACTGGCCATGGTAGCAGATGTTAGGAAAATAAGAATTCACTTTCAAAGCAACATAATTTTTGTCCGAACATCTTTTTATTTAAGCATTATCCTCTAAACACTCGACAGTTCATGTATGTTAACACGATAGTTTGTAAAGCTGAGAGTTTTTTTATTAAAGCTGCGAATTACCATTAAAGCCCAAGATCTAGAAAATTTCTTCAGCGAATTTCAAGTCAAAATTCCTACCTTTAAGAGGTTATTATTGAACCAATATTGAAAATCCACACGGATGAAGTTCTAAATAATCAAGGCTTGCAATTTAATATTCAATTGATATCTCCCTTGGGGACCCTCTCCATTAATCCATCAAATTATGATTATCTGCCTCAAAAAGATCAAATATGAAGCAATTATTGCAAGATTCTGACTCACACAAATAAGTGAGATACGATACATAAGAATTTTCACTGACTCATAACTAGTAGTTAATCATGATTTGGGACAAGCTAAACCGAAAGATGATACTTTTATCATCTATCTAGCAAAGTTATGGGATAAGACCTCAAAATTTTAAAAAGGTAAGTATATACAAGTATTACAGGCTAAAAATAAAATAATCTATGTACTCACATTTACGGGAAGCTCTAAAGCCGACCTATAGATTATCACAAAAAAAAAAACTTTCCATATATAAAGCATCACGAGTTGAGCCTTCTGAATCAGTCTACGAGACTATGTTTATCAATGGGCCACCCAATTTCAAACTCCAATCCAAAGCTTAGCTTACAGAAATAATGCTCTCAAACAACAAATCCAAGACTAGAAACGTCAAACTACGATCTGCTCGCTACACTATTAAGAATATTCTCTATCGTTGCAAGTTCTCTAGACCCCTTCTTCGACGCTTGGTCTCGGAAGAATCAATATTTATACTCTAGAAACCCACAAAGAAGAATGAGGCGCCCACTATATGTATAAATCCCTCCACAAAAAAATCTTACCATCGTACTTTTATTACCCTACAATACACATCGATGCCAAGACATTTGCGTAACATTGTGATGCATGCCAGTGATTTACAAACTCTATTTACACCCCAATGTTACCTATGAAGTTGATACCTAATGTTATTCGATTTAATATATGTGGTTCTAACATTCTAGGGGTCCTACCAAAATCTTCAATAAGACGACGATTCCTCATAATATCAATTGAGTACTTTTCCATATAAATGGAGGTCGAGCCAGTGGTAAGGACCTAAGCCCAAAAAATGGTACAATTAATCCAAACTCGTATTTATTACATGGATATAGTCCGTAATATTTTGACCTACGATACCGAAAATAACTCAAGAATCAAGAACTTTCCTTATGTTGCAAATACTAGAGCATTCGACAAAAATTCTTGAAAATTTTCCACCCCCCAAAAATGAGAAGGTTGAGATTACTAACCAAACTATTCTAGTTAGGCTGTACCACAACCTTGAGGGTTGTACAAGGAATTTGATTGAATTTATCCAAGAAAGATTATGGTCCTACCGAACCATCGTAAGAAGCACAACAAAGAAAAATCTATTCGTCGTGGCCAGTTGGATCATGTCATGGTACTAGTAGAAAAATTTATGTCTTTATTCAGAATATAAAACTATGATAAATGAACTAATGAGACTAGCTGTAGTATAAAGTTGGACCTCGCCAAGAAAAGGAAATCAAAATACACCTAAACAATGGAGCACTAACGAATGCTAGTGCACAACATGTATGACTTTTATCACTTTCATGAATTTCAAATAGGGGATAATGTACTTAGATTGACATTTTTCATACAAAAAATAAAGTCATTGGTAAGCTCAGGACAAACTACTAATAACCTTTCACAATAACAACTAAATTAAAATCTAATACCTATAAGTTAAGTTGATACAAAAGGACATCATCTTCCCACCCTTTGAATGTGGAACATTTGGAACAACATGGTCTCTAAAATTATACGCTTTAGATTATAATTTTACTTAAAGTTATTTATAATACATTTTTGCAATTTTTACAAGATTTAAGATTCAGATATCTCACCATATCTTTTGTATTGCTGGTGCGTCTACTTTAGTAGCACATGTAGTTTATAATGAGAAAATCTATCTTTAATAAGTTTTGATGTAATTTTATTATGTCCGCTTTTGTATTTTTGTATTGGAATGTTGAATGGATAACGTATTCTGATCCATAATATTAAATTGTGCTAAGTAACCAGTGTATCGCAACATCATAATTGACCCCCTGACTCATGATATAATATGTACGCCGTGGCTTCCATCTTGAATCACTGGACATGCATAGAGTTGTCATGTCCAAACATCATACATTTGTAGCTACTTTTATGTCTAAACACCAAACACGCACAACAAATCTTATGCCCAAATAAAAATCTTGCGTAAAAGCTCTCATGCTCGACCACAAACCATATGTAGCGTCTCTCATGACTGAACATATGAATAACCCCGTGTTAAATTTCTGAACTGAGCATGAGAATCTATATTCGGGACCGATAATCTTGAATGGGGTTCTAATAAACTTGTTGTTGTGTGAGAATACATAAAAACAATCTAAGATACATACCGCTTTATTTCATTACCAAAATTACCATATTATCCAATATATGCACAAAATAAAAAAAGAAGACTAGCCCAAGTGTATTGAAAGACGTCCAAATTAAAATATTTTTTAAATCAAATGAGCATAAAAACTTGTTTGTACTAAAAAAACCATCAGTCATGCATTGTACTAAAAAATCATCAGTTATGTATCTATATACATTCCATACACATATTTACTATAAAAAATATAATTATTGATAGAAATAAAAATAATTGCTCATTCAGTGGACTATGTTAACCCTAATTCTGACATCAGACAAAAAAACTGTTGCAAAATCAGGTTGCCTCTTCTTGCATCCATGATCTTACACAGTGTTCAAGGCTATTTCTCGGATGTTCTTTAGTAGATTCTTATTTTTCATTCGATCATCTTGTACCTCAGTCACCAATGCCTCCGCCTTTTTTGTCCTTTCAGCCTCTGCGGCTCACTGTCGTTTGACTAGTTTATCAAATTTTTATAACTCTTTCTTCTCTTGATAAAATTGCATTTAATCTTAGGTCTATCTAACCCTAACTTGTTTATGGTCTCCTACGGGCTCAACCTTCATATCCAACAGGTTTGTAAGATCATGTATTTGTAACCCTTGCAAAATTGTGCACCTTTGCTAAACAATCGAAGGTATTGAAAATACTGTACATAAACGATTTAAACAAAACTCGTACACACGAAATTAGAAATAATATGATTAACGAGAAAAGTGTATACAACATATCTCAAACCTCAGCTCTACGTTTCTAGAGATAAGATTAATAACCAGTCGTTTCGATCGTATGTGACAGTCCTTAATTGATCCAATCATTTAGGATAATACCTCCACTGTCTTTGTCGAGACCAAAAAACACTCATATTACTGGGAAACAATAGTTACGAGGAATATCTCTCTCATGCATACGCCTACTCAGTGATGTTGCATGCCCTTATTTTTAGACCAACAATTTATCAGGGTAACAACAGGTTTTTTGAAGGCCATCATAGTTTCACTCAACTTTTCCAACTTATTTCTTATCTAGATGTGACATTATATGAATATCCTTATTTTTTCCGATAAGGTTATCATCTGCACAAATAATAAATTCAGATTCCGTTGAATTAGGAACTAGAAATCCGCACCATCCATGTCTCACGTGATATTTTTTCATTTTGCATTAATCACAATTGGTCTCGTTATGGAACCACCTTGAGAAATAAAAATCCTATTGGTCGAGGTAAAACTTTTTGAATTACCATATTTTAGGAAATCTACAGCCATAGAGGTTTCGGGGCCTCGCCTATCATTACCTCCACTTTTAAGAAGCTTACATCGTGGGCCATGATCCGCGTGATCTGAAAAAATAAAGACATAACAAATCATGGTACATCTTTTACCAACCTAACTAAAAAGATTCCAAAGTACATCAACTTCGTATACCATTCCTCGAGGTGCTCATGAAATAACCTCTATAACTCCGCTAAAGTAAAATATCAATAATGAATGCTACAACATTCGAAGTGGTACAATACGGGGTAAATATCAAAAGCAAAAACTTACTCTCATTTTTTTTAATTCATAGCGAGCAAATGCTGATCAAGCGGACTCTCGATTTCCTAATCGTTTCTCATAAAAACATAAATCTTCCTCCAAGTTTCATACGTTTTAGGTAAATTCCCCATAATCTTATATTGTCTTGACTTGAACATGAAAACTGAAATTTTTTTGTTTCAATACCTCAACATGGATATCATCAGTAGATCGTGTATGGAAAATAGTAGGCCACATAATTTGTAATCATGATTGAAGCAATCAATAGTCTTCAACTATTTGGTACCAGTTGACTAAAGAACAATCCCGATAAAATAATTCACACAAGACCAAATAAACAGCTAAACAAACCCCAATTGAACAAATGCATTATAGAACACAATCTCATGTTCTAAGAAATCATCCTCTGAATGAACTTTTATTTTCATACATTTTGGAAACTCTCGCTACTCGTATGAATGATACAAGTTGCCTTCTTTCGAAGTATTATACCGCTCCCTAAGATCTAGTTTATCATCACATTTTTCTTAAAATAAAATATTATCTTATTATACACATGCTCTAAGGTAGATCTAAAGCCTACACAAACGAGAATACCTCTATGATAAGTCAAGCTTCTCGAGCCACCTGTAAAGTAGATAATGGAACCACCTCAAATAAATTTGCACCTAACATCGTGAAATCTCTATATCAATTTTCTTATCCGAAATGGTCACCAACTCTGTCGGTCTACGTACAATCCATTTTAGAGTTCAAGTTATTCAAGTTTGAACTCACAATTCAGTTGTAGGTCATCTTATGTTTTATGAAGTTTGAGCACTTCAAAATGTTTACTTTTAGGATGAACAAAGAAAAAATTAAGGTTAAAATTAAGGAATTTTTTTTAAACTATAAATAATACCTAATGTTGCACTTTATATCGGGTTAGTGATAATCCTAAACATCCACTCCTATGGTTATCCAACGGTTGTCAAAATTTGTTAACAATAAGTATGAGTTAATAAATAGATGATGATCCGTATGTGATACAAGTATGCATTATAGTCTATAATATTTTTATTTGTACATGCCTTTTCTCGCTTCCCTACGCATAATTATTGCACTCATGCCTTTTTGGATCCTTCAAAAGATTTTAAATTTCAACAATAGAGTCTTGGCTTCCTTCTGATTTTTACTTACGAGCTTGAATAAATCGTAATATACTAGTATGAACCATTTATCTTTGTAGATTTATTTTTTAATTGATAATAATATTTTAAATTCACGTTAAATTACTAAATGAACTATCCAATTAGGGAAAAGTAACAATAAAGTATTTTTTGTTTGAAAAAATATGTCAGAGATTGTAACAACTTGCTACTTCTTTTTGTACTATTTTACTTTCGACAAAATTGAAATTTTTTTCAAGAGAGGTTTTAACCGGCGGATATTTTTAATGTGGCAAAAATAGGGCAAGTAGCAAACCGAGCTCTCTAAATCCATGCTAGTTTTGTTAGAGTAAACTGGGCCCATCATAAAATGAGAGCAACACACCGCAAACATTCACTAAAGTTAGAGGCTCACCAAGTTGACCAATTAGCTGAAAAAAACTCAAACTCAAAATATCAACTTCTTAGAAAAACATAAGGCTTGATCATTCCACCAAACTCTCATTCCATATCTTATCGGCTCAAAAAATAAACTTTATACAAGTCAGAACTACAAATACACTCGGGGTTAGTTTTACTCATTTCTCATTTCATTCGTAAGACTATGAAGACTACTGGTGAGGGCTAGATTTGTAATATAGCCAAATCTAAGTTGTTTGAAACTTGACATGTGATTTAACCAAACCCGAGAATTATAAAGAGCTTGGGTAGACGTTGATATTTGTACGGTGACCAAACCTTACTTTAATGGTTGAAAACATGCTTACATATCACGCTTTATCATATTAATTCCATTGACCATGTGATATAATGATCGTTTATTATATAATTAATGTAATTATTACGACTATAATCCAACTATAAATAAAAACTCCAACCTAGGAGCTCGGGATCATACTCTGATCATTTAAACTATTATCGTATCATTTTCGTATTTGAATTCTTATATAATATCCATTTGTAGTAAACTTAAAACACTAGCTACCTTGTTCGGCTTCAACATCCTCGGGTTGAATAAAATCACAACACATCAATTGTCATTTGGTTTGGTCTCAATGATAAAATTATAAATAAGTGTTTAATAAGTGCAAGCTCAAATGCTTACTAAGCAAAAAATCAAGGGACTATATAAATTGTTATTTGATGCAATCTAGTTTTAAATACTTTTAAATTAAAAAAATTCCACATGAAGTCAAGTCTTATAGGCATAATAAGGAGAAATTATAATTCAAAATAGTAAACTGTTATTTTTATTGTACTCAGACCACTCAAGGGGTTATACATTTTAGTATGCAAGCATATGTAAAACTTTTGAGATGGAAACTATAAAGATATTGAGGATATTATATTCGGGAGCAATGATTCATATAACCAATTTGTTTATGAAGAATAATTTAACAATTTCATTCCGCATCTAATATTGGCTTTCTGATTATAATTAGTTTTCCGATCGTCTTTTTATCAGGTAAATCCACTCGAAAAATAAAAGAAGATACCATACATTCATATTATATATCAATTCTAACTAAATGTGAATGGTTTTTTTTCGAGGATGATAGATAATGACCTAATTAGCTTTTGGAATGCCATAAAAGATTCCAACTCTAAATTCTGGGTATACACATTCCCTTCAATTGTTTTCCGTAAAACTCTCTAGTTATTTGAGATTTAATATCTATATCCAAAATAAAAATGAAAAAATATATTTCGACCCGAAAGCAAAAAGGTTGGATCTGGATCTCAAAATCCTGGATGATGGAAACATACGCATGTTTTATAAATCATTTATTTATAATAGTTGTTATATTTTGTTTAGTTTATAATTTTTAAAAATTTAAAAAATTACAATAGTGCTGGATTATATTGAATTTAAAAAAATCAATAAAATTTAAATAAATATGTAAATAGAACGGGTTTGGACTAATAAAAAATGATAATTAAATAATAATAATAATAAATCCGCAACTAAGCACATGGATCGAAATTTAAGAAATTGATTTTCAAAACGGTCAATACTGTCGCTATCCTCTATTCCTTTTATACCGGACACTTTATTCGTATGGCTCATATTTAAATATAATAAAAATTATATATATCATTTTTTCAAAGACAAGTTTTTTCCATACCAAAAAACATTATTTGACTTTTATAGGTGTAATTAGTTTGTATTTTCATGTTATTCTTTTTTAATCTAACTAATGCTTATTCTAATATTTTTTAAATCCAAACTATAACATATATACTAAAAATTAAAAACAAAAAAAATAAATTTTTTAAAAACAATATAATTTTTTTGCATAACAATCATATTTTATCGATTCCAATTTTTTTTAAAAAACTATTCATTCTAATTGGGCCAAACATCTAATCTAACATTTTCTAATCCAAACCATAGCTTATGACGAGAAATAAGCAAAAACAAAAAACTTAATTTTTTTAAAAAAACTAAAACTTATTTTTTTTTACAAAATTGAGTTTTTCGATTTTGGATAAGATCGGCCCGATTGTCGACATTATAAATTTCTTCTCTTAGGACAAATTAGGAGATATTAAAAATAAACAATAGCTTATAAGATCGATGAAATAGATACACATTGATTTTTATTTTAATATCAATCGGTATTAAAAAGACCATAATCGATTTTTAATATGGACTACTCTGGTTTAAAAATTTAAAAATAATATATATGGTACTAAGTTGTATATAAAAAATGTCGTATATATTTTTTTGATATATAATTTTTTTAGCTAAATATGTACTCTGGTTTATAATATATATGGTAAGAATAAAAGTTGGATTGAAAGAATCAAGAACACAAGTATCTACTCAGAGAATTTTAGGTAGTGAAAATAGCTCTGTGCTTCTGATTATTTCTTAGGTGTCAATAACCTCTTCAGCCTCTTTAAATAGGTTGAGCGAGTCAGTTAGAAAAGCGGTTATACAAAGAAATATTTACAATTCAGCCCCTATATTTCTTATAAGACCTAATTAAACTCTATCTTAACAGAACTTATCAGTTTAGTCCCTATTAATTGCATTTAGGTCCCTGAAGAATATCTTTCCTTATCAGTAGCCCCCCTAGTTCTTATATAGACAATTTATAAGAACTATTCACTCTTCGAAAATTACTCCAAGTGAATATAGCCTTTTCATTACGATTAGGCCTAATGACTTGCAATCTTACTTCGAATCTAAGAATAAGCGCAAACAGACTTCTCTATTCACTTCGAATCTTCTGACTTCGAATCTGCTAACTTAGAACACAATCTTGCCTCCACTTCGAATTTGCTGACCAGAGATGTAACTTTACTTGTGCTTCGAATTATCTGACCCCTACTTGAAAGATTGACTAGACCCTACTTGATAGGTCTGTGACACAACACGTTTCCTTTTCGTTTCGCATTCCACCCAATGATAGCAACTCACTGGTTTTGCCTCTTCAAATCCTCAACGTTATTTCTTTAAACTATAAATACCCAGCTCTTCATTCATTGAGAACTTTTTAGAGAAATCACTTCTAGACCATCTTCATCCTGTTCTTCATCTTCATCCTGTTCTTTATCAATCTTCAAGCCATCTTCATCCTATTCTTCATAAACCTTCAAGCCGTCTTCATCCTACCCAACTTCTCAGATCAATACCTATTGTATGAGAAGATATCCTAAATACAAGAGATCTAAACCCAGAAAACCAGTAAAGGCAAAGAAATCTCCATTCCCTGGTTCCAGCAACCAAATATTTGGAGCTTACGATTATCTTTGTATATCTCAAAGAGCTAAAGAATACAAGGCTGCTAGGTTAATCTACAACAGTCCTCATTCTTCTTCTACCACCTTCAAATACGGTAACTTCGACCCCAATCTTGCCACTTCGTCTTCACCCCTAGCTTCAAACCCAGAATCTAACCAAGAACCTTTTCCTCCTCGAAATCAACCTACTTCTCCACCACTAAGACCTCATCGAAAATCTAAGGGTGTCGCTTCTGACAAACCACCAACTGATAAAAAACCACAACCCAAATCACCTATCCTACAATTCAAAGCTCCAAAAAATCTTCAACCCAAATCACTTACCCCTCAATTCGAAGCTCCAAAAAATCTTCAACCCAAATCACTTACCCCTCAATTCGAAGCTGTTAAGGTTAAACGTAGCAAAAGATCAACTTTTCTAGCAATGGGTGATGATGCAGAGATCTCCTCTCCTCCCCCACAAGAAGTGGTTGACGCTACTCCAGAGAATAATCAACCAATTCTTGTGACTCAAAACGAGACTCAAACTCGAAGTCACCAGGGTGAAGCTACCGATGTGGAAAACAGCAAAGAAAATGATTCAGAAGCCACCGAGTCTGATGCCGAAGAGGAATCCGAGGCTGACGGAGTAATTCCCCCACAGAGAAATCGAGGAAAGAAACCTCCCATTACCCTTCCCGAGGACGTTGCTGCTTTGGTTCAGGAGAACCTTCAATCACTTTGTCCTCGATATATTCTTGCCTTGAAAAATGTACGATACTCCTACTACCCCGAATCGGAGAAAGAGCAACTCAAGAAATTATGGGGGCTAGCAGACAACATTGTTCTTCGACTACCAGAAGAAGGAGAAACACCTCTGAATTGTCAGAATGATGAGCTGGTAGTTTACCCCGAGCTTTTCAACTGGGGACTTCGATTTCCCCTCGATCCGATGATAGTGAGGTACTTCGAGATTCATAGGTTGTGTCCAACACAAGTCACTCCAAATCAACTGTTTACCTTATTCTCTGCTATCATGGTGTCGAGGCTGGGAGGCATCCCCCTCGAAATAGAAGACTTCATCTCGGTTACCAAAGTTTCTAATGGGGCAGTTTTTCCATTCTATTATCTAACTCTGGAGGATGATCTAAAGATTATCGACGACCTCCTCGAAGCTGATAAATTTTGGAAGCAAAGATTTGTCTTCTTATCAGGGGCTTGGGAAAATGGCAAGGAGATTTCCGATGCCAACCCCTCAAAACTCACTCTCACCTGGAGAGATAGCAGTAAGCAACACTTCTTTTTTTTAAAAAAAAACTTAGCCAAATTCACCAAGTTCGCTTATCTAACTGTTTATCCCCCTTTTTTTTTAGAAATTCCGAGGCGATTTAAAAGTCGTCGAAAAGCTGCCAAGGTCATCTTCCAGCAAATGGCTGAGTGGGCAGAAAAAGCCTGGGGAAATGGCTTTCACTCAGTCTTTGAGCCGATCAACTTTGTCAACAGCCATCTCTGGCGTATATCCTTAGGAGCTGACTTCCCTAAAGATCCGATGATCCCCCCAGATCTTATTGAAGCAGTTCAGAGAATACTTGCACCAGATGGGAAAACCTACCTTCCCACCATAAACCGAAGTGAAAGCCACCTACCACTGAAGAAGAAGGGAAAGAAAACCCTCAAAAAACCCAACACAATCAAGGCTAAACCTGCCAATCATTCGAAGACTGCAGGAAAGCGAAAAGCATCTACATCTCAACTTCCCCCCATATCCGAAGAAGACGAACCTGCACAAAAGAAAAAGAAGGAAAGCAATACTCCAAAAAAGAAAAAGAAGAAGTCCACTACTCCACAGGAAAAGAACGAAGCTGCTATGCTCTAGGAGGTATTGGCTTCCGAGGTGCATGAAAAAATCTTTGTGGAAGAAAATCCTCAAGGGGGATTGGCATTGGGAAACAGCCAGGAAATTGATTATCTTAACTTCGAAGATTTAAATTCGAGCGGAGATTTTGCAGCTACTGGTGAAGATTTTTGACCTATCAACACCATTCCATCAACTTCTGCCGATGCTGCCACAACTTCAAAATCCAATGCAATCGTTCCTGTTTATCATCACTCATCGAACTTGCCCAATCCTAATAGATCCGATGAGGTAACTTCGATTCTTCGTCCTTTTACAAATTTAAGTGCTGCAGCCAAAAAGTTATGTGAAGAGGTGAGCAATTCACACATACAATTGGAGCTCCTTGCACAAGAGTTGATCAAGAGAAAAAAGGAAACAGAGCTTGAAAAGGCTTCGAAAAACGAAGCTCTTCAAAATTTCGAAGCTGAAAAAGGAAAGCTTCTCAAGGAGCATAAAGAAAAAATCGAAGCTCTGGAAACTTCTCATCGATTGACTCTTGACAATCTAAAATCTCAACATTCCACTGCCATTGCCGAAGAAAAGAAAAAGGTCACCGATGCTGAGAAACTTGTTAAAGAAACTCAGGATAATTGCCAAACTCAACTGACTACGCTTCGAACGGGATTCGAAGAAGAAAAGAAAGGTGTCGTCAAAAATACCGAAGCCGCTGTTGGTTCTTTAATGCTTGATGGTATCAAGAAAGCTCAAACTGATACAGCTATTAAACTTCTTCGAGAGGTTCATGCTGCCTGTCCAAGGCTGGATTTAACGGACCTTTGGAAACAAGTTTCAGAAGAAAATCGCCCAAAGGAAGCATTCGAGGTGCCACCAAGCTCCTCAGAAGAAGACGATGCTTCGGAAGGGTCATCGGAAGAAGAAGATGCCTAATAGATTAGGCATGTCATGCTTGTTTTTTGTGTATTTGGTTAAGTAGTTTTCTCCCTTTTTGTAAGCTTCATGTTTTATCCGACGAACAAGCAACTTTTTTTTTAATATTTTAAACTTCTGGTGTACTTATTTAAACTTGTCGTTTCGAAAATTAGATGCATTTATAAATCGTGACACCTCGAAAATTAGATGCACTCATAAGACGTGGCACCTCGAAAATTAGATGCACTCATAAGACGTGGCACCTCGAAAATTAGATGCACTCATAAGACGTGGCACCTCGAAAATTAGATGCACTCATAAGACATGGCACCTCGAAAATTAGATACACTCATAAGACGTGGCACCTCGAAAATTAGATGCACTCATAAGACGTGGCACCTCGAAAATTTGGTTGTTTCTTCAAAGTTATTGCTTCGGAAAATTATTCTTGGTCAACTTTCAAAGATGATCAATCTTTGCCAAGTCACCAAAATAATAAATCACCCATCATAGTAAACAACCAATGGCCAAAAGAAATTTTATAAAAAGATTCAATATTAACCAGACACCTCGTTAAAACCTTTCTGGGCCAACAGATAAGGAAAAAGTATGTCTGTTTTACAAAAATTCGAAGTTCGGTTTTACTCACAGTACAATTTCAAATGCTCTATATTCCAAGGATGTTTGAGCATCCTCCCCTCTCGATCAGACAACCTGTAGGAACCTGGCTTGACCTTCATTTTAACTTCGTAAGGACCCTCCCAATTCGGAGCCAATTTTCCGAGGTGCTTGTCCCTAGTATGAAGAAATACTTTTCGTAACACTCAATCGCCAATTTTGAATTCTCTCCTCTTAACTTTAGCATCGTACCTGCTTCTCATTAATGTTTGATAATGGACCACATTCAAATGCGCTTTGACCCTTTTTTCCTCTAACAAATCAAGCTCAACCCTTCTAGCTTCATCGTTATCCACATCGGAATATCGTAGTAATCTGTAGGAAGGCAATGTAGATTCAGCAGGGCACACAACGTCCATTCCATATACCAAAGAAAAAGGAGTCTCTTTTGTAGCCTCT
This sequence comes from Limnanthes douglasii subsp. nivea, assembly GCA_036936605.1. Classification (NCBI taxonomy): domain Eukaryota; kingdom Viridiplantae; phylum Streptophyta; class Magnoliopsida; order Brassicales; family Limnanthaceae; genus Limnanthes; species Limnanthes douglasii. The sequence continues at coordinate 102,251,158 of JAUPFV010000004.1, forward strand.
CTAGGGGTTGTTCGATATGCCCACAACACTTCTTGAAGATAATTTGGCCATTTCTCCGCTGCTCCTGCCAAATTTTTCTTCAAACCATCCAAAATAGATCTATTTGTAACTTCCACCTACCCATTTGCTTGGGGGTGGAAAGGAGTAGAAAAGCATTGTTGTATTCCTTTCGAAGATAAAAAAGAGTCCATTTCCTTGTTATTAAATTGAGGACCGTTGTCCGTCGTTATTTTTCGAGGAACTCCAAAACGGTAGCAGATGTTACTTTGAATAAACTTGATTACATCCTTAGCTTTTGTCCCAGCTAAAGGTTCTGCTTCTGCCCACTTCGAAAAATAATCAACCGCAACAATAATCATCTGTCTTCCACCAGAAGCCATAGGTAATGGTCCTACTAAATCAATCCCCCACCTATCGAAAGGAACCGCCTATGAGATTGTCATTAGGGGTACTGCTGGTTTATGTATTAAATTTGCATACCTTTGGCAAGTATCACAGCTTCGAACTAATACTTTAGCATCCTGCAATATGGTAGGCCAATAATACCCTGCCAACAATACCCTACGCGTTAAAGCTTTGAATCCACAATGAGCTGATCCATCCCCATCATGCAATTCAGATAGAATGTTTTGAGACTCTTGCTTACTTAAACATCGTAGCAAAGGTTTCGACGCAGATCTTTTGTACAATACCCCATCCAATACTACATAGCCAAGAGCTTTATACTTTATTTTCTTGAGCAAGTGTTTATCAAGAGGTAGTATTCCCTTCGAAATAAAGTTTAACAAGTCAAACCTCCAATCACCTCGAGTGCACATCAGACCACTTACTACCTCATCAACAAATTCACACTGCTCAGAATTCGATATGATCGAGGGCGATGGTTGTGTCATGATCCATGGATATTCTTCAGAGTAAGCCATTGTTGCTAAAGAATCAGCCATTGTGTTGTTACCTCTTCGAATATGCTCCACTTCGACATTTTCAAATTGTGCCATCATTCCTCGTAGTTCTTGCAAGTACAAAACCAAACGTTCCTTTTTAGCTTCTGATACCCCTTTAACATGGTTAACTACCAACTGTGAATCTGTTTCCAAGCGCACGAATATTGCTCCACAAATCTTCGCTAACCGCAATCCTGCTAGCACAGCTTCATATTCAGCTTCATTATTCGAAGCATGAAATCCAAATTTTATAGCTTGGAACATAAACTCCCCTGTTGGTGCCACCAATTCAACTCCTGCACTCGACCCTTTATTACTGGCTCCCCCATCAGTTCGTATCGTCCACGTCGGATTCGTGTTCGTTTTTTCACCATCTTTCTCTTCGGATCTGATTGAATGGAACTCAACCAAGAAATCTGCTAAGGCTTGAGCTTTGATAGCTGTTCGAGGAGAAAATAACACATCGAAATCTCCTAATTCTACAGACCACTTAGTCATCCTTCCTGAAATGTCTGGCTTTTGCAACACATTTTTTTAATGGGTATGAAGTTCGAACCACAATCGTATGTGCCTGGAAGTAAGGACGCATTTTTCTCGCTGCCACTACTATACACAGTGCCAATTTTTCGAGCTTCAAATATCGTTTCTCAGCATCAACCAAACTTTTACTGACATAGTAGACAGGCTTCGAAACCCTCGTCTCTTCACTGACCAGAACTCCACTTACTGCATAATCCGATACTGCTATATACAAAATTAATTGCTCACCCTTTCGAGGCTTTGATAATATTTCAGGAGAGGACAAGAGGTTTTTGATCTTCACAAAAGCTTCTTCACAGTCCGAAGTCCACTCAAAATTATTTGGTCGACGCAGCACCTGGAAAAAAGGCAAGCACTTATCTGAAAAACGAGAAATGAATCTGTTCAAGGCTGCTAACCTGCCCGTTAACATTTGCACTTCTTTGATATTCCGAGGTGAAGACATCGATATCAGAGCCTTCAACTGTTCTGGGTCCACTTCGATTCCTCTTTCACTAATCATGTACCCCAAAAACTTACCAGATCGGACTCCAAATGTATATTTTTCTGGGTTCAATTTCAATTGTATGGCTCTGAGATTTAAAAACGTCTCTTCTAAATCATCAATGTGTTCATCATCACTTTTGCTCTTGACAAGCATATGATCGATGTACACTTCGATATTCCTTCCTATTTGTGAAGCAAACGCCTTATTCATCAGCCTCTGATATGTTGACCCATCATTTTTTAATCCGAACGGCATCACTCTATAACAGTGAAAACCTCGATCAGTGATAAAAGTTGTGCTTTCTTCATCATCCGGATTCATTCGAATCTGATTATACCCTGAAAAAGCATCCATAAATGTCAAGATTTTATTTCCAGAAGTGGAATCCACCAACTGGTCAATCTGAGGCACTGGAAAAGGATCTTTTGGGCAGGCTCTATTTAAATCTGTGAAGTCTACGCACATTCGCCATTTTCCGCTCTTCTTTTTCACCACCACAGGATTAGCCGTCCAACTCGGGTAATTGGACTCCCTGATATGCCCCATCTTATACAATCGATCTACCTCGGCAACTATGGCCTCAGATTTTTCCAATGAAAAAGCTCTTCTTTTTTGAATTATCGGCTTGATCTTCGGATCCACCGCCAAGCTATGACATATGATATCACTTGGGACCCCCACTAGGTCCTCGGACCTCCAAGCAAATACATCAAAATTTTCAGATAAAAAATTCAACAATTTTTCTCGCATTGATAAAGGCAACAGAGTCCCGATTCGAAGTACCCTGCCATTATTGAAAACAAACTCTTCTATTTCTTCATTTACCACCACAGAACTCGGGGTTGACCTCGGATCATCAATTCCCTCATCTGCACCCCCAGAAGACAACCCCCCAAACTGCTAATTCTCCATTGGATCATCAGTACTTTTGCCTCGTAGTCTAAACGCAGCAGCGTAACACTCCCTTGCCACCTTTTGATCACTTCGAACTACGCCGACTCGAGCCTCGATCACATACTTCAAACATTGATGAACTATAGAGACTACAGCATACATTTTAGCCAGCCACGACCTTCCAAAAATAGCGTTGTAGCTCGATGGACAATCCACCACCACAAAAAGTACTTGTACTTTCTTTTTGAAAGGCCCATTTCCTAAAGAAATCTCAGCCTCGAACTCCCCTATCACATTTGCTGTTGCGCCAGTAAACCCAATGATAGTTCTCTCTGACCTTTTTATTCGAGGCAGAGTGGTTAATCTATCATATGTTGACTTGAAAAGCACATTAGCAGAGCTCCCGGTATCAATCAACACTCGTCGAATCTCCACCCCGCACACTTCTGCTCCTATGACCACTGCATCTTCATGTGGCCCAGTAATCCCCCTCAAATCATCCCCATCGAAAATTATAAAGGGCACATCCTTCTTGCTGCTTAGGTGTGCCGATGCTCCTCCCTCAATTTGACGCGTTAAATTCACTATATGTCTCTTCCTCGAATTATTAGTGTTGTTAGTCATTGAATCTCCCCCAAATATTGTTAGTGATTCAAAGAAGGCACACAAATCTCGAACACGTCCCTGACGCGTCGGCTCATCTATTGACATTAACAATAATCGACTAGGGTCTGAGTCGACATATTCCGAAGCCACATCAAACTCATCACCTGCAGCATCTAAAATCATCAGTGCAGTTTCCTGCTTAGAATTAGGATTACCAATTTTCGGAGCTACAGCTTTAGCATTCTTTTTGACATATTCCAGCAACTTTCCATTTTCTATCAGAATCTGCATCTCTTTCTTCAAGGCAATACAATCATTTGTATCATGCCCAATATCTTCGTGATACCTGCAGAACTTGTTATTGCGCTCCTCTCTTGGCCTATTAATCGCTGGTGGCTTTCTGAAATTTACTGTTCCCCTGGTTTTCTCATATATCAAATCCACACTTTCAGTCAAATCCGCGTAATATTCTGGTCTTACCCACACATTCGATCTGGATCTGAACTGTTGTTGATTATTAGGATTGTGTTGATTATAACCCCCTTGGTACGAGCTCGAAGCTCCTCGGTTAGAAACGTTTTGATTACCCCTCGGGCGCGACGAGTTATTGTTCGAAGTGTTCACTTGACTATTCCCCTTCTGAATAGTACTGCCTCCTCCTCGGACCCGCGTCGACTCTTCGACCTTGATCTGATCCTCGACTTGAGCCATGAGAGCTCCAAATGTTAATGCCCTACGCCTTGTAGTCTCATCTGCTAAATCTCCTGGCAACAATCCTTGTCTAAACGCTGCCATAGCCACACTTTCTTCACAATCATCTAGTTCAGCTTTTGTTGATACAAATCTCTTAGTGTAGTCCTTTAACTTCTCTCCCACAGCTTGCTTGCACTGTATTATTGTATCTCCATTAGCTCTCATTTCTTTGCTTCCCACAAACTGTCTTCGGAAAGCTGTATAGAAGCCTCTAAAATTTGCAATTGACTCCTTAGGAATCTTGTTGTACCATTTTAGCGCAGTTCCCTTGAATGTCTGAGAGAATGCTCTACACGCCAATTTGTCGTCGTCTTCGAAATTCGTCATATAGTTTTTGAATTGTTCTATATGGTCATCGGGATCTTGAGTCCCATCAAACTTGTCAACTTTGGAAATATCAAACCGCCTCGGAAGTTGCACAGATCTGATCTCCCTGATCAATGGTGAGTCCCTCCAGTCGACTCCTTGAACATATTGGTCTTCGTTTCTCATCCCCACAGTAGCATATAAACTTGACTCACCTTCATACTTTCGAGGCGAATATTTCCGAGGCGAATATTTCCGAGGTGAATATACTCGCCTATCTTTCTTTTGCCTCCCTTCCTTATACACCTTAGCTGTCCGGAGTTCACGTTCTGCTCCTCTTGAATGGCCTCGAGAATATTCATACCTCGGTGTTTCATCTGACTCCAAATTTTCGGAATCCTCTTCATCACTAGAGTTCACATACTGTCGCTTCTGCAACTTTCCTTTTCTTTTTATCCCACTATACTCCTTTTTTCGCTCAAAACGTGTTTTACGCTGTTCATATTGAACGTCGCCGTCTTCCATTGACGGATCCGACTGATCATCTTGATCGCCTCTTGCTATTTTAGACCTAAGTCTAGCGCCATCATTATTTTCCTTCTTTTTTACCAACTCATCAAGCTCTGCCACTTTCCTTATCATCTCATTCATTTTACCTTCGAAATCGAATTGGTTTGATTGAGTTGGAATTGATTTACCTGCCTCTTGCAGATCGGATTTCAATGTTTCCATAGCCTTTCGAACAAATGGATTGTCACCTTCTTCTGAATTCATCTCCGATCAGCGAAAAACTTGAACGAAAATTTCAGAAAACGAAAACAAACTCGAACGAAAAGCTTCAGAAAACGAAAAAACTCGAGACTTGATTTTTGATCTATCGATCAAGGTATCTTCGCCCCCTCTTTCTAGCGCCAATTTGGTAAGAATAAAAGTTGGATTGAAAGAATCAAGAACACAAGTATCTACTCACAGAATTTTAGGTAGTGAAAATAGCTCTGTGCTTCTGATTATTTCTTAGGTGTCAATAACCTCTTCAGCCTCTTTAAATAGGCTGAGCGAGTCAGTTAGAAAAGCGGTTATACAAAGAAATATTTACAATTCAGCCCTTATATTTCTTATAAGGCCTAATTAAACTCTATCTTAACAGAACTTATCAGTTTAGTCCCTATTAATTGCATTTAGGTCCCTGAAGAATATCTTTCCTTATCAGTACTAAGTTGTATATAAAAAATGTCGTATATATTTTTTTGATATACAATTTTTTTAGCTAAATATGTACACCACCAAATAAATGTTAGGAAACATTATTGGGTAAGGCTAAATAGAGACCTCATTTGGCTATAATGGACCCTTTTATAATGAGATCCTATTTGGCTATAATGAGACCCAAAAAATAACCCATTTACCCTTGATGTAAAACCTGTATTTTCCGCCAAAAATCTTATTTTCTCTCTTCTTATTACCAAAATCTCTAAAAAAACTCAACATCTCTCAAATCTGAACTCACAAACACGTCAATGTATGAATCCTATACTTATTGATGTATTTTTTTTTATATATTTTAGTTATGTATTTTTAGTGATATTTAGAGTTATAGGTTTTTTTGAAAAAGTCGAATTTTCATCTAAATGTTGTTGTTTTTTTGGAAAGCAAATTGTAGATAACTGTTACTCTAGTTATTGTCGACTTTTTGGTATGTTGTTTGTTGATTGTGGTTGAGTTTTTAAGGATTTGAGGTTTTTCGTTTTCGAAATTTGAAGAAGAAGTTTTCGGGGCGCGATTCGCGAATGCCCACTTCGCAAATTTGGGCAAATTGCGGGTACCCAACTCGCAATGTCCTCTAAATTGCGAAGTGGGTATTCGCAATTTTGGGCAAATTGCGAGTTGGGTGCTCGCTATTTGCCCAAATTTGCGAATGCCCACTTCGCAATTTTTTTTTTTTATCACATTTTAGAGTTTTTTTTCTAAATTTTACACCATTCATTGGAAATTACTAATGTATTATATTGGTGGAAAAAAATTGAGTTTCGAACTCGTAAACTTAAAAAAATTGAAAATGACAAAAATTCCATAGAGTTTCGCGAGGAGAGAGTGTCTGATTTTGTCAAAATTGAGCGCTCAGAGCGCGCGATTCTGACAAAATTGAGCGCTCAGAACGCGCAATTCTGACAAATTGTAGCGTTGCGAGCGCACGATTTCGACAAATTGTAGCGTTGCGAGTTTGCAGTTCATAGTGTTGGGTTTCAAAAAACACGAAATAATCCTCTTCTTGGGTTTGGAGATGGTCCGCCAAAGGCTCATCCTCCTTGGACAAGAAATCATTCATATTGCAGCTCAACTCTTCGTTTAAATCGCTCAAATCCATAGTTTTTGGTGTTTTTTAAAAATTTAGTTTAGTTAAAAAGAAAAAACTTTAAGAAGAATTGAAAGTTGGTTTTTATTAGAATTTTGGTTTTATATATGAAGAACAAACTGAATTTTTTTAGGATTTTTGGATCTCTGGCCCAAATATAGCCTTTGCCCATTATTTTTTTGATATACTTTCCACTTTAGTTAGATTTCCATCATTTCTTCCATTCCGTTTGAACAAAATTACACTCTCTCACTCTCTCTCTCGCGACAGTGTTGAATGGACAGTCGGAGTAGGCAAAAAGTGGCGTTCTCCGGCTTTGCGAAAGCCGAGGTAAAACTTCTGACAACTTTTTTCATTTTGAAAATTTCTTTTCTGTATATCGATCAAATTCGAACTGGTTGCTTTCTTTTTATCTGAATCGTTGGAATTTTATATCGATTTTCTCATATATATGGTCAGTCTTTCTATCGATTTGTTTTCACTGGTGTTGGGTTACTCGGGACCTCGGATTGCTTCTAAATATGGATAAATAGACGTGCTTTTCCGATTCGTAACTGTTAAGTTTAGTTTAGGTTCATCGGAAATGGTGAATTTTCAATTGAAGATTGGCTGGTGAAGTATATGTTAGAAAATTTATCGTTAGTTGCTTGATTTACGCTTGGTTTGATATTCTTAATTTGTAGAGAAACTGAACTAGTGTTCTTAATAATGGTCCATAAAGAAATATTAGTTTGATTTCGGCAGATTGAAAAGATGGAGAAATTGTTTAGGGAATCGGAAGAAGAAGTTTCGACCAAGGAGTTCAGTCAGAAAATTGCTAGAAGTTTCAAGTTAGTCTAGAACTGGGTGTATAATAATTTTTACTAAAGATTTTGAACTCTACTAAGAGTTGTAGCTTGTTTGCTTGCAGTTCATCTGCAGGACGAGCTGGGAAACCGGCTGTAAAGTGGACTGAGGTGATTAGAATAATAACGTCACTCTTCATTTCTTCACATTTGAATAAAACTTGTGATTACAACTTATGATGTCAGGTACAAAGCTGGTTCTTAAACAAGCAGCAAGATAGCTCCAATAGAGTCCGTTTGCCGGATAAGGAGAATGGACATTCACCCTCAGATAAAGGTGTTCTTGTTTTCCTGTATGACTTATTTGATTCGGAAACTTCTTTGGCTGTTTAGTAAATGTCCCTAGGATTATTATATGATATATTACATTTAGACATGGTTTTTGGCAGATTTTAAGACGGGAAATGCAGTCGAACGGGGATTCGACTGATTTCCCAATGCTCTCTAAAAGATGGAGAAATCATAATCATATTTCCTTTACGGAAATTAAATCATGGATTTCTCGGTGAAATCTTTGATATTTGATTACCCCATGAGATGGAAAGCACTTTTTTTCCAAAAATATCCGTAGTCTAACCTATAACTTATTCCTTAGGCTGTGTTTCTTTCTTGCGTGTGTGTGTATTCTAGCTAGTTCTCAATTGTATTAATCCTCTAGAATTGCGTGTCGACTGAGGTGATTAAATTAGTACTTTGATCTTGCAGAGTTGGAATTCGAGGCTAGATCATCAAAAGATGGAGCATGGTAAGCATAGATATACATAATATATATCTTTAATGTAGAACCCGAAGGTTAGTTTTTTTGTGACTGGCATTGTTTGACCAAATAATGACCGAGGTTGTAAGATTAAACAATCACCTCTAGTTTACAGAATTAGATAGATCATATCACTGTATTGTTCTCATATAAACAGTGAAAATATTATTTAATTTCCATATATTCACAATAGTTGTTTTGTGTGTTCTAAGACCTCGAACAGATATCAAAGAATGTCAATTTTTTATGCCTTTCCTTCTATCGCTTATGCTGGGGAATAGTTTGAGGGATACAGCATTAGCTTACAAATAGAACTACACAAATTTAGTTAAATTCGTCCGTATCTGCAATTCTCGTATCTGATTTATTCTGATTAGGATTGTGTATCAGAGTACTGTACATAACTTCCTAAAGAGTGTCTACATCTAATTTATCATATATATTTGTTGCTTGCAAATAACAATGAAAGATAGATAAGAAAGATAGAAAAAAAAGCTTTTTCGCCATTTCTCTTTTCATTTTGGAATGTAGATTTTTTAGATCTCACTTGCTTTATGCGAGCTCTTAGTCATATGAGATCTCACTGACGGGTAGACGAAGAATTGCATCCTTATTTGTTTGAGCTTGATGTTCTTTTCCTGTGCAGGTATGACGTCGAAGTATTTGTAGCTCACAGAATTACTAGTGCTGGTGAAGTTGTAAGTGCCTAAACTTAGATTATTTTAAATTTGAAGGATCTAAGTGAATTGGTTTTTTCATTTATTATTGTAGGAAGAGCTTTGCAGATATATTGGATTTGGGCCCGAGGAAGATGAGTGGGTGAATGTAACGAAGGATCTCCGAACCAGGTCTATACCTCTGGAAAATTCAGAATGTAACAAGGTCAAGGTTGGAGACCTTGTTCTATGCTACCAGGTGATTAATTTTCATCTGCATTCTCTGTTGAAATAAATAAATTATCAAGTCAAGTCGATTTATTGTTGCATGTGTTTGAATTTAGGAGAGAAGAGATGAAGCAACTCATTATGATGCTCATGTGATAAAAGTCGAAAGGAAAATGCACGATATAAGAGGATGTAGGTGTCTTTTTCAAATTCGTTACGTCCATGACAACACCCAGGCAAGTCTTCTTCACTAATTCTAAAAACCCCAACAAAGTAATTTGATAATAATGCAAAATAGTAATCCCTTTTTTTTTTTCTCTTTTGATAGGAAGAAGTTCGGTTAAAAAGACTATGTCGTAGGCCATGATAGATACTTAAATAGTTCTTCAGCTGCAATCTTGGCCTCCTAGGTTGGGTAAGGATAGTTAGATAATGTCATCACAGTTTTTTAGTTTGTTTTACAACTCAGTGGCGGATATCTGAAATCAACACCTCCTATTTAAAATACAAGATAACTCTGTGTTTAAAATTTTGCACGTTTTGGTTGATTTCCTAGAGGGCAGGAGGATTTTTGCTTTAAATATAGATATTGCTCTTGCCTGTACAAACAAGTTACTGAAAATTAACTAATTAAGTATTTTAGTTTTGCATATCTTATCTTGTTTAGACTTTAAATATAGATATTGCTCAAGATATAGCAATCTTATATTAGATTGGGTTGATTTTGTATAAATATTTTGAAGAAGCCACACTGAAGCGGAATGTTTTCGATTTTTAACATCAAAATCGAAATCACGTGAAAGTGGGGGGGTTTCATTGAGACATTCATAAAAGACACTAGAATAAGATTGACGCTCGCTTCGCAGTGTGGATCGAATAAACTAGTACTGTATATTGTGGATCGAAATAAGACTATTTAGGTGTTGGCGATCTTTCAAAAGGATCCGAATAGTCTTTAGGGGGTTTGCCCGAATTTTTGTAAGAGCAGGAAGATTTTTTCAGTTATTTTTGCTATTCGTGTGGGTTTTACATTTTTCTATATTTGCTTGTTTTATTTATTTATTTATTTATTTTTAGTGTGATACTAATTTTTCTTTTAATGATAGAGTCATTTTATTAAATCGATGATTATAAAATAGAGCCCAGCTTGAGTTAGGCTTGACGTCTATAATTGCTCTTAGACCAGAGAATTAATTTGTGATTGAGGCTTTTGTGTGAAAATAAATTCTAATTTCCGTCTTTATTCTTCTTCTGTCACCAATTCGCATGTAGAAACTACTTCGTCTTTTAGCGAAAACAGTGAATCGGAGCCATGAAGGCGATACAAAGAGTTGACCAATTACGGGATAAGATAATACTAGATGATGGAGTTTTGTATTGCAAGCATTTGGTAAATACGAAGAATTATTTCTTTAGTAGGTGGGGTTTTAATTGCCTTTGTATTCTTTGATGAATAAGTGATTGTGTGGATGTATACTTTGCAATTTTCTTATGCTTTGATTATGTTCTTGTTTGTCGTCTTTTCCAGCCATAAGACTTTCCTGGAACTTAGTCGGTAGACCTAGACCTCTGTTGCCCATACCTCCATAAGGTTTTTCTGGAAGTTAGTTGGTAGACTTTTGTTGCCCATACCTCGAACAATTAACGTAAGATTGTTATTGTCATTTTGAAGTGTCAGCATTAAGTCTGACAGATCTTTTGTAGTGGATTGTTTTGGTAGAAATGAGTTTTCGAAGTGGGTTCAATTTAATTTTTTTTCATTTTCTTACTTTGGCAGATCCTTTCATAATTTCAATTTAATTTTGCTACAATCTTCTCGTGTATCAATAGGTGATGTAGGGAGGATGCATGTGAATTTGAGTTGTGGTGAGGTAGAATCTGTTGCTGGTGAGTCCGAGTCTTTGTTTGCTCAGAACAGTATTCCATTTTCTAGATTGTGAAGAGCTTCACTGATCACAGATTAGGGGATATCAGTTACATAGTTGGTTGTGACTGACATAAATTGGTTTGTTCTAGGTATAGGAGTTGATTGTTGCAAAGTTTGTTGTGTCTTTAATTAACAAGGTAGAACTGTATAATCTTGTTGAGTTGTGGCTTGGTTCAGGTTAATTATATCTTGACCATGTTTAGAGCAATCATCTTTATTGTTTTGTCTTATTTTTGGTCTAACATTTTTAAAAATAATTGATTTGAGTTTAGGGATCCATTTATTTGTTATTTTGAGGTTTGTTGTAGCAGATTTGACTTGATCATTTTGCTGGTTAGCATCTTGTTGAGCTTTGATAGGCAATGATTTCCTGCAATCTATTTGTTTGTCTTCGAAGATAGCAACCTAAGCAGTAGCTAGGCATTTCGTTATATTGGCTGTTTTGCTAATAACCTTCAGTTTGTTCAAAACTTGCATAAACTTTTTTCAATAGTTGTTTAGAAATGTCCATTTCGATGAAAGCTCTGCAATAGTTGTACATGATTCTGTTTTTATAAGGTGTCAAAATAGCTAAAGAGCTGCCAATAAACTTAGAAATAACCCAAATGGTATTAGCATTATACATATATGCCGGGACTTTTGGAAATGTAACACAAACATATGTTATTGTAGACTCTTATTTTGGGATGAAATGAATGATTCCATTTACGGATACGCTGATGCATAATAGTCTGCATGTTCATTCTCCACAGTTTTTTGATGTCTTTGTGGAGATCGAACTCGATTATAAGATGCATGAGATCCCACAAAAGCTAGACGGATTTGACCAATGAAAAACCAAAAATCCATTTTTTTTGATTTTTTTGGCATTTGAGGCCTACCCATGAGAACTTTCCAGTAATTGTGGTATTGACATTTGATTCCAAAATGATTTATCATTCTCCAAAAATTTAACAGATTTGTAGATGCCATTGTCTTCTATTTTAACTTGTTCATGAATAAAATCCTTGGTAGATGGTCTAATGGCTTATGTATAAGATTTTACTGAAATCTTTGAGGTTTGGGCCTGAAGGGGACTAATGGCAATGGATTGTTGCGGTGATTGTGTCATATATAGGATTAAATTTTAGCGTTGAAAATAGACCAGTTTTTGAGTAAGAATTTGCATTTTAACTATTTGTTTTGATTCAGCCCATGAAACTGATTGTCTAAAGATAGGCTTGGAGGCCGATTCCTATTATAATGATCAGAGGATGATCGTTTGGGGAGTGTTGGTGACAGAGATTGTTGGTGAGATGGACATCCTTGGTCGGTTGATGGGACACAAGAGGTGTCATCCTGGCTTTTACCGTAGGCTTAGATAGATGAATCTTGTACAAGAAAGAAATAAGAATTCTTTATGTTATTTTTATTTCTAAATTCGATAGAATTAAAATTTAGCACCAATTCATACAAAATAATTTTACTTTTTTAAATAACTTTTTGTGGTGGTGAGCTTAACTCTTATATTAATAAAAATTATTTATATAATTTTTTTAATCTCTCGTACCTTTATGTTAGTATCATATGTACTTTTGAGACGAACCTATCTTTACACAATAATGGAACAATATTAATAGTATAATCCGTTATAATATTTATATCTTCTTTTTTTATGGGTTGATTCGTTTATAATGATTGTTATCATTTTCGTGATAATATTACACTTGGTATTTGGTTGTGGACCTTTAGTTTTTTTAGAGTATATTGGTTTTTTTATATTTTTTTTATTAGAGTTTTCATTGAGCTATTCTAATCTTTTTAGCATTTCTTTTGGTTTCACTATAAGATGATAGCTTAATGAGCTAAGGTGATTTGGTACAATGTTACTTTGCCCATATTAAAGAGTGCATGACAATTTGGAATCAGACGACTGTCCTCAAATATTTGCGGTTCATTGCTAGTGTGATTTGATTAAAACTCAAAAGATAAAAAAAAAATAAACTTTGAATCTTGGCTCCTCTCTCTCATAGGTTTGAATGAAATTTTACGTCTTAAGTCTCTAGCTAAAAAAATATACAGGGTGACGATCAGTAATGGTGCGTCTACCTCCTTTTGGTATAACATGTAGATTCTTTCCACCTCTCTTGTAACTACTATTGGAAAAGTATTACTCTTGATTCTAGGTTTGACAACAATCTCAAGGTTTTCGTTAGATGTAAACTAGGACTGCTCAACCCAAAATTAGGTTCACAAGTGTGAGAAACTATCAAACCTTTGAAGATAAACAACCTCATCATCTCGCTCTCATCTCCAAGTATCAATGGCAACGACTATTGGTGGACCGCTAAAAGTGAGAATATAAAATTCACAATTAAAGACACTTATAATGCCATCATACATCCACTCTCTATGTTACTATATACATATCACTCTTTTATTTTATGGTTTGCTATTTAAGACAAATTTTCTACTCCAGATAAGCTTATAAGTTGGGGACTACACTGCCCACTAAAATATATTCTAAGCTATTCCAGTTTTGAAACAATCAATCATACCCTTTATAATTATGTATTCACTTAATGTATCTACGATGCATCGAGTATGAAGCTCAGATTTGTGCTAAACGACCAAGAATGGCCGTCTTGGATCAGATAGGATTCAAACTGGTCTCTCTCTCTCTCTCTCTCTCTCTCGCATTTGCTATCTTTGGGGTTCAGATTTTGGTGCGGTAATATACCATGTTTGGTTCAAGATAAACTCAATTTTTTTTCTCTTATACCACCTTAATCTCTGCAGCTTTGCACCGTATGCTTTCAGACTTACGATTAAGGTTTCTTCGTATCAAGGTTGTTTGGCCGATGTAATTTATTTACTTGCTTTTAACTTACCTTTATTGTATACAATTACCACTCCATTTGAGGTTGCAAAAATTGACTACTAAACTAGGTAGATCTTGGTTTACATTACCAACTCTTATATGACTACATTCCTATTTTTTCGTCTTTTATCTTGTTGGCTCATGACCCAATATAGTTGAGTCAAACTACTAGCCCTCCGATTCCTCCTTTCCGGGTTGATATACTTGAGTATATTTTTGGCTTCATACCTCTCTCTGGTGTATGCTTTGAGTACTTGTGCAAATAATTTTAAATATTTATTTAACACTCTATTAAAATATAAAACCTATAATATATTTAGATCAAAATAAAAAAAAAGAAATTAGTGATTCACGAGCGGAGGATGTCAGATAAAAAACTAATCAAATAACTCTATCGTGTTATTGAGTTCTACACTCACTATATTTATAAAACCCAAATCAAATTATTATCCAACCCACTATAATATAACATCGACTTATTTTTTTAATATATAAAAGAGAGAATACTACTTATATTTGATTATTTATATAATTGTGTGTTTAATGATAAACCAATAAATGTAATATATATGTTTAATGAAATATCTTTTTCTTTTATAAAAAGAATTTCGCAGCGTCTATTTAATGAACGTGCACCGACTAAAATCTCGATCTAATGCGGTAGTCTGCAAACCAACGCTAAAAAATAAATCAATAAAATGACAGCTTCAACAAAAAAAACCACCAGAAAAACCATTTATAGTTTGTCGAGGAAATCTTTTCTCTTTGATAAGAAATCTGAATATCTAATAAGGGAGAAGCGTGACATCAAACAATAATAATTAATACATTTTTCAGATGTGGAATATCTTGTTTTTTCTTATTACATTACATATATTTATACCTTTTATATTCTCTAAGTTGATTTATTTACGTCTCTATTAACTACTCTATTATTAAAAATTAAAAGACATATCTAGTCTCGCGCGACTGGTTTCAAGTTAGTCCTTACTGTTTAAGTTTCTAACAAACCGGTTCTTAATATTTTCAAAAATACAACAAAGTAAAATTTTAATGATGTGACTATTTTCTGGGTCAGTTTTTCCATCCATTTTATCTTGTACGAAGTGACGTGGATATAATAATAATAATGAAATAGTTGATATTAAATTTTCATCCTAAATACCTTTTATATTTA
This sequence comes from Limnanthes douglasii subsp. nivea, assembly GCA_036936605.1. Classification (NCBI taxonomy): domain Eukaryota; kingdom Viridiplantae; phylum Streptophyta; class Magnoliopsida; order Brassicales; family Limnanthaceae; genus Limnanthes; species Limnanthes douglasii. Next base: position 102,266,491 of record JAUPFV010000004.1, read on the forward strand.
ATCCAATGCTCAACCCAGCTCATTAAGAGAATTATAAATCCAATTTAATTAATATACGAGAATGAATGCCAATAATAACCCAATCTAATTAAAATATTCTATTTTACCCCAAGCTATTGTAGTTTCAACTGGGCTTTGAATTTGTTGATAAAATCGTAAGCTTTTGCGTCGATGTTTTGATCGCGCCGTGTCCAATCGTCAATGTTCGCTTGACTCTCATGATTTCAATCGTCAATCGTTGGTATCCTCTTCTTAACGATTAATGAAGATCGATATAATGAGAGAATTTGAAGTGAGATAACTCAATAGGTTTGAAACGTTTCCAAGAGAGAAGGAGTTGAACGATCTGATTCGGTTCATGAAGTGTTCATAACCGTCCTCAGGTAAATGGAACTTGTAAAGTTTTACAGGTTGATAGACTTGACTCGATGGATAAGTGAAGGAGCTCTAGCGACTGGAGAGTAACGATGACCGAGTTGGTTATGATGGTGGTTGTTTGGGTTTCTGGAAGCGCCTAAATATGAGATGATGGCAATGGTTCCTATCATTAGGTTTAAGAGTAGAAAGAGAGTAGTTGGAGTGAGCCAACTCGTTATTAACTCCATGATGGCCATTGTTGATCTGACCGTCTTCTTCCGCATTTTATAAACGAGATGTTATTGGGTCTCCGAACCTGTTAAAGGTCCGTCCGAGACCGGATAATATTGAAGATCGGAGGCTGAAATCCTAAACCGACTCTCAAAAGAGATAGATATATATAAGTTTTTTTTCCGTAAATGTAAATAAAACTTAAACTAAAACCTAAGAGGACTTAGTGCAGACTCTACTTGATTAGTATCCCTCATAAATTGAAGAAATCGTTTTTTTTGTTTAAAATAAGATTTAATTGATAATTTTCAAAGTACAGGGACGAAATTTGAACAAAAGAAATCGCAATTACACTTAATTAGATAACTAACAGAAACTTTGACCTTTTTAAGAAATTTTCCAACTTTTAATGAGCATGTGACTCCTCAGAGACCTCAACGAACTTTCTTCCTCCCTCGTCATTCAGACCACTCTTCACCGGAAAACACCAATCAAAGACCACCAGAGACACTAGACTCAAATAAATTCTCATCTATGTTCCTAATGTAATCAAGACTAATGCTCTCGAGGAAGACGATTGCCTTGAATTGATTTGGGGCAGAATGGTGATTGAAATTAATGTCTCTTCTGCAAGCCAGAGCCTCATTCGCAATCCAACCAAAGGCTTTGTTTTGCTCCCGGTAGACATGCTTGATCACCATTCTAGAAGTTATCAGATTTCTACAATAGTTTATGGTGGGTTCCAGATACCAGATGGTTTTCCCCTTCCCAATAAGCTCCACCAGTATACTCGAATCGACTTCAATGTCGAGATTATCTATACCCAGAGACTTGCAAAGCAGAAGACCGTCCATAAGAGCCTTAGTTTCAGCAACAATCGAGCTATTCTTCCCATAAATTCTACCAAACCCTTTGATGATGACTCCATCCCTATTCCTAATGATCCCTCCCCTATTGGCCTCTCCAGTAGAAGTAGAAGCTCCATCTGTATTAATCTTATACCGATTCAGCTTAGGTGCATTCCATTTTAGAGATAATGGAATACAATGCTTGGTCTGATGAACATCACAACCCATAAGGATTGCCATTCTATAATCTTTTCCCGAGTGCTTCTTTCTCAGTAAGTTTGAACTATTTAAAGCAGTAATAATATAGATTACCTGGTTGATTAATGAAGTAGAAGTAACGTTTATTTCTTTATGATTTTTTTGGTTTTGAGCTCTCCAGATAATTGAGACGATGATGGCAGGCATGATTGATCTCAGACTGCAGATCTTTGTAGAAGACCAGTACCAGGTTCGTATTAAATGCTGAATCGTCATATTTATTTTAATTTTGATTCCCAAAATAATACTAAAGTGATTCCAAATAGTCCAGGAGAGATTGCAATTTACCATGACATGATTCTTGTTTTCCTCAAGCTGACAGAACTGGCACTTTGAGGCCAATTGAAGATGCCTTTTCTGCAAGTTAGTGTCAGTTGGGAGCCAGTTCATCAAAACCCTCCAAAGAAAAAATGAACATTTCTTTGGAGTTAGAGCATTCCAAGTTTTTCTGAAAAGGTTAGATTCATTTCCTTTATCTCTAACAACATTCCAAGTTCTTTTAGCATTGAACTTTCCATCGTCAGTCAATGCCCACATAATTCTATCAGGATTGATGTTCAGCTTAAACTTCAGTATACTAGCAACCACAGTGTAGGGCACCGTGTAGTTTAGCTTGTCCAAATCCCAGTCTTCATTGGACCAGTAGCTATTGATCTTAGTACTTTCATATATGCTTCTGTTGTCCGTTTCATTGAAGTAGATTAGAGCATTCTCGGTACACCACCTGTCCAACCAGACGTCTATCTTCCCACAACAAGGAATCCAGAAAATATGCTTGTCAGCTTTGTCTCTTACTTTAATAATTCTTGCCCAAACTCTTGACATTCTAGTAGGAACATGAACGATAACGGGGTGTTGATTCTTACAGTAGATGAAACTCATTAGTTTTGACCATAGAGTGGAGGTAACTCTAAGGTTAAACCAGAGCTGATAAGAATAGGTTATCTGCAAATCTTCAATTGTCTTCATGTTAACACCTCCTTTTGCATATGGTATACTTATCATTTTCCAAGAATCCCAAGGGATAGTTTTAGTCTTCATTTTATTTTCTATAGGAACTTATTGTATAGATTTTCAACCCTGGGGATAACAGTTTTAGGAATGATTGTATTCTGAATATAATACAATGGGAGAGCAGAAAGGACATACTGTATTAATATCAGTCTCCCACCAAAAGAGAGAGTATAACCATCCCAATCAATAATCTTATCCCTTATACTAGAGACAAGGCTGTCAAAGTCACTGAATCTTCTCTTATTCCCAACCATTACCCCTAAATATTTAAAGGGCATAAAACTGTGTCTAATGCCAAAGTATCTTTCAACTCCATTTATACAAGATAAAGTAGTGTTATCAGCCACAATTAGCTTCGATTTATTGTTGTTGATGATCTGGCCAGATTTTGTTTGATAGTGTGACGGGAACTCTGATATCTTTGAACAAAAGGAGGCAGAGCTATTGCAAAAGATGGTTAAGTCATCAGCAAACGCCAAAAAAGGTATTAACTGGTTACCTCCAGCTTTAAATCTGATTGAAGTGTCCTCTTCATTCATTTTCTTAATGCCCCTTATGAAATACTCCTCAGCAAGAATAAACAGGATTGGGGACAAGGGGTCCCCTTGCCTTAAGCCCTGATTAGACCTGAAAAATCCCTTTGTAGCACCATTAACTATAACAGAAAAGTAGTTATTAGTAATATTACGCTTTATAATTTCAAGGAAGCTCTGACAAAACCCAAAAGCCTTAAGGATTGAATGGAGAAATCTGTGAGATAGCCTATCAAAGGCCTTCTTTATATCAATCTTCAAGATAATGTTGCTGTTGCCCTTAGATTTCAACTTAAGATCATAACAGAGCTCTCTAGCTATAAGAATATTCTCCTGAATACTTCTATTAGCTACAAAAGCACCTTGCTCATCTGATATGAGCTTAGGGAGGATCACAGCAAGTCTATTGTTGATAATCCTTGAGTATATTCTGTTGAAAAGAGTGGTAAGGCTTATAGGACGAAAGTCTCTCCAAGATTTAGGAGAGCTAATCTTAGGGATTAGGCAGATTACAGATGTATGAACCCAGATAGGAACATCCCCTCCCTTAAAGACTTCTTTGACAGCTTCACAAAGGTCATCACCAATAACGTGCCAACAATCTTTATATAATTTAGCATTGTATCCATCAGGCCCAACAACCTTGTTAGTATTCAACTTACAAACAATATTATGAATCTCTTCTTTAGAAGGAATCCCAATCAGAAATGTATTCTCCTCCTCAATGGCTAGATTAGGAATGACATCAATAAAATCAGTAATATTAGATTCACAATAATTATTCAAAAGGGAATGAAAATAAGAAAGAACAGAGTTAGAGATATTTTCATGATCATCCAACCACTAGGAACCATCCCAAATTCTTTGAATCTTATTTCTTTTTGTTCTTTTCTTGACCTGGTTATGAAAAAGGCAGAATTCCTGTCATTGTCTTTCACCCACAAGGTATGAGTTTTTTGCTCCAAAAAACTTTCTTCTCTTGCAAGTAGCTCTAGATGAGTAGCTTTAGCTCTATCAATATTAATTTTGTCAGCAATGTCATTCGAATCCTGGTATTTGTTTTCCATAAAGACACTAATATGTTTGATTGAATCAAAGATATTACCAGAATCCCTTTTATTCCAAGCCTTCAAATCCCCTTTAAGTCTCTTAAGCTTCCTCCAAAACCTTTGAACATGATCCCCATTCATGGAACTAGACCAACTACCTTTCACAGTCTCAAAAAATTAGGATGTCTAGTCCACATATTGAGAAACTTGAAAGAAAGCTTGAAACTTTCTTGGTTAGAGGAGATAGTAATACTTATATGATAATGGTATGAACACGTCCTAGCCAAATGGACCACTTTAGTACAATCAAAATAGTTGATCCAAGCAGAATTGTAAAGCACTCTATCCAACTTCCTCCATTTACTTCCATTAGTCCACGTATATTTAGAGCCAGAGAAACCCCCATCCATTAGGTTTCAATCCAGAATCAGGTCACTGAAATCATCCATACTTCTTAAACAAGCACTAGTACATGACAACTGCTCATCTATATTGAGAATTATGTTAAAATCCTCAACCACAATTCATTCAGTATTTTAATTGATTTCCCTAAGAGAGTCCCAAAGATCAAGCCTTAAAGACCTACTGCATTTGGCATAAACAACAAAAATTCTGAATTTCTTGTTCATATTGGAATAGTTTACAGTCACATGTCCAACCTGCTCTTCATTGCTTATAATTTCAACTTCATAACCCTCAAGCCAAAGTAACCAGATTTTATTATTGATGTTTCTAAAATAGTTCTTATACCCAATCTTCCCAACCACTTCAGAAATCTTTGAAGCATGTATCAATAGCTCCTGAATAGTCATGAAAGTAGGATTTTCAGATCTCTTTAGGGACCTTAATCTTCTAATAGTTTGCTTATTACCCAGCCCCCTTACATTCCAGTTAAGAAGTTTAGCTGTCATTTAGAAGATTTAGGTTTAGCAGTCTTTTTCAACTGCAGTAATTTGGAGGAGATAGAGCCTTTGCTGTTCCAAGTTCTTGTTTTCTTCACCTTCTTAACTCTTGTGAAATCTTTACTTTGAAAGCTTTGATTATCTAATAACATTTCATTCTTGTGATCTTTTGTAGGAGAACACTGAAGACTACCCGTAGTTTCTTCAGTTGGAGAGTTAATACCCATATTCAAGTCAAAATCATCTTTTATCACAAACAAAGAACTCCTCTGGACCATTTGGAGAGCTTCAATAATCTCCAAGTCTTCAATGACAGACTGCTTCTCACTTTCCCCAGAAGAAAAATCAATCTCTTTAGAAATAGCAGTATCAAGATTAGGCTTAATGTTACTGAATATTTTGTACTCCTCATCAACGGATTCCATCGTTCTTTCCTTATTAACAATCACAGATTTTAACTAAGATATTGTAATTGCATTTTTTCTAATAAAGCAGAATCATCATTACTGTCAACCTTGTCTTGTTGTTGATTTATCATATTTCTTTTGCAATGTTTTTCCATATGCCCAATGTGGTTACATATATTGCAGTAACTAGGATGAGATCCATAACTGTCCTCGAAGCATAAAATATCTTCTTCCCCAAACTTAACCTGAACATTGTTAGCCAGCGGTTTCGACACATCCACTTCAACCTAGAATCTAACACAATTGACTTTAACACGATTAAAAAAAGGAATCCATATCTTCAATGGTGTACCCAGACACTTAGTAATTTCCAGAATTGTACCTTCGTTGTACATGAATTCTGGCAAGTTCTTTAGAGTTACCCAAACAAGGAATTAGAGGGCTCTCACTGTTAGGATCGAAACTCGTGCTCCACCTGAGAAATCTCATGTTCTTCTCTCCCACCTTCCACACGTTGCGAGTCCATAACCTTTTAAGATCTTCAGCGTTATCAAACTCAATAAAGACATGCCTATAATCATATTGAGCCACACTGAAGTTGTAACAGAACTTTAATTTGCCCAGGAACTCTTTAATAACGTCAAACTTAGGCTTCCCATAGATAAACTTCCCAACAATCGTATGTTTGGACAAGTGCTGCAGATGATCTTTGTCTTCTTTCGAAAACTTAATCACCAGATTTCCTTGATCTTGAGAAACAAAGTAGTTCTTATGGAGGTGTCTCTGATTTTCATTTTTCATAACATCAGCAAACGATTTCACAACATTCTCATTGTTACTTTCAAATCTCGGATTAAGGATTATATTAGCTGCAGGGAATGATTTAAATAAACCATTTTTCTACCTTGATTATCTCTAGAAAGCAGAGGATAATCTTCTTCAAAAGCAGAGGCTTCTATAGGCATAAATTTCACAGATATTGGCGAATTCGAACTCGACAAAGATTCGGTGATCTCTCATTCTTCCCTAGTGGAAGAATTCATCTTAACTTGAAGCAATCTAAGCAAGATTGATTCAATTCTGGGTTTTCGAAAAATCTTCAAGACTCTGTTTCTTGACAGAGTATTTCACCATTTCTTGACAGACCAAGAAATTATTTTTTATGTACTTACTTTTGTGATAATTTATTTACTATTGTCTATCTTGTTTTTTTATTGGTAGTTCTGATTGGTTTAGTAATTTTACACCCAACTATATCCGTCCTTTAATAATTATATACAACTATTGTGCCATATTTATAAATGTACACCATTATAACTATTTATAAGGAAGGTGAAATTATTAGAGCTGTTATTGGATCTCACAACCAGTTATTAAAGCCACAGACTTGCTTAACCATAGGTAAGAAAATCAACAGTTGAAAATGTTTCACTCCTCTAGGAATTATAATTGTTGGTAGCGTTTCCACTTCCCTAGAAGGGAGCTCAACGATCTTCTATAGTCTTTTTTATAAGTTCTCTTCTCATTTTTCTAGTTTAGAGATTTTTAGAGAGAGAAACTTCACTTTATAGAGAAAGAAGCTATTACTTATCATCATATTTTCTTCCGATGACATTCTGGTGTTTGCATGTTTACCACCAAAAACATTTTAACCGAGAACGGTTACCTGCCTCCGAAGGCACATTTATAGTTACTCTATCAATCGACTATAGAGTAGTCATACCATACAACAAATGTAATATCCCATAAAACCCCTCTTCTACCACCCAAATTTTGTTTTACTTATTTAACATGGAGAATGAATACAAAATGATAGGTGACCTGCTAGAGGTCGATAAACTATGGAAGATGCAATTTCTCTTCATCAATGGCTAATTGGAGCATGATAAGAAAATTACCTTTCAAGTCCGAGTCGGCTTACCTGGTTTTGGAAAAATATAGGTAGCCCTTTGAACTCCTAATTTTTCTTATATTTTTTTATAATTTTTCTCTACCCTCTTTATTTTTTATAGCTATATCGAAGCCTTATATGCATCATATGGAAGATGAAAATGTCAATTTTAAGAAGCTAAACCAATGTGCTGAGGAGAAATGGTCTAATGGCTTCCAGAAATGTTTCACTTCCACCAACTTGGCTCAGATTCCTCTGTGGAAGACTAACTCTGAATGTGAGCTAATATGGGAGCACTTGACAACTCCTCCCCGACCATCTTCTATTTTGAAGAGAGTTAAAGCTGCATATGGCAAGGTATTTCTTCCAACGAGGACCAGAGTCCCAAGTTATTGGAACAATACACATAAAAAAATAAGCAAGGCACAACAAAGGGTGTCATCGAAGCTGGAACCGAGGAACAACTAGATGAAAATGATGAATCCTTGTTAACTATTGTTGTTTCCACTGTTGAAAATGATGAAGCACCCACAATGCTTGATGTGTCTAAGAAAAAGAAGATACATAAAAGAAGAAAACACGACAATAACAAAAGAGATAAGAAGAGAAATAAGACCTCAACCCATTCAGAGATTGTCCTCCGTTCGGATATTATTTCTCTCACAATCCCAACCGTTGATACTCAACTAATTCCAACAACTGACCCTTCTTCTCGATTTCTCCCAACACGTGAGGGGAAAACATATGGATATGACAATCCGATGTGGCCTATTGGATGGTTCGACTTCGAGGATTTTGAGAAGGACTTTATCGAATCTACAAGTAACACTACAAATGTGATGTTTGATGGCGAGCCCTTAAAATTATCAAAAAAGAATGACATATTGAGATATTATGATTTGAGTTTTGTAAGGCCCGTTGTTGAGATGAAAAGAGAGATAAAGTCTCACAAAGAGACCATTATTTTTTTCATGAAAAAAATAAAAGTCAAATTCATCTATTGAAGAGGAAAAAAACAATGGTTGAACATCTAGTTGAGAAAGTCAAATCAATCAATGAGGAACTTGTTCAAGCAAATGCTGCTTACAAAAAGCTACAGTCATCCAGCTCTAGAGAGATCACCTCACTGAAAAATCAACAGGCTACCGATATGGTCAGCATGGAGTGATGAATATGCCCTTGTTAAGAAATATGAGGACGAGGTGGTTCTCTCAAAGTTCAAGCCACACAAGACACATAAAACACATTAGATGCATATACTGATGAGATCTTAAAGTCCCTACACAAATGGGATGCCTTAATCAAATCCGACATGGTTTTAGAATTTCACAAGACATTCCTTACATTACTCCTTGGGTATTTGTGGGAGCTGGTTCCAGAAATATTATGGCCTAGCCATATACCCATAGCTGACCAGTCGGGTATATATCTTGGATTCACCTAATGATAGTTTCGATGATAGCTGTGATGAAAGTGATGCAGGGGACTCCGGAAGTGGGAGTTCAGAAGATGAAGAAGAAAACCCCAATGGGAATGAGCCCGAAGGTCGTGAAATTTATATCTTGTTCTGTTGTGTAATTCCTTGGCCCAACCAAGGCACTTTTGTAATTCTTAAATCAGATTCTACCAAGCCCTTAGTTTATGTAAGGCGTTTTTGTTATCTTGCCCAACTTTTACCAAGCCCTTGATCTGTTTAAGGAATTTTGTAATGTTGATTTAGATGTTTCTTGTAATTCCTTAGAACCACTTAAGGAATTTTATACTTGGTATTTTATTAGTCCAACAGTTCTATCTTATTTCTTCACAACGTTTTATTTACATATCTCAATCCAACTATTCGATTGTAATTCATTCGAAGTTATAAAAAAATGGATATAAAAGTCATTCGAAGGCATAAAAAATTGAATATACAAGCCATTAGAAGGTAATCCATTCAAAGGCCAAAAAAATCAAATATTCAGGTCATTCAAAGGTAATCCATAAGAAGGAACAATAATTAAATACACAACCCATTTGAAGGTAATCCATTCGAAAGCACAAAAATTAAATGCACAAGTCATTCAAAGGTAATCCATTCAAAACACAACAATTAAATACACAAACCATTAGAAGGTAAGCTATTCGAAGACATACAAATTAAATACACAAACCATTCGAAGGTAATCCATTCGAAGACATACGAAATTGAATACATATATATACTATGAGAAATTTTTTAAGGCAAAATTGGTAGATTAATAATGACCAGGACACCTCGTTAAGATCTCATTGAGCCACCAGGGTAGGAAAAAGTATGCACCCATACATTTACATTAAACAAAAGTAAAGTACATATTTTACACATTCATTCATAATAAAGCCTTAGGTGTTCAATGTTACATGGATACCTTAATAAGTAACTTTCTTGATCAAGCATTCGATACGTTCCTAGTCTGATTCTTTAACTCACAGTATATGGTCCTTCCTAATTTAGTGCTAGCTTCCTAAATTTTTTTGTGTGTAAAAATACTTTCGTCAAAACTTTGTCCCCCACTTTGAACTCTCTTCTTTGGATGTATACCTGCTTCTCATCAAGCCTTGATAATGGATTATTCTTAAATTAACTTTGATTATTTTTCCTCAACCAAGTCTAAATGAACTCTTATAGTTGTATCATTATCCTTATTTGAATAATTTTTAATTCAGAAAATGGTAAGGTAGACTCAATTGGTGTTACTGTATCCATCCCATAAAGTAAAGCAAAAGAAGACTCTTAAGTTACAGTTTGAGGACTAGTTCGATAATCCCACAATAATTATTGCAAATAATTTGGCCATTTGCTTGCCCCTCTCTCTAAATTATTTAGAGACACATAAAAATAGTTTCGCTAACAACCTATCTTTTCCCGTTGGCTTGGGGGTGAAAAGGTGAAGAGAAGAAATTCTGAATTCTTCTAGAAATACAGAAAATCTCCATTATATTATTGTCAAATTGAGGATCATTATCAATCGTAATACTTCTAGGGCTTCCAAGTCTACAACATATATTGAAGAGGATAAAATTGATCACTGCTTTAGAGGTAGTTCCAGAGAGAGGCAAAACTTCTACCCACTTAGAGAAATAATCCACTGCTAATATAATGGTTTGACATCCTCTAGATGCCATTGGTAGAGGTCCTACCAAAATCAAGCCCCCATCTATCAGATGGTATTACTTTGGATATTGATTCTATCAGAACTGTCGACATATGTATTGAATTTCTAAAACTTTGGCACACATTACATCGTTTAACTAGTTCTTAAGCATCTATCATGATGGATGACTAATAATATTATGCTAATAAAACCCTTATGGTCAAATCTTAATAGCCATAATAGGCAGAGCCATCTCCATCATGTCATTCATACAAAATTACATGAGAATCATCCAATCAAAGGAAACACAATAGAGGTCTGCTAAAAGATTTCTTATAGAGGACATCTCTCAAAACCAAAAAGCCACCTGGTCTAAATTTCAACTTCTTAGCTAATCTTTTATCCATGGGAAAACTTCATTTAACAATAAATTATTTGATTTCATGCTTCCAATCCTGGCTTGTTATTGTGGATACTTGAAAATTTTCCTCAGCACTCAATCCCACTTCAAGGCCTGTTGCTATTGATGAGTCCGGAAATATTCGTCACACACTGTAGAAACCGGACACGGGCAATCCGGATAAAAAACACCCACTGAATCATCCGAACAGGACAAAAGTACTAAATAACTAATCACCTTTTGACTAAGCTAATTGCTAATCTTCTTAATAAACTAATGGGTTTTTGAACTCGACCTGGTTCCATAAGTTTGACCTGAAAGCCCATATGTCCCATAATCAAGGGTATAAATACCCAACCACTTTCGTTAATGAGGGTAATGAACATTTAATACAACCAGACAGCTTAAATCTCTCACTAAAAAACACCCAAACATTTAATACCTTTGAAATACCACAAAACACCTGACAAAATTACCCTTAGTCGAAAATAATCCACACCAAATTGGCGACCACATTGGGAAGAGAAGGTGCCTGAATCTAGCATTCGAAACCAGCAATAAAAACCAGTTCGGATGAATCCGAACGAGCAGGCAGTGCCACCAACTTTGGCATAAGTAGTGGGAGAAAACAGTGAATATACGATCGAAGAGCAAGACAGGTTGAAAGCTGAGATAGAAGCCTTGAAGGCTGCTAAAAGGGTAGAGATGGGCTTTAAAGAAAAATAAAAAGTGTCAGCCGTTCACCACACTGACAATCCAAGGGACCATGACCCATCAACAAAGACCCATGTAAGCACTGAAAAGACTCATGCTAGCTCAAAGAAGTCTCACCGGTCTAAACCTGTAGAGAGCTCAGATTAAGATTCAGAATCTTCTAGTAGCTCCTCGAACGAAGACGGAGTTGAGGAGTCCTTGTCGTCCAGCAGTGATGAATGGAGGTCTAAAAAGAAGCAAAAGTTGGTAAAACAGTTTTCAAGAAAGAGGGACACACATGGAAGATTGAAAAGGCATCTAGGTAAAGGGTCATCTCATAGCCACAGCCATGGCCGGAGACATATAGACCAACTGTTGATGGATCCTTTTGCTTTTCATGATGAACCAGGTATCTTTGCAACTCCCAATGAAAATATTGTGTTTAGTCGTGGCTGGAATTGGAGACAATCTCCATTATCTTCCAAGATACTGTCCGGAAACCTTCCTAAGAGGTTTGACAGTACAAAGATGGAAAAATATGATGTAGTAAAGATCCAAATAATCATCTGAAGCAGTTTAAAAACTTTATGATGAACTTTGACGATGATGATAAGCTGTTTTGTAGAGAATTCTCTGAATCTCTTACGGGGAGTGCTCTGAAATGGTATAATAGCCTGCCTCAGGGTTGCATCCGGAATTTTGATACCTTTTGGGTGGCCTTCCGAAGGCAGTTTGTTGGAAGTAAGGAGGTTAAGGGAAATGGAGACACTATTATCCATTGTTCCTAAGAACCAAATGAATCATTGAAATAATATATAAGTCGCTTTGTAAACACCAAGAATGGGTTAGCTGATTGCTTTGAACAAGTAGCAATAGCTTCTCTAAGACAGGGTCTGAACCCTGGCAATTTGGCCGATTCAGTGACCAGGAAGAAAACCATGACGTGGGGCGGTTCACTGAATCAAGTGGGAAAGCAAATCAATGTGGATGAAACGAAGAAGATTAGGGTGCCTCTTTGATACTCTCATCTTCAACCACTTGAAGTAGAGTAGCATCGATTCCCCCTTGGCCCTGCACTTCTTGATTTGCTGGGACGATCTCCTCAACACCACCTTGTGCAACCTCAGTTGCATCTTGTTTCTTCTTGCCTTTCTTGACCTTCATCTTACTTGGGGCTTTTGCTCTAGCAGGCAAGGCCAGCTTCCCATCCTTCTTCTTTGTCCTCTGTAGGATGACGCCCAGAGGAGGTAGTGTGGTCAATTCCTCCCAAGTAAGGTCTCTTCGACCAGTTGTGTTCCAGAGATGGGACCTAACTAGATTGCCATAAGTATAGCAATTGTGGAACCAATTTTCCCATTTGTCAGCAGCCCAAGCGTTCAGCTTGGCACAAGTTGTCTGCACCTCCTCCACATAGTCGGAGAACTCCTTCGGCAACACTACCAAAAGAAAACGAAAAGAAATTTAGAAACAAATTATTTAAAGAAAGAAATACAAGCATGATTGAATATTTACCTGAACTTTTCCATCTGCTGGTGAGCATGCTAGGGTTGACACCAGCTTTGATCTTCCTCCCGTTTTCCCAAGCCCCACTAATAAACAAGAATTGGGTCTTCCAATTCTTCTCCGTTTCAAGAAAATCATCCACCACTTTGAAATTATCTCCCATATTGTAGTGGTAGAAAAGGATGACGTGGTTTTTGCAGAGGCTGGCCACAGCAGCGAATTGCTCCATCGGAAACGGTATTCCGGAGAGCCTAGAGGCCATAATGCAGGCCATGAGGGTGTACCAAGCATTGGGACTCAACTGGCCTGGACAGAGCTTTATCATACGAAAGTATCCAACGATCTCTGGGTCCAAGGGAAATATGAGCCCATAGTTGAACAAATCTGTGTAGATTACTATCTCGCGCAGCTTATAGTCCATTGGTGTCTCTGGAGTGACCGGTATCCTCACCTTGACAGACTCAGGGATCCCCCACTTTGTTCGGATCCTGCCTAACTCAGCTGTGTGACTGTAGACATAATTGATGTTCTGCATGGCCATCAGATACTTCAACTCACCTTGTGGAAGCAGGGTCCCACTTTGCCTTCCAGGAACTCCGGCAAGTCTGGATGTTTCAAATACAGCTTCTCTTTACCCTTTCCTTTTTTGACAGTAGCAGCTTCCCCTGTCTGACCGGAGACATCGGTCTCAAATGGGGCTTCTTCTATGCTGTCCTCCATCACCATGGAAGGTTTGTCAGTTGTTGCTGGTGAAGGAGTGCTGGTGGCGGGGTTTGTAAGTTGTCCGGACTGTTGAGAATCACCCTCTCCTAAGGGTCTGGTGTCCGGATGGGGCTTGGTTCCGGAGGGCTCATTTTGAGAGCTAGTTCCAATGGCCTCCGGACCGGAGGATTTATCCTTTGGGACTCTCATAGATGCCCCTGATTCTGTAGTTTTGTCCTTGGCCCCAGACTTAGAAGGTCCTGATTTTGGGGACTTAGATTGTGAAACAACAGCTTGGCCCTTCACTAACCGGCCTGTTTGGCCAAGTGTAACGTTTTATGGGGATTTTTCAGCATCTGACCCCATGGCTATAAATGGTGAGGGTCTCCTTGTACTTGGTACGACTTTTTCCTGTTCAACAGTGGGCTGTGACTCCTGAACCGAGGAGCCTGATACAATGGGTGAAAGACTTGGTTGAAATAACCTCATGGGTTTGGAACTTCTAGCAGAAGATGAACGTCGATCAGCCTCTAAAGATGGTGTTTCAGGCTTGTCGTTTGGAGAAACTGGAAGATTCGCACCAATGCGCCTTTCTCGCTCAACTCTTTGTGCTTTTTCTAACTCCGAAATATTAAACCACACGCCTTTTACCAGTGCGTTTCTTGTCGTGAACATAAACCTACACCAAAAGAATTTTGAGAAGAGAAGTGAAAAACTTTGAGATGAAGGAATGAGAGAGTAATGAAAATGGTAAAACAGTGAAAATGAAGTAATTATACTGATAAGACAAAAGAGTTGCCAAATACCTAGGAGAAAACGAAAAGGAAAGTATAATGATTGAGACGGCGCTGACGTCATAGGTATTAAATGAAGAGGTTGTTTTTTGGGATTAGTATGAACGCTGTTCTAGGAGGAAAATGGCTGGTGAGGCAAATCAAAAGATGACACGTGTCCCACGATCCATGGCAGAGCTTTTGAACTTTTGAGAAGTTTTCAGTCCGGATAAATCCTGCACTGAACACTCAATCAGTCCGGAGAATTTTACTAGTGCCTAAGAATATTTTTTAGGTCTTACCAAAGGCCTTCGACAAAACCTAAAAAAAGGGGCTACTGATGAGTCCGGAAATATTCGTCACACAATGTAAAAATCGGACAAGGGCAATCCGGACAAAAATCACCCACTAAATAATCCGAACATGATAAAAGTACTAAATAACTAATCACCTTTTGACTAAGCTAATTGCTAATCTGCTTAATAAACTAATGGGTTTTTGAACTCGACCTGGTCCATAAGTTTGACCCGAAAGCCCATATGGCCCATAATCAAGGGTATAAATACCAAACCACTTTCATTAATGAGGGTAATGAACATTTAATACAACCAGACAGCTTAAATCTCTCACTACAAAACACCCAACCTTTAATACCTTTCAAATACCACAAAACACCTGACAAAATTACTCTCAGTCGAAAATAATGCACACCAGCTATGAAGTAAAATTTTGTATCAAGATCCAATTATACGCCTCGGTGTATGCAATAGTAGTTAAGGAATCAGCCATACATTTTTTCAGCCCTTGGCACATGTTCATACTTTGCACGGTTAAAAATGGAAAATGTTTCCCTTAATACTTTTAAATACTTCACCAATTTCTCTTTTATTGCTTCAGATTGACTATGAGCTTGGTGTATGGGTAGTTGTGAGTCACTTATCAATGAGAATCTTTCAGCACCATATATCTAGGCAAGTCTTAGCCCAAGTATTTCTACTTCGTACTCAGCTTCGTTGTTTGATGCCTTGAAACAAAAACATATTGCTTGGTACGCTAGGTCTTCGAAGAGGAGAATTAGGTAGATTCCTTCCCCATAACCCATTGTACTCGATCATCCATCTGTTTGGACTTCTTTCATATGTTTATCAGTAGAAGATTCCACATATGGTTGTTTAGAATGAAGCTCAACTAGGAAAATAGGGTGTTAGCTTATCGATATATCTAGTTTTTGCAGCATACTTTTGAGTGGAAAATAAATTCGAACGGTAATAGAATAAAAATAGGGTCTTATTTTTATTTTTATTATTACCAGGGCTAATGCCAATTTTTCCATCATTAGATATTTCTTTTAAGCATCCAACATACTCTTTCTAATATAATAAACGGGGTGAGGGTCATTATCAACTTCTCAAACTGGTACCGCACTTACTGCATAGTCTGATACCGCCAAGTAAACGTAAATGATTTCTCCCATCACTGGCTTAGACAAAGTTTTAGGTGAAAATATATGCTTCTTGATTTTGAGAAATGCCTCATCATAGTTCGGGGAACAATTATATTCATTGGAATTTCTCAACACTTAGAAGAATTGTGCACACTTGTCCGGTGATTTTAATATAAACCTGTTTAATGGTGCCAACCTTCTAGTCAATACCTAGACTTCATTTGTGGATCAAGGAGGTTCCAAAGTAAGCAATGTATTAAATTGTATTGGGTCGGTTTGTATCCATTTTTCACTTATAACATACCCTAAAAGGTTTCCAGATCGTACCCCAAAACGTGCACTTCTCTAGATTCCGCTTCAAATTAATGGCTTCTAAGTTGGAGAAGATTCTTTGAGATCAAGTAAGTAATCCTCCTCCCTCAAACTCTTTACCGTCATATCATCAATATAAACCTCGAAATTTATTCTATCTTAAATCGAAAGATATTACCTTATAATAATGCACCTCCCTATCAGTGATGAATGTAGTACGATCTTGGTCCTTCAGATCTGTTTGTATCTGATTGTATCCAGAAAATTCATCCATGAACGATAATAGATTATTGTCATAAGTATAATCTATCAACTAGTCTATATGAGGGACATGGAAAGTTCCTTCGGGCAAACCCTATTTAAATTTATGAACTCAATACACATCTGCAATTTTCTGTTTTTCTTTTTTACAAGCACTAGGTTAGCAGTTCACAACGGGAACTGAGATTCTCAAATATGCCATAATTTTGTTAGCTTGTCTACTTTGAATACATGCAAGTTCTTGGAAAAAAACAAAAAATAATAATTTCTGATGACAGTTTAGCTCCAATACTAACGATTTTTCCATCTCGAAAATTGTGTACTTCAACCTCCTCAATTGAAATAACAGCACTAGAGGTCTCTATTGAATCGTCAATCTTGCTTGGATCCAAAGAGGACTCTGTTAAGGAACTAAAAAGTTCTGCCACGGTAAGTCTATAGTTTTTTAGTTAAGAAAGAGATCACTTTATTCATCAATAGGTGTTCCCTATTTATAATATACAGATTAGTGGGTAGTTACATTAGATTACGCTTTTAGTGCCACTAGCCCACTTATACCATTATCCATATAATTGTGGAATAAACAACCATTACAACTGCTATCCCTATTATTGTGGAATAACTAACACGTTTTAACTCGTGGGTTAAAACGTGTGTTTATATTACAAATAAAGGCACTAAATGCAATATGTACTTCAATCCGAGCTGAACTATTCCTTTAAACAAAACCAGAGTTGGTCTGATTTGCTGAGCTCGAGCTCGAGCTTGTTGATGAACAAAACTTGGTTTGATCTGTTTTGCTAAGCTCGAACTTACACATAACGCACTCAGGTCTTTTCTTTTTATCACGCTCCTCGTCCAGTCGATCAACTCTTCTCTGACGTCGTCGAGCTCATCCTGATCTTGAATTCAGCAACGTCGTACATGTTCTTGAGTTCGCTCCATTATTGAGCTGTATATGCCATTGAGCTCTCATCAACGGTCTTTATCATTGACATCGACCTACTGTTGAGCTCGTCCATTCCATAGAACTCATTCTCTTCTTCACTGCCCATCATAATCCAGACTCTCAGTGCTTCTTGCTCGCGTTCTGGGGAATCCCCCCTTATCAGGGCTCCCCCTAGTTTAGAGGTTTATTAAAACATTAATAAGCCTGTAAATTAAAATATAATTAAATACTTTACTTATCAATATAAAAATAATTAAAATTGTCATGTATCTGTTTCTTTCTGACACGTGTCGTCGAGACAAGTGACGGTTTTCTGACAACGCCGTTTCCTGGAGTTACTTTTTGGAGATTTAGTTTTGTGACACAATTTTCAAATAAGTAATGACATCATTATTCACACGCGTATGTGAAAATGTTCCATTACTCAAATAAATTCTACATTTGTTTGCAAAAACCACAATTCTTGAAATCCCAAGCTCTATTTCTCTTGAAAAACTCTATGCAGCCTTAATCCTAGGCGTTTGATTCTCTCTTCATCAACAGTTATTCAGGTAACATTCTTTCTTTTAACTAATTTTGCTTATGTCGAATGCTGGAGATAACCCTAAATTCATGGTTTGAAAACTTTATCAGTAGACGATTCCCCAAATCAAATCACTTGCCCTTACCATCACAATCATTTTGATTTATGTCATTCCCTAATTACAGTTTGTAGAATAACCATGGCAGCCAAAAAGGCAGTGAGGAGTAAAGCCGCCAAAATTGTGGAACCCTTATACGAAGATGTCAACGAGTTAGAAAACTACTTTACTCAAATAGCTCCTAAATACACTAATTTAAATGATGACGGAATCGCCGTTCTCAGGGAAAGATTCAATATTCAAGAGAACATAACCATTAGGGCTCCTGGTCTAGGCGAACATCCCTATCACACACAGGAGACAAAAACTTTCCTCTTCACCACTCTGTTTGACTGGGGACTTAGATTACCCCTCCCCGAACTAATTTGCGATTATTTCAGTGTCCTGGGTATCTGCCCCACCCAGATGTCAGCAAATGGCTGGAGGCTATTGCTCAGTGTAGTTCTTAGCTCAAGCGTCAAACACCGAAGTATGCTTTTTAGACCTTCTTTCGAGCACCGATGTAACCAAATTAGTCAGAACTCCTTTCTTCTATACCCATTTTAAAGAGATCAAGAAGATTGTCGAACTACCCACTTCTGATAGGAATTAGAAAACTTCCTTTGTCTTTGTTTCGGGTAATTAGGAACACAGCACCCTTACCCTAAATCTTCAACTAGAACGCTAATGGAAGAAAACTTGTAAGACTTGTTTTTATTTTTAATGAAATACCAATTTGTACAAACTCCTTTATCATATCTTTGTGCCTTCAGCTAAACTCTCGAACCAAACCTTGTGGAAATATGGAAGGCCAGACAACTACATAAATCCTCTAATCAGAGTTAGCAGCTTAGCATATGAAGCCTGGCAACAAGACCCCAAAAAATTGTTCACTCGATATAACTATCTGCAATCAGGACTGTGGCCAATACCTGAGCTCAGCGTCACAGAAGAAGAAGGAGTGAAGATGACAAACGGTTCGAAAGCTACCATGGACCGCCTCAAAATGATTTTAGAAACAAAACTTCGTGAGAAAGACAGTCATGGCGTTTGGCTAGCAGTACATCAGGTAACACGCAAAGCTGGCGAACTCGGGATTCCTCCTCTGCTACAGCTCTCTCAATTGATCGAGGAAATGATGGTGGAAATGAGAAAGAGAAAACTGTCGAATAAAATGAAAAAGAAACATCACCAGTGCCTGAAGCTGCTCAGCCAAATAACTCTCGAACAGAAATAGAAAACGAAGAGGAATAAACTATTTTTGGTGCTCTCGACACAAGTTGTAATTGATGTCATTTCTCTAACCACTAGAAGATTTCAACTAAGAGATGAAGATGATGATAGTACCGAAGCCACTTCCAACGAAGGAGCAGATCCTCTTAACCCATCAACAACAAAAGTTGGTGAAGGACAAAATCCTCATCGGGCTAAGGAGATAGTTGACCTAGCTGACTCTGAAGAGAATGACCATGGAGCTGAGAAAGATCCGGTGTTGCAACCACCAACTCATGCAGCATCAGCTCAACAGCTGGCGCTGAGCTCATCCTTGGGAAATCAAGCTCCCTCTGCGGAGAATACTGAAAAGAATAACCCTAGTGATAAAGCGACCGAGACTACCCAACAAAGGATACCTACAAGGGAGCGCCAAAAAGTGCACGTTCCACGTCCCTCCTCTTATATATTTGAGAAGCTACGTAGGATACCTGATATGTCCTACTATGATAAGGTATCCAATGCAGAGCTCTTGCAGAGACAAACAACGCTAGCGATCAAGGTAAAACTTGTTGACCTATACATATACCAAATCGTAGACTTGAAAAATATATATTTACCCTTCTTGCTGGTTTTTAGATGCACCATAACTCATTATGTTGGGTTATTGGAATATGTCTCCTGCTGATGTAAATGCCATAGAAAGATGGAAGCCTGAAGCCATGTTTTTGGCTCTTCTAAATTCTGTACTACTGAAGTCATCCGCTTGAGGCATGCTTATGCCTCAGCCAAGGCTGTTAAACATGAAGCCTTAGATGCTAAAGCCCGGTTGGAGAAAACGGTTGCGTCTCTGCAAGAGTCTGTGTTGTGCAATGATCAACGGCTAATAGCTTCGTCTGAAAACCATAAGATGGTGCTAAACCAGAACAAAAACTTGCTGAAGAGTAATTGCGATCTGCAAACACAGAATGCTAATTTGCTGAATAGGGCCAACAATCAGGCGAGTAGGGTGGAGGAACAAGCAGATCGGATTGCTGCTCTGACTTCCGAGGTGATAAAATTAATCAAGGAAGTTGAGGAGGGGCGTGCGCAGCTCGAGCGCGAACAACAACAATGGCAAGCAAATATAATTGCAGTTGTTGAGGAGAGAGAAACACAACTGTTCACAGCTACAACAGACATGATTACTACGGAGAACCAGAAAGCTGTTACAGAACTGATGGCCTTGAATCCTGGTCTGAATCTAGGCTCCCTTGCTCACCTTTCCCAGCCTTCTGTCCCAAGCTCAATCGTGGCCCCTCAGAAGAACACCGAAACTAATACTAATCGTGGCCCCTAATGGCTCTAAGTAATGTATGCTTATTTTGTTGAACTTTGTTGTTGTCTTTGTTTTGTTAAACTTATGGTACTACTTGCAGTAGCAGGATTATATTATTTCGAATCGATGTATAATTTTGCCTCAATTATTGCTGCAAACGTATGTTGGTAAGTGTAGACTATGTGTGTGCTGAGTTTTCCGGTGACCTTTTATAACCCCGAGCTCAGTATGGCTCATTTTGTAGCTTAGACAACATGTGCCATGATAGCATTTTCGCGGAGAGGTCTCATGGACCCTATTGCGTAGTTTATTCAGACATGGGTTTTGACCAGTTGGCTAATATACCCAGTACAAAGTATAGACACAGTATGGTCATTGCGTAGCCCATAGGCGTGGCCAATTAGCCCGTTCGCGTTTATAGACACTTAGTCTGGACTCAGTATGGTCCATTGCGTAGCCAATAATGGCGTGGTCATTGACCCCTTCGCTGGTTATAAAGATACAACTCACACACATATTGGAAAAAATAACGATTTATATTGAAAAGATTCAAAAGCTTATTCTTAGATGCCTTTGTAAAAAACCTGCACGCGCCATCATAGAGGAAAAAGAGAACATATTTACATCTTATACATTTTGGTGATACAATTTTAGGTGATTAAAAGTACAAAGATGCTTGAGTGCTCGATCTTCTTGATCTGCTAATTTGTACGCGCCATGGTGTCCTGCTGAAATGACTGAATACGGGCCTTCCCAATTTGGCTCTAACTTACCACTTGCTCCGCTACCAGAACCCTGAAACAACTTCTTCAAAACCAAGTAACCCTCCTTGAATGATCGTGGCTTCAAACGAGCATTGAAACGTCCTCTCATGAGACTTCGATAGTGCTCTGCTCGGACCCTGACCTGGTCTTGTCTTTTATCAATCAGATCCAGAGACGTTGACCTGGCTATAAGATTTGCTTCCTCCTCATAATGTTCAATCCTATGGCTCGGTATTATGACCTCAGCTGGGATAACTGCTTCAACTCTGTATACCAAAGTAAATGGTGTATCACTTGTTGTGGAGCGCGGGGTTATCCTGTAAGCCCATATGACCTCTGCTAACTTGTCTGGACATTTTCCCTTAGCTCCCTCCAACTTTTTCTTTAACCCCTCTAATAATATTATGTTAGTCATCTCGACCTGCCCGTTTGCTTGAGGGTAATAAGGGGTGGAAAATGATGGAGAATCCCATACAGTTTACAAAAGTTTGTAAGGACCGAATTTTGAAATTGAGGCCCGTTGTCTGTCATTAAAACTCGTGGAATCCTATACCGGGTCAAAATTTGGTTATGTATGAAATCACATACCTCTTGAGTGCGGGTTCTAAATAAAGATTTAGCCTCAACCCATTTCAAAAAATAATCGACTACTACGATGAGAAACTTTCGTTTTCCTGTGGCCATTGGCAGAGGACCTACCAAATCTATTCCCCACTTATCGAACATACATGGGACATGAATATTTTGCATGGGCTCGCTAGGTCTATGCTGCGTGTTCGAATACTCTTGACACTTGTGATAGTGCAATACTAGATTCTCGGCATCACTCGCCAGCTCAGGCCAATAATACCCAACAAGAAGGAAACGTCGAATCAAAGTTCGGTGTCCATAATGAGCTCCTGCTTCTCCCGAACGTAGATCTTTCAACATAGAATTAGCTTCAGTTCGATCAAGACAACAGAGCAAAGTTCTGGTTGAGCTTTTCCTATACAAAATATCATCGAGAACACAATACTTAGCTGCTCTGATTTGCAATGCACGAGCCTCACTTTTACCCGTAGGCAGCGTTCCTTGGTTAAAGTAGTGGAGGTATGGAGTCCGCCAATCATCATCAATAATTGAATTAACCGTGGAAACCGTTGAAATTAGCTCTGTCGCAGGGAGTTGTTGGAGCAAAATTGTTGGATGGTCTCCTGTAGTTGCAGCCTTCGCCAAAGTGTCAGCTGCCGAATTATCTCTTTGTGGGATCTGTTCACAAGAAACATTAATAAATTTGGACTCATACTCCTTGAGAATTACAAGATATTCCTTGATGCCATCTTGTTTGACTTCATAAAGACCCCGTGCCTGATTCACCACCAACTGAGAATCAGATCTGATCTTGATAGCTCGAGCTCCACATATTAAAGCAAACTTCATGCCACAAAGGGCAGCTTCATATTCAGAAGTATTATTTGTAACTGGAAAATTAAAGTGCACTGTCTGCTTGGTCTCCTCTCCTGTTGGAGTTTTGATTACAATTCCTGCACCTCCTCCCGTTGTTGAAGATGCACCATCAACTTCAACAATCCACTGATCGAGCTCAACCGTTTGTTCGTCATTTATCTCATCATGCTCTTCCCTTGATGAGCCGAACTCTGCTAAGAAGTCTGCAACTGCTTGTCCTTTTATAGCTACGCATAGTTCAAAACGAATGTCGTATTCCCTGAGCTTGATGCTCTATTTATTTAACTTGCCAGAAATATCGGGTTTTTGCAACACTATTCGTAAAGGATATGCTGTTCGCACCGTGATAACATGCCCTTGAAAATATGGCATCATTCTCCGAGCTGCAACAACCAGGCTCAAGGCCAAATTTTCAAGGTTTAAATATCTTGTCTTTGCATCTGTCAACGTTTTACTTGTGTAATACACTGGACACTGTTTTCCTTTTTGATCGCGCACGAGAACCGAACTTACAGAAAAATGTGATACTGTCAAGTACATAAATAATGGCTCATCCGGTGTAGGGGCAGACAAAATCTCAGGAGATGTAAGATATTGCTTCAGCTCATCAAAAGCCTTGTCACACTCTTCTGTCCACGCAAATTTCTTAGCACCCCGTAATACTTCAAAAAGGGGATGACTTTTGTCCGAAGCACGTGAGATGAACTTGACAGAACTGCTAATCATCTTGTAAGAAATTGGACTTCCTTGATATTTTTTGGTGGTCCCATCTGCATAATTGTGCTTAGTTGAACTGGAGCTGCCTCAATACCCTACTGACTTACCACCTAACCTAGGAATTTTCCCGTAGCCACACTAAAAGAATATTTTTCCGGATTAAGCTTAAGATTATACTTGCGTAATAAATCAAAAACAATCTGTAAGGTATTAAGGTGCTGCTCTTCTTCGTGTGTTTTAATAATCATGTTATCAATGTATGCTTCCAAATGCTGCCCCAAATAATCTTGAAAAATGTGATTAACTAGCCTTTGATAAGTTGATCCCGCATTCTTCAGCCCAATATGCATGACCGTATGACAATAAAGGCCCCGCTCGGTTTGAAAATCTGTGTGCTCCTGATCAGACAGGTGTATGTGAATCTGATTATATCTTGAATACGCATCCATGAAAGAAAGAAATTTGCAACCTGAAGCTGAATCGACGAGCTGATCTATCCTTGGCAATGGGAAAGCATCTTTATGTCATGCTTGGTTCAAGTCAGTAAAGTCCACACACATTCTCCATTGCCCGCTCTTCTTTTTAACTAAAACTGGATACCTTGCTTTTCGAATGTGCCCCAATCGAGTGAGCTTGTTGACCTCGGCTAATATAGCGGTCTGCTTCTCAGCCGAAAATGCTCTACGTTTTTGCCGTACTGGTTTGGCACAAGGATTAATAGCCAATTCATGGCTTATAATTATAGGAATTACTCCTGAAAAATCAGCTGCTTCCCAAGAAAATACATCTAAATTTTTTACCGATAAATCCACAAATCGTACCTTTGAATCTGGAGTCAGTTCATTCCCCAGTCGAAGCACTCTATTAGCAGTTATGACCGTGTCCACTGTTGTAACATCCGTTTTGGGTGAATCCTCATTTTCTCATGGATCATCCACTGGTTCTGGCGAGGTGACATCCATCGTTGTTGGTACAATGTTTCCCTCTCCATTTGATTGATATTGGATAGGTTTGGAGGGATCCGACGCGATTGCATAACAAGTGCGCGCGGTCCTCTGGCTGCCTCGAATTATACCTGTAGAATTACCCATTGGATACTTAATGCATTGTCGGTACGTGCACGGCGTTGCTTCCATCCTATGCAGCCATGGTCGTCTAATAATTGCATGATAAAGACTCGGCGCGTCGGAGAAAATTAATAATATTTTCAGTTCTTTTTTTGTAGCTCCATGATCGAATTTGACCACCTGCTCCACCTTCCCAACACACTGTGATAATTTCCGTTCGTATCCTACCAATGTCCGCTGATTAGCTCGATATGGTTGGACATTCTGCATGCGATCAAAAATTCATTTGAAGATGATATTTGTCGAGCTTCCTCCATCGACCAATATTCTTGTTACCATTAATCCTCCAATGTCCAAGTGAACAGTTAAGGCATCTTCATGGGGTAAAGTTACACCTCTGAGATCATCCCATTGAAAGTGAGATCGGCGACCGGGTCTCTGTAGTTTCGATAGGAATTTTCATCTATCTCGTAAACATTGAACTCATTTTTAGCTCGTTTATTCTGGATAGACCCTTGTCCAGTAGCCAAACTCCCCCCTGATATGGTCAGTAACCACTATTGCTTGTTTTATTCCGGCCCTTCTCCAATCGCTCGTTGTTTGGTGTTTGGAGGGCGATCTTCCTCACGTTGATCTGGTTGAGTTCGTTTGATATATTAAATCAACTCACCGTTATCTATCAGGCGTTGAATTTCCTCCCTTAGCTGCCAACATTCATCAATCGAGTGTCCATGGTCATGATGATACGCATAATAATGCCTATTAGATCGCTTAAAACCAGGCGCACTCATTGTTCGTGGAGCTTGGTACCTCGTACGCCCCTTTGTACAATTATAAATTACTGAAATACCCTCCGTCAATGGAGTGAAACGTCTGTTTGCTTGATCGAGATGCCGAGGTCTTCTATTGTAGTCCCTCTTTGGTTGGTCCTTAGTCTTTTTTCGTTCTGATCCACCGTCTTTGACCTCTGGCTCACGCCGCTCAGGTGATGCTCCTCTTCTAGCATCCTCAACTCTGATAAAAGTGTCCGCTCTTGCAAGTAGATCTCTCATGTTCTAAGTTGGGAACCTGATGAGATCCGCATATAGTTCCCCTCTTCTCTCGAGCCCTCGTTTTAAAGAAGCTACCGCCATATTCTAGGCTAGATCTGGTAAAGCATTCATGACATGAACAAATCGTCTAACATAACTTTTAAGAGACTCACCTCGACACTGATAATGATCCATGATCGAATCCCGCTCACGCTTGAGCTCTTTATTGCCCACGAACCTCTCTCTGAATGCTTTTCATAGTCCAACAAAATCATAGATAGACCCTTTCGGCAGGTTACTAAACCAGTCCATGGCGTTACCCTTAAGGGTCATAGATAGTGCTCGGCAAAGCATCGCATCTTCAGGATTGAAATCCATCATCATATTTCTGAACTGTTCTAAGTGTCTCTCCGGATCTCCTGTTCCATCATAAGCTTCCATCTTGAACGGATCAAATTTCCTTGGGAGTTGGACTTCGAGGATTTTCTCTGAAAATGGCGATTCCTTCAATATGTAGGCCAATAACTTTGGGAGGATCTGATTGTAACGAAGGTCCTCATCCTCTCGGGCTCGCTTGGCAAACGTATGTTTGACCTCATCACGTGGACCTTTGTTACAATTTTTCCCCTGCTCTCACCTTCACCTTCTTGTTCGTCGTATCTTTTAGAAGAATGATCAGTCCTGTTGGCTTTGCTCGCCTCTAGTCTTGATGGTTGATGAGTTTTACTCGCACCCTTGATCCTTGCAGTTAGAGCGTGAATAGTGTCATTCATACCTGCCATGGTAGCATGCATAGCCTGCTCTCTAGTGTCGCGTTCAAACGCTATTTTCAGCTGCTCTTCTTACAGATTCTAGATTCGTTATTCCAGTTGGAGAACCGCCGAGTCATTCGCCGATATGGTTTCTGATGAGTCCGGATTCCGTCACCACTTCGGACAGGGTCAGTTTGGATAATGTCTACCTAACCGGACAGGGGCAATTGGGACACCATCATCCATTGGACCGTTCGAACAGAACTAAAGTACTTAAAACCTAATCACTTCTTGACTAAGCTGCCTGCTCTCCTACTAAGAACTTATGGGTCCTTAAACTCGACCCGGGTCCATTAAACACGACCCGAAAGCCCATAAGGTCCAAATATAAGGGTATAAATACCCAACCACCAACATTAAATGAGTGTAATGAAAATTAAATACAACCAGGATGCTTAATTATCCCTCTACATTCTACCCAAATATTAAATACTCACAAACTTCCACACAACTCTAAACAAAAATTACAAACTTACCCTCAGACGAAAATAAACCACACTAGTTTCCGCAGCTCTATGAGCCCCAACGCAATATTGTTTTGATGAGGATGCATCTCTTCCCTGAGGATTGACCTCTTGAGAAATCATGGGGTCAAGACGACTTACCGTTCTCCTCCGGTGCGTTGTTGTTTCGCTAGTTTCCAGATTATCTCTCTCAATTCTAGATCTAGTGACTACCATGGTGATTGGTTAAATAGTTCCCACATACGGCGCCAAATTTGTTAAGGTACTAACAAGTTCTGCCATGGTATTTCTATAGTTTTTTTAGTCAATAAAGAGATCACTTTATTTATCAATAGGTTTTACCTATTTATAATATACAAATTAGTGGGTAGTTACATTAGGTTACGCTTTTAGCACCACTAGCCCACTTATACTATTATCCCTATAACTGTGGAATAAACAACCATTACAACCACTATCCCTATAATTGTGGAATAACTAACACGTTTTAACTCGTGGGTTAAAACGTGTGTTTATATTAAAAATAAAGGCACTGAATGCAATATGTACTTCAATCCAAGCTGAACTATTCTTTAAAACAAAACTAGAGTTGGTCTGATTTGCTGAGCTCGAGCTCGAGCTCGTTGATGAACAAAACCTGGTTTGATCTGTTTTGCTAAGCTCGAACTTACTGATGACGCGCTCAGGTCTTTTCCTTTTATCACGCTCCTCGTCCAGTCGATCAACTCTTCTCTGACGTCATCGAGCTCATCCTGATCTTGAATTCAGCAACGTCATACTTGTTCTTAAGTTCGCTCCATTATCGAGCTGTATATGCCATTGAGCTCAGTACATTGATAAGCTCAGTGTCCTTTTGAACTCATCAACGGTCTTTATCATTCACGTCGACCTGCTGTTGAGCTCGTCTATGCCATAGAACTCGTTCTCTTCTTCACTTCTCATCATAATCCAGACTCTCAGTGCTTCTTGCTCACGTTCTGGGGAATCCCCCCTTATCAGACTCGAGTAATTTATATTAATTTTTAGATGTCACACTTTCCAAATCCTTCATAGCAAGAGCAATAACGTAGTATTCTCTAGTCATTTTTTAATTTCTCCAAACAACCCTACCTAGCCTTCGACGGTGTATTTCAAGCACTGGTGAATTGTTTATGTAACATTATGCATCTTTGATAGCCAATATATGTCAAAGATGCATTAAAAGGAATCAGATAATAAACCAGTACAAACAAAACTCTCACGATATTTTTAAATAGTCATTTACCACTGATAATTTCTCATTCGAATTCCCCAATAACATCAGCAGAGTTTCCTGTAAATCCCATTATGGTTTTGTTTGATCAGAGAATAATGGATAGATTCTTTATTAACTTGTAGGTGGACATAAATAAAATATTAGCTGAGCTGTCAGTATAAATCAGAATCTTTTGTATTTATGTTCCCTCATTAGCAGCTCTAATCACCACGGTATCCTCATGTGGCCCAACAATATTTATTAAGTTATAATCATCGAAAACTATGAACGAAACTAGATTCTGATATAAATGAGAAAAAATCTTTCCTTCTAATTGTGTGGTCAAGCTAACCACGTGCCTCTTTTAAGATTAGATTCAGGAAGCTGCCACAAAATCCTCTCCGAAAATAGTCAATGACTTAAAGAATTAACAGAATTTGGAAACCCTTCCTCATTTTTTCATATATCATATTCACCCGACTATGATCCGTATTGGAATCCAAAAATGTTGTGTATATATCAAATTGTTCATTAATCATTATTTCCTCTTTGGGAGCTTCCATAGCTTGCTTTCGAACAACATGAAAAGTTGCATGCACTACACTTGCGCTTGGAAGCGACCTATTACCCACTTGTACTTTAACAAAAGTAGTTAGCTTCCCGCTCTCGATTAATAATTTTATTTCCTACTTTAAAGCAATGCAATCCTTAGTATCACGCCCCACATCATTGTAAAACTTGCAGAATCATGTATTTCAATTTTTCTTTGGAGTGTAGATGGGTGAGGACCTTCAGAATTGCACATAATGTTTTGATCTATCATAAATACTCGCAATATTTTCACCCAACTCTGAAAAATAATTAGGCTAAACATATTTATATCCTCTAGGTCTGAATTTTTGTCCCTGAATAGACTAATTTGATCTGGGTCGATGAGAACCCTCTCTGGAACCCTTTAGATGATTACTAATAGTTTCTTGTGATTAACCACTAGTTTGTTGAAGAGAGATAGATGGGACAAGTCCGGGCTGGTGAGGTTGTCTTAATCTCTTGGTTTATTCTACTGTAATTTATTTTCCCACCTGGTTTAACAAACCACCCCAAGTCATCGCCTTTTTACGAGTAACTATGTCAGCTAACTTGTCGGTTAACAGTCTTTATCTAAACGAATCTATACATACTTGTTCAAAGAAGTTTTCCAAGCCATATTTGGTATCCATGAAATGTTTGGTATATTATTTTAAGGTTTCAGTGGGGTGTTGCCATCAATGGATTATAATGTCTCAATTTCTTTAAAGTTTTTCGCTTCCCACAAATTTTCTTCGGAAAGTCATCCCTAACTTATCAAAGTTTTTGATTGACCCACACAATAGTCTATTATACCATTTTAAGGCACTATCCTTGAAGGTTTGAGAAAAACTATACATAATAACTTATCATCATCATCATCATCATCAAAACTTATCATAACATTCTTGAACTTCTGAAGATGGTTATTCGGATCCTTGCTCCCGTCATATTTTTCCATTTTTAAAATATCAAAGCACATAGGTAGATTCTCAAACATGATTTTCGCAGATATAGGCTATTGCCTTCAAATGTGTCCCTAATTGAGCATGTGATCTTCATTAGAGAGAACATGCCTAGTTCGAATTGAACAATAAATTGATCACTCAACATGTGGTATATGTTATGGTCAGCTGATCCTTTCACCTTTCCCAAGATTGTTTCTTTTTATCGTTACCCTTTCTGTGCTTCTTCTTTCTTGCAGAATCCTTCTTACTCTATTTGTGGTGTCTATTCGAATGTTTTTTAGATTGATAATTTTCGCATTGACATTCTTTGTTTTTCTTATGATAATGATCACTGATTGAAAATGATAGGGAAATTTCAGACTCTGTCATAGAGCCCTCAATAAACTCTAAAGATCTAGAATAATATTTGGTTTGATGCTCTTTTTAGAAGCTTGATGGGTTTTAAAAGGTTGGTCCCCTTCGTACTTCTTCGGACTATGTTGTGGATTGGCATCTGGTGCATCCTACTTTTGATGTTCTAGATGGAATCTTCCTCACAAGATCCCTCTCAGCTTGTCTTTGGGCTCTCAAAGCCTCAATTTCTCCTCATAATTGATCTCACTCCTTTTATATGAGGAGCTTTTCTTCATTTTTATTATTTACATGTGGCTTGTGGACATACTCATTGTCGATCTTGACTCCCTCATTCTTTTGGAGATGATCTATTTGTATTTCATGATCCATCAGTCGAAGGGCTCCAAAGGTAAAATTCGTATGTTAGGTTTTAGATATTGCTATTCGGGTACCTTACATAACAACTCCGACTATTGTCACCAATTTGGTGGTGATATATCTGATTTTGATAATGTGAGAAAATGTAATAAATATAAGGTAGAAAGTAGAGATATAATTGAGTTTCCTAAGTTATTATTTAGAGAGAGAAAGTTCCATCATATTCAATGCATTTTAAGAAAGTATTTATAGGCTGAATTTAGCCTAATGGGCTTAGTGGGCCTAACGGGCCGAACCATATTCATGGGTCAAGCCCAAAGCCTGAAAACCCTTAAATCATTATTAAAATAAATATAAAAAATAAATAAATATAAATATACTACTATCAAATGACAAAAAGTGTATTAGCCTTTGGTAATTGATGACCCACGAAGATTTTTGACCTCATCATATATGATACGTCCTTATTGTCCTTACCTCTAGCTCCTGATGGTGAGATCTTGTTCATGTTGGTAGTTTTTTGTGGCCTTCCTTATCGTTGAGCACTTCGAGTATTCGCCTTCCTCCTCCATGTGTCCCTCTGAATTCCTCACCAATCTTGCTCGTGGAGCTTGAATATAAAATATTACATACAATTTTTTTAAATTATTACCCGCAAGTTATGTGCTAGCTGGTGGAAGTCCATGATCGGACCTGCCAGAGTTGGTGGCGGAATTTTGGAAACCTCTAATCCTACCTCTTCATCGATGAATATATGAATTTGAGTTCTCCATCGGTTGCTTTTAGATATTATGAATTTTAAAAAAAAATGGATAAAAAATAATGTAGCACCCATTAACAGTGTTAGCTTGGTGCAGAAAAATATGGTTAGATAGATCTTAATGCTTAAAGTGCTATGCAAACAATAAGATAATCAAATAACCCATAATATGACATTAATATATTTGTTATTCTAGAAGATTGTTTATACATAGAAGCTTATCCAATTTATAGTGACATGATAAATTAGGAGATCACTCAAAAGTAAAGTTATGCACATCAAATATATATCATTAACTGCGCAATCGTGTTGATGATCGTATTGATATACATATTATCTGTTGCCTCTTATTTTTAGCTTTCAAATTATAACGCAATGGGCATAACTTCTTAGTAGGATGGATAATTGGGTTGAACAAATATCACCATTATCAAATTTAAAAAATGGATTAAAACTACTATTTTTTTAAAATTAATTTATTAATTAAAATTTTAATAATTTAATATATTTTTTAGAATTTTTTCATCTTTAAATTTTTAAATAGACTACATATCAAAGTTTATAGATTGTTAAACTTGAAATCTAATATTATGATTGAATTTAAAACGAATAGAGTGTTTTGAGTCCATATTGTATTATGATAATATGACTTAAAACAATGTGACAGAAGTAAATAACTTTGTAGAGAAATCTTGTGAGCCTTTGTAGATAAAATACCTATAGATTTAAGATCAATTGTGATAGAATCGAAAAGGATTTTGTATTGCTTAGTAGAAAAAAAAATTATGATGAAATCACAAGAATGGTTTGGTGGTGATTTTTGTAAAACACAATCCTAAACCATACAAAAGATAATAATCTCTACAGATTCTGCCTAGATGACATAAATGTTGAAATAGATTAATAATATCAAACCACACTTGAGAATCGATTAATTTATCTTTGGGTTCAAGACCAACTGGTTGGAGGTGGATATTTCAAAAAAATCCATTTGGATGATGTCATTCAAACATTATAGGCAAGATTTATAGTTAATGGTTTTGGACAAACAAATGAAAATCTTATGTTCATACAAATTATCCGATTGCGAGAAGCACGAGTATAAAAATATATTTTCCGATTACGTCGAGTATATAGTCTTAAGATTCATCAAATGAATGTCATTCTGACATAGAGATGTTGATGAGTAGGTCCACATGGAACAACCCGAAGGGTCTGTGCTTCCAAGAAGTTAATCAAATGTGTGTAGGAATGTGAAATCATTGTATGGTCCGAAATAAGTTCCTAAAATGCCATATAAATTTGATCATAATGTAATATCCGATGGGTAGGCACAATATGGTGGATAAGTGGTTGTATACTAAGATTCACGGTGACATGGTGGTCCTAGTATGTATGTATTGAGTGATGATACAAGATGAATTATTGTAAAGATATATATGTCTTCTACTTTTAAGATGAAGAATATTGAGGAAGTATATATTATTTTGGGGATGAATATACTAAAAATAGTACGGGTTTTACCATTAGACAATTCCATTATATTGAAAATTTACTTGATAAATTTAAACGTTAAAAATTTAAAGAATCACATATATAATTCAATTTTAGTTTGAAACTTGGAAACAATATAGGACGAGGAATGATTTAGTTGGAATATACATGTGTTATATGAAGTCTCATTTATGCATCTTTATGTACGAAGGTGGATCTTTTATATGCAGTTAGTAAATTAAATCAATTTATAAATAATCTAAGCATGAAGTATTTAAACTCTATTGGAAGAGTTATTGAGTACTTAAAAAATAACCAAATTATATGACTTCATTATACACATATGTAAGTTGGATCACCGACATAGCTGATAAAAAATTAACAACAATAGTGTTTACTTTTATAAATATGATTGTTTCTTGATGTTCACATAACAAACGTGTATATCTCATTCAACTATGGAACCCAATTTCATAGCATTGCCGCAATAAGAAAAGAAGTTGAATGGTTGATAATCTTATTGGTGGGAATACTGTTCATTTCAAAGGGAAAACTAACAATTTAAATTCATTTTCATAATCAAGAAACACTTGATAGATCCTATAATGAAATCTACAATAGGAAGTATAGATATATAATTCCAAGACATGGGTACATTAGACAATTAATTCTAGATGAAAACACATTAGTCTCATACTTGTGTTCTAGTGAGAACCTAGCAGATCCCTTTACCAAACTATTGACTAAAAAGTTAGTAAAACTCAACATCTAGAGTAATGAATATAAAAGTCTTAATTGATATTGTGACAATTATGACAACATTATCCGAGTATAGTAAATATACAAATTAAATTTTACAGTGCGTAACAATAAGTTATTTATGAAAAGTTCAGCATATAAAATTGACTTACAAATATGATGAGTGGTATATGGGGTTGTGATTGTGGAGTGATAAGTTCAAAGAACGTTTTATATAATTTGGTCAACATGTGAGAATAAATTTCTCTAAGTAATTTTTTGAAATAAGTAAAGCGCACAACCAAAATAGCACTAGAAAAATTTAAGACAAACACATTAGTAAATATTTGTGTATGTGAGATTTCCATTTTGATCACATGAGACTGTTGGTTCAAAGTCACAACTACTAAATTTTCCAGCCAAACTTAAAAATCTCTAAACTAAGTTAAAATTTGAATTTAAACATATCTTATTCTATGCGTAAAGGTTGTCTCAAAAAGGATGCGATGTATGTTTTTTTATTAAGTGAGAGATTATCGGAAATATTGATTAAATAACCTAATCATAATCAACATGCTGATGATTTCGGTTCTACAAAATGAACCATAATCAAATAAAATAACTAGTTGGCTAGTGAAGTAGTTATCTAAAGCAAGAAGGTTAAGGACGATATAGGTCAACACGTCAAATAGTATGGCTCATCGTGACAATATCCATAAGAAACCAAAAATGTCTAAAATTACAGATGTATTGCCAACGTAATGGGATTGCTACTTATAGCGACACAAAAATTCAAAGCCATCAATACGATGACGAGATGGCTAACTGTGGTTCCTCAGACTATGCTACATACCAAAAAATTCTAAAAGTAATTCTCCGGATCGAGGCAGATACTCGTCGCAATCATATGTCATATCACCGTAATGATGAGTCTTGGCGCTAAGATTATGCTCACAAAATATAAATCAACGATCATTAGATGTTGCTCACTATTACGAATGTTTTCGTTTCTATGATAAGCATGTATAAGTGCGTTTTTGAAAAATAATTATGTTTAAAATTTTATCTATCTGGAGCGATTTGTTTTTTGTAGGGTTTTTGTTAAATCCTATAAATATGTTATGAGGTTGATAGATGAATATACACAATTTCATATCTCTGGTAAACCATATAATTATTCTAGGATAATTTTTTTTTATTACTAGTTGTTTGTTTTTTATGTTTAAAAACTTGTTATATCCGAGTTTGTTTCCGAAATATTAAATAATAACATGATGAATATGTATTAGAAAACGTATTCGTACGTGATCAAATATTTTATCATCTGAATAGCTTTTCCGATCATTTATTTTGTGACCGAGTTTTGTTAGTAATGTTTTGTCATTTTATATTCTAATGTGTATAAAATATTAAAACCACTCCATATAATTATGTTTTTGTTTTTTATATTTAAAAATTTATTATGATTTTTTTTGAAATATTATTTCTGATGTACCAATAGGTATTCAAAACCAACTTTATTATTCACTAACTCATCTACTGTAACATGATATCCAAATATTATTGTCAATTACCTCCTAATACCTAATTTTTTAATACCCCAACACATTCAATGAGTATATAAGATATATTTTCTTAAGAAATTATTTTATGTTTCTTTTTTTTCTTTTTTTTCTAAATTCTATGTTTCACCTAAATCATTTCAATCTTCATAAAATAAATGTAAGCCCGATTTTCAATAACTTAAACATTTAGAAAACAAATAAACATGAGGTGACAACTCATGTAGATCCTTACACTCATCAGGTTTTCTTCTACTATTGAATATATAGTTTTGTAACCAATGTATTCCGAATGTTGTATATTTGGCATGCGGTTTATTACACCAAAGTTAATGATGTTATACTTAGATAAATAATCGAAACAAATACGATATATTCGAATCAACTTTACAAAGTGCGAATGCAAAATGCAAAATAAAGATTAAACGAGATAAAATAATTATGATATATTTAACTTTGCAAAAAACAATTCATGACTTAATAATATGGTATTTGTAATAAAAAAATGTTAAAAAGGTTTGATAAAGTACGACTAACCACCTGGTTTTAAATTTAAAATACTCATAACCACCTGGATTTTTATATACCAATCATACCCTTGTTTTGTTACTATGATCTTGATATGTTCTCTGAATTATTTTTTTGTTGGATTTTAGTTTTTTTTCCAATCAATCTCTTCTGCAATTTGCGATCATTTTTTGTCCTTCATTTGATCAATTTCTTTTTCAGTTGAAGATCTTTTTTTTTGTGTTGAATTATTATGTTATTGTTTTATGATTATATGATTTCCTTTAATTATGTTGGTTCTTTGATTTCATACATTAAGATAATTTTTTTTTTATGATTGTCTGAAAAAATTGATTTCGGGAAAACAAATTTTGGGTAATGAGTTTGTGTATTTTTGTTGCAAATTACGCACATTTTCGTTGTGTAATTAGTAATGTTATGTGTTTGTTTTTTTTAACGTAAGAAGAATTTTTTTTTGTATTAGAAGTTGGGTGTATGGTATTCAAGTGTAAGGCATGAATTTGAAGGTGGTGTTAGATCACTGCATCTTGCTTTATCTCGATTATCTATCGAACATGCATTTACTTATAAATTCATTCATAATTAGAAATATATATTAAGTGTTCATTATTCTATGAAAGAGAGAACATGATTTCAATGAAGACTTTATGCTTCAGTTGATTACTCAAATGGATATATAGTTATACATTTTTTATGTTGGTGATCATAAGTGTTATTCTGGTTTATAGACATAAAATAAAAAATATATGAAGTCCGATTTAATATAAAATAAAATAAGTGATTAAATTAGATCAAGATGTGATATTAACTTAAAAAACGTTCAATCCATTGTTAAATTCGATTATGGTTTAGATATTTCTTATCGCATGCCATGTATTTATTCGAAGAGAGCTAAAAGAAAAGTTTATGAAGATAATTTTATTTTTTCGGCTTGTTAAAATGTTATTTTAATGTCTTAAAAAGTGTAGACATCACAAGTTATTTTTTGTTGGAGTATGATGGAGGCAACCATTTTTTTAAATGATATTTTATAGCTTACAAAGCTTGTCTTCAAGGTTTTCACCATTGCCATCCCATGATCTTTATCGATGGTACATTTTTATCAGTACACATTGAGGGGTTTTGCTTTATGCAATAGCTATAGATGTTAATAATGGTATGTGTTTTCTAAAAAAAATTAATACGAAATTCTTTTTTGGGTGTAGAATTATGTGCTAACCTATTGCAGAAGTACGTGCAAGAAAAGTACGTACGTTTATCAATATAAACAACTACATACTCAAACTAGTGAGAAAAGCTCTCAACTCATTCATAAATGTCATAACTAATATAAACTTCTAACAATCTATAATTTATCAATGTAAATTTATTAGATATATACTAGAACATAGAATTAGCACACGAACAAGAACACTTCAATACATTCAATTTGAGGTCTAATTAGAAACTAAATATGAAGCAAATATAAAATAAAAGTTTTAATCAAATAAGAATAACCTAGTTCTTCAACTTACTTAATACCAAGATCAATATACTCTTGAATACCAAAACAAAAGCAGCCAACGTCCATGGATTTCTTCTTGAGTAGCTCGTACTCTTTCATCTTCAAATCGCTTTCGAGAAGCTGTGTTGCCTTCTCAACTCTAACCGTAACATAACATGAAATTTTCTTACTACGCTTGTTACCAAAATATCTAATTGTGTACCTAGCTATAAACATCAAAACCCACGTCAGAAACAACGATGATATAATCAAAGCAACGGTAATCAAATTATATTTTTAAGACTTTACCATTAGAAGACATAGCTTTGTCCACTAAGTTATTCAAAAACCTAAAAACCATAGCAATAGAATTGTCAAATCAAAAATTAAAAATAGAATTTATAATTCTAGACTATTA
This sequence comes from Limnanthes douglasii subsp. nivea, assembly GCA_036936605.1. NCBI lineage: Eukaryota > Viridiplantae > Streptophyta > Magnoliopsida > Brassicales > Limnanthaceae > Limnanthes > Limnanthes douglasii. The sequence continues at coordinate 102,304,045 of JAUPFV010000004.1, forward strand.
AAACATTGGATATCTTTCTAAAAAAAAAAGAGGCATTAGTGGCACGAGTGAGCCGATCACTACTCTCACCAATGGATATGTTGAGGACAAGCTTATGTAATTAGATCTCCCTCACGGGGTTAGCAAACTTCTTTTCTGAAGTCTGAGATAATCACAAGTAAAAAACAAAAGCATTAGGAAATTCTACGAATGAAATAGAGAGAAACAAATGTTGTTCTATCAAAAATCGGAGTCGAAAGAGAAAGCTGCAGAGAAGAAGATGTAGACGAGATATTGAAAAAAAACAACCGAAAGAGAGTCAAAGAAGTAAATAGAAGGAAGCGACAATTTAGGATTCATAGACTTCATAAAGTTATATACGAAAGGTTTTGTAAATTAGACCTTTTGTTTTGTATTTAGTTCTCAGTTTGATTGAAGATGAATCCAGAGGAAGGTGACAATCCATCCGTTCGCAAGGCTATGGAAACGCTGAAATCCGATCTGCAAGAGGCAGGTAAATCTATTCCAACTCAATCAATCCAATTTGATTTTGAAGGAAAAATGAATGAGATGATTAGGAAGGTGGCAGAGCTTGACGAATTGGTAAAAAAGAAGGGAAATAATGATGGTGCTAGGCTTAGGTCTAAGATAGCAGGGGGCGATCAGAATGATCAGTCGGATCAGTCGATGGACGATGGCGATGATCACTATGAGCAGCGTAAAGCACGTTCTGAGCAAAAAAAAGAATATAGCGGGATAAAGAGGAAAGAAAAGTTACAAAGGCGACTGTATGTAAACTCTAGTGATGAAGAGGACTTCGAAGATTCTGAGTCTGATGAAACACCGAGGTATGAACGCTCTCGAGGCCGTTCAAGAGGAACAAAGCGTGAGCTCCGGCCAGCTAAGGAGTATAAGGAAGGAAGGAAAAAGAAAGAGAGGCGAGTATACTCACCTCGGAAATATTCGCCTCGGAGGTGTTCGCCTCGGAAATATGAAGGTGAGTCCAGTTTATACGCAACTGTGGGGATGAGAAATGAGGACCAGTATGTTCAGGGGGTCGACTGGAGGGATTCACCATTGGTTAGGGAAATCAGATCTGTGCCGCTACCGAGGCGGTTTGATATTTCCAAAGTTGATAAGTTTGACGGGACTCAAGATCCCGATGACCACATAGAACAATTTAAAAACTACATGACTAATTTCGAAGATGACGATAAATTGGTGTGTAGAGCTTTTTCTGAAACGTTTAAGGGAACTGCGCTGAAATGGTTCAATAAGATTCCTAAGGAGTCAATTGCAAATTTTAGAGGTTTTTACACCGCTTTCCGAAGACAGTTTGTGGGAAGCAAGGAAATGAGAGCCAATGGAGACACAACAATACAATGCAAGCAGGCTGTGGGAGAGAAGTTAAAGGATTATACCAAGAGGTTTGTGTCAACAAAGGCTGAATTGGATGACTGTGAAGAAAGTGTGGCTATGGCGGCGTTCAGGAAAGGGCTGTTGCCTGGGGATTTAGCCGATGAGACTACGAGGCGCAGGGCATTAACATTTGGAGCTCTTATGGCTCAGGTTGAGGACCAGATTAAGGTCGAAGAATCGACAAGGGTTCGAGGAGGTGCTAGTACTGTTCAGAAGGGAAGTGGACAATCTAACATATCGAACAACAATGCCTCGCGTCCGAAGAACAATCAAAATTTTTCTAACTGAGGAACCTCGAACTCGTATCAAGGGGGATATAATCAGCATAATTCTAATAATCAGCAGCAGTTTAGGTCCAGGTCGAATGTGTGGGTAAGGCCAGATTACTATGCAGATTTAACTGAGAGCGTGGCTTCGATATATGAAAAAACAAGGGGAACAATCAATTTTAGAAAGCCACCAGCTATTAACAGGCCAAGAGAGGAGCGCAATAATAAATTCTGTAGGTATCATGAAGACATCGGCCATGATACAAATGATTGCATTGCTCTGAAGAATGAGATGCAAATTCTGATCGAAAATGGAAAGTTATTGGAATATGTGAGGAAGAATGCCAAGGCTACAGCTCCTAAAGGTGGTAATCCTAATTCTAAGCAGGAAACTGCGTTAATGATTTTAGATGTTGCAGGTGAGGGGGATGGTTTCGATGTAGCCTCGGAATATGTCGAACCAGACCCCAGTCGACTTTTGTTAATGTCAATAGATGAGCCGATGCGTCAGGGACGTGTTCGAGATTTGTGTGCCTTTTTCGAATCACTAACAATATTTGGAGGGGATTCGATGACCAACAACACTAATAATTCGAGGAAGAGGCATATAGTAAATTTAACACGACAAATTGAGGGAGGCGCATCGGCACACCTAAGCAACAGAAAGGATGTGCCCTTTATAATTTTCGACGGGGATGATTTGAGGGGGATTACTGGGCCACATGAAGATGCGGTGGTCATAGGAGCAGAAGTATGCGGGGTGGAGATTCGACGAGTGCTGATTGATACAGGGAGCTCTGCTAATGTACTTTTCAAGTCAACGTATGAGAGATTGACTGCTCCGCCTCGAATAGAAAGATCAGAAAGGACTATCATAGGGTTTACTGGCGCAACAGCAAATGTGATAGGAGAGTTCGAGGGTGAAGTTTCTTTGGGAAAGGGGCCTTTCAAGAAGAAAGTACAAGTACTTTTTGTGGTGGTAGATTGTCCATCAAGTTATAATGCTATTTTTGGAAGGTCGTGGTTGGCGAAGATGTATGCTGTAGTTTCCACAGTTCATCAGTGTTTAAAGTATGTGATTGAGGACCGGGTCGGCGTAGTTCGAAGTGATCAAAAGGTAGCAAGAGAATGTTATGCTGCTGCATTTAGACTACGGGGCAAAAGTTCTGATGATCTGATGGAGAATTAGCAGTTTGGGGGGTTGTCTTCTGATGGAACAGATGAGGGAATTGATGATCCGAGGTCAACCCCGAGTTCTGTGGTGGTCAATGAAGAAATAGAGGAATATATTTTTAATAATGGCAGGGTACTTCGAATTGGCACCCTGTTATCTTTGTCGATGCGAGAAAAGTTGTTGACTTTTTTGTCTGAAAATTTGGATGTGTTTGCGTGGAGATCCGAAGACGTAGTAGGGGTCCCAAGTAACATCATATGTCATAGCTTGGCGGTTGATCCGAAGGTCAAACCGATTATCCAAAAAAGAAGGGCTTTTTCATTGGAGAAATCCGAGGCCATAGTTGCCGAAGTGGATCGGCTATACAAGATGGGGCACATTAGGGAGGCCAATTATCCGAGGTGGACGGCTAATCCGGTGGTAGTGAAAAAGAAGAATGGAAAATGGCGAATGTGTGTGGACTTCACAGATTTGAATAGAGCCTGTCCAAAAGATCCTTTTCCGGTGCCTCGAATAGATCAATTAGTGGATTCCACTTCGGGAAATAAAATTCTGACTTTCATGGATGCATTTTCGGGGTATAATCAAATTCGAATGAACCCAGATGATGAAGAAAGCACGACTTTTATTACTGACAGAGGTTTGCACTGCTATAAAGTAATGCCGTTTGGATTGAAAAATGCTGGGTCAACATATCAGAGGCTGATGAATAAGGCGTTTGCTTCACAGATTGGGAGAAATATTGAAGTGTACATCGATGACATGCTTGTTAAAAGCAAGAGTGATGATGAACATATTGATGATTTAGAAGAGACGTTTTTGAATCTTAGAGCCATTCAATTGAAGTTGAACCCAGAAAAATGCACATTTGGAGTCCGATCTGGCAAATTTTTGGGGTATATGATTAGTGAAAGAGGAATCGAGGTGGATCCAGAACAGTTGAAGGCTCTGATATCGATGTCTTCACCTCGGAATATCAAAGAAGTGCAAATGCTAACGGGCAGGTTAGCAGCTTTGAACAGATTCATTTCTCGTTTTTCAGATAAGTGCTTGCCTTTTTTCCAGGTGCTGCGTAAACCCAATAATTTCGAGTGGACTTCGGATTGTGAAGAAGCCTTTTTGAAGATCAAAAATCTTTTGTCCTCTCCTGAAATATTATCAAAGCCTCGGAAAGGTGAGCAGTTATTTTTGTATATAGCAGTGTCAGATTATGCAGTAAGCGCAGTTTTGGTCAGTGAGGACACAAAAATTTCGAAGCCTGTTTACTATGTCAGCAAAAGTTTGGTTGATGCTGAGAAACGCTATTTGAAGCTCGAAAAATTGGCACTGTGTATAGTAGTGGCAGCAAGAAAAATGCGCCCTTACTTCCAGGCACATACGATTGTAGTTCGAACTTCATATCCATTAAAAAATGTTTTGCAAAAACCAGACATTTCAGGAAGAATGACCAAGTGGTCTGTGGAATTGGGAGATTTCGATGTGCTATTTTCTCCTCGAACAGCTATCAAAGCTCAAGCTTTAGCAAATTTTTTGGTGGAGTTTCACTCAAGCAGATCCGAAGAGAAAGATGCTGAAAAGGTGAATGAGAATCCGACGTGGACAATACGAACTGATGGGGGATCCAGTAGTAAAGGGTCAAGTGCAGGAGTCGAGTTGGTGGCACCAACAGGGGAATTTATGTTTCAAGCTATAAAATTTGGCTTTCATGCTTCAAATAACGAAGCTGAATATGAAGCTGTGCTAGCAGGATTGCGGTTAGCAAAGATTTGTGGAGCAATGTTTGTACGCTTGGAAACAGATTCACAGTTGGTAGTTAATCACGTTAAAGGGGTGTCGGAAGCTAAAAAGGAGCGTTTGATTTTGTACTTACAAGAGCTTCGAGGAGTGATGGCACAGTTTGAAAATGTCGAAGTGGAGCATATTCGAAGAGGTAGCAACACAATGGCTGATTCTTTGGCAACAATGGCTTACTCTGAAGAATATCCGTGGATCATAACACAACCATCGCCTTCGATCATACCGAATTCTGAGCAGTGTGAACTTGTTAGTGAGGTAGTGAATGATCCGATGTGCGCTCGAGGAGATTGGAGGTATGACTTGTTAAACTTTATTTCGAAGGGAATTTTACCTCTTGATAAACACTTGCTTAAGAAAATAAAGTACAAAGCTCTTGGCTATGTGGTATTGGATGGAGTATTGTACAAAAGGTCTGTGTCGAAACCTTTGCTACGATGTTTAAGCAAACAAGAGTCCCAGGACATTTTATCCGAACTGCATGATGGGGATGGATCAGCTCATTGTGGATTCAAAGCCTTAGCGCGTCGGGTATTGTTGGCAGGATATTATTGGCCTACTATTATGCAAGATGCCAAGTCGTTAGTTCGAAGCTGTGATACTTGCCAAAGATATGCAAATTTAATACACAAGCCGGCAGTACCCCTAATGACAATTTCAGAGGCGGTTCCTTTCGATAGGTGGGGGATTGACTTAGTGGGACCATTACCTATGGCTTCTGGAGGAAGACAGATGATTATTGTTGCGGTTGATTATTTTTTGAAGTGGGCAGAAGCAGAGCCCTTGGCTGGGACAAAAGCTAAGGATGTAATCAAGTTTATTCAAAGTAACATTTGTTACCGTTTTGGAGTGCCTCGAAAAATAACGACGGACAATGGTCCTCAATTTAATAATAAGGAAATGGACTCTTTTTGTTCTTCGAAAGGGATACAGCAATGCTTCTCCACTCCTTTCCACCCTCAGGCAAATGGACAGGTGGAAGTTACAAATAGATCTATTTTGGATGGCTTGAAGAAAAATTTGGCAGGAGCAGCAGGGAAATGGCCAAATTTTCTTCAAGAAGTATTATGGGCATATAGAACAACCCCTAGAGAGGCTACAAAAGAGACTCCTTTTTCTTTAGTATATGGGATGGACGCTGTGTGCCCTGCTGAATCTACATTGCCCTCTTATAGACTACTACAATATTCCGATGCGGATAATGATGAGGCTAGAAGGGTGGAGTTAGATTTGTTGGAAGAAAAAAGGGTCAAGGCACATTTGAATGTGATCCATTATCAAACATTAATGAGAAGCAGATACGACGCAAAAGTTAAAAGAAGAGAATTCAAAATTGGCGATCGAGTGTTACGAAAAGTATTTCTTCACACTAAGGATAAACACCTCGGAAAGTTGGCCCCGAATTGGGAAGGTCCTTATGAAGTTAAAATGAGGGTCAAGCCAGGTTCCTACAGGTTGTCAGATCGAGAAGGGAGGATGCTCAAACACCCTTGGAATATAGAGCACTTGAAATTGTACTGTGAGTAAAACTGAACTTCGAATTTTTGTAAAACAGACATACTCTTTCCTTATCTGTTGGCCCAGAAAGGTTTTAACGAGGTGTCTGGTCAATATTGAATTTTTTTAATAAAGTTTCTTTTGGCCATTGGTTGTTTACTATGATGTGTGATTTATTATTTTGGTAATTTGGCAAAGACTGATCATCTTTGAAAGTTGACCAAGAATAATTTTCCGAAGCGATAGCTTTGAAGAAACAACCAAATTTTCGAGGTGCCACGTCTTATGAGTGCATCTATTTTTCGAGGTGCCACGTCTTATGAGTGCATCTAATTTTCGAGGTGCCACGTCTTATGAGTGCATCTATTTTTCGAGGTGCCACGTTTTATGAGTGCATCTATATTTAGAAATAACCAGTTCAAACAAGTATATCAGAAATTTAAGATATAAAAAAAAGAAGTGGTTTGCTCGTGGGACAAAATATGAAGTTTACAAAAAAAAGGGGGGAAGTACTTAACCACATACACAAAAAAAAACAACAACAAAAAACTGCTTAGCCTATTAGGCATCATTTTCTTCTTCTTCTGATGACTCCTCTTCGGAATTATTTTCTTCTTCTGAGGAAGAGCTTGGTGGCGCTTCGAACGCTTCCTTTGGGCGTTGTTCTTCTGGAACTCGTTTCCAGAGATTTGATAAGTCCAGTCTTGGACAAGTTGCATGAACTTCTCGAAGAAGCTGAATAGATGTATCAATTTGAGCTTTCTTCATGCCTTCGAGCATTAAAGAACCAACTTTGGTTTCAGCCTTTTTGACTGCAGCTTTCTTTTCTTCTTCGAATCCTGTTTGAAGTGTAGTAATCTCAGTTTGGCTATTTTCTAGTTTCTCTTTAGTTTCCTTAATAAGCTTCGTAGCATCGGAAATAGCAGTAGAATGTTCAGCCTTTAGACTTTCAAGAGCTTGCAGATGAGTAGTTTTAAGAGCTTCGACTTCATCTTTGTGTTCTTTGAGAAGTTGTTCTTTCTCAGCCTTGAATTTCTGGAGTGCTTCATTTTTCGAAGTCTTTTCAGACTTTGTTTCTTTTCTGCTCCTAGCTAACTCTTGGGCAAGGCGCTCCAATTGAGTTTGAGAATTGCTCACCTCTTCGTATAACTTTGTGACTGCAGCAATTAAATTTGGAAAAGGTTGAAGAATTGAAGTTACCTCATCGGATTTCTCTGAGTGAGGAAAGACTAATGGCTGATGAACAGGAGCGATGGTGTTAGATGTCGAAGCTGTAGCAGCCCCAGTAGAAATTGGTGGAACAACATTGGCAGGTTGAGAGCCAGAAAACACAAAATCCCCACTTGAGTTAAAGTCTTCGAAGTTCAGATAATCGTCTATTTGTTTATCTCCAAGTGTTATTTCTCCTTCAGAGTTTTTCTCGATAAAAGTTTTACCCTGCGCCTCGGAAGCTAGCACAGCCTCTAATATATCAGCTTCATTCTTTTCATTTGGCTTGCTAGACTTATTCTTTTTCTTTTTTGGAGTGGTGTCCTTTTTCTTTTTCAGGACAGGCTGATCTTCTTCGGATATGGTGGGAAGTGAAGGTGCAGATGTTTTTCTTTTCCCTACACTCTTCGAAGTCTTGGAAGGCTTAGCCCTGCTTGTGCTGGCTTTCTTCTGGGTCAATTTTCTTTTCTTCTTTAAAGGAAGATGGCTGTCACTTCGATTCCGGAGCGGAAGATAGCATTTCCCATCTGGTGCAAGTATCCTCTCAACTGCTAGGAGGGGATCTGGTGGCGTCATCGGATCTTGAGGGAAGTCAGCCCCTAAATATATACGCCAGAGATGGCTGTTAACAAAATTAATAGGCTCGAATGCTGAGTGAAAGCCATTTCCCCAAGACTTTTCAGCCCACTCAGCCATTTTTTGGAAGATAAGTTTGGCTTCTTTTCGACGACTCTTAAATCGCCTCGGAATTTCTAAAGAGAGACAAATAGTTAGCTAAATAAATTGATTCAAAAACAACTAGATGAATAAAGGAAGGTATCACTTACTACTGTCTCTCCAGGTAAGGGTAAGTTTGGAAGGATTGGCATCGGAAATATCTTTGCCATTTTCCCAGGCACCTGACAGAAAGACGAACCTTTGCTTCCAGAACTTATCGGCTTCGAGGAGGTCGTCGATAATTTTTAAATCATCTTCAAGGGTTAAGTAATAAAACGGCAGAACTGGACCATTTGAAACTTTGGTTACTGAGATAAAGTCCTCGATTTCGAGGGGAATACCTCCAAGCCTCGATACCATGATTGCTGAGAACAAAGTGAAGAGCAAGTTGGGGGTGACTTGTGTTGGGCACAATCTGTGGATTTCGAAGAACCTTACTATCATCGGATCAAGGGGAAACCGAAGTCCCCAGTTGAAGAGCTCAGGGTATACTACTAACTCATCTTTTTTACAGTTTAAGGGCGTCTCTCCTTCTACTGGTAATCGAAGAACCATATTATCAGTTAACCCCCATAGCTTTCTGAGTTGCTCTTTCTCTGATTCGATGTAGTAGCTATAGGATACATTCTTTAAGGCAAGAATGTACCAAGCAGAAAGAGGCTTGAGGTTTTCTTGAACTAAGGAGGCAACGTTCTTGGGAAGTGTAATAAGAGCTTTTTTTCCTCGAGTCTTTTTTGGAGGAGCTACACCATCAGCCTCGGATTCCTCTTCGGCATCAGACTCAGTAGCTTCAGAATCGTCTTTTTTGTGATCCTCATCGGAGCGACTTCGGATTTGAGTTTCCTGTTGAGTCACAGGAATTGGCTGACTACACTCTGGTGTAATGTCATCCACTTCTTGTGGGGGAGGAGAAGAGTGTGGGGGAGGAGAAGAGTTTCCTGTTTCTTCACCCATTACTAAGAAAGGTGATTTTTTGGCACGTTTAGCTCTGATAGCCTCGAATTGAGGAGGGAGTGTGTTGGATTGAAGGTTTTTTGTCTCTTCAACTTGAAGGACAAATGACTTGGGTTGTGATTCGTTATCAGTTGGTGGCTTGTCTAAAGTAACTACTTTAGATTTCCGATAAGGTCTTAGCAATGAAGATTTGGCTGGATTTTGAAGAGGAGAGGCTGTTGAGTTATTTTCTGGGTTAGAAACTAAAGGTGAAGACGAAGTGGCAAGGTTAGGATTGAAGTTACCGTATTTAAAAGTGGTACAGGAAGAGTGAGGACCGTTGTAGATCAACCCAGCAGCTTTGTATTCTTTGGCTCTTCGAGAAATGCAAAGATAATCGTAGGCCCCGAATACTTGATTACTGGAACCATGAAAAAGATTTTTCTTTGATCTTACTGGTCTTCTGGGTTTAAATCTATTATATCTAGGGTATCTTCTCATACAATGGGTATTGGTATGAGAGATTGCTTGGGTAGACAAGAAAAGATGAAGTGAGTTGAAGGTTTATGAAGATCAGGTTGAAAATGAAGAACAGGTTGAAGATGAAGAGGTTGAAGATGAAGAACAGATTGAAGATGGTTCAAAAGACAGATTCTCTAAAAAGTTCTTAATGAATGAATAGCTGGGTATTTATAGGATAAAAGAATGACGTCGAGAATGTGAAAGTGTGGAACAAGTAAGTTGCTTTCATTGGGTGGAATATGAAACGAAAAGGAAACGTGTAGTGTCACAGGTCTACTACTAGAGGTCTAATCAATCTATCAGGTAGGGATCAGAGATTTCGAAGTGTTATTAAATTATGTTTGAAGTAATAATGTTCGAAGAAGAGGCAAAACTATACCACAAGAAGTCAAATTCGAAGAGGAGTTAAATTCGAAGCAATTGAGAAATTCGTTTGCACTTATTCATAAATTCGAAGAAAAGTCATAAAGTGATGAAAATGGTGTTGATCTGAGGAAGAATTCGAGGAGCTAATAGTTCTTATAAATATCTATATAAGAACTAGGGGGGCTACTGATAAGGAAAGATATTCCTCAGGGACATAAGTGTAATTGATAGGGACTAAATTGATAACTTCTGTAAATATAGGATTAAATTAGGCTTTGAGAGAACCATGAGGGTTAAATCGTAAATATATCAATATGTAACCATTTCTTTAACTAACTCACCCTGCCTATTTAAGGAGGCTGAAGAAGTTATTTTGACCTATGAAATATTCAGAAGTACTTTTCACTACTTTAAATTCTCCTTGAAGACTTTTTGTTCTTAATTCTCTCACTACAACTTTAATTCACACCAGTGTGTATTTAATTATAGAACAATTCGGGTACTAATAAGCACCAAAAACCAAACCAAATTGTTTTTGGTTCGGTTTGGTTCTTCGGTTCTGTATCCTTATGTCTATGTCTAGCCTAGAAAATTAGTTATTTTTAACCAATAAAACTCCATATTTTTCAAACCCTAGCTCAAAAATATTTTCAAAAGCACATATTTCAATTTTTTAAAGATGAACAAAATGAAACGTATTAGTGATATTTTTGGAGATTTTTTCTCCTATTTTCGCAACCCAATTACAATTAATCACGCAATTGCAACACAATTGTTTTTTCACGACAAAATTAAACGTAGTTCTGTAACTGAAACACAATTTCTTTTTCCACTTATTTTGCCACCAAAGTCATATTTGCGCAACTATTTTCTTCTTATTTTCGTAACTCATTTGCATGTAATTCCGCAACTGGAACAAATTTATTTTTTTGCAACTCATTTGAACGTAATTAAGCACTTCGGACATATTTATTTTTAGCAACCAAATTAAACCTAATTTTGTAGATAAAATATAATTGTTTTTTCTAGATTTATTTCGCAAGCAAGTTGCACGTAATTACACAACTAAAAATACAAAAAATATATTCAAAAATTACATTTCATAAATCTAGTTTTATTAATCTTAGAAAAATTCAATAATATTTCCAAAAAAAATAAAAAAATAAATGTTTTAAAAAAATATTTAAAAATAATAAAAACTATCAAAACTTTTGCATGTACATATTTATTTATCACGAAATAATTATTTGTGCTTTATCAAACTACTTTGAATATGACTCTTGATTGGTAAAATATTCTATTTTAAGCGATGAATATGACTCTCGACCGAGTATTAAAAGTGAACATGATAATTAATACACTAGACCCTCACGATATTTCTACTGGTATAATTTTATTTTCTAACTATTTTCTACCGTCATCTTTCCGTTGAAAAATCCAGAAACTTTGTTGAAATGCTCCAAGTTACGGATAAGGATTCCAAGAATCCATGATATTATTAAGGAACTTTGTTGAAATGTTCCATATAACACGTCTAAGGATTCCAAAAACTTCTAAAGAAACATGCATGCAAATTAGTAGGTTGGTGTGTATACCTTTCGTGTGCATTCGTTGTCACCATGTTGTATCATAGCGTATATCTTATTTACATTAAATAACTGGTTGATTGATTATATAATAATCAAAACAAAAATTTATAAAAACAAAGACTATTTGGTATATATTATCATATATTAGTTAGATAAATTTTAGACTATTATAGCTAGATAAATATTAAAAAAGATAAATTTCAGAGTATTATAGCTAGATAAATATTAAAAAAGATAAATTTCAGAGTATTATAGCTAGATAAATATTAAAAAAAACAAGATTCACAAAATTGGTGTAAAATTAGTAGAAAAAACGATGAAAAAATTGAAACTTGAAATACATATTAAATGTGACTTTTAACAATTATTTCATAATATTTTTAATATTTAATTATTTATATAAACTATTTTAGAATAAAAACATCTGAAAATTCATAAGAGATTTAGGAAAAATAAAAAATTTCATTTTTAACATCTTAACCTAAATATCAATTTACTTTATAAAAATTTATATTTGATTGAACATATATTATTTCAAACAATTTTTATAAAACTTACGTTTAATGCAACAATTAATAGGATTCAAAACTGCGAACTAATTATTGAAAAAACGATACCTTATAAATTACGAACGTCGTTATGATAATATTTCCATAAACATACCATCGTGTCGATGATCTGTCATTTTTAGATTTATGGATTCATGTACAGATCACTTCGGCAAACCTTGTTCTGTATCGATTTATGGATTCATGTACAGATCACTTCGGCGAACCTTGTTCTGTATCGCGGTGACCTAATGCTTTATTGGTCTTTTTACTTTGGATAATGACTTTTTTTTCTCTAGTTCGTTCATCCGATCCTAATTTTACTTCGATGATCCAAAATTATTTATGGATCAGTTTTGATTACTTCATTTCATCATAGTTAAAAAATATCATCAAATTGATTAAATGATATCTCTTATCTTTTCGATTAGATAACTTTCATGTATGGTGAACTTGTTTATGATTCTTCTTATGTGCTTGTTTGAGACTATATAATGACTTAACAAGTCTACACACCTTTGTTTTTTTGTGTGTGTATAAAAGCATTAAATAAATTAGAAATAGTTCATACAAGATTCTAGGGCATACCTGAGAAATACATCAACAAAACGACATAGGAAGGTCGTTTGCAAAAAACAGTAAAACGATCAAATCATAGTAGAGAGATAAGATCCAATCAAAACAAGTAGTCTAAAGTACTAAAGTACTGAGCAAACAATTAGTCATTAGAGACAGCATCCGAGAGCACCAATGTAATGGCGGATCACAAACTGCACTCACCAAGAGTATCATGCAAATCAAGAAAGAGGATTAATATAGAATAATTTTACAATGGCCAGCCAGTCTTGGTGCCTTGGAATCTAAACCGAAGATCTGAAAAGATACGGTGAGAAACCAGAGAGGCGATGGCTAGAGGGGACCCAAATGATCTTAGGTTCCTCTCCTTCCAGACGTGGTAAATTACCGCGGTGAAGCACGAATGCCAAATAGAGTGGTTTCAAGATTGAGACCAGTTTGACGTTTCACAAACCCAAGACGGCCAGCAGGATGCGGTAAAGGGAAAACCTAGTTTAGTACTAGCGTGGGTCCAAATAATCTGAGTGAAGCTACAATAAAAAAGAAGATGAGAGATAGTCTCACTGTCAGAGTTGCACAGAGCACAATCAGGTGGGGTGTTATAACCCCAACTGAGGAGCTTGTCTTTGGTGGCAAGCTTGCTCAATATAGTGAGCCATAAGATGAAAGAATGACGAGGAACATTGAATTTATTCCAAACTAACCCGGCCCATCCTACTTTAGGGTTAGGCAATCGACGTATAAGGCCCCAAACATTATTGAATTATCTGGTGTTCTCTACAAGACTTAAAAAATTATTATGATAAATATTCTCCACTTTATCACTACACAAGATCTTAATCTTAGTCTCTAATTGATTTTCAACTTTTTTTATTTAATATCTTAAATATGTTAAAGATCTCATTGTTATATTTGAGCAAATAAACATAAATAAATCTATAAAGTATTCTTTATCCTCACATGTTAAGACATCATTTAACTCTGTTTCTCTCTCTCTCTCATATATATATATATATATATATATATATATATATATATATATATATATATATAAATTTCATTAATCATCTTTTATCCTACAAATAACTCAAACTTTTCATACAAACTTATATTACAATTCATAAACTCAAATTTGAAATATACTACTCATGATATGACCTAAATGTGCAAGTTTGCCATGCCAAAATAAATAATTATTACGAAAGAAAAGATACATATCATTTTTACCTATTAATAATAATTTATAGTAGTTTCCCCATGTTGTTAAGAGAGTATCATATTCTAATGAAGGAAAGACCTTTGGAGAAAATAAGATTGTCAGATTTGTACACATACTGAATTCCAGTTTTTGCCAATAGATCAGCATAAACTAATTTTGTCTTCATTTCTGAAACATATAATACTTTTGTAAGATTTATCCGTTTACCACTCGTAAATACTTATTCAACACTGTCACGTCCTCTACTTTGGACTTGTTTATTTTTTCTATATATATATATATATATATATATATATATATATATATATCTTTTGTGTTATTTCTCTTTTGTATTATTTTGAATATATATTTATCAAAGGAAACATATTCGATGTGCATGTATCATACAACCATCGTAAGTCTTATTCTCAATTGAACTGAACTAAGAGACCATTGCGACAATTATTTCCTCCATAGTATTTATACAGTTATTATTTTTTAAGGTTGCAATCACGAGTAAAAAGACATGTTTTACCACAACAAATTTAATATTTCGTTATCTTTTTAAATATAGTTTTATTCTTGGTGCCAAATAACTTTTACCCAAGTTGTTTGCTTCTTATGTTTAAGCTTTATTGTATTCATGTTTTTATATGTCCCATGTTGGATTCTTCTTTCGCATCTCTCGTATGCGATTTTATCATAAAGCTTTAAGTATTTTTGGTAATATTCCAAGATAGAATCTTCGAACTTATGAAATATCATTTTCTCGTAAGTCTTTCAAGATGACACAACTTTTCTATAATTGTTCTTATTTATAAAATTTTCATAAGCATTATATTTATGGACACAAGCTTATTGACTATGAAAAAATATTTGTTGTCAATTTTTTTGTAATCAAATATTAAAATATTAAAATTTCTTTCTAAGTTTTCTTTCGATTTTGTATTTTTTTAGAACATTCCATATATTTAGTGTTCAAGTGTCGTTGGTGTAAAAATTGAACGGTCAGTCCAAAAATGTATTCATAATATATCCTTAAGATATAAGATCATCTTATTCTCGTTTGCCACCTCTTCTCTTTTATCTCTCATTATCGCTGGGATCTAGAAGTTTATCTGATTTGTTATAAAAGATGTATTAAATTTGAATTCAATCACCAAGAACATCAAGTTACCTTGCCAAGGTATAAAGTTTGTTTCCTCAAAACATTTAAAATCAACTAGGTATTGGTTCACGACCTTGATAGTCGACATTGATATTTATGATGCAATAATTATTAATTTGTTTGTAGATTCTAACTCGATGGTCAACATTTTTTTGTCATTGTGGTGAGCCTCTAAATTTGTTCCCAAATTTCTACGGCGAGCTTTGCTCTATGTCGTGGTGGTGTGATGCCTTTTTGCCCTCTTCACTTCAAACAAACCATTTTATGTCTCTCTACTTTGATTCTTTTATGATAGGTTAATGATGATAATCTAAACTCGTTTCTTGATCGATTTCTATCATTTTATTCAATTTATAGTTTAACAAATATAAATTGCTGGGTATAATACTAATATGAATCAATTTAATTTATTTTATATTATTAGATCATAACTATAATCTAGTATCATTGATTTTAATGGGTATATATCTATTTGGTTTTTATTTTTCTTAGAAGTGATTGAATCATAGGCTAACTTGAATCATCTTGTTATTTTTTATGAATCTAATAAATTATAATCATCTCATACAATATATTTAAACTATGAACTAATATTGAGTAACATAAAATAGTACAACTCAAAGAATATATAAAGGAAGTGATTAATTTATCAATCATTATCTCAAACATTTATATCTAATGTGTAGTAAAAAATCAACATGTTCTTTTATGTTCATTTTATTTTTAGTTATTCAATTTAGTATTTCAAAATTTCAACTATGTAGGTTTTTCTTCTAGTTGTTCTTCAACACTGATTTAAAAAAACAATTATATATGTGTTAATCGAAAGCCCCGTTTCCAAAATTTAAATATCGTTCAACCTTATTATTTAAATATACTTAAATGGAAACCAAAATAAGTATTATAAAGCCCCTTTTTATAAACCCATTAGATTATTATGCATGATAAATATGATAGGTTAGAAGGATAATTAAGAGAATCAATTGTTATTATGATAGTCATACTATATATGTGATTAGTTTTTTTCATAATCTTAAGTTTTATGAATTTAAAACTTAATTAAAAAAATATAAAATCTTATGATATGTAATTAATATTACACTATATTCTAGGTGTATTTCAGATTACAATTCAAAATTTTATTTTATGGTATTATTTAAGTCGATAGTTCCAACATTTTTGCTGTGAATTTACATGATAAATTATTTCAAACCTTTAGTGAATGTGAATATAGTGTATTTTTTGAAGTTCATATATTTTAAATTTGGGACATAAGTACCATAGATTTGTAACATTTAAAAAATGGTTTTCTAGATCTGGGTCATGGCAACATAAAGTATCCATATGACGATAATAAAATGTCTTACGATGTGTCTCAAATGCACTCTTATTATTAAGGGAAACTAAATTCTTTATATGACATAAACAATATATATTTGGTGATCTATTTGACCATTATGGTGAGACAATGCATGACATGTCACTCATTGTTGCTATGAATCTTGTGACCTTATGATATTGAGTTCACTGCAGTGAATTTTTTAGTACCGTAATGACTCTGTTTTTTTTCAAGAATTGTTTTGGTTTTTTTAGAATCAAAACTTATTCTCCGCACGAGTACTACGAGTTTGATGTGGTACTATACATATTTTAAAATGTAAAAGATTACATGTTACATGTTCAGAGTGACTATATAATCTAGTTTATAAATTATTTTTGAGGTTTTTCATATGCTTGTAGATGATTGGGACCTACATGAGAGATAAATTACACGAGTATAAGGATACATCAATTTGTTAGAACTTTAATCTTGACGGTGCTTATAGATATTTTTTGTAGGCTAAAGTAAAAATGATAAGTGACCATTTAAGAAATTTTTTATTTTTTATAAGTCACATGCAAACAATTCAAATGTCCAATTTTTGGATTCTTTAATGAACGAACTCATCAAAATAATCTATATTGGTAAGTTTTGCATTAAATAAGTTAAGATGTTCATAATATGTTTGATTGTTTTCATAAACGAGGAAATATAAAAATTATTGTTATATGTGTCAGAGGTAAACACCGATACACGATATATTTGTGATATTATGCCTTACATGTTCATGCACAACAAAGCATTCAATGTTAAATCGATTTGTTCGGTTTTAGAAAGTAAATCAACATTGGCTTTCTTTTAAAACAGCCTATAAAATAATATATAATGCACATGGGAAAAATTATCATACTATTAATTTAATGAGACAATATAAATAAACAACTCGAAAATTTTAAAACTAAAAAAGTCTTTTATGTCAATTCATATTATGGTTTAGTTAGGCACTCTTTATTTTTATATTTTTTGTTTTTTTCTCAAACCTAGGTTTTAGATATACATTATAAGATACCAAATTCTAAACAATAACAATAATATATGTAATTAAGTAGATTAAAAATATGGTATCTTTGTTCATTAAAGACTCTAACAACGGATAAATATATTCATCTTACTCTCAAAACTAAATAGGGAATATGAGGACTCTAATGATGTGGATAAAATCCAAACGTAAAAGTTTGATAATATTGCAAAAAAAAATATTTAAAATAAATCATGAATTTTATCTAAGGATATAATTAAAATTCTTTTAATTATACCATAAAAAGTTAGGATTTTAATTTTAATTTTTAAATTTACAAGTTTTGTTAAGTCTAAAAATATGCAGATTATCATCAAATTGATGAAACTAAACTATATCATATTTAAGATCCACATTTTTTTGTAAGGACATCATGTAAAAGTATACAATGAGATCATATTTGAAAGTTTCTATGGTTCATTGTTTTCCAAAGATGTTGTTACCAACATTGTATCTTAGTTTTTTATTTTGATTTAGTTGTGTTGAGATTTTTAATTTATTTTCAGAAGAAAAGAAAATAAATGTGAGGGAAAACATTCAGCTAACTATAAAGAGATTTCTTTGATTGATGCCTTTGGAAATAGTACAAATAAGTAAGATCTACAATTCACTTAAATAAAATTAAGCAACAATGTTAAATTTGTTTTGAAAGATCTAAGACAATTTCATTAAGAATATAAGAGGTTTATGACTAGGTTCAATAGAAAATGATGCTTTTATATCCATTGTGTGGTTCAAAAATCAATTTTATTTTAAATGTTTAGAAACACTTGATTGATTAAGTAAAATATTTGTTATTGTCTATATTTTCTTAACGAATATATTAAATGTTCAAGAATATATATGTTGTGATGGTAATGTTATATTTTATATGAAATAGCATAAAATTAATATAACAAATCACGGAAAATGAATATAAACCCTTATTTTAGATTTACCTAAGAATAATAAAAAAAGATAACTTACGAGTTTTCCTCAGAATCAAGTTAGCAAAGAAAAAGTTTAGTTTTTCCACACTTTGAAGGAAGCGACACATTTTGTGTGTTAGGGTTTATGGTGATGAAATGCCTAAACCTAGACCCTTATTTATAGTCTTTACAACGTGAAACCCAACATTGTAAAGCCCATCCTATAATAATTCATTTTGTATGGGGACTATAACTCGATAAATTGATAATTCAATTTATTCGTAGAATCATTAGTTCACACTTATGTGTTGAGATTTGGGTCATCTTCATCACAATGTCCAAATTCAACTCGGTCACCACACTTGAGTCCATAACGCCTTTTAACCCATAGGTCTAATTTAGTTAATAAAATAATTAACTTTATTACTTTTAGTTTAGACTTTCTTAAGACAATGGCCGATTATGTTTATTTAACATGTCGGTCTAAATTATTTTTGGTCCATAAATAAATATATTTCAACAATCTCCCACTTGGACCGCCACATACTATTCAAGAATACACATTCAATTTTAACAAGATCCCTGTATTTATTATCAATGGGCCAACAGTATAACCCCGTACATGATTGATGGCAATAAAGGACTGAAGAGTTATTTCTCGTAATCTCAACAATATGATACAATAATAATCACATTACTATTATCAGTTAATTACTATGGAGTATGGTCTAAAAGTAATATGGCTTGTAATCGTACATATATACTCCTAAATGGTTCCTATAATTGGAGATCCAATACAGTATAAATATCAATATATATTTCTAAACATATATATATATATATTGCAATAAACTTTAATATGTACAATACTACAAAATATAACATCATATCCTATTACAAACTCTCCCACTGAAACTAACAATCCTTTAAATCAACTACACCCATACTGATGGTGTGTTTCTGAAAAAACCTTAGGCAAAACCACGTTTATTAGAGGATCTGCTGATGTTCTTATTTCTTTAATAGACATCAATTTTATGTCTATGTGTTTGGATTTAGACGAGTTCATGTTGCTGTTAGAGTACTGCACAACAGAATTGTTATCGAAACATAACCTCATGAGACCTTTTATCCCTTGTACAATGTGCAATCTAGTAACACAATTTTGCATCCAAAATGCTTGGCTCGATGTCTCAAAGCACACAAAATATTATGTTGCCATTATGGACAATGCAATAAATGTTTGCCTTATACCTTTCCAGGATATTTCACCTCATTCCAATAATAATATATTTCCTAACTTGATCTTTAATATGTTTACACATTCACCAAAATTCGAGTTGGAATACCGAATGATCTCCAGTTTATTCGACTTCCCGTATGTCAACATGTGCCCTTTTGTTCTTTGCAAGTATCAGAGTACCTTTTTAACTACTTTCCAATGCTTCATGCCTTGTTACTAACATATCTGCCAACATATTTACAGCACATAAAATGTACGGTTTAGTAAACATTTGAGCATACATTAAACTCTCAATTGCTAATGCATAAAGAACTTTTTTCATTTCTTCAATCTCAAGTTTTGTCTTAGGACATTATCCTGCCTAATTTTGTCCCCCTTTGCTATTAGGGTAATTAGGGGTTTGCAATATGCCAATCTGTAACATTATAACACACTTTTAATATATGTAACTTGTGATAATCCAAGAATACCACGAGAACAATCCCAATGTATCTGAATTCCGAAAAAAAAAACTAGCATCACCAAGATCCTCCATATCAAACTTGTGTGTGAGAAATATTTTTGTAGTGTATAAAGATTCCTTATTGTTCGAGGCAAGCAATATATCATCCACATATAGTATAAAAATATGAAATTACTCTCATTGAACTTATGATAGACACAATCCTCAACCAAGTTGATCTCAAAGTCATAACTGACTATCACCTCAAGGAATTTGTGGTACCATTAACGAGAGACCTATTTAAGGCCATAGATGAATTTCATAAGTCTACAAACCAGATCATTTGAGTTGCTTTCTACAAAGTATTCTGGTTACACCATGTAGATCGCTTCATTCAGGTAATGGGATAAGATCCCATATCGCATTTTCCTGCATCGATTTTACTCTTCTTTCATAACGTCAATCCACTGTCGATAGTCAGAGCCTACCATGGCTTGTTTATATGATAAATGATCATCTATAGTTCCAACACATGACTCATCATGTTCCTGAATATATACTACGAATTTTGGACCTATAGTACTATTCTTTTTTCTCGTGGACCTTCTTAGGAGCACTATCTCCTCTCGTGAACGATGTCATTTCGATTTTCTTCTGAAAGAGTACATTGAGGTTCATGTTGTTCTACGTGGACCATATCTGTATCATGGTTAGAACCCTCAAGTGGAGCATCAATGTTAATTTTAGGATTTCATTGTTCTAATGGGACCGAAATAATTGGCATAACAGCCTAATCTTCAGATACCTGAGTATCCCCATTAAAACCTTCATGAGTCTTTATGGATTATTTCTCAAAATCAACATGTGTTCCTTTATTCTTTCTTTCAAACTCAACATCATCTAGATACTTGGTCGTTCATGTCTCAAATATTATACCAGTGAGAGAATCATAAAATTTGAATCCCAAAGAATGTTCTGAATAACCTATGAAAAATAAGCTAACTATTTTTTGGGTCCAGTTTATTTTCCTGAGGTTTGTAAGGACTCGGTTCAGTTGGACAACCCCCCACACATAAATACTTTAAATTGGGCATACACACAAACCTCATACGGGGTCCTAACATTAGCCTTAGTTGGTACTTGGTTGAGTATATATAAGCGGCACATTTGATAGCTTCCCCCCATAGAGATAATGATAAAGACGAGTGACTTATCATGCTTCCAACCATATACTTGAATATTTGGTTTTGTCTCTCAGATACACCATTCATGCCAACTGAACCCAACATTGCGTATTGAGGAACTATTCCACACTTCTATAGGTATAGTGCAAAGGGTCTTGGATGTTGTTCACCCGATCCTTCGTATATGCCATAATATTCACCATCATGGTCAGATATAACATTCTTAATGCTTTACCCGAGTTTTTTCTCAACCTCAGTCATAAAAGCTATGAACTTGTCTAAGGCCTCAAAATTTTTATGAAGAAGAAAAATATAACAAAAATAAGAGTAGTAGTCAATGACTAATATAAAGTATTGTTGCCCGTTTCATGATTCTTGTGGAAATTGTCCATAGATGTCGGTATGTATCAACTCTACGACTTTGTTTGCTGCATATCCCTCTGACCATTTAACTTTAGTTTGTTTCCCTTTGATACACTCAACACATATAATAAAGTCAGAGTAATCAAGGGGACCTAATAAACCTACAGGAACAATATTTTACATCTTAACTTTGTAAATTTGACATAACCACTTGTGCCACAATTTAGAGGATCTTTCAGATTTAATAATATTTTTTATCATACATTGTGTATAGATCTTGAAGCTCTTCTTCACTAGCAGGCTCATTTGGAAAGAAGTAGTCTTGTTCTTGGTAATCGTCAGCTGTCATTCATCCTTGATTATCATATGTTGTAATTCCTTCTCGATGATCTTCTATTGTAGTGCTTTCAGTTTTGGTTGGAGGAAGTTTATATGCAGTTTATTTAGATGGTTTTTCTGATATCTTAGCAGAAGAAGTTTTTGAGCTGCTCTTTTTCTTCTTTGGGGCAGCAGTTTTATTTCTCTTCGAGGAAGGTTCTTCCTCGATTTATACTTCAATAGTAGGAAGGTTGGTTTCAGTTGTCTTCCTTTTTTCCTTCTTCTGAGGGCTTGGATTTTGTAAAGAGCTAACACCAAATGTGCTTGCTTTTTTTTCATTTTCTTTTTTACGAGAATATGATTATTCGATCAGTTCCTCACTGGAAAAGTCACCTTACCATATGGTGCTACTAGTATCTTCATAGCTAAATTTAGATTTGGTGGCTCCATCAGGTTTTCGGGACGTTAACATACATGGTGATCCTTCATAAGTGGCTATTGATGAAGTTGATGGGCAGAAAAACTGAGTGAAACCCATTGCCCCACTCTTTTTCTGCTCAAGTGGCAAGCTTCACAAAAATATCCTTCTCATATTTATTGCAACCCTTATATCTCTTCAAAATTCCTAAGAGAAGTGGAAATATAAATGGAAAATTGAACATAAGTTATACAACGAAAGAAAAAATGAAAAGTAAAATAAAACTTAACAAAATTTTCCTTCGCATATTTATTGCGACCATTATATCTCTTTAAAATTCCTAAGAAAAGTGGCAATATAAATGGAAAATTGAGCATAAGTTATACAACGAAAAATAAATGAAAAATAAAATAAAATTTATTGTTACTCCTCCAAACGAGGTTGAGTCTTGAAGGGTTCTCCTCAGATATCTCCTTCCCGTTCTCCCAAGCTCCAAATATGAAGATAAAGTTTTTTTTCCAAGATTTATCTGGTTTGAGCAAGTCATCGATGATTTTAAGATCATCATCAAAGGTTAGATAGTAGAAAGACAATATCGGTCCCTTCAAAAGTTTGGTTAGGGCGATGAAATCTTTGATGAAAATGGAAATTTGACTTAGTCTGGAAACCATGATCATTGATATAAGTTTGAACCATTAATTGGGTCTTTCTTATGTAGGGAAAATATCCAGGAGTTCGAAGTACTCCACTATCATCGGATTTAATGGGAACCGAAGACCCCAGTTGATGATCTCAGGGTAGACCACCAATTTATTTTTTCCACAGTCAAGTGGAGTATGCCTCCTTTTTTGCAGTCGAAGTGTAATGTTATCTTCCATTCCCCATTGTTTTCAGAAGACTAGCTTGAGCCTTCTTGTAGTAGATGTAAGGTACGTTTTTAGCACGATGATGTATTCGAGGAGGAGAGCTCTTAGGTTTACACTCACCGAGGCAGCAACGTCCTCGGGAACAACAACTGGATATTTTCCTTTATTTTTAGTTTTTACTGCTCCTTGTTTTGAGGTGTTGTTATCTGCAAGATTTTTAGAATTAGTTGGTGAAGAATTGATAACATTGATATCTCGCATGGCTATGAATGTTTTATTCTTAACATGAAGATTCTAAGGGAGGTGAGTTTTTTGTTGGAATTGAGGAGTTTCTTTGCGTAGTTGTCGCGGTGGTTTAGAGCTGATAGGAGATGGAGTTTCTTCTGATTTTCTTGAAGTAAATACACTTCGAGTTCCTTTGCGATTTTTTTAAGGAGGTACAGTTGTATAACCAGTATGAGAAGGAGAGAAAGATCGAGGTGTTGATTGCAAAGGATTTGTTGAGGAAGTTTGTTCAGATTCAGGGAAGTAACAAGAGATTCTCTCATGCGAAGGCAATTTTCTATTTAGAAGTTTGTGAGAGATGGATAATGAAAGGCTATTTATAGAGGAAGTTGGGAGAGAAAAAGTGGTGTCGGAGAAGTTGGAGAGGTGAAACATTTGTGTGTAAAGGGGATAGTGTGACGTCTGTTAACTGTCAGACCTAGGGGCAGGTCTAGTGAATGGATCATGATGATTCATTGCACGCGTATTACACCATACCAAACATTTATAACCGTTATTAAGAAGCCATCTCATACTTCTACATACAAATTTATTCAAGGGATTGACTTGAACTAAATTCGAAGGAAATGCCTATACATATGCATCTGAAGAGAATGATTTAAGATAATTTCGAAGTGAATACACACATAAATTTATCCGAAGAGGATAAGCGTGAAGTTAAGTAGCTTTGAAGTGATTTACATTCGAAGCATATTGAACTTTACAATGAGTTTTTCTTGTTAGTTACAACTTCCGAATTGAAAACTAGTTCTTATTTATTGTTTTTCATAAGAACTAGGGGATACTTATAAGGATATAGAATGTTGCAGGATTAAATGTAATGAATTAAAAATCTTATGTGATCAATTATAAAGATATAGGACAGATATTAGACTGTTTGTAAAAATAGGGGGCTAAAGTACAATTAACCTATGTATGTAACTAATTCTGTTACTTTAAGTCGGAACGTCTATAAATAAAGGTCGAGGCAGTTAATACAAAGATCAACATTTTCTAAAATGAAAAATACATTTTACATTTACTTTCTCTCTCTAAAATCAATCTCTCTTTTATATTCAAGAACAAGATTCACACTAACAATAATAACATTATATATGTCAATTAAGATAATAATTTCATATTATATTACATTTTATCACCCAAAAAAATGAAGGATTAGTGTTATATTTTTTATATATAAACTATAATAACTTTTTTTAGTTTGAGTTTCAAAATAAATTTTATATTTTAAATAACATTTTAAACAACAGTATTTCACTTTTTATATACAAACTATACTAACTTTTTTTAGTTAGAGTTTCAAAATAACATTTTAAACAATAATATTTTACTTCATATTTTTTTAACCAAAAATAAAACCTTTTATTGAATATGAGAGATGGTACAGTAAGACTATGACAAAAATTGCAAAGAGCCAACAAACATAAAAGGGCGCTAAATGGAATTTAGGAGAAAATTAATCATTCGAAAAGAGGGTTGAGAATGGAGACTAGTTGGAGAAGCCTTGTGAGCCTAGCTTGAGATTACAAATCTAACAATATTCTAGCTTGATGGAAGCGCAATCTTAGGTTGAAGTAGAGAATGCTACTAATGTTATAGTAGATCGGATTTCTGCCTCACAAGATACCCCAACATCATATCGAATGAGTCTAATAAACAAAAGTTGGAGGAACTAAAAAAATTTGTAGGTAGTATTTCTTGCTTTTGTAAAGCTATCTCTCTTGCATTAGAGTATTGATAAATACTAATTTTATGCTTAGACTACGATGATTTAGTTCTGGAGAAATAAATTCAAAATTTATGCTTTTTAAACACGAATAATTGATGAAGAACTCAAGTTGCAGGATTCTGATTTCCAACTCTATGAATTGAATCCAACTATGGTTTTATAATGAGTTACTGGAAGCCTTAATCAGGATTCATAATTCAGAGGAAAAATTGAATGAGATACAATTTTAAAACCATATTAACAAATTTTTCTTATGGTTGAGACTCCATTCATTTCTGGCTAGCTCTCGAATGGTCTGGTACATCCTATAACCTAAGATATATTTTGTGTTCTTATTTATGGTTGGCCCCAATTAGGGACTTTATGATAATATTTCTTTTTTTCTTTCTGTTCTTAGCTTATTTGGGTCTTTTTTTGAGAAATTCCTGAAAACCCTGATCTACTTCTTTATTCTTGAGAATAGATGTGGAAGGCAAACTGCCAATGTTCAGATGATTAGAGGATGGCATTCTGACGCTAGATTTTTGTAGTCGAGGTTGGTAGATAAAGTGTATCATTCTTTCAGGTTTTGGATGGCTTTTATTACTTCTTCTTCGAGGTAAGTCTTGTTGGCATTATGGTGAATATTGTTTATGTTCACAATGTTATCAGTATTTGTTAGCTGAACTAATGTAGATTGAATAATTCTCAGAATCATTCGTAGAATCATTCGTAGACTGTAAATTTCAATTATTGTCTAACTTGTTTTCTTACTTGTTGTTCTGATCATGAAGTTGGTGTTTCTTGCATGTTTCTTAATTGTATCATATATGGTAGTAGTAGTTGCAATATATAGGAAGATCTTTATAACTGATGTGGAGTCAACAACCATTGTTGTCTCCAAATCCAACCCATACATGGTGCTGAAACTTTTTTGTTATATCTAGTTTGATTCATGCATAACAAGCATTATACATGACTCTATTCTTTGTTGAAAACCATGTTTTTAGAGGTTGGCCTATTGATGTAGCTATTGAATTAATGAAGGCATCATCGTATAGATATTCAGTGACATTTTCAATTCTGGTCCATTTTTTGGGTTATAGGACATTTATATTTTCGATTAAATGTAGGACTCCACTTAGATATTCTCATGGAATGTTCATCCACACACCACGCATTTTTAGCTCATAACTTGCACATATTCTCATAATGTACCTTGCGTCCCAATTTGATACACTTTCATTCTCTTGAATTTGTTTTGGCTTCAAAGAATTGGTTAGGAATATTTTTCTTAGGAAAACCTTGAGAAAACTTGCCAAATAATGTATGTTTGGTAGCACCTAATTTTTTTTTATCACTTTGAATGAATTGCAGTGAGATGTGATTCTTCTTTTCTTGGACCTTCGTAGGATTAATGGTAGAGCAATAATATGTTTGTCTTGTAATATCTGCATAAGTTCTATTTGATTTCGGGTTACCATCCTTGAGAATTTTTTTGTTATTGCTACTGGCTTTGTCATTAACATCTGACTGATTCGTATATGTTTTGAAGATTTGAAGCAATGAAAATTCATGATGTTGAAGAGTTTATGATCATTGCGATCTTGATTAAACGTGACAAACAGTCATACTCAATCAGTTGACTCAAAATTCAATTGGAAGAAAGAAACTAAAACTAATATTTCAAAATTTTAAAACGAATTTGTAGAGCCATTCTGCTCAACTTTTTTCTTCACTTAAATTTTAGTCAGAACAACTAACAATATCAAATCTCCGTTTTTAACAAGTTAGTACGGAGCCTTTACACTTCTAATATTTTACCTTTTATATTTTATAAATATAATGAAACATGAACTACAACACTCAATACTAAATAATAAAACATTTGTATCATTATAATTTTTAATTTATAAAAGATATAATATCACGTAGCAATAAGATTTGTTTTTTCAATTTTTTTTATGCTATAAAATTTATATTGAGAAATATAGAAATTATATACTTTTTTATGTTACAACTTAAATATATAAGGATTATATTAAAAATTAAATAAAACTATAAAAAGATTATTGTAATTTACCCAATTTTTTTTCAATAATAATCAAACTTATAAATGATAACCATTATGACCCTATAAAAAAAATCTCTTTCTATTCACGTAGTAATTTGCATGATTCTTGATATACTAGCTGTAATTTCGAACATAAACCGGGTAAAAGTCACTTATGTCCAAACCTGTTATGATTTATCATTATCGATCTATATATTATACATTAATACTAATGCAATCGCGATTGATATCATAACTAAAGAATTAAAAGACTTTCGGTTATTATAAAACTGAAACAGTCTGAAAAGTAAACCATTTCAGGTAGGAAAATTAACCCGAATCAGAACCCATTTGCTTTTGGTAGTAAATAGTAATTAATTGATACTCTCTTTTCTTAAAGACTTTTTCGTAATTCACCAAAAACGCGGAGAATATTAATGGAGTTTGCAGTTCCTCCATATTAATGGCGATTGGGGTCAAAAGACATAACTTTCTGGTATTTTCTTTCCTTCTACATTCAATTTTTTACTTTTATTAATTACTAATTCACACAAAAATAAATATTTTATATTCGTTGAAATTATTACCTACACGTGGTCACCTACTGTTCTTCTTTTTGCCAAACCGAAAAACAAATTTTAACCATCAATCTATTTAAAGGACCGTAATTGTTCTTGGTTTGAGCAAAAACCACCACACAGAGACGTTTTCTTTGCCTGGGTTTTGATTTCTTTGGTTGCAGAGAGGTTTTTTGCTGTTGGGTGGAAGAAAGAGAGAAAAAAGTTAAGACCTTTGAAAATGGCGGCGATCGGAGATGACGTGGCGGATAACAGAGCTGGTGTCGGCGGTGGTATTGCTGATATCTATGGTGAGGATAATGCGACGTCGGATCAACTTCTTACCCCTTGGATTACCTCTGTTGCTAGGTAATGAACATGTTAATGCACAGCATTTGAATTACAAAAGTCTAGACTTTTTTGTTTTTTCATGATTAATGGTGTGTTGTATTTTATTTTTGAAAATTTTGTATCTCCATGCTATGTTCTGCAAAGTTTTGAAATAAATAGTTCTTGACTTCTTGTTGTTCATTCTTTGTGTATAAATAAAGTTTGTTGAGTATTGAGATTGCAGCGGATATACATTGTTGCGCGATCCGCGACACAACAAAGGGCTTGGGTTTACGGAAAATGAGAGAGATTCACATTACTTGCGAGGGCTTCTTCCTCCAGTTGTACTTGATCAGGAGACTCAAGAGAGGAAATTGATGCACAATCTCCGTCAGTACACAGTTCCTTTGCAGCGTTACATGGCCATGATGGATCTACAGGAGAGGAACGAAAGACTCTTTTATAAGCTTCTTATGGACAACGTCCAGGAGCTTCTTCCAGTCGTCTACACGCCTACAGTAGGCGAGGCTTGTCAAAAATACGGAAGCATTTACAGGCGCCCCCAAGGCCTTTACATTAGCTTGAAAGACAAGTAAGCAATATTTCGTTACTCATTATTGGCATCAAGTTTATTTTAATGACAATTGACAAGTATTGTGTTTATATTTCGTTGTGTGTTGTTGATTAGTTGAGTTGTTGCCTTGCCTAGGGGGATCATTCTTGAAATACTTAAAAACTGGCCCGTGAGAGGTATTCAAGTCATTGTTGTCACAGATGGTGAACGTATTCTGGGCCTCGGAGATCTTGGCTGTTACGTAATATACTAACTTTCTAATCTCGGTTCGATTATCTCGACAAATACCTTTTTATTGGAATTTGTTTGTTTCAGGGGATGGGGATACCAGTTGGCAAACTATCTCTTTATACAGCTTTGGGAGGCATTCGTCCTTCTGCCGTAAGCATTTCTACATATTAAATATACAACTTTAGCTGCAACCTATTTAGTTTAACATTTCATAAGAATAAGATCTCCTTCTACTTATTCAAATTCAATTGTACTCAAATTTCTTTTATATGCTCAATATCAATGGAACCATCTTATCTTGAAAAACTTACAAATAGTTTGTATGACAACCGTTAGTTATAGTAAATAGTATCCTTTAAGTTATTGGTTTAATTTTCTGTGTGGCGTTCACCTAAAATTAAGGGTGCCATCTTTTTATTTGCAGTGCCTGCCGATAACAATTGATGTTGGAACAAACAACCAAAAGTTGTTGGAGGACGAGTTTTACATTGGCCTTAAACAAAAGAGGGCAACTGGACAGGTTCAATGATTCTTCCGCTTAATTTAGTACACTTTCGTAATTCCAACGGAAATTGATGAGTTACTTGTCTAAATGGTTTAGGAATACGCTGAGCTACTGCATGAGTTTATGTGTGCAGTTAAGCAGAATTATGGGGAGAAAATCTTAGTGCAGGTCAGTGACCGACAAAAGTTACATTTAGGTTTTAGACTCCTACCTGTTTTAGACTCCTACCTTGTCTTCTAAACATGGATCTCTCCTTTTTATAGTTCGAGGATTTTGCCAACCACAACGCCTTTGACCTTCTGGAAAAGTACCGCAGGACTCATCTTGTATTCAACGATGACATTCAGGTAACAAGTTGTCGAAAAGTGATGATTATAGTATGGTCAAGAATTTCTCAAACGAATTTATTGTAAAAGTAAATTGAAGAGAATAGTTTCTTTAAATCTTCTTTCAGATGGTGAAGTTGTGAATTTGGTTACAGGGTACGGCATCTGTAGTGTTAGCTGGACTTATTTCGTTTGAGAAGTTACTTGGTAAAAACTTGGCAGAGCACACTTTCTTGTTCTTAGGGGCTGGAGAGGTGAGACCCAAAAATTTAATATCTTGAGTACATTATATCGAGTATATATATACATAGGTAATTGGTTCAAAGTGTATTTTGGTCATTGAAGGCTGGAACTGGTATTGCGGAACTTATAGCCCTTCAGATATCAATGAAGGTATTTTTTCTTATCTAAAATTTCCGGTTGCCTTGTGATACAAGTTTTGCAATTAATTGCTTTAATATTTTCAGACAAGTATTCCGGTTGAAGAGGCTCGAAAGAATATTTGGCTGGTGGACTCAAAGGGACTCATTGTTAGTTCACGTATAGATTCGCTTCAACAATTCAAGAAACCGTGGGCACATGAACATGAAGCCGTCAGGGAACTCATAGACGCTGTCCAGGTATTATGAGTTGATTGGTACCAAACCTATATAAGCCAATTGCTAGCTTGAAATTGACAGCAGATAACGACCTCTAAGTTATGCAATGAAAAGGACTTAAAATGTCTTTCCACCGCGGTCGACTTACATATTTTTTAAATTATCCCAATCAGGCAATCAAACCAACGGTATTGATTGGAACATCTGGTGTCGGGAAAACATTCACTAAGGAAGTGGTTGAGGCCATGGCATCCTTGAATGAGGTATTAGAGTGTCCTAACTTGGCCCTAATTTTAAATACATTATACAATCTTAAGAGTTTGACGTCGATCTTTCACAATTTTGCTTCCAGACACCTTTAATTCTTGCACTATCAAACCCTACCTCCCAAGCTGAGTGTACAGCAGAAGAAGCTTATACATGGAGTGAGGTAATATTATATACTATCGCCTATGTATGTTAAATATATCCTACATCGCCTATGGTAAACATTATTTGTCTTGAGATGTTTTTGTAGTGAGTAAAGGCCCTATATATGCTGTTTGATGCACAAACTTGGTTTGAATTTTGTAGGGTCGTGCGGTCTTTGCTAGTGGAAGCCCCTTCGACTCTGTTGAATACAACGACAAAACTTTCGTACCGGGCCAGGTAACTTTTTTACCAAACAGATTCATTCGCTCTTTTATTTATATATTTATTTATTTCCATACTTCACGCTTCATTGACTTTTGTATATTTACTCAGGCTAACAATTGCTACATATTCCCTGGACTTGGTTTGGGTTTGATTATGTCTGGTGCTATTCGGGTGCACGATGACATGCTCTTGGCAGCCTGTAAGTAGACTTGAAGAATTTTATTGTTGTTATTAGACTTATGTTTCGAAGTTAACTGATTTTATTTTATGTTAATAGCCGAAGCTTTGGCTGCACAAGTTACGCAAGAGAACTACGAGAACGGATTGATTTATCCGCCATTCTCTAATATCCGAAACATATCAGCTCATATAGCTGCTAGTGTTGCTGCTAAGGCATATGAACTTGGTTAGCTTTCTTCTTCTTATATACATATAACTACCCTTAAGTTTTTGTTTCTATATGGATTCCGCAATCATTTTGTTTCTGGCTCTACAGGAGTTGCTTCTCATCTTCCTCGACCGACCGATCTTGTTAAATATGCCGAGAGCTGTATGTACAGCCCATCCTACAGGAGCTACCGTTAAGAACTCGCATTAAGGACTCATTCATTTTCTTCACCGTATTTGATGCAAACTTTTTAGTATTTAGACTATTTAGATGCCCTGCTTTTTATACATGATTCGTCAATTTTGGTGTTTGTTTTATTTTTCCGTTTCTTTTTTTTTTCTCTTGGATTGTAGCATACCTATCAATACATTAATTTGGGTTCTTTCTTTAAATTTAGAAAATGCATAAAAAAGGTCCATAATTATCCAAAAGCAAACATATTTTTAAAATATTATTCCAATTATTATTTTATTATTATCTATAATCGAAATAGTAAGCCTAAATTTCTTTTAGGAAATGCAAAGTTGTTGCTTTTTTGTTTTTGTTTCTTTTTTCAGACTACAAGCGCGACATCTTTTTGTAAACTTTTTTTTTTTTTTACTAATGATTGTTTTTTATGTAAATTGATTTTTTAATTGAAAACAGTTTGAAACTAGTGTTGAAAATTTTAGTTATTTCGTTTTCCAAGTAGATAAAAATTGAGATTTAAAATGGTTTTGCAGTGGTTTATAGAGTTCTATAAAATTAAATTAGTTAAAATAGAAAAACACAATATTCGGATATAACAAAATTGAAATGTAAAATTTTAATTATTTTAAATTTAAATATTTAATTATTTAAAATGTGAAAAAGATATAACAAAATTGAAATGTAAAATTTTAATTATTTAAAATGTGAAAAAGACGACGGATAAATTGCGAAATGTGAAAATAGGAGTAGATTTTTTTGTTCTTTTGTTGTATAAGTGGAAACACACACGAGGGTTAAACAAAAATGTGAAATATGAAATAAGGGTTTGATTAACTTTTTCATTGGTATGAAATATGAAATTAGAAGCGAAAATGCAAAATGCGAAACCGTGGTTGAATTTGATTTTCTGTCTAAGTGCAAAATGCGAAACGAGAAACGAAAATGCGAAATCAGTGTTAAATCCGATATTTTTTTTGTTTAAATACGAAATGCGAAACCAAGTTCAACTCAAATCCGAAAAAAAAAATCAACAATGTTTCTGGTTTTGTTCTAAAACAAAACCAATAATACTTTTAGATTTTTGTCAAAGTACGATTTGAAATATATATATAAAATTAAAAAAATTAAATCATATGTATAAAAAGAATGAGAGAATGTACTGTGTGAAAGTGTTTTTGATGAAAAAATATGGCTCACATATTTATTGATGACTCGAACTTTGTGGATAGTAATCGACAATTGAAGATTGGGTTTTAGATTGTAATTAGCCATATTTTTAATTCTTACAATAGTGGTTTCTTACCGGGCTTAAAAAGGGAACATAATTAAGTAAAATTGTGTGAGATACATAGATTACAAGGAAGATTTCTCTACCCTTTTGGTTACCTTTTGATGTTGGAATTTCTCCATTAAGTTGGATCGTCACATGTTTTATTAATGTATCGAACTATCGTTAATATTAGTCCAATAAAAGTAATCATAAAGAAAAGAACGGACTAGTAGATAAAATATGTATAATGGAGGCAATTGTATAGATACCAAGTTTAATTCCAAATACTGTGAAGGATTGGATTCAGAAATAAACAACTAAAGCAAAACGTAAAGTTTTAGGATTATTTTGTAAAACAAAATAATACCGGGTTTTAATCCCTAAGGGTGGCAATTTAATAAGAACTGGTCTTCATTAAGTAACTGTCTGGAAGTTACAGACAGTTAAAAGAGAAGAACCGTTTTCTCACTTTAGTTCTATATAAGAATGAGAAACTCATTCTTAAAAGACACAACATTAGATACAGAGAGAAAAAAAAAGATTGTTTTTCCTTCATAATCAATCATTGGGTTTTGGTTGCCATCTCTTAGAAGATCATAATCTAGCAAAGGATTCAAAGATCATCTGCTCCAAGTTCGGAATCTGAAGATCAAAGAATGTCTACATCCTGTAAGTATTTCTTCCGCATTATTAAAGGATGATTTAACTTCATGGTTCAATAAGTATATTAGAAATCCAAAATCTGAATTTCTAACAAGTAGTATCAGAGCCACCATGAAGTTAAATTCTTAAATTTTCAGATTTTGAATTTATGATCTGAATTGTTTTGGTTTAAAATAAATACGGATGGAAATTTAAACATGGTACGCATATTCCAAATTGTTGAATATAGTAGGCCTGCAAATCGCAATAAAAATATTGTAGTGTTTATGTGTTTACGTTTCTGAATTAATATTAAGAAAATTTTGTTAAACAATTAATTACAGTTCATTTGTATCTTATTTATTACTTGAATTTGTAAAATAAGAATTATGTAAAGACATGTGTGTAACTAAAAGTATGTTTAAGATAACTAAACATACATTTAATTAGTGGTGGTTGAATAAATACGTGATAAAGATCTTCACGTAATTGGTAGAGGAATTATAATGATGGTTAATTTTGTTTATATATTTATCGAAGGAGGTTGACTTTGTTTATAACTACTTACTACTCCATAATTGTTGATAGTTTATGGTTTTATATTTATATAAAAATAATCGTGGGAAGCTTGCTTTTAAGTGGAAAAGTGACGGATTATATTTATATAAGATAATCGTGGGAAACTTGCTTTTTAGTGGAAAAGTGATTGATTAGTGCTCATAAAGTTTAGAGATAATATTAATATTATTATAAAATTATATTACGTGTAACCCTATTAAGTTTAATATAATTATAAAATATAGAAAAAACAAACTAAAAAGTATTTATGCTGTACATGTGAGACGTGACTTATTAAGTTTAATATAATTATAAAATTTAAAAAGCTAAAAAGTACGTGTGAGACGTGACTTATTAAGTTTAATGTAATTATAAAATTAAAAATAAATAATTGTTAGCCTAAAAAGTAGGTGTGATGTACGTGCATTAGTCGTGCGTTAAGGACGCACAGAGAGTTATGAGGTAAAATTAATAATGCGGAAGTTACGGCACACATTTTTTGTATTAAGGTACACAACTACATGACGTTTAAATTGGACATGTATAAATAAGAATTATATTATAATATATATATATATATATATAAAGAATTATATTATCGTATATAGTTACAAATATATATTATAATATAATAAGTTTAAGGTCTAATTTAAATTTTATTAAATTTAGATATATACTACGAAATAGTTTGGACATTAAGTGAATAGGTAGTCGTATAGTATTTTTCGAAATAATTAGCACGTCTTAAGTTGTTCGAACTTGGATAAATAATTAAGGATCCAATAAATCACCAAAGTGATCCTTATTGGTGAATTAATTGTTTTAGAGTTTTGACAAGTCTATGATTGACAAGTATGTAAATTTTAATCGGCCCAAATGAAGTTTAAGGTTTGACATAGTTAATTTTAGACACGAGATAGTTATTTGTGAATTGGTCATTAAGAAAATTGAACTAGGAAAATCGGCTCAAATGAAGATTTTCTTACTTAAGTCAATTAGTAGGATCAACATTAATTATGCTCAAACTCATACATATACAAATTAATATGCTTGCCCAAAGGTATCTTATTGATGTTGTAAGAGTATGTTTTATTATGCTATGTTTATTTGTTAAATACTATGGAGATTATATGTTAAGTGATGTTTTTGGCTATTTATTGTTTGTTGTTTGTTATGTTAGCAAATTCGTATCTCTATAACCTGGAAGGCAAAAAGACACCCATACTTAATAGGAGCAACTTTGAGCTATGGAAAGAAGATATGTTGTTTCACTTGATGTGCCATAATTACGACTTAGCATTAAGGATCGATGAACCTAAACCTCTGACTGATGACAGTTCTCCTACGGAGGAGAAAGAGTCATAGGCGTGGGAAAAGTCGAACAGGATAAGTCTAGGGATCATGAAACAAGCAATTCTATTAGCATATGGAAGTGCAGTTCCACCTGAGATCACCAATGCGAAAATGTTTCTCGAAGAGGTAGAGAAATGTTTTGCCAAGAATTATAAAGTAGAGATTAAATATCGTGGCAAAGGGACTGTTCGTGAGCACATCCTGGAAATTTCAAACATCGCTTCCAAATTGAAAGCACTTAAGATTGACCTTCCGGAAGATGTTGTGGTAAGATTTGCTTTTCATTCTTTCCCTCCTCAGTATAAGAACTTCGAAACTTCTTATAACTGTCAGCGCAAGAAATGGACTCTCAACGAGCTCATCTCTCAAGCAGCGCAAAAGGAGGAAAAGATGAAGCAAGAACATCCAGAAGTTCAAATGGTGAAAGATCGGATGGATAAGGGAATTAAGAGAAAGTATGAAGGTTCAGATGCACATGCATCCGATTCGGGACAAAAGAAGCATAAGGGTACATCTGGTAAAGGGCGTTGCTTCCATTGTAAGAAACCGAGACACTTTAAGAAAGAATGTGAAAAATAGAGGGTTATGATGAAAGCCAAGGGTATTTTCACTTCTATGGTCTGTTCTCAGATCAATTTAGTTTCAGTGCCGAGAAATACTTGGTGGGTTGATACAGCAGCAACAAATCATGTTTGTATTTCTTTGCAGGGTATGATAAGAAACCGAAGCCTGAGTGATGGTGAAACATCCATCTATACAGCTGATGGCAGTTTGTGTTTAGTTCATTCTATTTGTGATTTTCCTTTGTTGATTACCAGTGGACATTTTGTGTATTTAAAAAACGTATTGTATGTACCTTCTTTTCGAATGAACCTAATTTCTTTTCCGTTGTTGGACAAATTAAGTTATTCTCGTCTATTTTGAAATGAAAGTTTATGTCTTTATTTACATGGTAATGTTGTTGGTTCTGAAAAGTTAATAACAAATGATAACTTGTATTTATTGGATACTATAAAGGATCACAAATAGATAATGAATGTAGATTTACCTGGAAAACTAAATTGTAAACTGAAAAAATCAGCAAAACTTTGGCACAAGCGATTAGGTCACATTTCTAGAAATAGAATTGAAAAGCTTGTTTCAGAAGGTTTATTAAGTGAACTGGATTTTTTGAACTTCAACGTTTGCGTTGAATGTATAAAAGGAAAACAGACCAAAGTGAAACGATTAGATGCATACAGAGCGAAAGGGGTCTTGGATTTGATACATACAGACATCTGCGGTCCGTTCCCTACAGCCTCATGGAACGACCAACGATATTTTGTATCTTTCATTGACGACTTTTCACGATATGGGTATCTATATCTTATTCACGAAAAATCAGAGGCCATTAACAAGTTCAAAGTTTTTAAGACCGAAGTTGAAAAACAACTTGGTAAAGACATTAAGTGCGTCAGATCGGACCGTGATGGTGAATACTACGGGAGATATGATGGTTTACGTGAACAACATCATGGACCGTTTGCAAAGTTCCTAGAGGAGTGTGGGATAGTCCCTCAGTATACAATGCCGAGTTCGCCTAACATGAATGGAGTATCTGAGAGACGAAACCGTACATTGAAGGATATGGTAAGAAGTATGATTAATCATTCAACATTACCTATATCACTCTGGGGAGAAGCAATAAAATGTGCGACCTACCTACTTAATAGAGTTCCGACGAAAGCAACTACTAAGACACCGTATGAACTTTGGACTGGGTGTAAACCTAGTTTAAAACATTTACATGTTTGGGGATGTCCAGCTGAAGCGAAGCCTTATAGGCCGAATGAAAAGAAATTGGACTCCAAAACGGTTAGTAGTTATTTTATCGGATATCCCGAGAACAGTAGGGGTTTTAAGTTTCATGTTCCTTCCACAAAGAATATATTTGAGACGGGCACAACGAAATTCTTTGAGGATATAGAGTTTGAGGGGAAGAATTGAGTAACAAACATTCATTTTGAGGAAGAATCAGTAGAGATTCATGAAGGTTCTAACAATAATACTATAGTGTCAGATGATGATATGGTAATTAGAAGGTCAATCATCACTTCAGATTTGTTAGAACATATAGAAACTCAAGATAATATTAATCTTCCTCCTATGGATGTTGTTCCAATGGAGAAAAATGAGGTTGTTCAAGAATAAAAAACTCTAGCTCCTCAAGAAGTTCAAGTGCAAAATGAAGAAATTATGCCTTTGCGTAGATCTACTAGAGAAAGAAAGAGCGCTATATCTTCAGACTATATAGTGTATCTTCAAGAACATGAAGAATTTTATGGTTCAACAGAAAACGATCCTTTAAGTGTTCGTGATGCCATGAAAAGTTCTGATTCTCACTTATGGATTAAAGCAATGAACGAAGAGTTTAAATCAATGCAAGATAACGCGGTATGGGAGCTTATTCCATTACCTGAAGGAAAGAAGCCGATTGGTTGTAAATGTATTTTTAAAACCAAATGGGATTCTAAGGGTAATGTGGAGAGGCATAAAGCGTGACTTGTAGCTAAGGGTTTTACTCAACGTGAAGGGATTGACTTTAAAGAAACCTTCTCTCCAGTTTCGAAGGATTCTTTTTGGACAATCGTGGCATTAGTTGCACACCTCGACCTTGAGCTCCATCAAATGGATGTAAAGACCGCTTTTCTTAATTAAGACATTGAGGAAACGATCTATATGTTACAACCTGAAAACTTTGTCTCCGGTGATCTAAAGTCGACGGTATGCAAACTAAAGAAATCTATTTATGGTCTCAAGCAAGTGTCTCGACAGTGGTATCACAAATTCCTTGAATTTATTGTCTCATTTGGTTTCGAGATAAATTCAGTGGAGGATTGTGTATCAAAAGTTCAGTGGGAGTAAATTCATATTTCTAGTGTTGTATGTTAATGACATATTATTGGCCACGAACGATAAGGAATTGTTACATACGACCAAATAATTTCTTTCGGACAAATTTTATATGAAAGATCTTGGTGACGCATCATTTGTGTTAGGAATTCAAATTCATAGGAATCGATCCCATGGAATTTTGAGTTTATCACAAAAGGCGTATATTGAGAGTATGTTACAACGTGACGGGATGGCTAATAGCAAAGGAAAGGAAAACCCTATATCAAAAGGTGAAAAGTTTAGCCTTAAGCAATGCCCAAAGACAAAACTTGAGATTGAGGAAATACAAAAGGTTCTATATGCTTCGGCTGTTGGAAGTATGATGTATGCTCAAGTTTGTACACGATCAGATATTGCTTTTGTGGTGGGTGTGTTAGGGAGATACGTAAGTAATCCGAGGATGGAACACTGGAAAGCAATCAAAAGAG
The DNA here is from genome assembly GCA_036936605.1 of Limnanthes douglasii subsp. nivea. Taxonomy (NCBI): domain Eukaryota; kingdom Viridiplantae; phylum Streptophyta; class Magnoliopsida; order Brassicales; family Limnanthaceae; genus Limnanthes; species Limnanthes douglasii. The sequence goes on from JAUPFV010000004.1 coordinate 102,342,710, forward strand.
TTCTCCGGTATTTACAACAAACAAAACATCATAGGTTAACATATAAGAAGTCGGATAAACTGGAGGTCATATGGTATTCCGACTCGGATTTCGCTGGATGTGAAGATTCTCGTCGTTCAACCTCGGGAATTATATTCCTTTTAACGGGAGGTGCAATATCATGGAAAAATGTTAAACAAACACTCATTGCATCTTCCACTATGGCTGCGGAATTTGTTGCTTGTTTCGAGACTTCCAATCAGGCGCTTTGGCTGCAAAATTTTGTCACAATAGTGCAAATTGTAGAGGGGATAGAAAAACCTCTTAAATTATATTGTGACAATAACTCGGCAGTTCAGTATTAAAACAGTAACAGGAGCTCGGTTAAGTCCAAACATGTAGATATCAAGTTCATGTCTGTTAAAGAGAGAGTACAAAGTGGTCAAATCAGTGTGGAACACATAGGGACAAACTCGATGTTAGCAGATCCTCTTGCGAAGGCATTAATACATAAAGTTTTTATTGAACACACCATTAACATGGGTGTTGTGTACTTAGAGGATTGTTAGTTTCAGTGAGAGTTTGTATTAAACTATTAAATTTGTTTGTATTATGATATTCGCGAACTTAAGGTCATTAATGCAAACATATTTATATATAAGTTTTCAGTGTGCTCTTATCTTTGATTATTCGTACTCTGCTGTAAGTAGACCTCCAATTAAGTGGGACTAGTTAAGAATAGATTTGTAAGATTACATTTCATATTATTCTTATGCTATGCACCATGATAGATCCATGTAGTTGATTGTTGCGATATCGTGATTACTGATACATCTATTTGCGGCTTGAAATGCATTGATGATGACTTTAGTCCTATGTCGTTAATGGTCATTTACGGGATTGTTAAGGTTATCTATGTGACGATAGAAATTAAGAACGTTCATTAAATAGATGCATCCTATAGTAGCATATGATGATCCAAGTGGGAGATTGTTGGAATTTCTCCATTAAGTTGGACTGTCACATGTTTTATCGATGTATCGAACTATCGTTAATATTAGTCCAATAAAAGTAATCATAAAGAAAAGAACGGACTAGTAGATAAAATATGTATCATGGAGGTAATTGTATAGATACCAGGTTTAATTCCAAATACTATGAAGGATTGGATTCGGAAATAAATAGTTAAAAGAGAAGAACCGTTTTCTCACTTTAGTTCTATATAAGAATGAGTTTCTCATTCTTAAAAGACACAACATTAAATACAAAGAGAAAAAAGGGTCTTTAAGAAAAACATATTGGTTTTTCCTTCAGAATCAATCATTGGGTTTTGGTTGCCATCTCTTAGAAGATCATAATCTAGCAAAGGATTCAAAGATCATCTGCTGCAAGTTCGGATTCTGAAGATCAAAGAATGTCTACATCCTGTAAGTATTTCTTCTGCATTATTACATGATGATTTAACTTTATGGTTCAATAAGTATACTAGAAATCCAAAATCTGAATTTCTAACATTTGAGTCCTGATAAAGAGTGTGCCTATACTGCATGAGTTTCGATCAAATATATTTTGGAGTGAACATATCATTTTTTTACTAGGGGTGCAATTTTGATCGTATTAATATTTGATCTAAATTATTTTAATCGATATAATTGTTATTTATATTAATCTGTTTGTTCAGTTATTTGGCTTTTTTTTAATTTATCAAAAAATATATAAAAGAGAACTTTCAAAACTAAAAGCTTTACTTTTCAAAATGAGATATTCAATAAAAATTAATAATCGAATTTGGTTAGTAAAATCATATTCCAAACGAGTTAGTAAAAATAAAATAAACATATATATATTAAAACTAAGTTGTTTAGTTGAGAGATTTGTCTATGATTTAACCCCTCTACACTAGTTTAGTAATATGATAAGGTCACGTTATATAAAGAAGACGATTAAATTCAGAATCAGCAACGTATAGAGAATTATTAAAAATAAAAAATTTGGATCGATCTTAAAATATTTTGGATGTGGACATATTATGTGACATCACGATGATAAAATAGTTGGATAGTGATAAAAAGCTAAAAGCAATTATATAATGAATCATACAAAGACATTTACGTATTATTATGAATTAATATACATACAAATAAAGATATATCAGTCATTTACATTTGCAACCTCTTAATTAATTAATTATATATATGGAGGTGTATAAAAAAAGATCTATCTCATTTTTTATAAATTCATTTATATATCTAACTCCGTCTTTCTAAAGACCTCTACTATCTATCGTAAAACATCTTAAATAATTTTGGCATATTTTGATAAAAAATTTACTTCATCGATGGCGTCATCTGTTGGAACTATTTTTGTTTTTCACTTTACAAAACCAAAAATGTTTCATTTTTAGGAGAAAGCGATTGTCAAATATTTTTTAGTATTTTTTTATCGATACAATTTGATTTGTTTAAATTGTTTTTGTTCATTCGTCAGTTCTTTTAAGTATCAAAATCAAGTTGATTCGATGATTTCATACGAGAGAAACCATGGAAGACAAGACGAGCCAAGACTCATCGATTATGAAAAAATGGACATGTTAGTCTTTACCAATGGCTTCCTTCAATGATTAAAACTTTATTCTCCGATCTTCTCATAAATATTTTTTATATTCTTTTTGGATTTCTACATGAAACCCATTTAGATTGATAAATTAATCTTGTTCTTGCTCTAATTTGTTTTTATGGGAAATGTAACAAATGAAATACCAAGTAGAAATATTATTGATCAAGGAAGAAAAGATGGATATTTTACATATTGTCTACTTATTTATACTATTATAGGGGTTTCTTATTGCCACTTATTACATATATCCACTAATTCTGCACGTAGACCCATATTAATGATAATTGCTCTAAAATTATTGTCATTACTCTAGTCTTCACGAGTTACACGGGTTGACAAGTCAACCAACATTAACTTAATTGTAACTGTCTCATTGGTCACTTATCTCGATATCTGACCTCGCCGGTCTTGTCGCTTCGTGTCTGCTTGATGATTACCTTTACTTTAATCATGACTTCTGTTCGGATTTATCTTTCTACTCGGTTAAAGACTTAATTGTATTTATCTTTGATGATGGCTCTGGTTTGATTTCCATTTCCGTATTGCTCGGTAACCTGTTCAGTTCGTTATATCCTTAGGCTCATCCTTTGTTCGGTAAAGCATTTGCTCTATTATTTTATATAAGATGGCTCCAATGTCCTTTATCTTGTTCCTTATTATCGCTCCTTGCGCTATCCTTTCCCGATGGGCCATCGGTTATCTTGCTAGTACACCAATACCCCTCGGTTTGGCTTCGGTCGTTCAATACTAGTTGTCATATTGGTGCATAGCTTTGATCATTCTCGTGTTTATACATCAACTACTTCAGTTTGATATTATTTGTATATCTTTGTCGATTGCACCTGCTTGGATATTGTTTGCTCTATTAGTAAATGGAGGCTTCGTCATCAGGGCTTCCCTAGTCCGTGCATTATATGTTAAAAACATAAAATCAACGGAGTAAAAATTTATGCAAAGCATAATAGATGGTAAAATGATCGAACTATTCATATTGAACTATATATGTATGGCATATATTGTGACATAACTTGTGCGATAATGGTTTAGTTTAACTTTCAATTAGTGCGACACGTGGCAGTTTCCAGTCGGCGTGCTTGAAACTGCGATTCTGACACCAAATCCGTTATGATGGAAAATTGCGCTTGGATTCCAATGAGGCATATGAGTAATTTATTATGATTGACAATTGCTATTATATCACACATGTAATATAGAGACGTTTGGAATTCAAATAACATACTAAAGTTGTGAATTCTTTTATTGTTTGTGAAAATCACTTTACCTTTATAGAAGAAAACAACTATTCCTTGAAGCAACACCCGTCACCCTTTTCATCGTTCTTTAAGTTGTCAATAAAAAAGGTACGTTGATACTTATAATACTTCATGGCCCCAATTTAAAGTTGTAAGAAGTAGATTAGTATTAGAACCCTCTTATCCTGGTGTAAGCTTGCGATCCCTAATTCTTGTACATAATGGAAAAAATCCTTTCTCTCATTATGTTGCTTGTTGGTAGTTATCCCAGCGATTTTATTGCTATCATTGTAGTCGTTCTAGTGATCGTGATGGAAACAAAAAAAAGTAAGAAAAAGAAGGAGAAATCGGTTACTAGTAAAGGAATAGGATCAGAATATGAAGACCCTTCATTCTTAGAGAGTTATTTTTCCCGATTGACTTTGAAATATGGGTACCTAACTGAGGATAGCCTTCTGGAGTTTAGGGCTATATACGGAATACCCAGTGATGTTATAGTGAGGGGACCGGCACCTGGTGAGCAACCCTATCAAGCAAGAGAAAATAAGACCTGCATATACATTACCGTGTTTGATTGGGGCTTACATCTGTCGTGACCCTCTCTGATTATAGACTTTTTTAGCTTCATAGGCATATTTCTGACACAATTAACTGCTAACGAATGAAGATTCATGCTTAGTATTATATTGGGCTCTCGTTTATTAGGCATTTCAGTATGTCTGGCGGATTTACTCGTCGTGGTAGATGTAGCCAAATTGGTTAAATCCCCACTCTTTTATACCTAACTGACTGGGATGAGGAAGATAATTGAGCTTCCAACCTCAGATAAGAACTGGAAGAATACATTTATGTTCGTCTGGGGGAGTTGGGAGCATGAAAGTGTTGTCATGAATCTTCAACTAGAAAGACGGTGGAAGGATAAATGTAAGGATAAAAGATTTTATATTTATTAAGATGAATAAATTAGTATCGGTGTTAAATGCAACGTTCTTAACTTTACAGGTGACAGGAAGCATCAGGAGTGGTGCAAGGAGGGAACATCAGAAGAGGCTGTAAATCCCTTGATCAAGTTATATGGTTTAGCCAGTTTAACGTGGTTCCAAGAACCATGGTGGTCATTTACACAAATAAATTTCTTAAAAGCTGGGCTGTGGCCAATTCTTGAATTGGATATCGCGAAAGACGAAAAAGTGACGATGGCTGGTAGTGGAGAAATGGAGATGATAGAGCGTATAAGGGCATTGATGGAGCAGAGGTATCTTAATTGTAATAGTGATGAGGTATGGTTGGCAGTGCCACAAATTAAAAAAGCAAGAAAAGTAGAAGATGCATCGCCCCTACGGTGGCAGAATGACAAGGAGGGGGAGCTACTAACTATACATGATGCTGAAGATGGTAGTCGGCAGGAAGATAGTATGACCCACTCTTGAGATGAAGTGGTTAAGGAGCATGCTCGACGCTCTCGGAATGTGGATGAAGAGATAGATGATGAATATTTACCTCCTCTGAAAAGAATTCATGTGATTGTGGGTGCAATTCCTCTAGCACAAAGGAAACTTCAATTGCTAGATTAGGCGGAAGATAATGAAGGGTAGGATCCAGAGAATAAGGGTACATAGGTATTGGTTTCCGTTGTTGAGCATAGAACAGTGAAGGCCCATGAGGTGATAGTGTTGGATGATACCCGAGTGGAGGGTCAGTCAAACCATATAGGTGAAAGTAGTGAGGTAGAAGAGCAGAAAAAATAAATTCATGAGGAGATAGCTCGAAGGATAGAGCATTTTATTAAGAATTCAGGTCTGCGGCCAACTTATAATTTTATGCAGGGTGGGCATGGGATCCTCATTTGTAAACATTGTGAGGTCGGGGCTCGTGCATAAAAAAGAAAAAGGAACCAATGCGAGCAAATGTAATAAAATAACCAAGAAATTACCTCCTCCCAACATTGTGATGTTGCGCCCTTCAATGTTAATATTCGAGCAGCTCAAACAGTGTCCAGAGTTGTCATTCTAGGACAGTATGCCAATGAGCGAGATATTACAAAGGTAATCGTAGCTCTACGTCTAGGTATTTTATGCTAAAGTGTCACATCACTTAAAAAATAAGAAACGGATAGGCTACTAACCTTATTGTGAATGCAGATGCACCATAATTCTGTTGTATTGTCCTATCGGCGCATGTCGAATACTGACTACCAAGTTATGGAGAAGTAGACGCCTTTCAGGATGTTTTTGGGTCTATAAAGGCTAAACTACCGAGCTTGGTCGGTTCAAGAATGCATATGGGTCAGCTAAAGCACGAAACGATAAAGCGGCTTAGGAAAGCAAAAAATCTTCGTCATGAATTAACCTCCATCAAAGGTGTTTAGGATTCGTATGAGGAAAAATGTAAAGATCCAATCGTGGTACATGTCGCGTTAATAGCTCAGAATAACAGACTTATCAAAATGAATGATGACCTAATGTCCAAAAGTGCTGGTATACTTTCACATAATATGGCATAGGCTCAGAGGGTTGAAGAGCAAGCTGAACGTATTGCTGGGCTAATTATAGAAATGAGAAGTTAATGGCTACTGTTAATGACCTAAATATAAAATTTGAGCATCATCGCCATAAATGTTTGAAGAAGACAGAGGCTGATTTGGAAGAACGTGAGAGACACATAATGGAGGTTGTCATGGGAATGATGGCCAAAAATCAACATCTGAGCCTGAAGTTGGGATAGTTAGAAAAAATTATTACTGTTGAGAAACGAACATAAGTGGGAAGTACGTGTACTAATATGATAGTACCTCTACAAAAGAAGTTGGGTGAGGGGTCCACCCAGATAACTACAAAGGGTTTGGAGCAACAACTTGAGGCTAATCTGTTGGTTGATACTGTAACGGCAAGGGTAGATACCCTGCCTATAACACATGGTTCTTAAACTGCTTTATATGTTAAGGACTTAATCATTTTTTGTGTAGTAGTGGTCATAGCAAAATAATGTACGGTTTTTATTCTTTGTGGATGATGAAGTTGACTAATTTGTTGCTCGGTTTTGGTTATTTCTTTGTTTATTGGAAATCTGTTTTGATAATGAAAAACGTGTTTGTTAATTGTTTATCACTTTATAGGGTATCCTTAAAATCGAGCTTAGTATGGCTCATTGCGTAGCTTTGAATGAGACTTGCTTCTCAGCTTATTCGCGGCGCGACCGTTTCGACCAATTGCGTGGCCCAAAAAGGGTTTGATGCAAGATCAGTTCACTTATTATACCATGTAGAATGTATTAGGCTCAGTATGACCCTAACGTAGCCCGTAGGCTTGGCCAATTAGCCCGTTCATATTAATTGACTCAATGGCCTGGGCTCAGTATGGCCCCTTGTGTAGATCTTAGGCGTGGTCATTGACCCGTTCACAATTGTAAGGAGGGAGAAAGCTTAGAAAGAAAACACATGTATTGGCGAAAACAGTAAAATTTCATTGAAGTAAAGAGTTTGAAGTATGATGTCTCATTAAAAAATCCTCACGCGCCATCATGGGGGAGAAAGAGTGCATCTTATAATTTAATATGCATAGCAATACAACTTTAAGCGAGTGATATTCCAAGGGTATTTTAAGGCTTGTCCATCTGCATCGGTGAGGCGGTATGCTCCACTGTCCCTTGGAGATAATGGTGTACACCCCTCCCAATTTGGTCCTAACTTTGCAGTTGGTTTATCATCGGATCCTTGGAAAATCTTCTTCATCACCAGATCCCCTACTTGCAAATTGTGGGGCTTGAGCCAGGCATTAAAATGACCTCGCATTAGGCTCCAATAATTCTCTGCTCGTGCATGTTCTTGATCACGTTTCTCCTCAACAAGTTCCACACTAACTAATCAATCTGTAGTATTTCTCACATCATCATAACTTGCAATCCGGTGACTAGGGATGATAATTTCTGCTGGAACCACAGCTTCGATGCCATAAACGAGGGCATAAAGAGTTTCACTTGTCGTGGTTCGTGGGGTAGTTTGGTATGCCCATATGACCTTAGTTATTTTATTTGGTTATTTTCCCTTAGCTCCCTTAAGTTTCTTTTTAATTCCGTCCAAGATAGTTAGGTTGGTGACTTCCACTTGTCCGTTCGCCTGAGGGTAGTAGGGGGTTGAGAAGTGCTGACTAATTCCATAACGCTTGCAGAATATTGTGACCATAGTATTTTAGAACTGAGGGCCGTTGTTGGTTATCAAGATGCAGGTTATTCCATACTGAGCCAAAATTTGATGGTGATAAAAATCACAAATTTCCTAGGCTCGAGTGTGAGAGAGTTCTTTAGCTTCCACCCACTTGGTGAAGTAATCCACTACTACCACCAAAAAATGCAACTTTGGAGTTTCCATATGGAGTGGTCTTACCAGATCGATGTCCCATTTATCAAAAGGGAAAGGGACAACAACGATTTGCATCAGCTCACTTGGAATACGATTGGTTTTAGAGAATGACCGATATTGATGGCATTGTTGAACGATTTTCTCGACTTCATTGGCCAATTACGGTCAGTAGTATCCTACTAATAGAAAATGTCAAACCAAGCTGCAGTATCAATAATATGCCTTTGCTTCTCCAGCGTGTCAGGTCGTGCAGAACTGAGGTACCTTATATTTTATCAATGCAACAGAGTAGTGGTCATGTTGCACTTTTCATGTACAGGACTTCGTCTAACATAAAGTATTTCATTACTCGTTTCTAGAGTGCCCTAGCAACAACTTTATATATCGGCAAAGTGCCAGATTGAAGATATAACAAATAGCGTTGTCTCTAGTCACTAACGTTCTCAATTGTACATATGGTGTCGTTTTGATTAAAAATTTTGGAGGTCGAGAGTTGTTGCGTAAGGTCGAGTAAATGTTCTTCTAAGGTTGCGAGTTTTCCAGAACATCGGCTGCGGAGTTATCTAGGCATGGTACCTGGTCATATGTCACTGTAGTAAACTTTAACTCGTATTCCTTAAGTACCGTCAGATATCTATGAATCTCTTCCTTCCTAGCATCATAGGTACCGTTAGCCTGATTGAGGACCAACTACGGATCAGAACGGATGCGAAGAATTTGGGCCACGTATATTAACGCTAGATTCATACTATAAATTACTACCTCGTATTCCGCTGCATTATTGGTCACTGGGAAGTTGAAATGAATAGATTGGTGGACTTCCCCTCTTTTAGGTAGCTTAAGTATGACTCCAACACCTCTTCATGAGGTGCTCGAAGCCACATCAGTTTTGATTATCCACTCCTTTGCTCGGTCGTAGGTGTTAGTTTGACTTGACAAGGCGTCTCATAAGGTGATGAGAAATCTGTAAGGAAATTGGTGATAGTTTATCCCCTGATTGAAGTACGTGGTTCAAAATTGATATCATATTCTCCTAATTCAATACTCAATTTAGTCAATATGTCAGATGCATCGGGTTTTCGCAGTACAATTTTGAGGGGGGAATGACGTGGATACAATTATTATATGCCTTTGAAATTAGGGTCACATCTTCTGGGTATCTATTTTTAGACCCAATGTGAGCTTCTCCGGGTTTAAGTACCGGGTATTTACATCAACTAATGTTTTACTGGTGTAGTAGATGGGTCGATGGACCTCTGCTGGTTCTCTGAGTAACATTGCACCAACTGAAAAATAAAAAATAGATAAGTATATGAATAATGGATCATATGCAATCGATGCAGACATTATCTCTGGTGACGTGAGATAATTTTTCAAAGCTTCAAAGGCAATGTTTCATTCCTCGATCCATACAAATTTCTTATCACCTCTGTGCACTTCAAGGAAATGATGATTTTTATCTGAGGCCTTTGAGATAAAACGGGACAGTGCAGCCAGACGACCTGGTAGATATTTGATCTCCTTGATGTTCTTTAGTGGTGCCATATGGATGACTGCTTACAACTGTGTATGGTCGGCTTCGATTCCCTTCTTACTTACTATATACCTTAAAAACATATCGTTGTGCATGCTAAAATAACATTTACAGAATTGAGCTTCAAATTAAATTGACGTAACAAGTCGAATATGATTTGGAGCATATCAAGTTGCTTATCTGTTTTGTGTATTTTGACGATCATATCATCTATGTAAGCCTACATATGTTGCCCCAAATGATCTTTGAAGATATGATTCACCAAACACTGGTATGTAGAACCGACATTCTTTAAGCCGAATGACATCACGGTATATCAGTATAGACCACGCTCAGTCTGACACATTGTGTGCTCTTGGTCGGATGAATTGAGACGAATCTTATTGTAGCATGAGTACGCATCCATGAATGAAAAGAATTTACAGCCGGACGCAGAATCCACCAACTGGTCGATACGGGGCAGAGGGAAAGCATCTTTGGGGCAAGCCTGATTCAAATCAGTGAAATACACACACATGCACCATTGCCCCCCATTATTTTTCACTAACACTGGATTGGCGACCCAATCCGAGATAACTTGTCTACCTCAGCACGTATGGCCTCATGTTCCTCAATCGAAAAAGATCGTCGCTTCTGCCTTACCGGCTTGACGTATGAATCAATTTCTAATTCATGGAAAATTATAGACATCCACACCTGACACATCACTAGCGTTCGAAGAAAAAATATCCAAGTTCTTTTCTAATATTTCAAGTAGTAAATATTTAAATATGGGATTCAAGTTGTTACCTATTTGTAATATTTGGCCCTTGGCCACTGACTCCTCAATCGATTCTGTAAGGTCGGCTTCAGGTTGCTGAGTTTCTCTTGGGTCATCTACTGGATTGGGCGAATGTAGTGTTCTTTTCTCCTCCTCATGCACCCCTCACTAATTAATTGTTATCGAAGAGGCTTAGTTGATCAACTATGAACGCATAACATGTTCTAACAGTTTGCCGACTACCTCTGATGACTTCAACTGTGTTCCCCACTGGGTATTTAATACATTATCCGAAAGTAGATGGGATGGTTTCCATCCGATACAACAACGGTCCTTCAATGATTGCATGGTAGGAGTTAGGTGCATTGGAAATCATGAGCAATGTCTTAAGTTCTTTCTTAGTGACCTCATAACTGACTTTAACTATGAGTTCGACCTCCCGCACACACTAAGATGCCTTGCCTTTATATCCTACTAGGATTAATTAGGTGGGTTTGTATGGAGGAACTTCTTGCATACGATCACAACTGGCCTTGAAGATGATATTGGTTGAACTGCCCCCATCGACCAAGACCCGAGTAACCATTACTCCTCCAATGTCCAAGTTCACCATTAATGCATCCTCGTGTGGTGTAGTGATCCCTCTTAAATAATCATCATTAAATGTATGGTCAGCAAGAGGGTCTCGATAACTGTGGTAGGATGGAGCTTCGACCGCTTGTACTTCGTGCTTACCTTTTGCTCTTTTGTTAGATTTTGAGTTGCTTGCTACCTCAGAATGTCCTTCAGCAATGGTGAATAGCCACTGTTGTTTTCTAGTATCTATCCGATTATCTTCATAATAGACCTCTTCATTAACTAGTCAGGTTTCCTCCTTTTGCTCGGACTGGCAATGACGATCTACCAATTGTTGGATTTCCTCTCTGAACTGCTAACACTCATCAGTTGGATGACCATAGTCATTGTGGTCGGAGCAGAAATGCATGATTGACCGTCTAAAAGCAGGTGCACTCATAACTTGAGCGGTTGGTATCTTGTTCTTCCCTTTGTTCGATCGTAAATAACTGAGATGGACTCGGTTAACGGGGTGAACTGTTTTGACGGATGCTCATAATGGGTTGGTTGACGGGTGTTCTCCCAATGAGGCCCATCATTAATCTGTTTCCTATCATACGATCATATTTTCGTGTTAGAAGTGTGCCTTTCTGGCGAAGCTCCTTCTCTAGCGTCGTCTATTCTGATAAATTGATCGGTTCGGGTCAGTAGATCTCTTATATTCTATACCTGTGAACTTTATCAGATCAGCGTAAAATTTCCATCGTCAATTGAGGCTTCTGTAAAGGAAGACGACATCCATATATTCTTCTAAATCTGGTAAAACATTCATAGTATGGATAAAACGCTTAACATAACTTCTAGGTGATCCACCTCGTCTTTGGTACAGATCCATAATTAAATCTCGTTTGCGTTGGAGTTCATTGTTGCGAACGAATCTTTGTCGGAAGGCTTTTCATAAACCTGCAAAATCGTAATTAGACCCATTGGACAGACTGTTGAACCAGTCCAACGCATTACCTTTAAGAGTCATGGACAAGGCACGACAGAGCATAGCAACATCCAGGTTAAACGTCATCATCAGGTTGCAAAAATTTTCCAGAGGCCTCTCTGAATCCCCTTTTTTATCATATGCTTCTATTTTGTATGGGTCAAAGTTTTTAGGCAGTTGGGCCTCGAGAATCTTCTTCAAAAAAGGAGACTCTTTTAGAATATAGATGGAAATTTTTGGTCGAACCTGGTCGTTTTGCATGTCATTTTCGTCCTGAGCCCTTTTTGGAGCATGAATTTGCCCATCTTGCTGCGGTTCCTGCCCCTTGGAATATCTTGTATATCCATTTACTCCTTATCATTCTCCTCTATCCTCGCGCTTAGATGAGCGATCCCATTTGCTTAACCTGGCTGACCTCGGGCCCTAATCGATGTCGCCCGCGGCTAGTTCCTCGCACTTTGGTTGTTGAGGCGTACTGTGCGTCGTTCAATCATGATATGGTAGCGTGTGTAGCCTGCTCCTTGGCGTCTCGCTCGCATGAAACCCTTTGTTGTTCCTATTTTAGGTGTTGAAGCTGCTACTCCAACTGCGGGACTGTTGGTGTGACTGCCTGGTTACCGTATGTTGCTTCCTGCAAAGCCGAACCCATTGTATTTTCTTGGGCGAGTGGTACAATATCTGGTCCGGTAATGTTTTCTAGTTGATTAACTTGAGGTTCGGCTTCAACGCGAGCCACTTCTATCAAACCTAGATTTGTGGCGGTGATTGGAGGCAATTGATCTATCCATACGCTTGATTTCGTCGGTGATCCGTTGCTTCACTCCGTTCTAGGGCTTCCCTTTCAATCTCTGATCTTGTTAGTACCATGGTTAGGAAATCTCTCTAATAATTATTTTTGTTAAAGTTCCTAAAGACGACGCCAAATATGTTATGAGAAAATATAACAAATGAAATACCAAGTAAAAATATTATTGATCAAGGAAGAAAATATGTATATTTACAGATTGTCTACTTATTTATAATATTTCATAGTGGTTTCTTATTGTCACTTATCACACATCTCCACTAATTATGCATGCAAACCCATATTAATGATAATTTCTCTATAATTACAGCCATTGCTATAGTCTTCACGAGTTATGCGGGTTGACAAGTCAACCAACATTAACTTGATTGTAATTGTCTCATTGGTCACTTATCTCGATATCTAACCTCGCCGGTCTTGCCGTTTCGTATCTGCTTGATGATTACCCTTTACTTTAATCATGACTTATGCTCGGCTTTATCCTTCTGCTCGGTTAAAAGACCTAATTGTATTTATTTTTTATGATGATTTTGGTTTGATTTCAATTTCTGTGTTGCTCGGTAACCTGTTCAGTTCGTCGTATTATTCAGGCTCATCCCCTTCTTGGTAAATCAGCTGTTTTGTTATTTTCTATAAGATGGCTCCAATATGCTTTGTCTTTTTCCCTAGTATCACTCCTTGCGCTACACTTTCCTGACATGCCATCAATTATCTTGCTAGGACATCAATACCCCTCGATTGGGCTTCACTCGTTTGGTACGATTTGTTATATTGGGCATAGATTTAATCCATCTCGTATTTATACAGCAACTACTTCAGTTTGATATTATTTGTCTATCTTTGTCGATTGCATCTCCTCAGATATTGTTTTCTTTATTTAGTAGATTGAGGCTTCCTCATCGATCTGACCAAAATTTGTAATAATTTTATTCTTTGTCTGTAACTTAAAAGAATTTGAGATTTGATTAAAGGTTGTGATCCAAATCAGAGCATAAATAATATGAAATTGGTTTAGATTCATTGAATTTTATCGTCTTCTTTGATTACTCTAAATTTAGCTAACAATCAGCGATATTCATTATTCGATGACAACAAACGAGTATTAGCGAAATCAAGAAAATATTAAGGTTTTTTACTATTTAATATCTCTATTGAAAGAATAATTAGAGTTAATTCAGTGCAATTGAAAATCAATTGAGGTAAAGTCAACTATAAATGTCCATATATGATAAATAACTTCATTTTAGAGAAACAAAGTCGTCAAAATTGGATTTGGTTAGGTTTTCGATTCAAGAATCAGATAGAATAATTAAGAGAAAATGGTATATACTTAACTATTTGAATTTATAAACTCGTGAAATCAATCATCATTATTTCGCTTCTGATTTCCATTATTGATTTTAAGAGTCACCGTCGATTTCGTTTTTTGTATCGATAATTTATTTTTGATTTATTTACTTTTTATTTTTAAAGTGTTTGTATATATATAGTATTGTTTTTAAGTGAAGTTAGTTATAAATTAGATAATATATCAAGTTTATGGCGATACAAGAAGAAATTAAGAATTGTTTATTCGACTATAGTATAATATCTTATTTATGTTAATTGATCAAAGACCGAAGAAATGGATGTGCTAAATTATACTTTTTGAAATTATTATTTTATTTAGTTGTTTGCGGTTTGGGATGACAACAAAAGCTATGCAATAACAATTCCAAGGTTGATGCAAGGTTGTTAATCACAATGGTTCATATATACATGATAAATGAGCAAAGATAAGAGATGAAAAACTGCATAAACATATTATTTATTAGTGTGTAGAGATTTCTGGTCATTTCTTATAAAATATAAAGATTGCATAAAATTAAGTGAGATAAAACTCATGGTTTCTAATATGGTAAAAAATCACGCATATGCATGTTAGTAGTAAAATATCAAATTCATGCGATATAATAGAGAAACGATTTGATTTATAAGAGAGATATAAAAATATATAATATTTGAATCTTTTAAATTGCAACAACAATTTGAGAATGATCACACGAGTAGTAAACGCGAGTTAGTCCTGCAATTATTTTATTATAGGGTGTTTATTTCCAACACCAGTTGTCTATAATATTTGTCTTATGGAAATACATAAATTTCATGATTGGAAGACTGGATTCGCAAGTTACCCCAAATTGATTGGTAGGCGTATTAAATTATGCAATAAGAGATTTATATGTAAAACTTGCATGGTTTAAATAAATAGAGTATTATTCTTGATATGGTATGTATTTACATGCTTGTCTAGCTATTGAATGATTAATATTGCAAAAAATTTAGTTATGAGATACGAATAACATTTGTGCCTTATATGTGGTCTAAAAATGAGAAGTGTAAAATTAGTGGAAATTCGTGACCATCGTCTAATAAAGATATTTTATGATCCACAAATCGACGAATTTTGTATTGATGGAGTTAACACTAAAATCATATTTGTAAACCATCACCTATATTGTTAGCAACAAAATAAAGGATAATATTACATATAAAAAGTTCTCGACAAGTTGGTTGGTGGACATAAACGTAGAATTACAGTTATAAAATCTCTTACTAATAAAATATATTACACGACGTTTTTAATAAAATGGTGGCAAATTCAGTATGTTCTCTTGATTTTCTTTACATAATGTATTTTTTATGTGATGTAAAATCTTTATTTGAATGGGTGTTTATTTTGTTATATGATGATTCTTATCCATTTTTAATTAGAGTAATATTTTGGTAAGAATAATGAAAACAAAATAAACATTTGATATCTTGGTAAAAATAAATTATGTAGACGGTGATAACACATTGAATATTTCAAAACAACATTTAGTAAGAATTATGAAAACAACGCTGAACTTTGATACACTGTGATAATAGGAAATTTGGTTAATTTATGGGCTGAATTATGAACCTGGGTAATTAGTATTTATTATGATAAGTAAAATGTCTCGAAATGGTTATTTATGTACATTGGACCAATAGAGCCACCAAATCCCCAAGGGGTCACTATAATAGGACTTGTTACCTTACTTGGATTGGGTGAAAATTCATTTATTATTATTATTCACGAGAATTTATAAGTTTCTCTTTCTAGATTTTCTCTATTTTCCTACCTACCAAATACTCCGGTGAGTCAGTCTCGTAATTATCCTGAGCTATTTTAGTAGCTCCAAAGCATAATTCCTCTGAATCATTAGTCAATTCATAGTGGAAGGACTATTTGAGCTGGTACTCGAAAATTATTTTCAAAAACAGATATCAAAATTAGTTTATATCTTTCGAAATGAGTTATTTTGAGTTGGTACCCAAGGAGTCGGGTCGAGTGAGGAGGGTCGAGACACCCAATATTTTCGTGCAAGCATAATTGGAAAAATATAGGTATCAATTTGAGTCTAAGAGCACGACATAGAGAATGAGGCATGAGCCAGCACAATTGTGGTGATCGAAGCGCCCACTCCTCGAGGTGGAGGGTTGTTGTGACTATTGAGCGTTCTAAAGTACAATATGAGGTTCACACTGAGTCATCCTCTAAGGAACTTCACATACGAGCTCATTGGGCCTTATGATATGGTTTGTACCAAAAATTCTTTAGGCCAAGAAGTCTAGGTAAGATAACATTTTTCGTTAATACCAAGGAGTGGTGATGAAGAGCTTTCATCTCTCAATACCAATAGTAATATCTGCATGTGGTGATAGAGAGTTTAAATAAATTACCAATAAGATCTCGCGGTTAGCTAGAGAAACTTCAGGCAAAATGATCAGCGGGGACTTTGCGCACCCCAATCGGATCTTTCTCCCGAGATGGATGGTAGCCATAGGTAAATGGGGGATGGGTTGCAGTGTACCAGCTTCTCCGGCCATGAAATCCGGTATATGCTACCACATTTGGGGAAAATTCCCGCTAAACATCAGCGAGAAATCTTGAGGTAAGGGTTTCCATGTGGTATTTCAACGTCAGTATTTATTAGAGAGTCACGTTGCGATACAGACCTCGGTGTGGCTCCGAGCAACGACTTAAATGAAACCCATAAACCGAGTGGTTTACAAGGTTAGTTTTTCTTTTTTCTTTACAAGTTATAGCTTTTTAATTTCTGTATGGTTTCAATGTTAGCAAGCTAGAGAGGTGCGATGCGACCGAAGATCCATAACTCTATATCGAGCACTTCATGGACGTAATGGTAATATTTTTACAGGGTGATCGTTTAAGGTGTAATTTTTTTGCGATGACCCTTGGGGAATGCACGTTGACATGGTAAAGTAAACTGGCCCCAAGGTGCATTGCAATCTTTGATATATTACAGACTCTTTTTATACATCAATTCGATGAAAGTAAAATGACAAGGGGTCACATAGACCATATAATACTTTGCAAGATGTGTAGGTGAGAAAGTTTGAGAGACTACACATAACATTGTGTGTGCATCCAGAATAATCTCGATGAGCGATGCGAATAGGTGGAAATAATTTCATTCAATAAAGGACTTCTTCCTGGTACCCTCTCATCTGAATGGGTATTGAAGAAGAAAATTTTCACTTTTAGTGTATTATTAGAACATGTCGATGCATAAATCAATTTTAAAGAAATTTTGCATCATCGAAGATTTCGAGGCCATACACTTGGGTTACGTTACCATGCTCCGGACCCCAACTCGGTGGACATCATAGTTACGAATTGATCATCCCAAGAACTCTGGTTACGATCTCAAGTAACAAACCACATATTTTTTTCTTATGATTCTTCTAGAGTCGCTGTAATTGATTCAAGATAAGACCCAAATCCAACTGCAATTCATGGCACGTCTAAATAAAACCGGTAGGACTAGGTACGATCGAAAAGGAAGGTGCATGAGGCGTGGGAATTACACTGAGTTAACTAAGACCATGACGTTTATTTACCATGAAACAAAGGGTCAAGTATAATTTAGGCCCCATTCCTCAATGATAAGCCTTCAAAAGATAAGAATGGTAAGTTTTGTAAGTACCACAGTGAAATCACTCATAATACAAAAGATTGCTCAATGTTGAGAGAGAAAATTCAAAGTCTAATAGATGGCGGAGACTGTGATGAGGTGCTAGGTGAACGTAGTGTGGCCGACGAGCATGTAGGTTGTAGCATAAGCCACCGCGATGAGAAACTATCTTCAGAGGTGACTATTGGGATTTGGACCCCGAGTCTCGTGTTTTCCAAGTTGTTTTGGGAGGTAAGAGACCCCCGATAGATGATACCAGCTACAATCTCCAGGTCTTCCCGAAGTGCTCGCCCGGTTAATGAGGCATATCTTTTCCAATTTTCCCTCTATAACAACGAATAAATACGTATTTTATTGTTATCTTTAAACTCAAAGTACATGGATGGCCAGGGAAAATCAACTATTATCTAGTCAAGTATGTTCTCAAATATTATGCAACCAGTAAAATTAAGAATATTTTATGATAAAATCCCCACTCCCTTCAAATTTCATCAAAATCCTTGCACCCACTAAACTAGTAAGGGTAAGAGATTGCGAGAGTGAACTTGTTAGTGGTACGAGGGCCAAATAGATGTTCACAATCGAAGCAGGCTACCAAAGCAACAATAAAAAAAACAAGTTAAAATCTCTGAATTTCATTCAATATTAGATCTTAAGTTCACTCTAAATGAAAATGAATGTTAATTGCCAGTATTAGAACATGGTAATGGTATGTACGATTGATGTTTAAATAAAAGTATACACAAATTGTATACCACAATTCTGGAAGATTTTAGACCGACAGAACTTCAAAAAGGGTTTGAATTACATATGCCAAGAACTCGACGATTGGTTTGAGGTGGTTTTCTCGCCCAACAAAAAAGATAATCAGATTATAATTTAACCTTTAATCCATGGGGCAAGATCTCTCACATTGGTACACAAATATATGGGTTTTACATTTATGATCTTTTTTTGCGGAGGGAACCCACAGTCGCTACTCAATAATTGCACACAAGGTAAAACCTCAGTCTGACGCAATAACCTACAAACCAACGCCAGAAGGTAAACCACCCAAGGCGACTGGCTCAAACCAAGAAAGAATTTGTAGAGGGACTCAAACTCATGACTTTTGGTCACGAGCATGCCTTACTCCACCAACTCGGCTACCCCTTTTGGGGTTTTACATTTACGGTCTGTATCGTGCGATCTGAGTAGAATTATGAAACTAATTTTTTAACTGATCTTTTTAACCCATGTGGTCATCAAATCAAATTTGTAGTACTCGTGGGTCAAAAATTCCTCTTTGTAATACTTTAAAACTCTTATTTAATAACATTTATCTCATACAATAAGAAAACAACATAGAATTTTATGCAAGATCATGGTCCTGGATAACACAACCAAACTTAACACAATAAATAATACAGTCGAGATCATCAGACAAGTGAGATACTGACACAGATTATAGCTAAGTTTGGGAACCAAAAATACATTATGCAAATATAGCTGACAAGACAAACACACACTAACAATAACATGAGAACTATCGGGCATGGATACTATACAAGCTCGCATAAAATAACATTATGCAATAGAGAGATATCACATGTCATGTGATTATAAGCCCCAATATCAATAATCCAAAAAATACTGAACAACTCACCACTCAGAAGCTCGTCAATCTGGGAAACTTTATCTGCCGAAAGAAGAAAAAACAACTGTTGCAACTGACCAAAAATACGAGAAAACTCTCCAGCAAATAACTCGGCAATAGCCGCAGCCGACCGACCCACGATGGTTTTCCGTGCCCTCGTGCTGCACGACTATGAAACACCAACGCCAAGTAGCGGTCTGTGCTGACCTCCCTCTCCATAACCGTAAGCTGGTGTAGTGCCCGAACGTTCCCCCCCCCAGCTTGTAGGATACACATGTTTGGCGTAACAATTAGATTCTTTATGATTATTTTTGTCACAATAAGTACAGAAACGTTGAGAACAACGAGGACGTCGGTGCAAGAGGACGAAGATCAGAAATACATCGGTCACGAGAGAACAAATACTGGATAAACCTCGGCTGATGAAGGCTATGCCGGAAACACGTCGGCGCAAGAGGAAAATTTTAGAGGCTAGAGTTTTCTTTTATTGTGGCTAGGGTTTTGGAGGCTAGAGCTCTGATACCACGTTGAGAGAATTGTATATATTTTTAATGTATTATCTGAAACTTACAACCCCTGATTATGTAATTGTGGAGCGTGTATATATATATATATATATATATATTATAGTGCATATATAAAGTGTGTCAAAAAGTAACTTAAAGAGTTTAATGCGTTTTAAAACAGTCCATGTCTTGCTTGTATCCCATATATATTTTAACATAGTCCATGTCTTGATTGTAGCACCGATTTGAGTTCTTGTTTTGATTATAATCCTGACACTCTAACATATTTCGAGCATTGTTAGCCTTGTACACAACCTGAAATAAATCCATATGACAATTTTTGAATTTCCTCGTTGATATACCCTTTGAAATATTCCCACTTCTTGTATTCTTCCTTTTATGTATCATCTTCGTCTTCGTGTCAGTTTACTGATAATTATTTGTCAACGGGACATAATATAAATCGGCCACAATATCATCATATTTTAAAATAACACTCGGGTATTTCCAAGTAATAGCAGCGACCATAAAATCTTAGAGCGGTTATAAGCACAAAACTCATGCTTGGTTATAAGTAAACACCATCTTTCCTTCTTTCGTGTATCATTTACTTTTTTAACAATTTTAATTTTTTGTCCGACACATATAATTTAGATCACTTATTTGATTCGTCTTTTAAATATAAACGCAACTATGGTTTTAATTGTATTTTTGGAATTATAATTAAAAAATACGAATTATTAAAAAAAATCTTTTTTTTAGAATATTAAAATATTTTGTTGATTGTTTCTATCAAATATGGATAATCATCTTATTTGATAGGAAATTTGAATCTTGAACTGATATTGGATTTATATGTGAGTCACCCCTAAAAGTACACATAATATTTTTATGAGAATTTAAAAAAAAATGCCAAAATTAACTTTTTTTACAATTTTTTTAATATTCATAGAATTATTATTTATTAAAAAATATTTTAAAATTTTAATTTTTTTATTTACTTTATTTATCTATGTTTTGTACAAAATTGTTATTTATTAATTGTTATTTAATTTTTTTAAAATTCAACTTTAGTTTTTAAGCCATTCCTTTTTAATAGCTTATTTCTTTCAAATATAAAACCCACTTACCTCATCAATTTATTAACATATGAAATTTAGTAGAAATCAAATATTTGAAATAGATTTACAATAAAAATATGTCTTTTTTTTAGATAGGTCTGTTAGACGTTTTTAAACATGTGAATTAAATATCAAATACATACATTTAATAAGATGATTTAACCCACACCAGTCAGTTTTGTATTTCATCTACTTTCGGTCTGGGTATATATTTAAGGGAAATGACAGCCTAAATACCTATTCACCAAACATATTATTTGGTATCTAAAATTGGACTTATGCTCATTTGATACCCATCTCATTAAAATAAGTACTATTCAATACTAAATTAATTTTTAATACCCTATTTACCCTCCACCTACTATATAAGGGTTTCCCAAACAAAATTTTCAAATTTTGAATTAGAAACTGCCGTCTCTCTCATGATCAAGATCTGTTTTAGAAAGAAAACCTCAAATCTCTAACTAAAAAATTTCAAGCCATCGTTCTTGTGAATTTTCGTTTTCCGATCTCCATCGATACAAGATTTAAATCGTTTCAGATCACCGGAGATAGATTTTATCAGGATTAATCGGTACGTGCCATTTAACTTCACCCATCTCGACCGGAATTTTAACTGCCACGATCTACTTTCACCTTTATTTATTGTTGAGAGACAGATTTCAACCTTATATTGAAGCTCAGTTACAGTTTTACGGCAATGACTGTATCTTCGTTCTTTGTTTTTTTCTTGAATTGAAATCAGTTTATTAGTTTTAACTAAGGTTAAAGCGATGCTATAATTGAGTTTTTTTTTATGAAATTGTTGGTTTTGTTGGCTCTATAATGGTCGAATTATAGCTTTGTTAGTTGCAGGAACATAAACCATTTTTTGTTTGTCGAGGATGCGATTTAGTAATATCACCAATGTATTGTACTTATATGAACAGTCTCATTGATCGGACTAGGATACGATTCATTACTTATGTTATTTGCGTTTAAAGATGGACAATGCTAGATATTCACCATACTCTGCATGCTAGACAACATGAGTTTCCATAATGTGATTATGTTGCGATTCATTACTGCATGTATTTGCGTTCTAATAAGGACAATGCTAGATATGTTATACTCTGCATACTAGACGGGAACATTTTTATTATTATACTATGCTGCGATTCATTATTTATATTATGCTCAATTTAAGATTAATGTATGTGATTTACTGAGCCCAATAGTATGCACTTGTTATTCAGTAATATCCAACTTGCGATTTAGGATATATTGAAATTCCTAGATATGAAGAAGTTGCTAGATAGGGTCTACGACTTTGCGATTTGAATGTAAATACACATTTTGCTAGATTTGAACAAGTTAAATTACTGATATTGCTAAATAGGGTCTAGTTGTAGGCCTGGTTCGCAATTGCGATTTAGGATATATTGAAATTGCTAGATATGAAGAAGTTGCTAGATATATCTACGACTTTACAATTTGAATGTAAATACACGTTTTGCTAGATTTGAACAAGTTAAATTACTGATATTGCTAGATATGGTCTAGTTGTAGGCCTGGTTCGCAATTGCGATTTAGGATATACTGAAATTTCTAGATATGAAGAAGTTGCTAGATAGGGTCTACGACTTTGTGATTTGACTGTAAATACATGTTTTGCTAGATTTGAACAAGTTAAATTACTGATATTGCTAGATAGGGTCTAGTTGTAGGCCTGGTTCGCAATTGCGATTTAGGATATATTGAAATTGCTAGATATGAAGAAGTTGCTAGATAGGGTCTACGACTTTGCGATTTGAATGTATATACACGTTTTGCTAGATTTAAACAAGTTACATTACTGATATTGCTAGCTAGGGTCTAGTTGTAGGCCTGGTTCGCAATTGCGATTTAAGATATATTGAAATTGCTAGATATGAAGAAGTTGCTAGATATGGTCTACGACTTTGCGATTTGAATGTAAATACACGTTTTGCTAGATTTGAACAAGTTAAATTACTGATATTAGTTTATACAATACAGGTTATAACATGTCAAAACCTAAGGTTTGTGTTTTCAAATGTGGTCAAGAAACTGCAATTATTCCTTTTTCTGAGTTTGATAACTTTCAAACTCTTCAACATTATGTCGAAGGCAGATGGCAGGAACTGGTTAGAGGTAAATACAATATTAGCTATTCCTGTGGTACTCAGAAAAATTGTTTGTTTAACAACGATACGGATTTTATGGGTTTAGAAGTCTATCTTGATGTTGAGCGTCTCAAGAGCGTTAGTTTTGTTATAGAAGAAAAACTAGTTGATCAAGGTTCTGCAGTGAATCGTAAACGACCTAGTTTGGTTCTTGCAGAAGCATCCCAGCCGTGATTCTGCCCCCCAACATGAAACGAAGATCTGGACGGCCAAAGAAGAAACGTATTCCATCAAGGGGAGAAGTAACAACTAGCTAGTTGCGTTGTGGCCGTTGTCTCAAATGTGGACATAACAGGAGGACATGTGACGCTCCTTCCTGACTTTGCTAGATACCAGCATTTTATCAACATAGTTGTTGCGTTTTTTGTTGATGTATAAATCACTGTTATCATTTCGATAACTTGTTCCAGACTTTGTTAGATATCAATATTCTATCTTGCTATTCAAGTGTAATTTTGAAACCAGCATTGGCTAACTATGCTAGATTTGTTTTTTTTAACTTGAGATATATGAGTAAGCTGTTGCGATTCATGCTATGCAATATAACGTATAATTTTTTCTAGACACGATGTTATGGTCATGCGATTTATAGCCTAATGTTTCATGCGAGATAACAACAAAAAACATTTCACTGTATACTATTTTATGGGCATACTATATGTGACATTGCGATTCAAAATTTTAACTATTACTTACAAATCGCATATACGTTTTAAGATGTCAATTAGCGTGTTGGAGATTGTTTTGCTGTTGAGATTTGTCGGCCTATATGAACTATATGTTAAACTAACATTTTTACTTAAAAAAACGCATACGCGATTAGTAAAAACTATTATAAGATTGCGATTCCATCCAACTTTAACATAAGCTATACATAAAATCCAATTCAGACCTCGTCCACATAGTGAGTGCATCTAACCATTCTCTTAAAAATATTACACCACAACTCCTAGGCACAGCATAAATGTATAACATATGCCCAAATATGATATGAATTACCCAAACAATAACGCATTCAAAAATTTCCCTTCCGTTCAAATGTATCTACCACCGTCGGTTCGTGTTTGAATCATTAAGAAAGTGCCTAAAAATTTCCGCTCTCCTTCTTGCTGGTATATCATCGGGGTATTCCAAAGGTGCAAACCCTTTCTCGATGATGTCTTTTGCATACTCGCAAACAAATACTCTGCAGTCGAGTGTTCGGTCTCCTTGCCGTGGGATATCTCTGACAGCCTTTATCGTGTAACCTTTCTTAACAAGTGGTATATATCTTTTCTTCATATAGTAGGCCAACTGTTAAATGAAGAAACAATATTAAGCAAACTTTAAAAAGTACACTGCTACTTCTAACGTACATAAACTTACCAAAGCATTGGCAGTGTTCCGCGTCTTATCTGCAGTATGTTTGTTCTTGGGCAAGAATGAGTTATAACTACTAGCAGAACCATTCTCCATATCAATAACCAACAATGTCCAGTGGTTAATTCCATTCTTATTAACTGTGCACAACGGAACCAGTGCGATTAACGTGTCCGGACTCATTGTTTCAAAGACTTTGTCCACAATGTTTGACATATCCCCTTTAATAGCCAGCGTTTGCTGCAATTTGTAGCATTATTACACAAAGTTTTGTCCGACAATAAAGTACTCTAATGTTTACATGCATGAATTGGTATGTAAATTACTAAAAAGAAGTTTATGGTTTATGGTCCTTAGATAGATGTTGCTATATTAATGGCTTGTATATCATAACAAATGTTTTTGTCTTGCAACACTATGTTTAATATTGTTTGCTTCGCATTTCTGTAAATTTTAGTTTAATTTGTGTAAAACAAAACCCTTTCAAATAGGACACTTATTAAGAACAATCAATCATGTGGATTGTAGAGTATAACTGCTATTGTATGGTATATCATCGGATTTCAAAGCAACAATCATTCATGGGATCGTAGAGTATAACTGTTGCGAAGTATACCATCGGATTTCAAAGCATGAAGATTTAATTTGAAAGTTCTACTTAGGGGTTGTTTTGGGCATAACTTGAAAGCTAAAATTCTACTTTACACAAACAATCTTTAAGGGAATATCCAAACTTCTTTTGGTGCATTGACATAAGCTTCTTACTTCTCTTTTTGTGACGATGAATAGAATGGGGTATAGAATAGATTAGGTTAACCCCTCACAGGTTGGTTTTTCATTTGGTTATTGTAAATTAAAATTCTATTCTATGTCTAGAATATGTAGTCATTTTATGCTTTATTTTTGCGATTGATGATGTTTAGTAATTTAACTTGTTCAAATCTAGCAAAACATGTATTTACATTCCAATCTAGCAACTTGTTCAAATCTAGCAAATTCATTATGTCATCAATCGCAAATGCAAAACATCTTACAACTAGAGACTATCTAGCAATGGTTATAAACCAACTTGTTCATATCTAGCAAAAGAAGCTTTTACATTGAAATCGCAACTTGTTCATATCTAGCAAAAAAAGCATTTACATTGAAATCGCAACTTGTTCATATCTAGCACTTGCTATACATCATCAATCGCAAAAGACAATCCCTTGTCTAACCAAACCATCTAGTAAATTTCCAGATGTAGATCTCGTGTTCGGTATACAGAGCTAAAGATTACAGAGATCAACTTCAATTTTCAAGAAATGATACTGTATGTCGAATAGTAACCAAAAACATAAACCCTAATACTTGATTAAGTGACATCTCATGTTCAGTATACAAAGCTAAAGATTACAGAGATCAATTTCAATTTCCAAGAAATGATACTGTCGAATAGTAACCAGAAACATAAACCCGAATACTTGATTAAGTAACATCTCATGTTCAATATACAGAGCTATAAATTACAGAGATCAACCAAAACAGTAAACCAAAACCAAAAACCTAAAAACTTGATTAAGCGCCATACAGAAACAGCAAAAAAGACCCATAATGCCTGGATTCTAAAGCTAAGAAAAACATATAGACACACCCATTGATGCAATTGATACACCCATTGATGCGATTGATACACACACATAACAATATATAATGTTCTTCGAATTTCTACCATCAATCTAACCGGATACAGTCCATATTTAGAAAGTGAAATTACCTCTGTTTAAACACGACGACCAGAATCTGACTACCGCGAGAGAACACTATCGAACGTGTTTTAAACAACCAATTGTTTTCTTAGGTTGTTCGGTGACCGGTGCTTCGCCGGAGAACAATTTGTCTAGGTTAGAGAATGGGTCGTCTGTTCAAGTGAAATTTGGAGAGGGAATCGAAGCCGAAAAGTCTAGTTTTGAAAGGAAAAGAGTGAGAATTCAATTTAAATGATCTTATTTATAGTACCGGAGTATTTTAGTCCATTAGTTAAATTTGGATAGCTTTTGATACTATCCCATTTTTGGGTATAACTTAGTAGAATAAAATTTGAGAAAGTATTAATAGGTAGTTTTCTCAATATTTAATACACGCTATGTGAAACCAACCGTTTATTTATTGGGCCATACCGGCCCATAGATACCCAGACCGCTTCTTGTAGATGCTCTCGTAAATATAGAAACCAACGAAAATCTGGTTGTGAGAATCGCAGTGTACGAGCTCCGAGTCCGTATCTGAAAAGAGAGATATAAAATGAACGACGAGAGCATTCTAGAGAGAGAGCGGTTACAGATCCAGCAGATTCGCGAGCTCGAATTTGAGGAATTGCAGGTCGAAGAAGTCGAGGATTCTCACGATTCCGATGACGACGTCCGTTACCTCACTTATGTATCACCGTCGTGAGTGCTCGATCACCACTTCTTTCGTTTTTCTTTTGAACACGGCTACTAGTTATCATAATATCGCATATTCGTTTCTCCAATTTTGTAATTTTGTTGCAAATTAGGTTAATCTCATGGAATGATGTCCATTTTTAATTTTGTAAGTTAGTTATGCCTGATTATAGTATGAGTTTGGTTTAAGATAGTATAATCTTTGCATACTTGTTCTTCAAATGAAAGTTTAGAAGTCCTGTGGTTAATGTGTTCGATGGAATCTGGACTAGTTTCATTTGCCATGATAGTTGCTTTGATTCGTAGGTATTGTTCGTGAAGTCTGGCGATACGAATATTATAAATCGGAACTTACGAGTTCTGATCTTTTCTATTGAAGTTTATATCGGATTCCTATTGGTTAGTGATATGTTAAACTATGTATTAACTGGTTTCTGTACTGAAGCTCTAATCAGCCGAATGAGTCTAATTTCAACCCTGCTCTGGCTTCGTTGCATACATATCTCGGTGGTATGTCTTTGTTCGTAGAATGTTCCTCTTTTCCCTTTCTTGTTTACTTTACATGTATATTAATTGGTTTATTTCATCGTTTGCGTGCCATAGAGGTCGAGGACACTCAATTCCGATTAGCTTTCTTGGATGGAGGCAGCATTTTAAAACTCCCATTGATTTACCTCGAAGGTTGTCACAATGCCATATATCTAGCTCCGTTGAACCCACATCATACTTGCTAGATAGTTGACAAACTTTTACTATATTTTTCAGGAGTTGTTTTGTTTCCAGATGCTGTTCTTCCCTTGAGAATCATTGAACCTGCAGTTTTAGTTGGCATCGAAAGAGCGATGGATCAAGCTGAGGCTCCATGTACCATAGGTGTGGTAGGTTAGCTGTATTCTCCTTTTCGAAGGAGAATTTTGTTTGCAACATTTGGTCATTTTCTTAACTAGATTTAAACTTCGGTTTAGGTTCGTGTCTACAGGGATGGTGGACAATTGAATTTTGCCACCACAGGAACCACTGCAGAGGTATGTTTTGACAATAGGATTTATTTTGCGAGTATTTGTTTCACAAGGTGACACCAACGTTGAAAATTATTGAAGCACACTTGGACGTTAGTGAAATAAATTAACGAAGAAATTGGCCTTTGCAAAGCTGTGCTACACTATTTTGAGATCTTTGGAAACAATGCTTCACAGTTTGTTAAATGTTGGCATCTTTAAATTTTATCATTGTGCAAAATAATCATCTTAAGTGGTTAGAAGCTGTAGCTTCCTTTTTAAATTTAGTGGCAAAGTTGTACCATGAAATAATTGTTTTCGACAAACCAAATTGTTAAGTATTCGTCAACTAACCTTTGGGCAATTGGTTTCTAGATAGTCATAAATATGAACTCAGCTGAGAAAATCTGAACGTTTGTCACTTAGTGGTTAAGTTGTACCGTGGAATAATGGATTGGACACCTGACTGTATGCTTGGGTCCATAACTAACCCTTGGGCAATTGGTTTCTAGATAGGCTGTCAAACCACATTTGCCGAATCTGCTAATGCACAATTGTATGTTTTGGTGGTTATCAGATATGCTGTACTTGTATCATATATCACACTATTGCACCATTGCAGATCCGGCAATATCGGCGACTAGTGGATGGGTCTTTTAATGTGGTTACTCGCGGCCAACAACGGTTCCGCTTAAAAAGGCGTTGGACTGATGGGGAAGGCGTGGTAAGACAAACTTTAACCTTTAGTTTTCTGTGATATCATTATCATGGGAATGATATGGAGCTTCACTTTTACTAAAGGAGCTTGATTTCATATTTATTTTAATTTTCTAGCCTTGTGGAGAGGTTCAAATTGTTGATGAAGATCTACCGATGAGAGCCCCTCGAGATGCATCTATAAAAATGGGATCAAAAATAAATTCGCAAAGTCATAGTGTCTTGCATATGTCGTCTTCAAGCACCTCATCTCATCAATATGACGACGTGGACACTGACTCGGAAGCATATTCAGAGAGAAGCTTTGAAAGTGCACTTTCACCAACTGAGAGGAGAATTCATCAGTCGGTGGTGGATACTTATTATGACTGCGATATGGTGGATGAATCTACAAGTAGTGGTGATGAATATGTTGATGGAGACTCGGGCACTCGACCTTATAATGCAAACCAAACTGAAAACATTTGCCCGGGAGTTGGGAAGAGTCCCAAATCAGAACAAATATCCTACAAGGTAGGGTCAGCGAGTTCTTGTACAAAGACTAATCTGACCCCGTTCCGTGCTGCCCCTGGATCGTTCTGGCCATTCTGGGTCTATCGGATGTATGATTCCTACTATCTTGCTCAAAGAGCAGCAGGTAATTTACTTTGTCCATACTTTATTGTATTTTTGGAGTGTACCTTTCTAAGCGACATCCCTATCTGGATAAGTGAATTTTGTAAACAGTGTAGCTTGATGCAAAATTATGAATAAATGTTTGCAATACATTTGAGTTATTTTGCTCCCTTCTAGAAAATATATAAAAAAATTTAATGTCTTTTGGTGAAACCCAAAACTTTAATCCATAAATTTCTATCTTATGTTAGCTCACAACAAAGAGGTTTTTTCGTATGCATCTTTTTTTTTTTTGTAGCTGTTTAGGTTATTGGCTCCAGCCAAGACATCATCAATAACCTCAAGTTACTGATTTTCACTTTACAGATAAGTGGACGCAGATAATCGGGGCGCCAAGCATGGAGGGTCTTGTTGCTAAGCCTGATGTTCTATCTTTTCACATTGCTAGTAAAATTCCTGTCTCTGAATCAACAAGGCAGGAACTCCTGGACATTGATGGAGTCTCCTACAGATTACGGCGGGAAATCGAATTACTAGAAACTTTTGATTGTGTTAAGTGTAAAGATTGTCAGGTAAAAGTATTTTCGCTGTCCATCTTTTAACTGTATCTTTTTTGTTAGTAATGCATTATCAATAATTTTTTAATGATACAGACTGTTATTGCAAAGCGGAGTGACATGCTGGTGATGTCCAGTGAAGGTCCTCTTGGTGCTTATGTAAATCCACATGGTTATGTGCATGAAGTAATGACTTTCTACAAAACAAATGGGATAGCGCTTATAGGTAGACCAGCTAAAGAATACAGCTGGTTCCCCGGGTATGGACTTAATGTTAGATTCTTGTATTGCTAAATATCTCATTATTTTTCCAACGGACTCTTTTGATCAAACATGAAACAGTTAGGCTGTGTTTGGTTCGTGAAACCTTCATTGTTTTTTGTTTCATTTAAAACAGAAACAGGTGTTAAAATGTGTTTGGTTACTAAAACAAAACTCTTTTTTTTAGCAAATTCTGGTAACGCCAAATTTACTTTTTTTAAGTTGATATTTTTGTATACCAATTGATAAGTTTTTATATTATTTTGATATGTATATATAATTGAATAATATAAAAATGTATCAAATGACATGTTTTCTATTTTTTCTGAAATTGAAAATAAAAAGTATTTTTATAATTTTTTTTTACTGAAAATGCGTTGTAACAAACCAAACCCCACTTTACTGTTTTAGGTCTTATGTCTTGAACTCAACATATATAGTTGATTAGCTCCAAAGTTGTATCTCTTAGATATTTTTGATCTATTTGTTCGTCTGTTGCCATTTGCAGATATGCATGGACAATTGCAATGTGTGATACATGCGAAACACAATTAGGATGGATGTTCACCGCAAATAACAAAAAGTTGAAGCCAAGATCGTTTTGGGCGGTACGGAGTTCCCAAGTTGCAGATGATACAAAGTAAGTGGTAAAATAAACTAGCCTTCACTCACAATGTAATATACCTATGCTACTTCTTACTTATCAGCACAGTAACTTGCTTCGGTGACTGATCTATGAAAATGTTCATCCAAATAATACATTGTAACCTGAAATGTTAGGGAAAGCAACTTGTCATATCTAAAGTAGCTTTGTCCATAACAATAAATCCTTTTTTGTTTATTTTTCGGTGAAGCCATGTTGGACGATTTGTATATATACACGTCAGGACCAAAGCACTATGTTGGACTTTACGGTCGTTAAACTATGTAGGAGATTTGTTAGGGTTACCACTATAAAAGAATTTTTTATTCGATTATAGAAAACCGTTTAGAGAATTTGTAATGTGATATGTTGTTACCATCGCCAAAAATATGTATATATATAGTCTCCTTTAATAATTACAAAATAATTAAATATAATCCGTAATAATTTCAGTTTCTCATACTAATTATATATCATTTTATTTAGTGTATTGTAATAATGTAATAATATCTAATTATATTTGGGTGGGGTCTAGTGTGATAATTAAAGTCCATTAAATGCAAATATATTCGTTATTATTTAATACTATGTATATATAAATTGGATTTTTTACTTAAAAGAAATTATCTACGATGATTTTTTATATTTTTATGAATTTTTTTTATTTTTTTAGTAAACGATAGATGACAATTTTTTTAATCTTTTTATTATCAATTTTTCTAAATATCTCTTAGTGTATACAATTTAAAAGATCGTTCATCCAAATATTGTCCAATTGCGATTACATGTTCGTCTTCAATAGCTTTATTGCATAAAATATTCTTTCTATTGATGTTGTAACAAAAGGAATGGTGGTTAATGTCAATAGAAGGGTTAATGTCAATTTAATCAAGCAATGCACAAATAAAAACCTGGACAAAGTTGCTTCTGAAGGGTTAATGTCAATTTCAAGTAAGCAACTGCGTATTTGCTTATGAAAAATGATGTTCCATCTATTGAATAAGTAAATCGAAAACCTGTGCAATTTAAGAAGATAAGAATTTAGAATTTTATATATAGATTTATTATAATCCTAAATTAAAATCATATAGTAAATTTGATGGTAGTTACAAATCTCTCTTCATATCCACACATGATATATTAACAATGTCAATTGAATTAACATACAATGTATCACAACCATGCTATCCATAATTGTGATATGTTTTTTTAGTTGTGGCACTGAAAAAATAAATTGCACAATATTTTAGCCTCTCTGTTGTAAACATTGTGATAAAACATTGGTTGATCCAAGCAACTCAATCATCAAAACAAAGATAAATTCGTAACCCCTCATTCTCATAATTAATGTTTTTGATATGCCTCTATTATCTTGATTATAACATCTTCACATACATGTCCAAACACTTTAATTATTGAAGACCACATGCTCTTCAATTGTAGCAAAGTATCGTAATGTGATCCCCATCGAGTGTCACATGGTTTCAAACTCATTTCTTGGGTCTTTCCTCTCCCACTTATAATTTTTTGCAACAATTCTTTCATACTCAACGTACCGTAGTTTATCCTCCTTCTATAAGATGTTCCACATGTGTTTGCTATATAGTGATAATGTTAAAATATACTTTAATATATTTAAAAAAAAAATATCATTAAGGAAAGATCTTGAGTTTTTTTAAAATATTAATTGTTTTATTTATGTAACTTTGAATTTTGGGTTTATTAATGTTATATATTTGCTTAAGGTGTTTTTAGTTCAAAATAATAATAAAAAAATTTCAAAAGAAAACAAAGAGAAAATATAGACCTTGAAAAACTGAGTTGATGACTTTGAAAAAATAAATTGGTGAAACTTGGTTCGTGTTTTTCCTTTTCTTACTCTTTTTAAATCCCGCCTCGTTCATAAACAACTCATTATCTTCTTTTAAATAAAAAGAAAGATAAAAAAAAATTGAATTTGTGGAGAAAATATAATCCAAACAAAATCGAAACAAATTATGGCAAAAAAAATTGAGATTTTACAGACTCAACCGAGTGAGTTTTATTTGTAATTCTAATTTTATAGATATTGAGATGCAGATGGAGACTCAACCCAGTGACTCAACCGAGTTAATTAATAAATATTTTAGCCTAAATGTTATCTTAAAATAACAATTATTCAAGATTTTTAACTTAAAATTTTCCTTAAAAATAGTTATTATCCAAAATTTTAAATTAAAAAAATTCACCATTATCACAGATTTCTAATTTGTAATTTTGTTACTCATTATTTTAGATTTTTTATTTAATATTTCTAGAATAGTCATTATCTTTTTTTTTTATAAAAACCATATTTTGGGGTAGAGGGGGTCCTCTCGGAAATGGTTAATAATCATTCTCATTTTTTATCTACATGCATAAAAATAATTTTTTCTATTTTTTCAAACATATTTTACAATATTTATTTTGTATTATTTATTTTAATTTTAGATATTATATGAAATTCTATTCCAAACTTATTTTTATGTTTCTTGAATAATAAAAAATACCCGATATATGGTAACCAATTTAGTATCCTAAAGAAAGTTTTGTACATTATTTTATTTTTTTGTAAAAAAATAATATTAAAATAAATAAATGCTATGTAGTTATTTTCGAGTATTTTCCGAGACAAAAACCATAAGTACTATTATACATTCAAAGGGAAAAACCTATATCCAAAGAATTTTCGGTATGTCTCAAAATAAACAAAAAAAAAGGGGAGAAGTTTACGGTTTCACTTCGTAAAATGAGATAACCTTTATCTGATAAGGAGTCAAAAGTCTAGATCGGTCTTACCAGAAAATGAAATATAAGTTAGTTTTTTTTCTCTTAACACGACCAATAAATTTTGGTGTCTAGAAATCTGTAATGGAAGTTAAATAGGATGCTTTAGGATATCGGCGAACCCAACAAGCTGGTGTCCATAAAGATCATGACATTCATCTTTTGCCATATATCATTTACCACAGTAGGGTTCAAGTTGCAAGCAATATGTAATCAAGGAAGCCAATTTGGGAAATAAACTTTTCAGAAACATGCTTTCGAGACCAACTGAGAAAAAACACAACCTATCGTTAAATTATTGATGATTTCTAGACTAGAATTACATATAATAAAATTTTGGAGGGTATTATACCCAAGCCTGAATCTTGTCCCGAGTGGTTAGTTTCCAGTGAATAGTCATCCAGACAATAAAAGAGTGTATACAGATGTTGTGTTTGTTCCAAACTAGGTTGGCCCAAGGCACTTAGGGACCCAAAAGTTAGCTGGATTGGTACATATTACGAATTTTAAATTAACTACTCTAGCTAGGGAGCCAGATCTTCACATAATCGCCTTATTGCCAGAGGGAGGGGAAGTCGTCTGATGTCGGCTTTGATTTCGAGGAAGTGGGATTGATAGGATCTTCTACTCAAACGGAGAGAGCTAGGCCAGTTCCAATTGTTATTATAAACGATTTCACATACTTTGGTGTTGCTTCGTATCGTGGTTAAATAGATAATACTTTGACCATAATGGTCGATAAAGGAGTTGTAAAATATCCAAAGGTTAAACCAGAGGGATGTAAAGGTACGATCCCCAATTTAGATTCTTAAGATATTTGAGGTTATGGCTCGTAATTTGAGGATTTTCTTGAGTCCTAACTAAGATCGGATCAAACTGGGAGATTCTAGATGCATTTGCCTTTTATATTTTTCATTAGAACCCATTGACTAGGGGGTGATATTCAGTCGGTTCGGTCGATTTTTTATTTTTATTTTTAAACCAAACCGAAATAATTCGGGTTGTATATTATTAAACCGATTTAGTAAAAATTTATTCGGTTTTTTTTTTTCGATTTTGGTTCGGTTTTTCGATTTGAATATCGGTATGATTCGTTCGGGTAGGTTCGGTCGGTTCGGTGCAAATTATTTATGATTTGTTATGGTGTTAGATAATAAAATAATAATAAAAATATATTAAATATTAATATAAAAAAATATTAATTTTAAGTTTCCGCACCTTAACTTAAAAATAAAAAAATACACTCCTACAACGTAATAACATAATGCATATAAATATTAATTATTATTTTAAGAGAAATAATATATATGAAAATAAGTTAAAAATAAAAAAAATACACTTGATAAGCACACACAGTCACGTAAAAGGGTAAAATGTGATTTCTTTGCAGAATCTACGAATCGAACCCCATCTGTATAACCACTGGAACAAAAAGGTTTATATGTCATGAAAATGTTATATATATAACATATATTCACTGAATTCGGTCGGTCCGGTCTATTTTGGTCGGTTAAATCGGGTCAACAAAAAACCGACCAAAATTAATTCAGTTTGAAAAATTAAAACCGAACCCGAAATGTAGTTTTAAAAAACCAACCAAACCAAACCGACCTGTTTCGGTTTGGTTCGGTCGGTTCGGTTGTTTTTCGGTTTTTGCTCACCCTTACCATTGACTTCACAGTGAATTGAGATTTTTATTCCAATTGATCCAAAAATATTTATGGGTGGTCGTCTAATTCTAACTATTGAGCTCGATAATCTAAAGGCCACCCTCACGTGAGGACAAATAAATTTTTGGACCAAGCGACTTTAGAGTCATATATTTTAATCTTTGAACATGACCAAAGGAATCGACGGAAGAGTTAGGATAAATATTTTAAGAACTTTTACTACTAAACTAAAAACAGAGGACCAATATACTTGGTCGACGAATAGGAAAACTTTTATAATTTGTAATCGGCCCGCGTATCATAGATATTCAGAGGTCCAAAAGTTTATATACCCCATGGTTTTATGGAATAATATGCAACAATCATTGTAAGATAATCGAGTGGTTATGAGAGGGACTCCCAAATATCTCATCGAGAAGGAGACATCCTTGAAACCGAGAGATGCGATTATTGAATGACGGGTGAGGTGTGTAACACCTGACAGAAAAAATTAGCCTTTGGAAGGTTTAGGTAGAGGCCAGAAAGGGATGCAAATTTGTTAAAACCATCATTGATTATTTTTTATTGTCTTAAGGTTTACCTTACAAAACATTATTAAGTCGCTTACTAAGTATATGTTGATAATTTTCTACTTATGGTCTTTTCAGTGGAATTTGAAGTCGGGATTGTTAATTTGTTTCTTAAGGATTATAACTTGCATGATTAACATAAAATAAATACAAAGATATAATTCCCTTGTAGGAATCCTATTTTCCATTTGAACTCACCAAAGTTATTACCATTGATTTTGATTGAGTAAGTAGATGTGGATAGAAATTGCACGATCCATACAATCATAATATTAGGAGATCTATATCGTAAATGATATATAAGAGGAGACGACATAGAATATTATCGAAAATTTTCATAGGATCGATTCGCATGACAGCAGGGGACCTTTCCGGTCCGTTTGGTAACTTTGAAGAAATTCTTGTGAAAGAATGATATTATCTGAAGTACTGCAGCCTTGGAAAAAGGCCGATTGAGATAAGTCAATTAGTTGGGGAATAACTTCTTTTGTTCGGTTGGATATTATTTTAGAAATGACCTTGTAAATGAAATTACAATATGCTATGGGTCTGAAGTCAGATAAAATGGTTGGAGTGTTCATTTTTGAAATAAGAGGTATGCGGGTCTTATTCAAGCTAGCTTTCATTTTGTTAAAACGAAAAAATGGTGTATGGTTGTGGTTAGATCGGGACCAATAATGTCTCATAAAGATTTAAAGAAACTCGCATTGATCTCATCATCAATAAGGGGTGGGGACATTGAGATCAATAGCTAAAGTAAGTTGGGATTGAGTAAGGATTTGACGAGCCTTGTCTACTTTTTCAGGGATGTTGTTATATTCTCTATTATTTAAACTACTCAGGGAAATTCTAAGATTGGGATGAGTTAATTATTACGTACAATGGAATTTTATTCAAGATGAGATTTTCACATGTTAAAGACTTTAAAAGGTTTCAGGGAGAATAATTTGGGGATGTGGAGTAATAGCGTGATGTGTGTATGGTTTAAGGTGCAAGTAAAATCAAAGTGGGCGATAAAGTTAGGGAAAAGAGAGTCGCAATCATTGTTGACTAGCGCATGATCGATTTTTTTAAAAAATAGAGGTTTTCGGATTGCTTATTACACCAAGAGAATTGGAATCATGAGGAATGAAGGTTATTTAAGTTTTTATGGTAACAACAATTAGTAAATTCGTTTGTGGATGTATTCCAGAGCTCCAAGTGTCAAGATCACGAGGTTGAGGAATTCTATTGAAGTCACCAAAGAAAACTTAGGAATTACTTTGGTGATTCATTGTAATTAAGTTTATGGTGTTCTATAGAGGAATACGGTCAGATGGTTCATTAAAACCGTAAACAACAGAAATTCCAAACAATGAATTATCAGCTTTATAACAAATTGAACAATAAATTAATTGATCAGAAATATGGTTGGTGGTTAGCCTGAAAACACTAAATTTCCAAGTGATACAAATTATATCAAGCGGGTCGAAATCATAATTAATTATGAGTTACCAGTAGGATAATGTGTTTTGTATGATCCTACTAGTGTTATAAATCTTACCTTTAGTTTCGATTAGACAAATTAGAGTTATATTATTGGTGAAAACGTATTATTTCACATCATTTTGGCGGATGAGATTCTTTAAACTTTTTAACATTCCGAACAAAAATTATAATGAATGGGAATAATAGATTTTAATGACTTACATTGGTTACTGATCAAGAATCATAACTATCTCTTACTGCTCTCAGCTTACAAGGGAAACTGCGTCGAAATCATGAAGTACAAATCATGGGGAGATGACTTCCGTGGTGTTCTCAGAAGTTGTCGGGCTGTTGATGACACCATTGGTAATGGTAAACTCAAGGCCTCCATCCAGGTTGAGCATGTTTGAGTGGTTGTCGTCCTCAACCTCCTTAACACTATAGATCAAAGTATTGTAATTTGGAAGCAGGGTCACAATAATTGACATCATCGTCATTCAAATTTCCACTGACATTATCGCCATTCAAATATCTAACTACTCCTTAAAAGTTGTTAGGCCTCATATCTAACATCGGGTATCTAGGTCTCACATCTAACATCTAACAGTTTACGATTGTGTCGCATCTAACATCTAGTATTTAGGTCTCACATCTAACATTTTGTTTTTTGGTCTCGCATCTAGCATCTTGGTCTCACATTTAATATTTTAGTGTGGTCTAACATCTAGTATCTAGGTCTCACATCTAACATTTTCATTTTAACCTCATCTTACATCTAACATTTTCATTTTATCATGGTATTATATATATCATTTCAGTTTATACTGATCTCGTATCTAACAAGGCGCTAAAATGCGAGATACGAGACACATGATACACCAGTTCATCTTCCTCATAATGACTTAGTAAAATATATATAAAACACATATTCATTATTTTTTTCTAAAAATTCTACAATGTTAAATCTAGAAACATGTTCCAATTCTAATTACATTTTAAATGTTAATTTCATCGAAAAATTTCGATTAGAGACGAAAATAAAGTTCAAAATCGATAGCTAAATGCAATTCAAAATCAACAGTTACATACAATTCAAAATCAGCAGTTAAATGCAGTTCAGTTATAGTTCAAATATAGTAATAAATCTAAACAAATCAGAATACTAAATCAGAGAGAAAATTAAAAACAAAAAAATGATAGGTTTACGACTCCCAAATAGAAAAAAAATTCACATGTTAGGGTTTAAAATAAAATAAAACTATATATTTGAGATATTATAAAAAAATTATTTAATAAATATATATAGAAAAATTAATTAATGTTTTGCTATGAATAAATGATGGTTAGGATAACAAATGGATTTTTTTTTTAAATAATACTTTTTTATTAAAGGGGTTTGTACTGATAAATACATCAAAGATATACTATTCAGTAATAGATCCTCTCATAGACACTAATGAGCTGTTTCTACCAAAATAGGTTAATATTTATCTATTGATCCAAATTAAGTTTTCTAAATTAAAAATACCCTCATCGATTCCGTTTTTAGGGGTTTTTACGCCTCTCTCTTTTTTGGTTGAAACACTTCTCTCTTACTTTTCATCAATTTTTAAAATTTTCCTTTAATAAATCTAGAATCTCTCGATATGCACCAATTTCAGAAATCAAACGATTTTAAGGAAGCTCTAAAAGATGATATCAGAGCTTCGTACATCAATCGACATTGCACTCTCCCTGTCTCAAGTTTCAAAAATTGAAAGCAATTTCAGGCTTCACAAATATTTTTTTTAACCAGCTAAGATCTTTCTTTTTTATAGGTCTCAGCCTCTCTCGTTTTCACCGAAATATCAATCCATGTGCTCTTGATTCAATAAAACGTTAAGCTATTCAAATCAATTGATTTTTTCATTAATGATCATATGATCCTTATGTGTATCTTAGATTATATTCTTGCTTGAAGAAATAAAATGCATGTTTGAATATATGAGACCATGGGCTGAGTCATACCCTATTCTTAAACGCGGTGTTCTTTTTTATATATAAGTTTTCGTGCTTAGCAGTATACACAGAGCTTTTTACATTTCATGTAATGATATATATATATATATATATATATTGATTTGGTTTTCTGATTATGCTTTGTTAATTGATGCTAAATTTGGTTAGGTTTTTCTACTTTCAATCCTTCGAGCTAATGTTAAAGCTTAAGTCAAATAATCTTGCGTTAGGTAAAGTTGTTGCAAATTTTCAGCCCGTAGGGATGAGATCCTATAATGGTCCCATGAGTTTTCATCATAGCTCATCTGCTATTAGGTGATTTTTTATTCTCTTCTTCCACATAATATATTTCCTTATCTTCTTTCACATAATATATTTACATTCAATGCTTGTATGAAAAATAATATTAAGCTAAAGTTACCTGCTACCCATTCATCTGACAGAGGATATGGTGTTCTGTTTGTCACTGTCTTTACCATTTCAAATGCTACATCAATTGGAAAACGGTACGCATGAATAGACAAAATTAGTGTACCCTTCACTATTATCGTTGACTCGACGAGATCAATAACAATCCGAGAAAGCGACAGCAAGAACCAGATCTGTGTTAGTGTGTATGAGGCAGCATCGGTTGTGAAAATAGTTACGGAGGTGAAGATTTTTAGGAATGCACAAGGGTAATTTTGTGTAGCGAAGATCTCTTAGTGCTAAAATAAACTTAAGTGCTTAGCTAAGGAGTTTTTAGAGAGAGAAAGTAAGTTCTAGCTTAAGTAGAGAGAGAAAGTCGTATTATCTTCATCTCGGGATCTGTGAAGCGTGTGTGGTCCTTTTATAGTACAATTGCGGGTCCCACACGCTTTAATTCCCGTTTATTACATTTTTGGTCCCTATATCTTTTCATCCTCTCATAATGGCTACTTCTTTAGTAGTCTATACAATTTTCCCCTAATACAATTTCTTCTTTACAATTCTCTCTTAACAAACTTCTTCTTTACAATTTTCTCCTTAACAAACTTCTTCTTTGCAATTTTCTCCTTAACAAACTTCTTCTTTACAATTTCACCATGTCTTTTATTCTCCCTCATCAGTAGCCCCCCAGTCCTAGTAAAAATAGTTTTACTGGGACTGTAAAGAAGTCTCCATTGCTCCCTCGAACATCTTTTCCTCGGATAACTCCTCTTCAACTGCAAAATTTCCTCCTCGAAAATGCTTTTGAACAACATTTCAAATGCTACATGTCTCTTCGAAAAAACGTCTCCTCGAAAAAGCGTCTTCTTAACAAGTATATCCTTCGAATACAAACTACTTTTTAGGTTACACTAACCAGTATCCCCCCAATCCTTGCAATATCTTGGCAAGGCTTGACATAGTCCTTTGTAACATCGTGCATCGGAATTCACTGTATCAGCATATCAAAGCCACCAATACTAGTCTAAGAAATTGCAAGGATTGGATCGAGAAGATATGACGTCAGCAGTCGTACTTCCTTGCCAGCACATCTGTTAGGAACCTTTTCGTATTCCCCAGACTAGATTATGCCTCTGCACCTTCTCCCGCGTTTTTTCTATCAACCATTGTGCACTGATGTTTCCCGTAATGCCTCTAGGCAAACAAGAGAAAATGTCCCCAGGCCTAACTTACCCTAAAAGCCCATTGTCTTCTATAAATACTGACCTCCTTCATTAATAGCTCAAACTTTCCACCTAGAATTTCTAGAGAGAGAAAGCTGGCTTACAAACCTCGTCGGATTCCAAAGTGGCTCCTTATTAGCAAAAAGTTCGAAGAGAGAGTAGCTGTTGGTGAATACACTGAACCTCAACCCCACCTGCCTTCATTACATTCTACGGTTCGTGGCCCTCTCCCGAAAATTCGACAGCCATCATTCCCCTCGAAATATCACAACAAAACCAAATCAACAACCACACCACCCTTGGAGTAATGGGGAAAGAAAAATACCACAAGCACTCATCGGGAAAGAGGAAGAGACACCATAAAGATAAGCATTCATATGAGCGTAAACGTACTAAAGAAGTGCCACCAACTACCCCTGAACCTCCTCGAACTGTGGTGGTGGATACTTCTCTTCCGAAGACCGAGAATCCTGTATCAAGCCTTCCAGCCACTCCGTCGATAACAGCGACTGGAAGTCCCTGATTTTCTCCAGGAAAAACTGTAATTACCGAAGAGACTCGAGAGCTGCGTAACAGAGCCTTAGCTGCTAAAGGGAAGGCCATCGCCTCAGACAATCCTGAGCCATCTACTCAAGCTATTCAGGTTGCTGATCGGAACAAAGTCATCGAGATTCCTGTAGTATCATCTAGCAAACAACCCATCGCCCCGGACAATCCTGAG
Organism: Limnanthes douglasii subsp. nivea; assembly: GCA_036936605.1. Classification (NCBI taxonomy): domain Eukaryota; kingdom Viridiplantae; phylum Streptophyta; class Magnoliopsida; order Brassicales; family Limnanthaceae; genus Limnanthes; species Limnanthes douglasii. The sequence goes on from JAUPFV010000004.1 coordinate 102,384,443, forward strand.
CCATCTACTCAAGCAATTCAGGCCACGGATAAAAAAAAAATCATCGAGACCCCGGCAGAGTCATCAAGCAAAATGCCTATCACTCCTATAACAATATCCGAAGAGCAGGCGAACCGAATTTCCCCCAAGTCAAAAGGAGACATAACTCTTCCCTTGGAACTTGACGCCATCGTAGGCAACAATATCCGAGGGATTAAGAACAAACATTTGGTTTCTCTTCACAACATATCATACAAGTACTTTCTCCTTCGGAAGAAATGTTAAGGACCCGCTGGTGCATTCCTTCATACATCGACATTAGGTTCCCCTCCGAGGGAGAGACCCCATTATCAGTTAGGGATAATGAACTTGTCGTGTATACCGAAATCATGAATTGGGGACTAAAATTTCCTTTAGACCCATTTTTCATTGAATACTTTGCTAAAATTGGCCTTTGCCCTTCTCAAGTCGGTCCCAACATGTGGTTCACATTGATGGCATGCATCATGGCATCGAGAATTTCAGGCCAAGAATTTTCCTTGGAGCAGCTCATCGGACTATCTGGCTTAGCTAAAAACCCTTTCTTCCCATTCTATTCATTAACCTTTAGCCGAAGGCAGAAAGTATTGAAGGACTTGCTAGAGGCTGACAAGAAGTGGAGACAGTAATTCATCTTCTTCTCAGGCCATTGGGAAACAGGCTCAGAATCAACCCCTTTGAACCCTCACAAATTATCTCTCATGTGGACCAACAAATGTAAGTCCTCGAACTATTTTACTTATGGTAACCCTTCGAATAATGGGATTCTAACTTGATATATTTGTAGCTAAGACTAGTGTCTCCAAACCATTTGCTGACCATGTAGAGAGTGCCACTACCATCTTCACCAAGCTCAGTGAATGGGCCAAAGACAAATAGGAAAATAGATTTCGCCTGTGCTTTAGGGACAATAATATGGCTTTGAGCAGACTCTGGAGGTGGAACCCCCTTGACCGGTTATCCTTAAAAGAGCTGATGACCCCCCCCCCTTTCTGAAGATGAGGTGCTAGAGCGAGTGACAAAAAAGGATATAGTGATTTACCTTCCGAAGCGTTCTCGTGCAAAAAGTCACTTGGGTGAATCTGATGAGGAAATCCCCATTAAAAAACAGCAGCAAAAAATGAAAGTAGCCACCATCCAAGAGCCAGCCTCCTCAGCCAACAGAGTGACTCCCAATCCCCACTCTCCCCCCAAAAAATCCGTCCATCCTTGGAAGAAGAAAGACTCGAAAGCCAAAGAAAAAGAGAACAAAACTGCCCTGGAGCCTATCCAGGAGTTATCCGAGGATGGCAAAATGCAAGACGACGCCCCCAAACTTGCCCAAAAAATTGAGCCCCAAAGGGCATTGGGTGAACCTGAAAATGAGGTTGGAGATAATTATCCCAAATAGAACTCAAACTTGACACCCAAAACTCCTCTCACCCAAGCTTCACATCCAGCTCCCATCGAATAGCCCCCAATGTTAGCTCCACTTCCGATTCCTCGAAGTAAACCTCCTCAACATGTTGACCTTAAAATTCTAGAAGGGGAGTCATCGGATTTTGACGCTACAGCCTCAAGCTCACCCACCAGTTCCTTCAAAATCTCTCTTGATGATGAATTTTCAGTAAGTCTTCGGAGCTTGCTGCACACTTCTGTCAATAGGGGAAAGAAAATGCAGCATCTAGAGAATCGAAACAATCATTATAACTTTAAGGCAGGTATGGTCTCCTCGCAACTTAAATAGTCAAAAAAACAATATGCCATTATGGAGAAGCATGCTGATGCACTTTATGAAAAATTGTCTGCCTCGTAAGATTACGTCATAATGCTTGAACGATGCTGCCAGGAAGAGAGAGACCTCTACCAAAATAAGACGGAGGCATAAGAAACAGTTATAGCAGAATATAAAGACGCTCATGAACTAGCATGTCAGGGTTTTAAGAACTGCTGTGATGATTATGAGAAGGTTATGAAGGACATGGAGAAGTTTGAAAAGAATTGAAGACTTTCCCAGGCAGGTCGAGAAGGAGAAGGAAAAAGCCGTGAATGCGTATGCGGCTAAGTGTTCGGACAATCTTAATGCTCGAGAAGCTGCAATTCGAGCAGGGATGATTACCCAAATCCATACAGAACACCATGAATATGACTTAGGGAGTTTTTGGAAGCTTGTTGCCCCCGACCTTCGTCCTCCTAATGTTGTAGTGAGTGACAGTGAGGAATCAGATCCAGAGGAGAGCAACTCCTCGAAAAATTCTGACTAGGAAATATGTTATTCTATTGGCAATTTTTGTACATAAGTCCTTGTAAGGCAGCTTTTTGTAAGTCATCTGACGTTTTTCGAGGAGTGTTGCGCAACCTTTAGCTCATCAAATTTTTATGTATGCCACTTTGTCTGAATGATAAGTTCGTGAGTGGTGACTCCTCAGTTCTCTTATGAAAAATGAGTAAGCCAACTTGCGTTGAATAGTTATTTATGAATCGATTTGCATCATAATATTTAGTGTGTGCTGCACTAAGGCCAACTGAGAAAAATTCAAGCCACCAAAATTTCGCCATAAAGAATAGTTTGAGGAGTAGAATACTGCCTCATAATGAATAATTCGAGGAGTGCAAGACTGCCTCATAGTGAATGATTCGAGGAGTGGAATACTGCCTCATAATGAATAGTTCGAGGAGTGGAATACTGCCTCATAATGAATAGTTCGAGGAGTGAAATACTGACTCATAATGAATAATTCGAGGAGTGGAATACTGCCTCATAATGAATAGTTCGAGGCACAAAAATGTGCTTTCGAGAAGAATAGTATAAGGCAAAAAAACACAGTTATATTGATTAGCTCATAGGAATATCTCATTAAAATCTTCATGTGCCTAACAGGATAGGAAAGAGTATGCCCTCACTGTTTTTTGTTAACTTGGAAAGATAAAAAAACATAGAATACATGCTAACTTCTTCCTCATTCGAGGTACAATTTTAAGTGTTTGATGTTCCACGGAAACCTCAGGCATCGCCCTTCCTTGTCTTTCAATCTTATGTCTCATGTTTCACCTTCTCCGTCACTTCATAGGGGCCCTTCCAATTTGGACCCAATTTCCAAAGACTCTTCTCTTTTGTGTGTAGAAAGACTTTGCGTAACACCTTGTTCCCTACCTTAAAATCTATATGCTTTACTTTAGAAGCATATCGACTCCGCATTAAAGTTTGATAATGTAAGGACTTCAACTGTGCGCGTTGTCTTTTCTCTTCAACCAAATCTAATTCCAGGGTTCTGATTTGATCGTTTAAGCCGGCTGTATAAGTCGCCACACGATATGATGGGAAGACAATCTCCGAAGGGACAACGACATCCATACCATATATTAATGCAAACAGAGATGCAACAGTAGTAGTTCGAGGCATTGTCCTATAAGCCCACAATACTTCTTGTAAATAATCAGACCATCTTCGTGCCTTTCCTTCCAAATTCTTTTTCAACCCATCCAAAATTGTTCGATTGGTCACTTCCACCTGTCCTTTTGCTTGGGGGTGAAATTGGGCAGAAAAACATTGTCGTATGCCCCTGGAAAGGCAAAAACTTTTAAACTCCTTGTTGTCGAACTGAGGTCCATTATCCGTTGTAATCTGCAGTGGTACCCCAAAGCGACAACAAATATTTGAAACGATAAATTTGATAACATCTTTGGCTTTTGTCCCCACTAAGGGTTTCGATTCCACCCACTTGGAGAAATAATCCACTGCTATGATTATAGTCTGTCTGCCCCCAGACGCCATTGGTAGGGGCCCAACTAGATCAATGCCCCATCTGTCAAAATGGGACTGCCTCTGAAATAATTTCCAATAACACCCCAGGTTTGTGGATTATGTTTGCATAGCGTTGATATGTGTCACATCGTTTTACCAAGTCTTTTGCATCCGAAGAAATAGTCGGCCAATAATAGCCAGCCAGAAACACCCGTCGAATTAGCGCCTTATAGCCACAATGGGCTGAACCTTCCCCGTCCTGCAATTCAGACAAGACAAATTGCAACTCATCCTTGTTCAGACATCTTAGTAATAGTCGGCTCAAAGATTTATTATACAGAATGCCTCCCAACATGATATGCCAGTGAGTCTTGAACCTGATCTTCCTAGACTCGTATTTTCCAGTAGGTAAAATATCATTTTCCAAGAAGTCAAAAATTTCCGACCTCCAATCATTTGTGATCACATTGCTTACCTCTTTAATGTTCATTGAATGCTCCGCATCGGTCCTGATCGAAAGATGCTCCTGAATCAAGACCCATGGGTATCCCTCCGTTCGCGAAGCTGTGGCCAAAGAATCTGGGATGACATTTGCCTCTCTTCGAACATGTTCATATTGGACCCCATCAAACTCAGAAACCAAATCTTTTAATGCTTTCAGATATTTTATCAGCTTATATTTTCTGGCCTCAGATTCCCCCAACGCTTGGTTTATCACCAATTGTGAGTCACTGATCAGTTTAATCTTTTTGGCCCCGCATATCCGAGCTAAACGCAAACCCGCCAATGCTTTCTCATACTCCGCTTCATTATTAGTTGCCTTGAAACCAAATCGAATAGCTTGAAACATAGCTATCCCTTCTGGTGAAATTAATTGGACACCCGCACCACTTCCAGGGTTATTCGACCCTCCATCCGTTCGTACCAACCATTCCATTTCATTAAAATGGTCAATGAACTCCATGTCCTTTCTGTCTGAGTGGAATTCAACCAAAAAATCAGCCAAAACTTGGGCTTTTATCGCCGTTCGAGGCTCGAATGCTATGTCAAAATCTCTCAATTCTACTGACCATTTAGTCATCCTCCCGGAGATATCGGGCCTTTGTGACAAACCTTTTAGGGGGAATGTCGTCCGGACAACTATAGGATGTGCCTGGAAGTAAGGTCTTATCTTTTGGGCAGTTGTCACCAAAGCCAAAGCTACCTTCTCCAACTTGAGATATCGTTTCTCTGAATCCAACAAACTCTTACTGACATAGTAGATAGGTTTCAAAAGAGATTCCTCCTCTTGGAGTAAAACAGCACTGACCGCACAATCTGAAACTGCTACATAGACAATTAATTTTATCCTTAGCAATGGTTTAGACAGTATATCCGGGGATGTCAAATATTCCTGAATTCTGCGAAAAGCTGTTGAACACTCATCGGTCCAATTAAATTGTTTCGCGTTTCGTAATACCTTAAAGAAAGGGGCACATTTGTTCGAAGATCGAGAAATGAATCTATTCAGCGTTGCCAATCTCCCTGTCAAGATCTGGACTTCCTTGATATTTCGAGGTGGAGTCATGGTGATTAAAGATTTTATTTGGTTCGGGTCAGCCTCGATGCCTTTCTCACTTATCATATATCCAAGGAACTTGCCCGATCGTACCCCAAAACACACTTTTCCGGGTTCAGTTTCAAATTGACCTTACTTAAATTATTAAAAGTCTCCTCCAGGTCTGCAAAATGATCTTCGTCCCGTAAACTCTTGACTAACATATCATAGATATATGCTTCGACATTCCAACCAATCTGTCCTTCAAAGGTTTTGTTGACCAGGCGCTGATAAGTTGCCCCTGCATTTTTTAAGCCGAATGGCATAACCTTGTAGCAATATAACCCTCTCCCGGTAATAAAGGAAGTGCTTTCTTCATCTTGAGCATCCAACTGGATTTGATTATACCCTGAATACGCATCCATGAAAGACAACAATCGATTGCCCGAGGTCAAATCAACTAACTGATTAATGCGGGGCACCAGAAATGGATCATTGGGAAAAGATATGTTTAAGTCTGTAAAGTCAACGCACATTCTCCACTTGCCATTCTTTTTCCTGACCAAGACTGGATTCGAGGCCCATACGGGATAATGCGATTCGCGAATGTGGCCTATGCTTAACAGCCTCTCCAGTTCCAAAAGAATAGCTGTAGCCTTCTCCTGAGAAACTGGTCTCCTCTTCTGGACAATGGGTCTAACATCAAGTCGTACCGCAAGTTTATGACATATTATCTCCGATGGTACTCCCGTAACATCCTGTGCACACCAAGAAAACATTTCGAGTTTGTTAGAAAAAAAACGCAATTAATCTTTCTCTGAACTCAAAAGAAAGTTTTACTCCAATCTTAAGAGATTTCCCATTTCCAAATTCATGTGCCTCGGAATCCTCTTCTGGGACCAGAAATCCGGGGGTCTCCCTCGGATCATCACATGGAATGATTTCTGAGGAAGGCATCTTTAATTGCTATGCCTTATCCGATATTTCTCCCCGAACTCCCTTCGAGGATAAAGCGATCTGGTAACACTCGCAGGCCATTTTCTGGTTGCTCCTGATTGTCCCGATGTTGTTCCCTACCACATATTTCAGAAACTGATGCACCGTCGAAATTACACCATGCATTCGGGACAACCAAGGGCGACCCAAAATAGCGTTATACGAAGTTGGTGCGTCGACAACAATAAACAACACTTCCAACTCCTTCTTGAACGACCCACGACCTAACTCGACCACACACTAAAATTCTGTAACTACCACTGCTGTAGCGCCGGTAAAGCCCACTATGGTTCTGTCGGAACGTCGTATAACTGGTGGGTCAGAAATTCTCCCGTAAGTGCTCATAAACAAGATATTTGCTGAACTTCCTGTATCAACAAGTATCTTTTGAACTTGATCTCCAGCAAAACCCGCAGTAATCACCATCGCATCTTCGTGTGGGCCCGCGATATTTCTCATATCATCATCATCAAAACATATGATGGGGGAGGGAAATCGGTGCATTTGTGCTGACACCCCTGCTTCAATCTGGGTAGTCAGATTGACCATGTGCCTCTTCCGCGAGCTATTGGAATTCCCTGCGATGGCATCTCCTCCAAAGATTGCCAGCGACTCAAAGAAAGAACAGAGGTTGTTAACTTTCCCCCACGGAATAACTTCTTCCACCATATTTACATTGTTCCTGCCCTCCTTGGGATCCAGATACTCTTGCTCATTATCAAAAACGTCAACCTCCTCGGAGATCACCATGGCTATATCAGTGTTTTTTGGAACAGATTTTACCACAACATTTTTCTGAGAGTGCTTTTTGACAAACTCTAACAACATTCCATTTTCGATCAAGGCTTGCACTTCTTTTTTCAAGGCTATGTAGTCCTTGGTGTCGTGCCCGATATGTTCGTGATACTTACAATACTTGTTAACGCTTCTGCTTTCCCTCAAAGTCTGAATAGGAAAAGTTTCCTGAACGGCACTGTGGATCTCGCCTTATCAAATATAGCAACAACATTTTCCGTTAACTCCGCGAAGTAGTTTGGTCGAACCCACTTATTCGACATTGGTCTGGCCCCTTGATTGTAATTTTGCTGGTTGCCATAATATTGTGGGTTTGTTTTCTGCCTCGGCGGATACTGACCCGTACTTTTGGCCCGAACATTGGTACGAGGCCCTTGGTTACTAGACTCAAATCTCTGAAACTGGTTCTGATCCAATTGGTCACCGAATCCTTTCTCAGATGTCCGAGTCTCATCCACCAGGATTCTCTTCTCAACGTGATCCAACAAAGCTCCGAAGGTCATGGCCTGACTCTCCGCCACCGTGTTCTTTAATATTCCGCGGAGTAGGCCCATCCTGAAAGCTATAAGTGCCACTGAGTCTTTACAATACTCTATATGAGTTATCGTTTTGACGAATCGATTGGTATAATTCTTCAAGCTTTCCCAAACCTTTTGTTTGCAATAGATTATTGTATCTCCGTTAGCTCTGAACTTTTTGCTCCCCACAAAGTGTTGTCTGAAGATATTCCAGAACATGTCAAAATTCTTTATCGAACCCTGCAGAAGCCTATTATACCACTTGGAAGCTACCCCCTTGAAGGTATAAGAAAACGCTCTTCACAACAATTTATCATCGTCATCGAAATTAATCATGAAGTTTTTGAATTGCTCGATGTGGTTATCAGGGTCTTGTGTCCCATCGAACTTGTCTAACTTCGAGATATCAAAATGCTTTGGGAGATTGCCCACAAATATTTCCGGAGACAAAGGAGAAGCCCTCCAATTATGACCCGTCCGATAAATATTGGATCTCAAGTTTTCATTGCTCGGAAAATACAATCCCTCCTTGGATGGTAGGGTATATTGATGTTGCCACTCTGAATTTCGCGGGCCAACGTTTTGGTTTCCAGCGGGAAACTTTGTCTGGCCATAGCCCCGCTCATTAACTTGAGCATGAGAACTCTTCTCCCTCGGAGATTTCCTCTCCGAGCTTCTTCCACTCCGATGATCTACGTGTCCTCGACCATGTGTTTTCTTTCTGTGATTTTTCCTAGGAGATGATTCCGACGAGCTGTATCGAGAATAATCGCTCGAGTCAGATGAATCCAAACGTCGTTTTTCATTCCTCCTCGACGATCGTTGTTCATATCCCCTATATCTGTCATCCCTAGCTTTAGGACAAAAATTGGTTTCGCGCTCCTCTTTTCCAATGTCAGGATCCCTTCTTACCTCAGAGCGAAGATTTGCCTGAACAGTTTCCTTTTCTGCCTTCAATCTCCAGCAACAACTCGTTCCTTCGAGCCAACAGATCTGAGTCATTAAAAGTGTCTCCAACTCGTTGGCTCCCATGTGCCTCGTATTCCATGTCATTCCGATAATCGTCGCCCACCAGATTCTCCTCGCAATTGTTAACAAAATCATCCCCTTGTTCTTCCATAATTTTCCTCGGAATAGGAATTATTTCCAGGAAGCGATTGTCGTCAGAATGATCTTTGTTTCCCACAGACGGCGCCACTGAAGAGTTTGAGGAATGCACAAGGGTAATTTTGTGTAGCGAAGATCTCTTAGTGCTAAAATAGACTTAAGTGCTTAGCTAAGGAATCTTTAGAGAGAGAAAGTCGTATTATCTTCATCTCGGGATCTGTGAAGCGTGTGTGGTCCTTTTATAGTACAATTGCAGGTCCTACACGCTTTAATTCTCGTTTATTACATTTTTGGTCCCTATATCTTTTCATCCTCTCATAATGGCTACTTCTTTAGTAGTCTATATAATTTTCCCCTAATACAATTTCTTCTTTACAATTCTCTCCTAACAAACTTCTTCTTTACGATTTTCTCCTTAACAAACTTATTCTTTGTAATTTTCTCCTTAACAAACTTCTTATTTACAATTTCACCATGTCTTTTATTCTCCCTCATCAGGAGGGACATAGTTTTTGGGCATATTTGTGCGTCAATTACCCTCACCATTTTACTGGGTTAAATGAATGACTGAATGATAAATTTTTAAGGCGTTATTGCAATTTTTACATACTGTATTTACAATGATAATTTTCCAATGATTATGAACAATTTTTTTTAAGAGAAAAATGTTATAGATCTTGTATTAGCTACATTATTATTTTTTATTTTGTGCATCAATTAGTATTATTTTTTGTTTTATTTGATGTTTTTTTTATTTTATGGTTTGTAATTTGGTTTGCATCAAAAGTTTTGTGGCCTTTCTAATCTTTTTGTTTCAAGTTCTAAATTCTGGCTATTATATTTTCTGTGATTATGTTGTAGGGTGACTACCTGAATAATGAAAATTATGTTGCTCTAGCTATTTTTTTTCTTTGGGTTTCCATGTGGGGTATTACTTTTTTTATGTTGTGGATTTTGCATAATGCTAATCTGCACCACGATCTAAAACCCAGCTACCGACATAGACATTCATAAGTCTTTCCTTTTGCGGTTGCTATGGTCTGTATCTAATACCCACCTACTGAATGGTCCAAATGCTACTATCGAAAAATATACTTTTTTGGTTGATGTCTGCAATATGAATTAGAGTTTATAAAGCTTCAAGTTCAGTTTTAAAGCCTCAAGAGAAGGTTTCATACTATTTTGCAAACCCGAACTTTTAACATTGATACTATTTTTTTCCAGGAATAAACATAGCAGGAATAATATTATCAAGAATAAAAATAACAAGAATAAAAATAACAAGAATAATAACATGAAATAATAATAGTAATAACATTATAAAAATATCATGCATTGGTTCCAGCTTAACATGAATAATATTATCATGAGTAAAAATAATATGAATAATAAAAATATCACATAAATAGTAGTGAAAAATAGAATAATAATATCATGAAAAAAATAACAAGACTAATATTAACAGGAATAATATTATCATGAATAAAAATAAAAGGAGTAGTATTATCAGGAACAAAAAATAACAGTAATAATATTATGAGGATTAAAATAACATGAATAATAATGCATATAACAACTTCAAAAATTAAACAAAATTTCAGTTTTTTCTTGCCGTTGATAAAGTAAGTTTACTACGATGTTAAACAAATTTCAAAATCCGCTAAAGCCATGTTGTACCAGTACACGAACTAGAAGTTTATGTGGGGTTTATATGTAAAAGGTTTGAAACTGTATACAACTTGTAATGATCCCAAATCCTTCTTCTTTTGGGACATTGCTAATCTTTCCGATGAGGGTTGAACCGTCATGTTATTCAAATGTTCGTGACTTTTATTCATCTACCTCAAAAGCCTTATTTGGTTGTCTTAGTTCCTCTTGCATAGAAAGAAATTTTATACATATGTTAAGTTTGGATATATCTTGTAGTTTGGCATGAAGTAGGTTGTATCATAAAATTGTATGCTCGAACATTATATAAATTTCTCTAAAATTTAACCCCAAAGCATCTTCAACATATAACCTCATGGAAACTTCTCTCACATGTATTTACAGTTAATGATAAAAAGAAAACACGACATAAACTAGTACTTGTTGGGTATATTGGATTATCCTAACTGGTTTGGACAACTTTTATAGTTTTTAAAGATCAATTATGTGTGGTTGAGTCTATAGCTATATATTTGTGATTTTAATCAAATAGTCGAATATGATCTTTGGTGTAAACTGTTAACACATATGACTACAAAATCTTGTAATCTAAATCTTAACTTGTGGCTTTGCACAATGGTTCGTTTAGTCTCTGCGACTATGAAGCGTTGGAGAATTTAGTTTATTGACTTCATATTATTTTAATAAAATATGATTATGGAGGTCTTTTATCAATAGAAAATAATACAGCCGATTTATTAAAAATCTAAGACTTCTAGTCCTGGGGGAATAATGGTCTAACATTCCAAATGCTCATCCAATTGAGTTTTATATAACTTATCATATCCCCTCTAATCTTATCGAATGTTCGACATGCCATAGAAATATAAATAAAAAATAAAAGAGGCCCGTACCTTGCGAATAAAATACAGGAAATCTTGTACCGATAGTTTTCCTCGGTTTGACCTCTTTTTTGAGGTTTATATGTATGCAACACCAAATAACACGTAAAATTCTATACTAACTTCAAAAAATAAAAAACTACGATAACACCTATTATATAAATTACATAGTCAAACGCAACAATAAAAACATAAAATTTATATCCACACATAAACACTACAAACATAAAAATCTATAGTCTAAATAAATCCTACTTATATTGGAATCATCTCCAAAACCCTACATCATGTGTTGCACTATAACATTATACAAAATCAGTTACATACTATAAAATTAGTTAATTCTACTTATATTGTAATATCTCCAAAACCATACATCATGGGTTGCACTATAACATTATACAAAATCAATGACATACTAGAAAATTAGTTAGAAATATATTACCAAAATTTAATAGCATTTTGTTACAATTTTTTTGAAATAATATTTTTCGGACTTGGAAGTTGTACCTCCTGCTCAATTGTTCATCATACGATAATCTAATAGTTCTGTAAAAACAATTGTCTAACGAATCAAATTTGTTCAGTAATGCTAAATTGACCAAGGAATAACATAAATCATAATCATATTCGAACAAAAACATGATTACATCCAAACAAAAACATGATTACACTAGTTCTGAGTTAATTTCATATCAGCATTCTAAAGAAAAACATGTAATTGACTGTACATAAGGTCAAATTAAAAAAAACATCATTTATGAATCCAAAAAACGATATGCATACCTCGACTCACCAATACGTGATATATCAATACTTGAACAAAAACAATAACAAAAAATTGGGAAACCCTAGTAGAGGCACTGCTCAAATTCTCAATTATAAATAAGACATAAAAATATAATCGAGCGAGAAAATATAAATCTACCCCAAATCGTAGGTTTCCTGCGAGAATCGTTGGTGGGAACAAGAATCAGGGTTTCAGATTTAAAGTTCGAGAGCAAGAGCAGTGGTTTCAGGTTACGAGCATGAATAAGGTTTTGGATGGAAGTGGAAGGTAACTCGTGTAGGTTAATTGGGTTTTGGGTAAGGATAAATTTATAACTTTACCTTATTAGTGGAGTTATAGGTAAATTGTATCTGTATTTGTATGGATATATAGTTTGTGACTTAATTTTGTATCAATTGGTGAGTCTCCCTTTATTAAAATAGAGGCTTGAATTAATTATGGGAAAATTTAAAAGACCACTATAAAAAATGGATGGGCCATAAAACCTGCCCAAAGAATTAATATACTTTTAATAAAATAGGAAGCCAAATATGACTTCCTTCCTTTATAAATTCTAAAATTTTGAAGAAGCACAGAGATGAAGAATCATATGAACTATTTGAATCTTAGGTGAGCCTCAGATCGAGGAAATGATTAAAAAAGATGAAATAGAAAGGGGATTCATTCGAATAAACAAAATGAAGATGAAGAGTAAGGGACAACTTCTTGGCAGAGACTGGAGTTAATCGAGAATAATCTTGAGCAAGAGAACTGGAGGAGCTATGGAGATAACAAATCCTCTGCAAAGTAATTAGGAGCTAGGAATTTGCTTGTCAGAAGAATCTGCAACATCCAAGAGAGCTTAAAGAAAAGGTTAGTAACAGTTTTATATGTTATTTATGATGTAGCCAATTCTTATACTTTCAAGGTAAGTGATTGCTTTCAAAAGATTAGGAACATTGCTAGAGTTGAATTCCAATTTCATCTTACATTTCAAAGTCCATTTGGCTAGCCAATCAAAAGCTTTATTATGGACTATGCTAATGTGGTAAATCACCATTGAAGAGCTAATGAGCTCTCTTCAACCTTGAAGAAGATGGGCTAAGGTTGGAGGGTAATTACCTTTAGAAAGAAGATTATTAATGATTTGGGAATCGGTCTCAATATCCACATTAACAAGCCCATTTTTCTTACAGATAAGCAGACTATCATAAAGAGCGTGATCTTCAGCGAAGATCGTGGAGAACCTTCCATAGACATTACCGAAACCTGTGATTATTTGGCCATTTGAGTCTCTAATTATGATACCACCGCTAGCCTAGCCATTCGTAAGAGAGAAGCCATCTTTGTTGATTTTGATTCTATTTTTGGAGGGATGAATCTAGGTATGATATGAAGGCTTCTTGTTGTTTTTTATATGGCTAAAATAACCCATCTCGGTATAAGCATTGATTTTATTGTGCCAATTCTTGTGCTTGAGAATTAATGCTTGATATAAGCCATGAATCATATGATTGATGTAGTTAATGGTAGCTAAAATAAAGATATGCGTATTTTTGATTTTGGTTTTGTTCCTTGCCTAGCCCAAAGTATAATAAGAGGAATGATGAAATTGATATGAGTTTAATTTACAGAATTCTAAAACCAGTTTCTTAGCATGTGAATGGTTGTGATGTGTATACTAATGTTGCTATTGAAGATGTATGAGAAATAAGACCAAATGGCCCAGGAATAATTGCACTCCACAAACAAGTTTGATCTTGTCAATGTTTGTCTTTAGTGTTGTATCTACCATATTTGGATGCAAGCTAGATTAATGATGCAGATAATTTAGCGCTGGAATTTATGAAGACTGTCGATCACCCGAAGAATGCGGTGAATTGACAGATGGGGAAGGATAATGTAGGCGGAAGGCCTCTGCAAAATAATATTTTAATATTTTATAATATTTAAATGTTTTAGTTTTAGTTTTATTTTATTTTTTATATTTTAAGGATCTATTTAAGATATCAAATTAATCTGATTACATTCAGATTTAAAGTGATATTATTTTATTGCGTTTATTTTTGTTTCCATATTTTGTATTAGGGATTTGAGCGATTCTTATTTAAAGTGCCCCAAACCCTATTTTTAAGGGAGTTATTTTTATTGAATAAAATTAGGGTTTTATCCCTCTTTGGCTTCTGCTACGTTTCACTCTCCATCATAGTGGTATCAGAGCCGAAGTTCCTGCTACGGGGCAAGCATGTTTCTGAATCCTGATATCATCTGATTAAAGGTTTAAGAAAGAGAACAACACACATGGTCAATAAGATCGGGAAGATCGTTTGAGTATGAGGGGGCATACCAACCGTTTCAATGACGATCATATTGACAGGTTACTGAAGGAGTTTAAATTGGCTACCAATCGTCGAATCAAGGTAAACATTGCTTATCGAGATGCTATCTCATGCTTGAAAAAAATTTCAAAACCATCTTTTTTTCATCAACTGGACATGGGGATGTTGTCTTGAGGCTATGAAAAGGTTTTCGATTTTTTTTTCATCAACCGGATGGCTTCAATGTTACTTTGAATAAGGAACACTCGAGAAGAATTTATCGTATTCCGATAAGGTCAACAATTATAATTCCCAATGTAACTATTGAATAAAATAAAATAAATATTTTGGATTCTTGATGGTGATGGTGCTGTGAATTCGAAGACGAATTGTCAACCAGGAGAGGATGATGTAGCCTAGAAAGTCCAAACAAAAGCCTTTTTATTTTATTCAAATATCTTATGTATTTAAATCAAATCTAATTATATTAAGACTTGATTTTATTTGGTTTGATTTTATTTTATTTTATTTTAGAATATTTATTTTATTTCCTTGTATTCTAATTTAGGGTTTTGAGAAGCTATTATATAAGCCTCTTATGCCTTAAATTATTTGAAGTCTTGGGAATAATATATTTTTATCAGTGAAAATTTCACTTTTTGTTACCCTTAGATTAGGGTTGCATCATGTTACCCTTGAATTAGGGTTTCATCTATCGTTGCTTCTTCTTCTGTTTCCGCCGCGTCGTCAGTTTGATGTGTTTCCCGTTGCTAGCCCTGTTGGGACTGATGTGTTTGCAGATGTGTTTCCCGTTGCTAGCCCTGTTATGAATAATGTGTTTGCAGATGTGTTTCCTATTGCTAGCCCTGTTGGGACTGATGTGTTTGCAGAAGTGTTTCCTATTGCTGGCCATGTTGGGACTGATGTGTTTGCAGATGTGTTTCCCGTTGCTAGCCCTGTTGGGACTGATGTGTTTGCAGATGTGTTTCCCATTGCTAGCTCTGTTGTTCCTAATGTGTTTGCCGATGTGTTTCCTATTGCTAGCCCTGTTGGGACTGATGTGTCTACAAATGTGTTTCCTGTTTCTGACCGTGACACCAGCCTGGTGGGAGATCACCCGAAGGCATGGGATCAGCGCCTACCACAGTTAGAGTTTGCCCACAATCATGCCCTTCACCGCTCGACGGGTCTTTGTCCTTTCCAGGTGATGTATGGTGTTGTGCCCCGGGGTCCTGTCGACTTGCTCGCCCTGCCCAGTAAAATTCATGTTCACACAACTGCTGAGGAGCTTGTATCACAGATTCGCCAAACCCACCAGACGACTTACAATCAGCTTGTCTTGAGCACCGTCAAGTATAAGTCTGAGGCAGATTCTTATCGTCGTCCTGTTCAGTTCGAAGTTGGTGATTATGTGTGGGCAGTTTTAACCAAAAATCGGTACCCTGCTAGCGAGTACAACAAACTGGCCGCCCAGAAGATTGGCCTGGTGGAGATTGTGGAGCAGATCAACCTGAATGCTTATCGACTGCGTTTGCCTAGCCATCTTCGTACGTCTGATGTCTTTAATGTTAAGCATCTGATTCCTTATGCAGGTGACTCTTCTGACGAGGAGACTGGTTCTGATTCGAGGACGAATCTTCTCGACCCCGGCGGGAATGATGCAGATAGTTTAGCGCTGGAATTTATGAAGACTGGCGATCACCCGAAGAATGCGGTGAATTGACAGTTGGGGAAGGATGATGTAGGCGGAAGGCCTCTGCAAACTAATATTTAAATATTTTATAATATTTAAATGTTTTAGTTTTAGTTTTATTTTATTTTTTATATTTTAAGGATCTATTTAAGATATCAAATAAATCTGATTACATTCAGATTTAAAGTGATATTATTTTATTGCGTTTATTTTTGTTTCCATATTTTGTATTAGGGATTTGAGCGATTCTTATTTAAAGTGCCTCAAACCCTATTTTTAAGGGAGTTATTTTTATTGAATAAAATTAGGGTTTTATCCCTCTTTGGCTTCTGCTACGTTTCACTCTCCATCAATTAAGGAGTCTTTTTTTCTGATAATCAAGCTTGATCTTGTCAATAACATCCACGCCATTAGTAGATAGAAAATCAAAAAGTTTAGTTTTATTCCACATGTTATATTCCTAGTAGATAGCAATAGTCAATTCTATACTAGTTATTATCGTAGGTGTTGTCAAGGATAATAAGAGGAGATTTTATAAACCAATTGTCGAGTCATAAATCAACTTTGCCACATCCAACATTCCACCCGATAAAAGGCTCAACAATGTTCTTGATAGCAGCCATTAATTTTCAAATATGAGAAACATTTTTAGTAGAGAAATTGGCTTACAAAGGATGCATATTATGGCAGTAAATACTTTGAGTGTATCTAACCCAAAGAGACATGTTATTTCTGATTCTTGCAAGAATAAGTATCACAAAGGCCTTTTATAGTTTTGATGTTCACACCTTCTTCCTTGAAAGCCTTGAAAATCTTAGTCCAACTAGACCAGTCAATTTTATAGTTGTCTTGGAACCCCAAAGAAATCTATTGAGCAGCTTTTCAATTTTGTTGATGATGCCATTAGGAATAGAGTAGCATTGTAGCCGATAATTAGGAATGGTCATGAGAACAGAGTAGATAAGAGTAAGTCTACCTCCATATGAAAGAAGCTTGCCATCCCAATTTGATATTTTTTGTCTGATAGCATTAAAAAAGGCTTATTGTTAGAAGCTTTGTTATTATTGCTGATGGTTATACAGGGGTAGGAAGCAATGAGATAATCAGAACTAAAACCAATCATATTAGAGATAATAGAAATTATAATAGTAGAAGCATTCTTTGAGGAGATGATCTTGGTCTTGTACTTGTTAATGATTTTCCCTTAAAGGTCTTGGTATTCCTGCAGAAAGTTACTAAGAGAGACAATACTAAAAGGTAAACTATTAGTGAAATTAACATCAACAAAAGTTAAGCATAGGATGATGATGGAACTTCTGGTTTTTTATTTCAAGGTCTTGTTTTGGTTAAGTAGGTTGTTGAGACCTCCAAGAAGAACTTCCTCAACAATGATGAAAAGACTTAGGGACAATGATCCCTTTGTCTTAAGCCTTTTTTAGTTTTGAAATAGCTAGTGGTCTCACCATTGATAAGAATTGAGAGATGCATGTTTCTGATGATACTTTCAATAAGGTATACAAACTTAAAATCAAATCTGAAACATAATATAACTTTGATTATGAAGCCGTGGGACATTCTATTAAAGGCTTTAACCATGTCAATCTTGAAAAGAATGTTTCCAGCTTTCACCTTTCTATTAATATCATGGATAATTTCTTTAATAAAAAGATATTTTCGTAAATTGACTTATCTTTGACATAAGCTCATTGCACTTCTGAGATAATTTTAGGAAGAAGGGATGTGAGCCTTGTGTTGATAATTTTTGAAATGATTAAGTTGGTAAAGGTGCAAAGTCTAATGGGTCTGTAATGATTCCAATTTGTTGGATTGTTGGACTTTAGAATGAGGCATATGCCAGTTGAGATGATACCTTTGGGGATGTCTTAACCTTGAAAGAATGAGCCGATTGTTGCAAAAAGATCCTTTTTAAAATAATCCTCCAACAAGTAATGAAAATACAATGGTTAAAGAAATTCATGCCAACCACACTTGTAGAGTTGTGACTCTTGATTTTATTGTAGATTTCATCATATGTGCGAAGCATCGTAAACATTGTGTTGTCTTCCTTAGTTATAAGCTTAGAAAATTTCTTGAACAAGGGGATATTCATAAGATTGATGTTATTCCTGTGATTAAATTTTGAATTGTTTGTTAAAATATCTTTGAAGTAGTCTAGAGCTGAATTACCAATTAGGTGGTCCTCAATGATCTAAGTAGAGTTTTCTTTGATGCAAGTGATCAAGTTTTTTACTTCTTTTCTTTTTGATATATGAATGGTAGACTTTGGTCTTTCCGTCACCATCTTTGATCCAGCTAGTATAGGTTTTTTTGGTTCCAGTAGGACTCTTCAATCTTTAGAGCATGAAAAAGCATAGTATTTGCTTCTTCACTTCAAGGGGAGTGATCAGAAGAGGTTCTGGCTAGAATATTTTCTTAAAATCCACATGTCTTCACTTAAAATCCACATGTTTAGAAATATAAAGCTAGATTTAGGAGGATTAATAGAATTAGATACTGAGACAAGTAAATGGGAGTGATCAGAACAAATTCCGGTTAAAAGAGTGATTCCGATTAGGCTAAAATAGTCAGACCCTTCAAAATTGAATAATGCATAATCCAATCTATTCCATTTGGATTTGTTAGTCCATGTAAACTTTGTTCTTAAGCAACGCGCATCTTCCCGATTTTAAAATAATGCTTAACGCTTACAAAAATATATTTATTAATATTTTATGATAATAAATATAATTAAAACTCTTTATTTTATATAATAGTAAATGTTATATAGATAACAAATATTTTCCCACCAAATAAAGATACCCTTTTTGTTTTTTATATTCGCGCGTTTCTTTTTTTTAATAGGAGAAGTTTCCTCCAAACATTTCCATCAACTATTTAAAATAAAAATATTTATAAATAAAAAGTCCAATAACCACCAATTTAACGGTTATTCATTTATTTTATTATAATTTTCTCTTCCATTTTAAATTTATATTTTAAAAATATTTAAAAAAAATTAACATATGTTCGGGATAATATAATATAATTTTAAATTTTCTAATATTTTGGATTTTGTAATTTTTTTTTAAAAATTCTACCTTTATTGGATGGTCACTAATTATCATCAAATGTTAATCTATACTGTTAAAGGTACTATAAATAAATGGAAATTTGATCAACCCTTAAAATAATATAAATTTAATTAAATAATATAAATAATATAATTTAGAAGATAT
The DNA here is from genome assembly GCA_036936605.1 of Limnanthes douglasii subsp. nivea. NCBI lineage: Eukaryota > Viridiplantae > Streptophyta > Magnoliopsida > Brassicales > Limnanthaceae > Limnanthes > Limnanthes douglasii. Next base: position 102,403,703 of record JAUPFV010000004.1, read on the forward strand.
GGATAGATTAATATTTTACCATAATAAATAAAAGAAAAAAATTAACATATTATATACAGAGAACATGCTTTCTCACCAAGCAAATAAATCCTTTATAAGAAAAAGACAAATAAAAAAGGTTTCTAGAAAGGGACTATCGTCTCTCTCTGAAAACCCTAATTAGGGTTTGAGACCCAGCCGTTTTTAGGCAATTCAATCCCCTTCTTTTATAATCTAGATTCTTCTTTTATAATCTAGATTCTTCTTTTTGGAGTTTTAAATTTAGAGTTTATCCATTCCTCTCTTTCGAGTTATGGTAGTCTCTTTGGTAAACTTTATATTTCTTTTGTTTCATCTTCCTACTTTTTGGATTTTATAGCATTTGTTTCCAGCTACTCTGAACGAGGATTGATAAGTATCACAATTGTTGGAAGTGGTTTCGCCGTGAAGGTGCATCCACTAGTAAAACAGGTGACTTTAGCGATTTATTGGTACGTTTTTCGCCCGGTACTCTTCGATCTGAAGTCTGAGACGATGGTTTCCATCAGATCTGAAGTCTGAGACGATGGTTTCCATCAGATCTGAAGTTTGAGATGTAGTATCTATCAGATCTGGTTCGTACGACATTGTGTTTTGTGTCTGCTGCAAGTTTATGTATAGTTTTTTTATAATTTGTTTTAGATCTGACTCAATCTATCTTCTATGTATTTTAGGAGTAATTGATGTTTAGTTTTTCAATTGTATTTAGACAGCCAGAATCTGTCTGGATGGTAGGAATCGATTTTCAACGAAATCTTGTATTTAGATGTCGGTCAGAATCTTTTAAAAACAAATTTAATTCTTTTAAAAACAAATTTAATGTTTTTTTTAAAAATCCTTTATAATCTCCTTCTTTCTTTGCTATATTCTCCTTCTTTCCCTTTTCAAACAGCTCTGTTTTCTCATGTACACTAACTTCGATGATATCATAACTTGATTACTTTTATCTTTGAATCTCCACATTGTCTGTTTTTTTTTATGTTATTGGAACAACTTTGTTGGCTTTATTTTATCTAGGGTTTTAATTTCAATTCTTATTTCCAATTGAATCATTGTGGTAATCGGGTTAAAGGCTTAAATCTCAACACTTAAGTGGTCCAAGACACAAGGAAGTAATAAAGGATGAAGGATGGGCTTTACAATGTTGGGATTCACATTATAGTCTATAAATAAGAGGCTACGTTTAAGTATTTCATAGAAATACGGCCGCTTCCTAGAGTGTCTGGAAACCCTTTTCTTCTTATCTAATTTGATTATGCAGGTTTATCAATTTCATAAACGGAATCGTCGGGGATCGTGTAATTGCTGAAGAACGCAAAAGAACAGAAGATAATACTAGATGGAGAGTATCAGGCAAACCCGTAAGTGTTTTTGGTTTTCAGTTTATTCATTAGGTGAATCTACAAAAGGTTTAATTATTTTTCCGCAATTGATTATATATTATTTGATGCGATTTTGAATAATATATAACAATATGTTCGTATTAATAATCTTCAATTAGTGGTTTAGTTTGAATATTTAAACTTAGATTTGGTTTGGGTTGGATGGGTTGAAATTTTAGATTCTGTAGGTATTCTTAGATATTTGAATTCGTAGGTGGTTTGCAGAGGAGACTAGAGGTGTCAAACGGTTTGAACCAGCACCAACCCGCACCGTTTAAGTCTGAACCACGGGTTGCAGTCCTGGCGGGTTGCGGTCCTGGCGGGTTGCGGTCTCGGCGGGTTGCGGTCTCGGCGGGTTGCGGTCCTGGCGGGTTGCTCTTATGCGGTCCTGACGGTCTGGCGGTCCTGCCAGGTTGCAGTCGTAATGGGCCAGTTTCACAGTTAAACCGCCAGTTCAAACCACCAGACGAACCATTTAAGAGCCGTTTACCAGTTCAAACCATCAGCCAAACCATTTAACCATTTAAGAACCGTTTATCAGAATATATTATAATGTTATTTAAAATTAATTTGTAAGTGTTAATTGAATCTAATTTCAATAATTGAGTTAATTATTCTATTTCATGTATTTTAATTTAAATATGTTATCATTTTAATCGAAATTTTATAATCATCAATTATATTTTAAAAAAATAATTGTAATTTGATTTTGATACGTTTGAATAATATATTACTATTAAATAATATATACCTATTAGACATATAATTGTATTAAAATTTTAAATTATTAGGTGATTCTTTAGATTCTTTCAAGCTTGAAGTGTTTATGGTTAGATGAATTATATAGTTTATTGTATTTTCGAACTATTCAATATTAGAAGTTTATATGCATAAACATAAATTACTTGTAAGTTGTAAAGAACAAAATAAAAATTGAAAGCTAGGTAAGTGATTTAAATAACATTTAATAAAAAATAGAAGCAAAACAAACAATTCATTAAAAATAAAAACCAAACAAGTAACATAGTTGTTCAATCAAATAAAAAAGATAAACATTACAACGATAATGAAAATCAATTGCGAAAAACTAAGGAGCTTCATCGTTGTTGTTGTTAGGTGGTTGACCTTGCAAATGCATGTTCTCCATCATCTGTCGCATATACTCCGACTGTTGGGCTTGAGAGTTTGCAAATCGCTCATTCCATTGATCTTGTCCATGATGCCACTGCTCGTATTGACCATGCCACTGCTCGTATTGACCATGCCACTGCTGGAGGTGACCAAGTTGATCATTCACCCCTACTTGCCACTGCTGTATCTGGCTAAGCTGGTCATTTACCCCCCCCCCCTGCCAATTTTGAAATTCACCTTGCCATTTTGTAAAATCATCATGCCAAACCTTTTGTTGAGTATGCGCAAATTGCATATGATTCATTTGTTGAGTATGCGCAAACTCAGCAAATTCGCGATCGGTTCGTCTTTGTTGTGGCGGTACTCGCGAAGAACCACTAGCATTTGGATCGAAAGACACTTCAGCCTCAACTCGATACTGAGTAGGTGGATTTGGCGGTTTTGTAAGACCGTTCGCAATATATATCTGATTCAAGTCTTCTCTATGGTGGTTCCATGCCTCTAATTTCGAAATCAACTCTCCATCCCAAGAGTATATTTCCTGCAAACGCAAAGAGTTTCTACCTATAGCACTAGTCGGCCTCACCTTCACCGGAGTGTACATACTCACATCAGCTCCTTTCGAAACAAGCAATTTACTCAATATCATCCCATAAGGTAGTTTATCCGTACCACACCTCGCAGCCATATTTCGAATCATCAAGCTGGGTAAATTAATTATTCCCTGATTTCGAATCATAAAAGCAGTAACAAATGTTTGAATATATGAAAGCTGCGAATCATTGTTACTAGGTGGAAGAAATATACTATTTACCAATTTCAAAGCTAATTTCCCAATACCATCCAAATTACCCCGCATGGCTCGAAATTTACCGCTAATTTCCGGAGCTTCCGCACCAGGACAAGTAAGAATCTCTACCGCTTCTTCGTAAGACAAAGGCCAATCAGCACTCCATATCGTAGGGCGATAACTAATGGGAGGTAATTTATTACCGGTATAGATATCATGGGTTGGAACGGAAAAAAGATCGTATAAATCAGTTTCAAAAAAACTAATGTCTTTACCATCAATCAAACAATTCATTCCTAAACCTCTTGGATCATTTTCGATTAATCTAGCCGTGGAATAAAACTTTCGCACTAGTTCTATATACCAATCACATTTGAATCTAGCTAGATTCATCCAACCTTGGCCATTAGTAGGCTCAATAAGTTTGAATTTTTTTTGCATACCCTCTATTTGGATCAGTTCCTCGTAGTTCAGAAACATACCAGACCAAATTTTTGTTACACCTCGACCTCCTTGCTGATTACTACGGATGCGAATCTCCCCCTCGGGGCGATGTTCGATAGTCTCGCTCTCCGTTACCTCCTGCTCCATGGTTTGAAACAACATTTCTTCCACCTCTCTCAATTCGGAAGTGGTTGGTTCACTACGTCCACCTTTACGAGCATTCTTTTTTGTTTTCGAAGACATTTGCGAAACCTGAAATTTAAATAGAGTTTGAAAAATATAAATTTTTTTTAGAGAAGTGTAGTAGAGAGAGGGGATAGATTTGTAGTGGAGAGGGAGAGATTTGTAGTGAAAAATATAGGAGGATGTAGGGTGTATTTATAGGGTAATTTTGTGTTTTTTTTTTTTTATTTTCTACTAGCCGTTTGATGACGTCAGCATGACGTCATCAAGCGGACCATCCGGCCACGCGTGCGGATGGTCCGCTTTTGGCCGTTGCCAACGGCTAGTTCGTTTGAACTAGCCGTTGGTTGAACCGGGGCATCCGGATGATCGTCCGGATGCCCCGGTTTATCCAACGGCTAGTTCAAACGAACTAGCCGTTGGTTGAACCGGGGCATCCGGACGATCGTCCGGATGCCCCGGTTCCAATCGGACCATCCGGATCGATATCCGGATGGTCCGAATTGTCTGTCCGGGCGTCCGGGCGAAACTGTCCGGATGCCCCGGATCATGTGTCCGGACCATCCGGACGCCCATCCGGATGGTCCGGGCGATTTTTTTTTTTTTGTTTTTTCGGTTTTTTTTTTTTTTGGGTCTCCCCTATAAGTAGAGGAGACCCCAACACCAATACTCACACCTCTCAAACAACTCTCTACTTCTCTCTAAATCTATCTATTTGTTCGATAAGTTCTAGAAAACTACAATTAGTTATTTTACTTATTCTACTCCTACTTTCGAAATTGTTTGATTTTTGTTTTTCCGCAAATTGTTTCTTAGTTGTTATTAGTCTAAATTTAGTTGTTCTATCTTGTTATTAGTCTAAATTTAGTTGTTATATCTTGTTATTAGTCTAAATTGTGATTTTATTATTAGTATTTTATTGCATATTTGAAAAAAAAACTGTTATTAGTTTTAAAATGAATTCAAAACGTAGAAATACTGGGATAAACCCACCATCTAATGTGGATCTCAATACCATGGATGATTTTTCTACAGAATTCCCTCACGTTGACACACTCTCCTCCCGCGAAAGTGGTGGTGGAAGTACTAGTGGGGGGAGATCTCGTAAGAAAACATCTTGGATTTGGAATCACTATACTCTATCAGAAGATGGTTTGTTTTGTATTTGTAAAGAGTGCAATAAACGTTATCTTCACGTAAGTGGATCTAGAAATATGGGCACTAGCACTATGGTAAAACATTTAACGAAACATGAAATATATGATCCTACAAAACCTAACCCAACTAATGTTTGCACGAACCCTCAAACAGGTCTTCCTTTTGAGTTTAACCACGATACGTATAGGGAAGAAACAATGATTTATGCAGTCGGTAGTTTACAACCATTTAGTTTTGGGGATTCTTGGAGATACGAAAATTGGATGCAAGTTGGGGTAAACCCACATGCAACACGCATTCCACGTACCTCTTTGCGATCGCTAGCCTTTAAATATTATTTACAAAGAAAAAAAGAGATTATTGAAACTATGCAGACTTTGCCATGGAATGTTTCGATTACTAGTGACATAGCTACTTTTACTGATTTAGATATGATATGTGTTACCCTCCATTGGATGGACGCCCAATGGGTCCTCCAAAGGAGAATTATATGGTTTGAATCAATTGGGAAGCATAACGCACAAATAATTAGGGAGAGTATGATTGAATGCATGAATGTTTATGGCATTAAAAACAAGATTATGTCTATTTCGTTGGATAATGCATCTTCTAATATTAGTGCTATAACATTGCTTATACAAGATTGCACTCCCCCTTTTCCAAAATTGTTTCACACCAAATGTTTATGCCACGTACTTCAATTAATTGCGAAAGAAGGAATACGTATGGTTCAGGGTGATTATATTACCCCTATAAAAAATGGGATCCTATTTTGCTCGACATCCGCTGCTAAAAAAAGAGCTTTTAAAACACTTGTTCTTTCAAATGGGAAAAAATATAAGAAACTTTTATTAGATGTCGAAACTAGATGGAATTCTACTTACACAATGCTTGCACGTGCGCATGTTTTTAAAGAAGAGATAACGACGCTTTATAATACATATCGTGAAACACCAATTGAACCAGATCATTGGAAATTTTGTGCACACATGTTAAGATTTTTAAGACTTTTTAAAGAAAACACCCTAATCTTTTCTTCACAAAATCAACCTAATGCTCATTTGGCCCTTTTCACGATTGCTAATCTTGCCATGCATATGGATGAATTTAGATCACATTATGCATGCGTAGACATGGTGCCTGGAATGGAATATAAGTTCACAAAGTATTTTCATCCAATCCCTGATAGTTATTCATTTGCTTGCCTTTTAGATCCTTTTTCACGAAAAGAAAAATTTGAATTGCTAGTTGATTGCTTTTATAAATCTGTACGGTTTCCTACAGATAAACCACCGACCGAACCAATTGACCCTGAAGGGTATATTAGCGGTATATATGATAGTTTGTATAATATCTATGATAAGTATGCTGCAAGATATAGATCAAATACATCTACAAATGTAAGCAGTAGTAACAATAGGGGTAGAGGGAGAAATACTAACTATATTCGATTGGCAATGTTACGAAACAACAATGTTACAGAAACCCCTCAATCTGATAATGAGTTGTATAGATATTGGACCACTAGGTTTGACTTTACGAATTATCAAGACCAAGGTATTGAAGATATCATACGATGGTGGGGTACCAAAACTGAAGAGTTTCCTATTCTTTGCAGGATTGTTAAAGAGATTTATGCTATACCTATGTCTACAGTTGCAAGTGAGTGTGCTTTCAGCCAAGCGAGGTTGCAATACACGACTAAGAGAACAAGATTGACGGGCAAAGCACTTGGAGTGCTTGTGGCAGTTAAGGATTGGACAGCGGCGGATAAAAGGATGCAAGACATAGAGTTCAGAGACGAAGTGAACGTAGACGACATCTTCGAAGATTATCCGGATGATTACGAAGATATACTTGAACAAGAAATTGCGGAAGAAAACGAAAATGACGACGAAGATTTTACTTACGAAGAAGACGAAGCTGGAGATGAATGATGTTTGTAATAGTTTTTTGCTATTTTGTATTGTAATTTGAAAACATTTGTACAACTCCTGGCCCGCACGAGTATAAACTGTGAACGGCTAAATTATCCAAAAATGACTTTACCTTTTATTATAACAACAACAAATGTATTATGAAATACTTATAACTTCATAAGATCTAATTTTGGTTTAAAAAATAATAACAAACACTTGTAAAATTTAAAACCAAATCACAATAGTAATCAAAATGTAATATTAAAATTATAACCGTAGAATTTGTAATATTTTAACATGATAAGATATAGTTTTGGTTTGTATTAGATCTAAAAACATAATAATAATATTCAAAATGTGATAATAACATAAGTAATATTTAAAATTTTGGACTATATAATAATTACAACACTAAAAAACTAAATAACCAAAACAAATTAATATTAACAAAAATGTAATAATAATTCTATAATAATATGCAATATCTCAATATTTTTTAAATATAACATTTTGGATATAAAATAAATAAAATCAGCATAATATTTACCAATAAACCACCGGTTTTTTACAAATAAACCGTGGTTTCGCAGTCCTGCCGGGTTGCGGTCTCGGCGGGTTGCGGTCTCGGCGGGTTGCGGTCCTGGCGGGTTGCTCCTTATGCGGTCCTGGCGGGTTGCGGTCCTGGCGGGTTGCGGTCCTGCCAGATTGCAGTCCTAATGGGCCAGTTTCGCAGGTAGACCGCCAGTTCTTAAGCAGGTTGTCAGCTTTGAACCATGGTTCCTGAACCATTAGACACCTCTAGAGGAGACTCAACATTTTAGTAGGGTTGTAGTATTGCCCTCCACTGTGTTTGATTTCTAGCCATGAAATCATGCCAAACAATAAAAACATCCTCATATCGCCTGCTTGATTCATCCATATATGTTTTTAATGTTATATATTATTTAAAATGATATAAAATAATATATAATAAAATGCGGAAATAATTAAACTTTTTATATATTCATTTAATAAATAAATTGTAAACTAATAACATTTATAGGTTAGCATGTGGTTTTCCACCATCTAGTAATCTCTTCGGTTCATTTGCGTTCTTCAACGATTTCGCATTTCCAGCAATTTCGTTTATGAAATTGAGAAACCTGCAGAATCAAATTAGAGAAGAAGGAAAAGGTTTCTAGACACTCAAAGAACCGGCCGCATTTTAATTCGGGTGTAAGTGTTGAGATTTGAGTCTTTTTCATCACATTGCTCAAATTCATCCCGTTACCAAACTTGAGCTTATAATGTTTTTTCATCCATAAGTCCAAAATAGTTAATTAAATAATTAATTTGACTACTTTTAATTTGGACTTCCTTAAAACAATAATCGAATATCTTTCCCTAACATGTAAATCCATATTATTGTTAGCCCATAGATATATTCCACCGTTTAATACAAATATTGGTAGTTGGTATTTTAAATTGCTATTTATGGGGAAGAGATTCTTAAGGTATTGTGCCTTAACCAATGAAGTAAGATATGGATTCGCGTTTGATCTATTCGATGAAGATCAATTTATAAAAGGAAGGACTATTCATTGTTTGCCCTTCAAATAAGTAGCTGATATATGTGTTTTTATCAGGTTTCTTTTGTATAATTAACCGTAAAAGGTTTTGCCATAATGATGGGGACACACTAGCATCCTCGAGAACCTTGTCCATATCGTATTATGGACGACGTCGGCCACGGATTCGGCATGGGAGCAGTAGGTGGCTCAGCTTTTCACCTTTTTAAAGGCTTATACAACTCCCCACAAGGTGCACGGTTCATCGGTGGCGCTCAAGCAATGCGCATGAACGCCCCACGAGTTGGCGGCAGTTTTGCTACTTGGGCCGGTCTCTTCTCAGCATGCGACTGCACAATGGTTTACATCCAACAAAAAGAGGATCCGTGGAACTCTATAATTTCCGGTGCTGCAACTGGAGGGGTTCTCACGCTGCGGCAGGGTGCACGCGCTGTGTCAAGAGCAGCTCATGTTAACTAAATTCAGTACCGTACAACAGCAGAATAGCCTTTATGATGGAAGAGACTGTGTCAGCAGAAAATTCCACCACTAGTAGTGGAAGCAAGACTACTGTTTTGGAAAGTTTTAATTAAGCTAAATTTTATCAAACAAATAACCGTGGGACGTGATACTATGGTCGCACCTCACACATCTATTGTATAGATAGGCCACAAACTCTTTTTTTTTATTAAATTTAATTAAAAAATTGTTAAACTCTGAAAATAAATTCAATGGAATATATATATTTTAAATAAATTTAAATATAAACTTTAATATGAAAATTTAAATATTAATATATAAGATTTAAAGTTGAAATTTAAAATTTTATTCAAATTATGATACAAAGCTATTCGTAGCTCAATTCATATGTATAAAAAAGACCAATCCATATATATATATATATATATATATATAAAATAAATAAAAATTCAAATATATTAATAATTATTCAGATATTATTATATATAAAAATATTAAATATAATATTTTATTCGAATAAAGATAAAATAAGAAATATAGTGTGTACATCTGTTAATGGAGGGTAACTAAAGGAATAAACATTGGGATTTTATATTGTTATTATAAACTATTTAGTGTTATATTTTGCAATTCATATTAGATCTCGAAACCGATGATGGAAAACAAAATCGTCTGTAATTAGTACGATAATTTAACTCACGGATTTCCAACAATTAACAAGATATATTTGTGAAAAATAAGTTAGGATAACGTATGAGATGATGTACACCACTTGTCCTCCAAAAATAAAATCCAAAAAACTTAGTGTATTTAGGAGGACGTTGAAGAAGATGGTCGAGAGGAAAACTGTGAGACCATCTGCATGATTAAGATCGTCTCAAGAGTACTATCTCATTCGGGTGCAAGACATATAATGTTAATGGTCCTTCTGAAGCATCAACCAACACAAGATGGTTATATTAAAGGGCATAAAAAAGAGAGGAAAAAAGTAACTCCGGAAGCATCAACCAACACAAGATGGTTATATTAAAGAAATTCTAAAGGGAATCATGAACCCTTCTAAAAATAAAATGTATTGGATACTCTAGATATAACCAAACAAAGAGCCTACAGGTTCATTATAATACATAAACCTATAAATTTAATCACTTCAAATGGAATAATAGAGTGTTCATGTAAAAAGTGCAATTTCATTATGAGTTAAAGTATTAAAACAAAGCACTAACAATTCAAACATAAGTTAAAAAATTCATTAGGAAAGTGACTCAATATATCACATGGATATTATAATGTATACAACCACAAAATAAATGAATATATCATTATGATTCAAATACCAAAACATCATTATTGGATGCACGAACCAGAGATATATTATATTTTCAATCGAGCAAAAGGGATATTTTCAGCCAAAAGAGTTGGAGAGTTATTTTCAGCAAAAAGAGTAACTAAATATTCAAAAACATTGGTTAGATGAGGTTTACTCGATTTACCATTATGCACATATACCAGAGTTTTACCAACGTTAAAAGTATTATCATATTTGTCAAAAGAGTAACTAATATTGGGAAATTTATGAACATTAAGTTCTTCCAGAAGGTAAGAAACACAATAACCTCCCTTAATCGATCTGTCAAGAGGTTTGTAATCTAGAAAATCAGTCTACCATAATTTAGGACATCTATTATAATACCACAATGAATCCATGAGTACTTTAAGATACCTCTCATGAAATTCGAGTACCGAATCGGCCTCCGTCTTACATACTGCATCATAAGCATTATCAATCAATTATGTTTGAATCTCACAACACTCTCATACCATACAGATCACTCACTCTCCAATGCCATTCATAATTTTTTCTTTTATTTGCCAATAATGCATCCAAGTTTTGCTGCAAGCTACCCTGCTCGATCAACACTGCAACCACGTATTTATAATGATTAGTCTCATCGACGGTTCGAAGATTTTGTTCTTCTTTAAACTCAACAGCAAAGTTCTTTAGTGTTAAGAAACTAACAAGTTCTGCCATAGTAAGTTCACAGTTTTAGTCAAGAAAGAGATCACTTTATTCATCAATAGAATTTCCCTATTTATAATACAAACTAGTGGGTAGTTACATTTGGTTACGCTTTTAGCGCAACTATCCCACTAATATCATTATCACTATAATTGTGGAACAAATAACTAATATTATCATTATCCCCTATAATTATCGAATTAATAACTAACACGGTTTGACTCATGGATCAAAACGTGTGTTTACATAACAATTAAAGATGCTGAGTCTAATCTGTACTGCAATCCGTGCTGAGCTAATCCTTTAAATGAAATCAGGTTTGTTATGGTTTGCAGAGCTTGAGCTCACTGGCCACGTGCTCATCTTATCCTCTTTAGGTCGCTCCTCGTCCATTCGATCAACTATTTCCCTAATGTCTTCGAGATAATCCCAATCTTGAACTCAGCAATGCTGTATATATCCTTGAGCTCATTCCGTTGTGAGCTGTATATGTCCTTGAACTCATTCCATTGTTGAGCTGTATATGTCTTTGAGCTCAGTCCGTTGACGAGCTTGATATCTCTTTGAGTTCATCAACGGTGTATTTATTTTTGGTTTGATCTGCTTTTGAGCTCGTCAATGCCGTAGAATTTGTTCTTTTCTTCATTGCTTATCATAATCCAAACTCACAGTGCCATTTGCTCGTGCTCGCTCACATTTGGGGAATCCCCCCTTATCAGGGCTCCCCTAGTTTATAGGTTTATTAATATATTAATAAGCATGTAAATTAAAATGTAATTAAATGCCTTACTTATCCATATAATAATTTGAATCGTCTTGTGTCTGTTTGTTTCTGACACATGTCGTCGAGACAAGTGACAGTTTCTGATACCGCCGTCTTCTAGAGAGACTTTTTGGCGATTCAGTTTTCTGGCACGATTTTTCAAATAAGTAATGACATCATAATTCCCACGCGTATGTGTAAACGTTTAATCACTCAAACAGTTACTACATTCTTTTGCGAAAACCATATTTCTCCAAATCTTCTATTCTATTTTTCGTAGGAAAACTCTCTCCAACCTTCATCCTAGGAGCTTTCTTCCATCTTCATCAACACTTCTTCAGGTAACATACTTTCTATTAACTAATTAGTTTATGTCGAATGCTGGAGATAACACTAGATTTAAGGTTTTGAACCTCTGTCAGTAGGCGATTCCCCAAATCAAATCACTTGCCCTTACCATCATAATCATTCTATACATGTCCTTCCCTAATTGCAGTTTGTAGATAAACCATGGCACCCAAAAAGCAGTGAGGAGTAAAGCCAACAAAATTGTGGAGCTCTCATACGAAGACATCAACGACTTAGAAAACTAATTTTCTCAAATAGCTTATAGATATACTAACTTAGATGATGATGGAATCGCCGCTCTTAGGGAAAGATGCAATATTCCTGAAAATGTAACCATTAGGGCTCATGGTCTAGACGAACGCCCCTATCATACACAGGAGAAAGAGACTTGCCTCTTTATTACTCTATTTTATTGGGGACTTAGATTGCCACTCCCCTAGCTAATTCGCGATTATTTCAGTGTACTGGGTATCTGCTCTACCCAGATGTCTGCAAATGGCTGGAGGCTGTTGCTCAACATACTTCTTAGCTCACGCGTGTTAAACACTGAAATATGCTTAGCAGACCTTCTTTCTGGTACCGATGTAACCAAATTTGTCAAAGCCATTTTCTTCTATACCCATTTTAAAGGGATCAAGAAGATTGTCGAACTACCCTCTTCTGATTGGAATTGAAAAAATTCTTGTCTTCGTTTCGGGTAACTGGGAACATAGCACCCTTACCTTTCATCTTCAACTAGAACGCAAATGGAAGAAGACCTGTAAGCCATGTTTTTATTTTTTTACAAAATACCAATTTGTACAAACTCTTTTATCAAATCATATCTTTTTTTTTCTTCAGGTGAACTTTCCAACCAAAACTGGTGGAAAGAAAGGAGGCTAGACAACTATGTGAATCCTCTGATCCAAGTTAGTAGCTTAGAATTTGAAGCCTGGAAACAAGATTCCAAGAGGTTGTTCACTCGATATAAGTATTTGAAGTCAGGACTGTGGTCAATCCTTGAGCTCAGCATCACAGAAGAGAAAGGAGTAAAGATGGCGAACAGTTCAGAAGCTACCATGGACCGCCTCAAAGTACTTTTGGAAAAGAAACTTCGTGAGAGAAACAGTCCTGGCATTTGGCTTGCAGTGTCTCAGGTAGCCCGCAAATTTGGCGAAACTTGGGGATTCATCCTCTGCTACAGCTCTCTCAATTGATCAAGGAAATGATGGTGGCAAGGAGAAGAGAAAAACTATTGAGAAAAATGAAAAAGAAGCACCACAAGTGCATGAAGCTGCTCAGCCCAATAAATCTCGAGCAGAAAGAGAGAACGAGGACGAGGAGACTATTTCTAGTGATCTTTGATAAGGAAGAATAAAAGACAAGGAGAAAAGTGTGAAGAAGAAACATGACAGGAGAAAATAGCAAAGAAAAAGTATGATAGGAGGAAAACGCATAGGGAAAACTGTGTAAGGACTAAATTGTATAAGCTATATAAAGAAGTAGCCAGAATAGGAGGAAAGTAAAATGTATGGACTAAAAGATGTAATTAATAGGAGTTAAAGCGTGTGGGGTCCGTAATTGTACTATAAAAGGACCACACACGCTTCACAAATCCCGAGATGAATAATATAATACTTTCTCTCTCTACTTAACCTAATAGCTCTTACTTTATCTCTCTAAAAATTGACACTAAGAGATTTCTGCATCACCGAATTGTCACTAAGTAATCTTCATATCGCATAATCACCCCTGGACTTTCTTGAAACTCTTCAGTGGCACCGTCTGTGGGAAACGAAAATTGTTCTGACGACAATCGCTTCCTGGAAACAATTCCTATTCTGAGGAGAACTATGGAAGACCAAGGGAACGATTTGGTTAATAATTGCGAGGAGAACCTGGCGGGAGATGACTACCGGAACGATATGGAGTACGAGGGACTAGGGGGCCAGCGAGTCGGAAATGCCTTTGACGACTCAGATCTGTTGGCTCAGAAGAACGAGTTGTTGTTAGAAATCGAAAGATTGAAAGCAGAAAAAGACGCCGTACAGGAGAATCTTCGATCCGAGATAAAGAGAGAGCCGGTTAGTGGGAAGGAAGATCACGAAACTGAATGTCGTCCCAAGAAAAGAGACGACAGATACTGGGGACGCGAGCGACAATCGCCGAGGAGGAGAGCGAGGCGACATATGGACTCAGCTTACTCGAGTGATTACTCTTGATACAACTCCTCGGATTCGTCCCCGCGAAAATACCACAGAAAGAAAAAGCATGATCGCAGACACACCGATTTCGGAATAGGGAGAAGCTTTGAGAGGAAATCTCCGAGGGAGAAGGACCACCATTCTCGAGGTGGCGAACAATCCTATGGACATGCGAAGTACCCTGAGAGGAAAGAAGATATGGGCCCTCGAACTTCGGAATGGCAGCACCAGTATATTTTGCCATCCGAGGAGGGTTTGTTCTTTCCAAATAATGACAACTTAAGATCCGGTGTTTATCGTGCGGGTCACAATTGGAGAGCCTCCCCCTCTCCCCGGACATTTTGGTGGGAAACCTCCCGAAGCATTTTGATATTTCGAAGCTGGAAAAATTCGATGGGACACAAGATCCGGATAATCACATCGAGCAATTCAAGAATTTTATGATCAATTTTGACGACGATGATAAGCTGCTATGCAGAGCATTTTCTCAGACTTTCAAGGGAGTAGCTTCTAAGTGGTACAACAGGCTACCTCAGGGCTCGATAAAGAATTTTGATATGTTCTGGAATATCTTTAGACAACACTTTGTGGGGAGCAAGAAGTTCAGAGCTAACGGAGACACAATCATCTATTGTCGACAGAAGGTGGGGGAGAGCCTAAAAAATTACACTAATCGTTTTGTTAAAACAAAAACAGATATGGAATATTGTAAGGATTCAGTGGCGCTTGCAGCCTTCAGGATGGGCCTGCTCCCCGGGTTGTTGAAGGATACGGTGGCGGAGAGCCAGGCAATGACTTTTGGAGCATTGTTAGATCAGGTTGAGAAGAGGATCCTGGTGGAAGAAACTCAGGCCTCGGAGAAAGGGTCGGCAGATCAGTTAGACCAGAATCAATTTCAAAGATCCGAGTCGAGTAACCAGGGCCCTCTTTCGAATGTTCAGGCTAAAAGTACGGGTCAATATCCACCGAGGCAGAAGTCAAACCCGCAGTACTATGGCAACCAGTAAAATTACAACCAAGGAGCGAGACCCATGTCAAATAAGTGGGTTCGACCCGACTATTTCGCGGAGTTGACATAAAATGTTGCTGCAATATTCGACAAGGCAAAATCTACAGTACCGTTCAGGAAGCCTTTTCCCATACAGACTCCGAGGGAAAGCAGAAGCGTCAATAAATATTGCAAATATCATGAGGATATTGGGCACGACACCAAGGATTGCATAGCTCTGAAAAAAGAAGTGCAAGCCCTGATTGAGAATTGAATGTTATTGGAGTTCGTCAAAAAGCACTCCCAGAAAAATGCCGTGGCAAAAGCTGTCTCAAAGAACACTGACACGGCTATGGTGATTTCCGCAGGGGTCGACAACTTCGACATTGAGCAAGAATATTTAGATCCTAAGTAGGGGAGGAACAATGTAAATCTGGTGGAAGAAGCTATTCCGAAGGGGAGAGTGGATAGCCTCTGTGCTTTTTTCGACTCTTTGGCAATTTTTGGGGGAGACACTATTGCGAGAAATTCCAACAGCTCCCGAAAAAGGCACATGGTCAACCTAACCACCCAGATCGAAGCGGGGGTGTCAGCGCAAATGCACCGACCGCCTTCCCCCATTATTTGTTTTGATGATGATGATATGCGAAATGTTGCAGGCCCCCATGAGGACGCGGTAGTGATTGCGGTAGGCGTCGCTGGTGATCAAATTCAGAAGATACTCATTGATACAGGGAGCTCCACGCATATATTGTTTATGAGCACTTACCGAAGAATTTCTGACCCACCTGTTATCCGAAGATCCGACAGGACTATAGTGGGCTTTACTGGCGCTACAACAATGGTGGTTGGAGAATTTCAGTGTGTGGTCGAATTGGGCCGTGGACCATTCAAGAAAGAGGTGGAGGTACTATTTATTGTTGTTGACGCGCCGACATCGTATAACGCCATCCTGGGTCGCTCTTGGTTGTCCCAGATGCATGGCGTAATCTCAACAGTGCAGCAATGCTTAAAGTACGTGGTAGGAAATAATATTGGGATAATCCGAAGTAGCCAGAAGATGGCACGTGAATGTTACCAGATAGCCCTGTCCTCGAAGGGGGTTCGGGGAGAAACTTCAGACAAAGCATAACAATTAAAGGGGCCTCCCCCCAAAATCATCCCATGCGATGATCTGAGGGAGGCCCCCAGATTTCACGTCCCAGTAGAAGATTCTGCGACACATAAATTTGCGAGTGAAAAATTTCTGAAGATCGGAGTCCACCTCTCTACAGAATTTAAGGAAAAGTTAATTGCTTTTTTATCTGATAAACTTGATATGTTTGCTTGGTGTGCACAGGATGTCACTGGAGTGCCGTCGGAAATCATGTGTCATAAACTTGCGATACGACTTGATGTCCGACCCATAGTCCAGAAAAGAAGACCTGTCTCCCCGGAAAAGGCCACGACAATTCTGTTGGAGGTCGAGAGGCTACTAAGCATAGGCCATATTCGCGAGTCGCATTATCCTATGTGGGCGTCGAATCCAGTGTTGGTACGAAAGAAGAATGGCAAATGGAGAATGTGTGTTGATTTCACGGATTTAAACAGAGCTTGTCCTAAAGATCCATTCCCTGTACCTCGCATCGATCAGTTAGTGGATTCGACCTCCAGAAATAGACTGTTGTCATTTATGGACGCTTACTCAGGATATAACTAAATCCGACTAGCCGCTAACGATGAAGAAAGCACTTCTTTTATTACCGGGCGAGGTTTATACTGCTACAGGGTCATGCCGTTCGGATTAAAAAACGCGGGGGCAACCTATCAACGCATAGTCAATAAAACCTTTGAGGGGCAGATTGGGCGGAACATGGAGGCCTATATCGATGATATGCTAGTCAAAAGTGCACGGGACGAAGACCATTTCGCCGACTTAGCAGAGACATTCCGAAATTTAGGCAGAATCAATCTGAAACTCAATCCGGAGAATTTCATTTTCGGGGTGAGGTCAGGCAAATTTCTCGGTTACATGATCAGCGAAAAAGGCATCGAGGCAGATCCAGAACAGATAAAAGCTCTGATCACGATGACCCTCCCTCCCTCCCCCCCCCCCGAAATATTCAGGAAGTACAAGTTCTGACAGGGAGATTGGCCGCTCTGAATAGATTCATTTCTAGGTCTTCAGATAAATGTGCACCCTTTTTCAAGGTATTGCGGAATGCGAAACAGTTTTGTTGGACCGAGGAATGTTCAACCGCTTTTCATCAAATCCAAGAGTATTTGACGTCTCCTGAGGTTTTGTCTAAACCATTGGCAGGAGAGACATTACTTATAAATGTGGCAGTATCAGGATGTGCGGTCAGTGTCGTTCTCCTCCGCGAAGATGACTCTCTCCTGAAGCCTATCTATTATGTCAGTAAGAGTTTGCTGGACGCGGAGAAGCGATATCTCACATTGGAGAAGGTAGCTCTAGCGCTGGTAACGGCGGCTCGGAAGATGAGACCTTACTTCCAGGCCCATCCTATAATTGTTCCGTCGACTTTTCCTCTGAAGAGTTTATTACAGAGGCCTGACATCTCTGGTAGGATGACTAAATGGTCAGTGGAACTGGGAGACTTCGACATAACATTTGAGCCACGAACGGCGATAAAAGCCCAAGTTTTAGCCGATTTCCTGGTCGAGTTCCATTCGGATAGAGAGGAAAAGGAAGTTCACGACTTTGTTGATGAAGAGGAATGGGTAATACGGACGGATGGGGGGTCGAACATCTCAGGAAGTGGAGCAGATGTCCAATTGATTTCCCCAAAAGGGGTAGCTATGTTCCAAGCCATTCGTTTCGGTTTTAAGGCTAGTAACAATGAAGCTGAGTATGAAGGTGCTCTAGCAGGCTTGCGTTTGGCTCAGATATATGGGGCTCGAAAGATTAAACTGATCAGCGACTCACAGTTGGTGATAAATCAAGCTTCGGGAGAGTCGGAAGCCAGGAAAGATAAGCTGAAACAGTACTTGAAGATATTGAAAGATTTAGCATCCGAATTTGAGGAAGTCAAGTATGAGCATGTTCAAAGAGAGTTAAATGTTGTCCCAGATTCTCTCGCCTCCGCTTCACGGACGGAAGGTTACCCGTGGGTTTTGGTTCAGGAGCGCCCTTCGATCTTGATTGGCGAGGATCATACAATGAACATCTCAGAGGAAAGCAACGTGATTACGAATCATTGGAGGATAGCCATCATCGATTTTCTGGCCCATGATACTTTACATGTCGAAAAGTACGAAGCTAGGAAAATCAGGTTCAAGTCTCATGACTATATTTTGTTGGGAGGAGTTTTGTATAAAAGATCTCTGAGTCGACCATTATTGAGATGTTTGAGTGGGCCCGAGTCGCAAATTATCCTGTCTGAATTGCACGACGGTGAAGGATCTGCCCATTGTGGGTATAAGGCATTAATTTGGAGAGTGTTTCTGGCTGGCTATTATTGGCCTACTGTTGCGGCCGACGCAAAAGATTTAGTCAAACGATGTGACACGTGTCAACGCTACGCTAATGTGATTCACAAACCTGGGGTGTTACTGGAAAGCATTTCAGAGGCAGTCCCATTTGACAAATGGGGCAATGATCTAGTTGGGCCCCTACCAATGGCGTCTGGGGGCAGACAGACTATAATCGTAGCAGTCGATTATTTTTCTAAGTGGGTAGAGGCTGAGCCACTGGCAGGGACAAAGGCCAAAGATGTGATCAAGTTTGTCGTATCTAACATTTGTTGTCGTTTCGGTGTACCATTGCAGATCACCACGGACAACGGACCTCAGTTTGATAACAAGGAGTTCCAAAGTTTCTGTGTATCGAGGGGTATACGACAATGTTTTTCTGCACCATTTCACCCTCATGCTAATGGGCAAGTGGAGGTGACTAATCGCACGATTCTCGATGGTTTGAAGAAGAACTTGGAAGGGAAAGCGGGAAAATGGCCCGACTATTTACAGGAAGTGTTGTGGGCATACCGGACGACTCCGCGAACGGCCACTGCCGTGTCCCCATTTGCCTTAGTCTATGGAATGGATGCCGTTGTCCCTCCAGAGATTCTTTTTCCTTCACATTGCGTAGCAACATATGCCTCCAACACGAATGACCAGACTAGAGCACTGACTTTAGACTTGGTTGAAGAAAAGAGACTGCAAGCACAGTTAACATCCCTCCATTATGAAACTCTCATGAGGAGTCGATACGCGTCTAAGGTAAAACACAGAGATTTTAAGGTGGGAGACAAAGTCCTACGTAAAGTTTTCTTGCACACTAAAGACAAGAGTTTGGGAAAGTTGGGACCAAATTGGGAAGGCCCCTATGAGGTCACCGAAAAGATAAAACCAAGCACGTATCGGTTAAAAGATAAGGAAGGGCGATACTTCCGCCTCCCTTGGAATATTGAGCACTTAAAATTGTATCTTGATTAAAAGAGCTAGCTAAAATTGTATTTCTTTTCCTCTTCTTTGTATCCCCCAGAACGAAATTTGGCGAGGTTACACTCTTTCCTACCCTGTTAGGCACATGAAGGTTTTAATGAGGTGTTTCGATGAGCTGCTTAAATAGAAAAAGTTCTTTGCCTTAATTATTTTTTTGGGTCACAGTAACATGTGCCTCGAAGTCTTGCCTCTGCGAACTATTCTTTGGGTCACAGTAACATGTGCCTCGAATTTTTGTCCCTTCGAACTATTCTTTGGGTCACAGTAACATGTGCCTCGAATTTTTGTCCCTTCGAACTATTCTTTGGGTCACAGTAACATGTGCCTCGAATTTTTCCCCTTCGAACTATTATTTGGGTCACATTAATGTGTGCCTCGAATTTTATTTGACTTTATTAATATTTGGGTCACACTAAAGTGTGCCTCGAATTTTATTTGACTTTATTATTATTTGGGTCACATTAATGTGTGCCTCGAATCCAATTTGTCTTTATTAGTATTTGGGTCACATTAATGTGTGCCTCGAATCCTAGCTGCCTTTATTAATGTTTGGGTCACAATAATGTGACTCAATATGTTATCTCTTCAAATTGTCAGGTAGGTCACAATAATGGTTCGAAGGATTTGTCTCTTCGGATTATTGATGAGAACATAACATTTGGTGCTTTGGACTGAATTTATGCATAAAAATGAAAATTGATCACTGACCTTACAAAATCGAAACATGTATCATCAAATCAGCGCAGTACAACATGCCCTAGTCGCATTACAAAAAGAGGCCCTATTGGGCCATACACAAAACATTAACACCTTGCAACTTCCCTCAGTCTGAATTTTTCGAGGAGACACTCCCCTCAGCCTCTGAATCTTCGCTATCACTTACTACTATATGGGGAGGACGAAGTTCCGAGGGTACAAGTTTCAAAAAACTCCCCAAGTTATATTCAGGATGCTCAGCATGAATTTGGGTAAGTAAACCAGCTCGAGTAGTGGCATCCCGGGCTTGCAGTTTACTTGTGCACGTCGCTGCATAAGCATCCACAGCTTTGTCCTTCTCTTCCTCGACTTGTCTAGGAAAGTTCTCAACCCGTTTCAGTAACTGATCTCGGTCTTCTTTCACCTTTTTAAAGGCCTCGGTACACTCTGCGAATCCATCGCAAGCCAGAAAATGTCCTTTTTTGTACTCAGCTATCAATAGCTCTTGGGCATCAGTCTTCTTTTTATACAAGTCCCTCTCTTCTTGACAGCACCTCTCCAGCATTATCACATAATTTTCGGAGGCAGATAGGCGCTCGTACAAGGCATCGGCTTGGCACTCGATCACTTCGTGTTGCTTCTTGGCCTCTTCGAGCTGAGAGGCAGCTAACAACGATTTAAACTTGTAGTGATTTTTGCGCTTCTCAAGGTGCCGCATATTTTTTCCCCTATTAACTAAGGTGTGCAACAATTTTAGAAGGGACAGTGAGAATTCATCATCCAAAGGAACTTCGAAGGAGCTCGATGGAGACCTTAATGATGCAGAATCAAACTCAGAAAACCCGCCTCCAAGAGTGTCTGGATCAATGTGTTGAGGAGGGTTGCTCCGAGGGATGGGGAGAGGTGCTAACCTTGGACTATTTTCGAGGGGGACAGGGTGAGAAGCCTCAGTATGAGGCGAATGTGGTGATTGATGAGAACTTTCCTAGGGAGAATGGCCACCTCTGTCCTCAGGTTCACTTGAGATTTCTTGGGCCTTTTCCTCTAGAGCAGCCTCCTGATTGTGTTCAGGCGTCTCACCACCCTCGGATAATTCTTGGATGGGTTCGAGGACACCCTTACCCTTCCTATCTCTTGTCTTGACATCCTTTTTTGATGGCAGGATAGGAGCAGGGGGAGGAGGAATGGAGTCCGACGACCCAATATTGTTGGGTGGAGGAAGAATGGAGTTCGACAACCCAGCATTGTTCGGGGGAGGAGGCCCTTGGGTGTTGACCGTTCCTTCAGGGTTTAGCTATTGAGTTATTGAAACATCATCTTCCGGAGGATCCCCAAGATGACTCTGCGAACGAGAGCGCTTGGGCAGATATACCACTATGTCTTTTTGGCTACAGCGCTTCATCACTTCTCGCTCCGAGGGAGGAGCCATCAATCCTCTCATGCTAATTCGGTCGATGGGATTGAGCCTCCACAATCGACTCCTGGCGAGATTGTTATCTGTGAAGCAGAGACGAAATCGGTTGTCCCAGTGTTCTTTTGCCCACAAGCGAAGCTTGGTGAACACATTTGTGGCACCCTCAACATAGTTGGAATAGGGCTTGGATATCCTAGTCATAGCTGCAACAAGTAGCCAATATCAAGACCAGTCACAATCTAAAAATCGAAGAAGCATAATTTTTTTTCGAAGGATAGGCACTTACATTTATTAGTCCACATCAGAGAGAGCTTGTGAGGATTTGAGGGAGTGGCCTCTGACCCGGTCTCCCAGCAACCAGAGAAAAACACAAACTGCTGCCTCCATTTTTTGTCAGCCTCTAGTAGATCTCTCAGGATTTTTTTGTCCTCGATTGAAAGTCAGTGAGTAAAAGGGAAAGAAAGGATTCCTGGCCAAACCAGCAAGGCCAATGAGTTGCTCTAACAAAAATTCGTGACCTGAAAGCCTCGAGGCCATGATGCAGGCCATCAGAGTAAACCACATGTTGGGACCAACCTGCGAAGGACAAAGGTCTATCTTCGCCAAATATTTGATGAAGAAGGGGGTCTAAGGGATACCTTAGCCCCCAGTTCATGATCTCTGTATATACCACCAACTCGTTGTCCCTCACTGATAAAGGTGTCTCTCCTTCCGAGGGAAATCTGATGGTAATATAAGAAGGGATGCACAATCGGGTCCTCAGCATTGCCTCTTCGTATTTCGAAAAATACTTGTATCTGATGTTGGAAAGGGCCACCATATGTTTATTTTCGATGCCCCGAATGTTGCGACCAACAATACTATCTAGTTCCAAGGGTAGCACGATGTCCCCTTTCGATTTTGGAGCAATCCGACGGGCTTGCTCTTCGGATATTGTTTGGGACGAGGAGGTTGTATTATTCGAAGAACCTAAAGAGGGGATCACATGCACTTTTGGTTCGAGGGGCGTTGTGGCAAGTTTTTTCCCTTTGGTATCTCGACTCTCATTTCGCCTATTGAGCATATCCTCTTCGGTGATGAGCGTTTTCGAAGGCGAAAATCGAGTCCCACGAATGGTCATAGATGGAGTAGAAGGCAAATTTGACTCATCTACTTCGTTTCTTCGGGGAGGACTGTTAGAGGTCCGATGAGGGCTTGTGGATATTCGTGGAGGACTGGCAGAGGTTCGAGGAGGTCTGGTAGACGTTCGAAGAGGGCTAGCAGATGTTTGAGGGAGATTTTCGAGGGCTGTTGGTGAAGTAGGCTCCCGAATGACCGGGGGCGCCTCCTTGGCACGTTTTCGCTCATGAGAGCCTTTCCTATTCTCTTCCCGGACGAGTGTTTGTGCTGCCTGTCCTTACCCATTTCTCTGAGGGGGTTAGAATCGCTATGCAGGCTTTGTCGAGCGACTTCGAGGGGGATAATTGCAGTCGAATCCGCTGAGGGAGGCCAGGCACCAAAGAAAGTAGTAGTCGATGGTGGGGTTTGAGGCCTCACTTCTTCACCAGCAGCAACTCTCTCTTCGAACCTCTTACTAATCAACAACCACTCAGGAATCCGATGGGGTTTGTTCGCCAGCTTTATCTCTCTAGAATTGATTGAACAAAAGTTGAGTTAATGAGGAGAGAAGGTCAGTATTTATAGGTGAAGCTGGGCTTTCCTGACAGATCAGGCCCGGGGACTTTTTCTGATGTTTGCCTAGGGACATTATGGTCCATATAGGTATGAATTATTCTGACACCAGCCACATGGGAAGTTGAAGAGCTTTCATAGTCAGGAAATGTAGGGGAAGATGAAGAGTTTTCTGTCAGAAAATGTCAGGGGAATATGGAATGTTTTCAAAAAAGATATGCTGACACATGTGTTTGTTTAATGACGTCATGATAAAGATTAATCCTGGCACCCCTTTTAGCCTTGATTTAAAATCATTCGGGGCACTGATACAGCCAAAGTCGGGGGGTTTATATGGCTAAAATGGTGCAAGGATTGGGGGGCTACTCGGTTATCAGGTGAAATTCGAAGAGCGATTTTTCGAGGAACGTTATGGCTTCGATGGATCGAGGCAAACTATGGAAATTCGAAGAAATAAAATATTCGAGGAAAATGGTTTCTGCCTTTCAAAAGTAACTATTCGAGGGTATGTGAAGTGAGAAATCGGAGAATTATTCAGTCCCAGTAAAAGAACTTTTACTATGACTGGGGGGCTACTGATAAGGAAGAATAAAAGACAAGGAGAAAAGTGTGAAGAAGAAACATGATAGGAGAAAATAGCAAAGAAAAAGTATGATATGAGGAAAACGCATAGGGAAAACTGTGTAAGGACTAAATTGTATAAGCTATATAAAGAAGTAGCCAGAATAGGAGGAAATTAAAATATAGGGACTAAAAGATGTAATTAACAGGAGTTAAAGCGTGTGGGGTCCGCAATTGTACTATAAAAGGACCACACACGCTTCACAAATCCCGAGATGAATAATATAATACTTTCTCTCTCTACTTAACCTAATAGCTCTTACTTTCTCTCTCTAAAAATTGACACTAAGAGATTTCTGTATCACCGAATTGTCACTAAGTAATCTTCGTATCGCATAATCACCCCTAGACTTTCTTGAAACTCTTTACTCTTGATACAAGGAGGAAGAAAAAACAAAAGGTAATTGATGTTATTCCTCTAACTACCAGGAGATTTCAACTAAGAGATGAAGAGGATGATGGTACTGAAGCCACTTCTAACGAAGGAGCAGATCCTCTTAACCCATCAACAAAAGAAGTTGGTGAAGGACAAAATCCTCCTAGGGCTAAGGAAATAGTTGACCTGGTGGAGACTGAAGAGAATGACAATGGAGCTCAGAAAGAGCCGGCGTTGCATCCACCAACTCATACATAGGCAGTTCAACAGTTAGCCCTGAGCTTCTTATTTTTGGGAAATCAAGCACCCTCTGTTGAGACCACTGAAAATAATAACCCTAGTGATAAAGCGGCCGAGTCCAACCAGCAAAGGGTACCTGCAGGGGAGCGCCCAAAAGTGCAAGTTCCCCGCCCTTCCTCTGATATGTTCGAGCAGCTACGTAGGATAACTGATCTGTCCTACTATGATAAAGTGTCTAACACGACCATATATTAGTCAGATTTTTATATTAATTAGATTTTCCATTTTAATCAGATTTAGTATTATTTTTTAATTAGTTTTTTTTATTTAATTGGGTTTTTATATTGATTAAATTCTTTAGTTAATAAATTAGGAGTTATCACAACTATATCATATATATAAGAATATATTGTTATACAAAATAAAATAAATTCATGAGTAATAAATTTCTTAAAAAAGAGAAACAACTTTAAATCATGTAAGATAATTGAGGTGAGCGATAAACACTGAAAGTGATTGAGCCATTATTTGAGAGTCTTTATGTAACTTAATTATTAATAAAAAGAGTGTCTCTTTCCTGTGGACGTAAGATTATTTCCATAATCCGGACCATTGTAAAAATGTCTTGTGTGCTTGATTTTATTTATTCTTTCATTTATTTGTTGCTTCGTCCTGAATATTGTGAATTTTTTTCACTAAAGGTTTGTTAATCGGTACATCGGTTCTTGTCTCAGCCAAACGACAATTTTACCCCACAAATGATGGGTAAGCATGGATCAATAATGTAAGAAGTATATCTATAAAATATATGAAAGTTAGAGAAGTATATCTCGCTTGGATAATAGAAACATTAAACATAAAGATTTCAACCTCAAGATAATTAAAGTTAAGGCTAACCTAGTAGAGAAGAGATTGATTGTTACTATGAGCGATAAACTTATATAGCTTGATGTTATACTACTCTCTAAAGCTCATAATACCTTCATATTGAGCTTGGAAGATGAATTTCTATGATGGGTATCTGAAGAACCTACGACACTAATATATGGAATCAGCTGGAGGTGGTTTACATGAAGAAGTCATTGGTAAACATATTGTATATGAAGAAATAAATATATAGATTGTTTATGTATAATAGCATAGAGATCCGAAGGAATCTAGATGATTACAATCAAATCTTACTCGACTTGAATGCAGTTGGTATGAAAATGAAGAATGAGGACCAAACAATCATCCTTTTAACTTCTCTGTCAAATGAGTATAAACACTTCATGTATACCATGCTCGAAAAAATCTATTACAATGACCGAAGTTAAAAGAGCATTAAAATCTAAATATCTTCAAAAAAATAGTGCTTTGAAATGTGACTCTAAAGGAGACGTAGTAAAATTGGTATGTGAATCAGAAAGTAGAGGTTCAACTGAGAGAAGAGAAAAATATCAGTCAAGTTCCAAAAGGATTCAAAAGTAATATGTTGGACATGCAAGAAGAAATGACATATCAGCCGAAATTACCCAGGGAAGGGAACATGCAATAAATATCAGAATACCAAAGTTGGGGATATTATAATGGTGATTGTGGGTACGGTGATAGTTTAATGACTTCTTGTACTTGCAGGTATAACAATAAATGGATGTTGGATTCGATTTCTTTGTTTGACGTGACTTCCAATAAACATTGGTTTAAAAACCTACTAATGTTTGATGGTAGAAGGGTCATCATCAGGAATGACGTATCTTGTGATGTCAAATGGACTGGAACGATTTGGCTCAAGTTATGTACATAACTTGAGAGAGTAATTAAGAACGTAAGGTATACACCAAAAGTTAAACATAACACTATTTCTTTTGGGATATTAGATGATGAAGGGTTTACCTATAGGAGATAGTAGACTTAGGGTCTTACAAGGCTCATTTATTGTTATGAAATAAAATATGACTAATGATATGTTATTTATTGAGGGCTTCGTAGTAGTAGTAGGGGTATGGCTAGTATGGTAAAGCATTTTATTAGGTTATGATATCATCAAGTATGGAATTTAATTGAGAAGAGACTCAATAAATTAAGTAAATTAGAATTGTTAGATGGTACATCAGTTTAGAAGCCGACCTTTGTGAAATCTTTATATTAGGTAAGAGCAAGATGCTGAAATTTCAACCTATCAATCGGAAATCCATTAGAAACCTAGTACGTGAACCTACCGTAGGTGGTGCAAGATACTTTATATCGTTAATTGATGACTAACCTAGGAAAATATGGGTTCTACTTTTGAAGAATAATAATAAAAAATTTGTTTCCTTTGTGAACTAGAAGACTTTGTTATAGAATCAAACCAGGGAAATGCTGAAGAAGATTCAAACTGATAATGGCTTGGAGTATATCAACAGAGAGTTTGCTGGCTATTGTGAAAATTTTGGCATTGCTAAATATTGAACGTGAGTGGGACTCCCCAACAAAATATGCTTGCTGAGAGAATGCATCAAACCCTTCTAGAATGGGTTAGATGCAAGCTTCATACAATTGGTATGGGTCAAATATTCTGGGGAAAATTCATGATAGCGGTGCATATATCATCAACATGATTGCATCTAAGACGCTTAAGTTTATTTGTCTTTAAAATTCTTATATGGGAAATAACGTTCAGTTAGAAAATTTTAAATAGTTCAGATGTGTTTCCTACGCACATGTGAAGCATGATGAGCTTAGGTAAAGAGCATTAAAATGTTTGTTTATCGAATATTTAGAAAAAGTAAAAGGGTATAGGTCATGGTGTCGCGAACATTGACATCATAAGGATGTAATTGGCAGATGTATGGTTTTGCAGATGTACGAAGATCACGAAAACATTCGCAGATGTATGGTTTTGCAGATGTAATTGGTTATGTTTTTTCTAATGAAATGCATGTATGTTCTTAACTCGAAACATATATCAAATGTACTGATAAAACAAAGTGGCTCACGACCATAAATGAAGGACCGAGATCTCTCAAGAAGTTGAACACTTAAAGTTTTGTGAAGCAACCAATGGGTCAGAAGATGGTCGAGAGTAAATGGATATTCAAGAGAAAGCTATGTATTCCTAGTGTTGATTTACCCATATACAAGTTTAGGCTTGTGGATGAGGGCTTTACACAGAAGAAGGGTGTCGATTTGAATGAGATATTTTTTATATGTTGTGAAATAAATCTCCATCAGGATTTTGTTGTCAATTTTTGCTAGATTTCATCTTGAGCTATATCAAATGGATTTTATTACTGCCTCTATGAATGGTGAATTAGAATAGATAATTTACATGTGTCAACCGAGGGGGTTTGAAAAACGGAATGAGGGTTATGTGTGCTTTTTGAATAGACCCCTTTTATGGGCTTCAACAATCACTAATACAGTGTAATAGAAGATTCAATTACTTTATCATATCCTTTAAATATACTTGTAGCTTCTATGACAATTGTGTTTAATAATTCGGACACACACATAGAGACACAATTCATATTGTTATTTTATGTTGATGACATATTAATAGTTAGAAAAGATGGGATGAAGATTTGAGCGGTAAAGACTTGGCTAAAATGAGACTTTGAGATGAAAGATATGAGAGAGTCTAAGATTATACTTGATATAGAGATCAAGAGAAACATTCCAAAAGGTTATTTATTCTTATCTCAATAAGAATATATACAGAAGTTCTTGATGTTCGAAGCAAAAAACGCTTAGAATTCTCATTGGTTCCAATTTCAAACTCAATGTCACGCAAGCACCGACTGAAGCATCACATAAGAATTATATATTGGGGGATATCTTATCCAATACTATTGGTAGAATTATGTATGCTATAATTTACACGAGAGATGGCCTTACATACGTCGTAAGTGTTTTGACCAAGGTATTATTGATTCCAAAGCTCATGAACTGCAAGAGACTGGTGCGAGTCTGGAACGCAGTTGAGCAGGTCTCTAAAGAGTAAAATATTGGGTGCAACTGATACTAGAGTTATCATAAGCCTATATGGAGAATTGTTAAATATAAGCTAGAATCAACTCGAAGCAGAATCTTCTATTAAACCGGTCTCATATATTAATTATATTTCTATATTAATTATATTTATATACTAATATGATCTTCTATATTAATTAGATTTTGTATATTAATTAGATTTCATATTGATTTTGTCTAATATGTTAATTACATTTTCTATTCATTTGGGTTTTTATATTAATTAGATTTTTAATCAATGGATTAGGAATTATCAGAGTCATCCTATAATTTGTGAGGAAATTTGTAAGCACTTAATTTTCAGATAGAGATAAATAACTCTAGGTTTTTGTAAGATAAGTGAAGTGAGAGATTAACACTAAATATAAGGTTTTGTATATCATTTCATCTTTTGTTACAAAGAGTGATCGAGTCCTTTGTGTTTGAAAGTCTTTTTGTAATCTACTCATTAATAAAAAAACTATTTGTTGTCCGTTGATGTATGATTATTTTCAAAATCTGAACCACATTAAATCTATCTTGTGTGCTTGATTTTATTTATTCTTTTTATTATTTGTTGTTTCGTCTTAAACATGGTTAATTGTTTTCTTCAAAGGTTCATTAATCGATACATCGGTTATTGCCTCGACCAAACAATGGTTTTACCCCAACACTTCTGATATATGAAACCCGGATAATTTCTCATTTCGACAAAACATTTTAAATTTATTGTACTAAAATACCAAAACCAAAAGGTTTTATGTAGTAATTAGCTTAGGTACGGTCCACCCTAACTTAACTCCACATAAATATTAGTTTGGTTATTATATTTTTTACATCAATATATGCTTCATTTCCAGTTTTTATTCTCTAACTGTTGTTTTGCTGCTCGAGTTTCTCAATCACTTCCTTCTTTTCATCTTCTGGACGAGCGTTGAACATGAACACTGATTTGTCTTGAGAGAAAATAAATATCAAAACCTTAGCTGGCTATTATCATATGAACTAATTAAACAAACTAATAGTTAATAATGTACCTTAATTGGCTGAGTAAACTTCCTCCCAACAAATATAAGAAAGAGAGTCAAGCTTTGAACAGTGAGCCATCCCTTGACTATCGCGTTTGGTGGCATATAGTCCATGGAATTTCAAATGTCCGTTGGCAGTCCCTGGACTATCGCGTTCGGATAAAGTTAGTCTAGAGGATCCTCTGATCCCCTAGATGCTGCCACCTGTCCCTATACTCCCCAGTTCTTTGTGTCACTAATAGTCCCTTGACTTTAGGTACGATTTTTCCCTTTGACCAAAATCCTTGTTGGCACAACTGTTGGTGAGATGGAAAATTTTAAATACGTGGCACCTGTTAACTCCATCCTACGTGTCATTGTTTAATTTAATTAAGTTAAATAAATATTTGAAAGCCCTTATTGATATATTCCTAATTTCTTCTTCCTCGAACTCAAATGCCTTCTCTTCTCTCCTTCTTTCTGCTTTCTTCTTATTCTTTTCTCCTTATCTTCAATTCGTTTCGTAAAACCAATAAAAAGAATTCATCTACATCCTCTATTAATATCTACCAGCTGTACCTCTTTCCCTTATAAAAAAATAGAGATTCGGTGTCGAGATTCTTTTGTTGGAAACCTTTGGTAATTTGTACCTCATGGACAAAATCTCATCCATGGAGGAGATTTTATGGATGCAGAAACTATCGGGTAAGTTTAATCTAAGCTAAATCTTCTAAAACCCTGATTTATGTTTAGAACCCAGTTTTTAAAACCCTAAATCGATTGAGTATTGAAGGAAAATAGGGGTTTTTTGAGTGGGTGGATTCACTAGTTCTTCATCATTCCAAAGAATTAATTATGTCGTTGAAGAAAAAGATACTTAAGATTAAAGCTGAGAATGGTAGTCTGAAGACCAAAAATAGTTTGTTGATGTTGTTTTGCTGCATTTCTTGTCTGTTTTTTATTAGTCTTGTTAAGAACTAATTTACAGCAATGTAATTTATGGTTTGATAAACAATGTAATTTTTGGTTTGATACGCAATGTAAGAACTGGTTTGGAGAAGTAATCTTATTAGTATTGTTCTTTGTTTGGTTTGACGAAGTAATTTTATGAGTATTAGAACTGTTGTTGTCTCAAAATTGTTTAGGGTTTAGATTAGGGTTTGATTTGGGAATTTGATTTGGGTATAGATTTAGGACCATATAGATTTGGGTATAGTTTATGGTTTAGATTAGGGTTTGATTTGGGGATTTGATTTAGAACAGGCGAGATGGGAGAGGAGAAAGTCGAGGGATTGGAATTTGAAAAGAGATAGTCAGTTTGTTCAGAGAGAAAGAAAATCTAGGGTTTAGATTTTGTTTAAGTATTTTAATAAATTAAATTAAATTAATAAAAGATATATGTAACACATCGATTGATAATGTTATAAAGGACTTTGGTGAAAATTATTCCACGTAGGCTAAATAATACCACCTGGATAAACATACTTAATTCTTAATGCCAAGTTGGAAAGTATAGGGGCATGTGGGTCATTTAATGTCGCGTACTAAGTTTGGGGTTTGACCTAAAGTCAAAGGACTACTGGTGACACAAAAAACTAGGGAGTATGGGGATAGGTGGTAGCATCTGGTGGATCAGAGGATCCTCTGGACTAACTTTATCCAAACGCGATAGTCTAGGGACTGCAAACGGACATTTGAAAGTCCAGGGACTATCTGCCACCAAACGCGATAGTCGAGGGACGACTCACTGTTCATAGCCAAGTGAGTCATCCGCAAAGTGAGTATACCAACTTTTGTCCCGTCATCCATCAAACCGGTCTGCATATTTCAAGCAAGATCCGTTTACAAAAAAAGACTTCTAAAGCTAAGAATTTGTATCAAGCATTGTATGACATAAAACCGGTGCTTTAAAACCAATAAACTGATCAATCTTGTTCTTTATAGCTCACCCTTAAGCTTTTCAGCTGCTTAAATTAATTTCTACATAAACCGACCAAAAGATCTACCATGGGAAAATTGCAGGTTTCATCCTTTAAACAAAACATTTGATCAATTTGACAACCACATAAAAACTTTTAAAAATATATAGTCTGCACTTTTGTAAGATTTAAGAGGTACGTTTTTACTTCCTTTACCCTTAGCCTCACCAATGGATACATACAATAAAACCCATATTCTTATCATGTGCCAAAAGCAAAACAATAGCAAGCACTTAACTGTTCACACTATGTCAGCCCATAACATTATCTAACGAATAATATTTTTGCATCTCTTTAGGTGTTGATAAAACACATTTTATATCGACAATCACTTACTTGAGAAAGATGGATCAAGTGCTTCTCTTCAGGAACAACCTTCAAAGGTTTTCCAGCTTTAACTTCAATACCTACACCATGAACTACATATATCTAATGAGCATG
This sequence comes from Limnanthes douglasii subsp. nivea, assembly GCA_036936605.1. Taxonomy (NCBI): domain Eukaryota; kingdom Viridiplantae; phylum Streptophyta; class Magnoliopsida; order Brassicales; family Limnanthaceae; genus Limnanthes; species Limnanthes douglasii. The sequence goes on from JAUPFV010000004.1 coordinate 102,435,917, forward strand.
ATGCTAAATATTAGACATGTTAGATCTATATAAGAATTTGCATACAAATCATAAATAGTTCATAGAGGCTAACCATCAACAAAAACAACTAATAGTTACAAAAACATCATAAATAAAGCCATTACAGTAACTGACGCAAGCATAATGTAAAAATATCAAAGAACAATAATATGAATCAAGTTTACCCAGGGGATAATAGACAAACATTCAAACGCGGAAAAAATGATACATCAAAATGACACGAAATCCAGCTTTAATCATGGAGTAAATAAATAGCTAAAAGTGTAATCGTATAGTCTAATGGTATAACGAAGAAAACGATAACAAAAATAAATAAAAACGTGTCTTACCCAAAAAATCCATTTTTGATGATGAGCGAGAGAAATTTAAGGTCTATGGAGAGTTGTTTGGAAGAAGAACGAAGTGGGAGAGGTGGAATAATGTAAGGTCTGGGTTTAATTTATTAAAGGAATGCCCCTTAGGGTTTCAGTGATTTTGAGTAAAACTAGGGTTTAGACTTTGAACTGAGTTGGGTAAAGAGGAAGATGGATATTGATGATAATTGTATAAAACATTATGGGAATGAAAAAAAACCCTTCCCCATTTTGTTGCAGAAAACGACATGGTAGAGAGAAATATGAAATCAAACAAAAATGCACTATAGAGAGAATCATAAAAGAACAATACTGAACTAGGGATATTTAGGGACTTATTGGTCTTATATGGTAAATAGCTGATTGAAACATGTCTTTCTGAGAAATACATGAAAATTTGGGTAATAGGTGGATAATATTTTTGTTTTTGGGTCTTAAAGGGTACTAAACCCTTAATTAGATAGATTTTTTTTATATTTTTATAAAATGATTACTATATATAAATGTATAAACAAAAAGATAAAAGTACCAGTATACCCACTCAACTACCTAATTACCAACTAGTACCAAAAATAGGATAATGTTAATTGGTACCTCAACTTAAAAATTGGATAAAAGTACCCGAGGCTATATATATTCGTTTTTCTCTTCAAACCCATTTTCTCCCCTTCTGAGTCCCTTGAACCCCCAAAATACACCTTATTTTTTTAGAAACCAGTAACCAACCGTTCGACTTCCCCGTTCTTCACCCCTAAAACTCTTAGACACCTCCACCCAAAATTTTGTCGTTCTTCACCGATTCTCGACCGTCCACCGTCCACCGTCGTCTCCTCCCTGAGACAAGTTACCAGGTACATCTCGTCTTCAAAAATGTCTTTGTTTTTTGCATTTTTGGTGATTTCCAAGTACATGTTGCTGTTTTTTGACGATCGACGTTGCTTATTCCTACTAAAATCACGTAGTTAGGATCGTGAGTGGCTATTTTAGTTTCTTGGTTTATCATTCTACATAGTTTTTTTTAGGTTGCATGTCTTGTTAGTCGGTTTTTGCGTGTTTTGATGTCTGGTAGATGTGTTTTATTTAGTTGTTTGTTAGTTTTGGTGATGTTTCAATATTTTATAGATCATGACAACGTGCATGTGAAAACTAGAACAATTCACATTTTGTAACATGTGTATTATATAGAAATTCGCATCCTCATCTTATGTAAATGCAAGAAACTCACATCCTGGTCTTACATATATATATATATATGTGTGTGTGTGCAAATAATTCACATTTTGATGTTGTTTGAAAACAACTATCAGAATATATTCTGAGAGTTGTTTGTGACTATAATCTGAGAGTTGTTTGTTTCCAACTCTCATATCTGAGAGTTGTTTGGAACTCTGTTATCTGAGAGTTGTTTGCAACTATAATCTGAAAGTTTTTTGCAACTATAAGGTAGTTGTGTTGTTGTTCCCTTATGATCGCAAAACCAAGCTTCTACAAGTCTGGATTGGTGGGCCTTGTGAAATTGATGAGAAAGAACCATATTAATTCTCCCCACATCAAAGCTACGAGAAACACACCCTTCTACACACTTTTGAAGGCGGCACTCGACCTCCAACAGGGGCAGTTAGCAAAGATGAAGTTTTATGCGAACATTCAATTTATTATATAGATGTTCTCGGTCGAGGAAGACGACTTCTGTTTTGGGTCAAATCTGGTGAAGCTAACGACGAAAGATGTAAATATCATTTTTGGTATTAAGCACGACACAAAGGAAATAGATTTAACAAAATCTGGAGCATTCTACATCAGATACGTAAACGACGAGGAGAATAGTTTAAGGATGATACTTAATGGGTAAAACGTCAACGAAGATATGACCGACAATTACTAAAACCGTATCGAACAACATTATAAAGTTACCTCTAAAATTAGTATGTTATAAGCAGGATGTTCAGTTATACTAACATAACATGTTGTGGTGGGTTTTACAGGTAGGTATAGCAAGAGCCATCAGCCAAGGGGAGAGCATGAGTTGGAGGATGTTGCCCGGCTATTGATATTTTTTTGTGCTCAACCCTATTCTACTCAGTCTCTGGAGATGTAATGGTTGTAATGTACTGTATTTTGTCGAAGACCTCGCCAAAATAAACGACTATGACTGGTACACATCAATACTGTTGAAGCTTCTCAAGTCGATCAGGAGTTGTATTGAGGAGGCAAAACCAGATAAAGTTATCGGTTGGGTCGCACTTCTATCCGTAAAATATTTTTTGCTTCATTAAATATTATTTAACATGAAGCTCCTGATGATAACGATTTTTGCGATGCAACCCTTCGTTATGGAGCACACAACAATTGGGCTAGAGCTTGTAAAGCCAAACATGATCTCAAGGTTCTTCAAATAGTGAGGATTGGAGTCCAAACAATCGACCTTGCAGCTGATGGGAAGGCTTTCTCTGTTGCGAGATGATGAGGTATAAAATATATATGTATATAAACAACTCTCAGATTATAGAGTTGAAACAACTCTCAGATTATAGAGTTGAAACAACTCTCTGGATAATAGAGTTGAAACAACTCTCAGATAATATAGTTGAAATAACTATCTGATAATAGAGTTGGAAAAAACCCTCAGACTCTGAGAGTGTAAACAAATCTTAGACTCTGACAGTTGTACACAAATCTCAGAAATCATTTACAAACAACTCTCAGACTATAGTTGCAAACAACTCTGAGAAAGGTATTAACATGGATGTCCTTCCCTTTGTAGGTTGTGGAGGTTGTCCTATGTTTTTTATCTGATTGTTAAAAGAGTCGGCCGTAGTAGAAGCATAGCTTCTTATCGTTTCTCTTTAAAGTATGCCTAAGCATACTTATCCGGAGGTAAATTTCCAAGAATTTTTTTTAATTTTCTCACCACTTTCACATATAAAATATGTTACAATATCATTAAAAGGATCTTTAGTGGGAGCATAAGCACATCGATGGAAGAAATATATCATCATAGACTTATAGCCTCTCTTAGTGTGTTCCAGAGCTTTTCTCAAAATCTAACCAAGTTGGTAATTACAGTACCCATGAAAATAGTTTGGATACAAGATACAAACAACATTAATTATACCGGAATGATGGTCAGAAATAAATGTGATTTGGAACTCCAACGTATGAGGTTTCAAACAGCCCAAAAACCACAACCAATTTTCAGAATCCTCAATGCTCACGATACCAATTGCAATGGGGAATAGTCGTGAAATACATGACAAACATGGTCAAAAGTTGCATTAAAGAATGGTCAATTATAGAACAACTCGCAATAGATTTATCATTTAAATTAACACAACTCGCAATGTATAGTCTGAGAGTTGTTTGTAACTAGACTCTGAGAGTTGTTTGCAACTAGATTCTGAGAGTTGTTGCAATAGTATACTAGTGATCTATAATCTGGGAGTTGTTTGTAACTTTATTATTTGAGAGTTGTTACAATAGTATACTAGTGATCTAAACAATCTGGGAGTTGTATGTAACTTTATTATACATAGAGTTGTTACAATTATAATATGAGAGCTTTTACAATTATAATCTAAGAGTTATTTATAATTTACACAAACCTAATAATCCATCAAATTATAAGAGAAGTATGAAACTAACCATTATTGTCGTTCTTTCCTACGAAAGAAAGTAATACACCCTTATACTTTCCATATAAGTGGGTTCCATCGACATACAACATTGGAAGACATGAATAGAAACCTTGAATTCATGAGCCGAATGCTATAAAACAACGATTGAAGACGTTTCCAGCTGATAATTCCAACTGGAAATTGGTAGTAATATCGCGACTCTTCAATCGTTTGAAGTACCCCCTTATTAAACCAAAATAACTTAAACTATCTCCAAAAACTCCCCTTGTTGCCTTCCACAAAGCATTTTATGACAAATGGTTGGAGATATCTAAACCGTAGTCTTGTTTGACAGAAGATTGTATGGTTTTGGGTGTCAACGAATGACATTTACGGATAAAATCATGAATTTCCTCCGCAATCAAATCCAATGTCAAATTCCTATGCATCCTATATTTTTTAGAAAAGGAGACTGCAAATATGGTGCGCAACATACCTTTTAATCGTCATTTATCTGATGTCGGAATGAATTAATGCGTAAAGTCTCCATTTGTGAATTTATTTTCACAATAAGCAGTGATCGTGTTTGATGTATTGTGCATCTATTTATACGAAAAACCATGCTCTAAAGCATATCGACAGAAAAATAACCTTAGAGCTGCAACCCCTTCTTCGAAATCTTGACCAACTCTTATAATAGCATCAGCCCAACCAGTAGTATCAAGTTTGTTTTTCTCTAATCAGAATTACCTAAACCATTACTACTCTCTTGGCTAGTTAATTGATAATAAGATGGTTCTCCTAAACTTATGTTAGGCTATTTACGCTTTTGACCAGAACCCTTATCACCAGAAACTTTATCAAGGACTTGTTGTTCTATGAGAATACTAACCCGTTTCAAATGTTTGAAATCAATATATAATTCTAAACCAACAAAATCTTTCTCATTATTAAAGAAACAATTCTTGTGATCCGCGCAGGAGTAGGTAATTAAGTAGTTATCTCTGACCAGCTCCTCTCATGTGCTCTCCACGTACTCTTAGATACTTTGAAAGTTTTCAAACTCCGTGAAAGGCACAATTGCAGCTTGGTGACCATGTTTAAAATACAAACTCATGATTTAAACATATCTTACCCTGCATTGAACAATTATAAATCAGTCACGTGACAAGTTAGTAATAACAGACAATTCACACTACCACAAATGAACAACTCCCAGTACTCTAATTGAACAAATCGCAAATATCAAATGTTATCAATGCAACTCCCAGTTTCTCAACATAATGTACACAACTCGCAATAGTAGTAGTACTATACAAAGAACACGTAGAATTATGCAACATTTATATCTATTTTAATCACTCATACAACTATATTATATGAGAGTTGTTTGCAACTCTACAAGTTGAGAGTTATTTTAACTCTATAATCTGAGAGTTGTCTGCAACTCTATAATATGGGAGTTGTTTACAACTCTATTATCTGAGAGTTGTTTGCAACTCTATAAGCTGAGAGTTGTTTCAACTCTATTATCTTAGAGTTTTCTGCAACTCTATAATATATGAGCTGTTTACAACTCCATTTTATGACAATTGTTTACAACTCTATTATCTGAGAGTTGCTTCAACTCTATTATCTGAGATTTGTTTAACTCTATAATTTGAGAGTTGTTCGCAAATCTATTATCTGAGATTTGTTTGCAACTCTACTGCAACTCCAAGTTTCTCAACATAATGTATACAACTCGCATTCTCATTTGACACATTTTGCATCCTCTACACAAAAACATCAAACAATTCGCATGAATTCCCAAAACATCTCGCATATCTGTCAGGAATGCATGGACACCTAAACTCCTAGTCTATATATTGTTTCACGTTCAAAATCAACATCGAATACACTAAAAATTAGTATATAACTAGTTAAACAACAATTAAGGCTTTAGATTAACATAATACCAAACAATGGCTCGAAAAAAACCAGAGAAAATAGTCGAATTAGATTTACTAACTCACTAACCAGTAGAATAACACATACCTGAACTCAGAAAATCAAGAAATAACCTCGCAATTAGTAATTAAATACCTAACTAACGAAAACATATACGATGAATAGAGCAGAGGTTGCAAAAACTCCATGAACGTATGACCAACTCTTGTATGTGGAAAGTAGTCACTGGCGGATCTAGGAATCAAAATAAGGGGGGCTGATTTTTTTTATAAAATTCATTCTACACGATTCATTCGTCGTAAAATGGTTTCATTATCAATTTTAAATTATCATTAAAAAATGATTCTCCCATTGTATACAATTGCTTTAAGTTATTTCTAATGTATCTTAATATATTATTTAACAATAAATCTTAATATTTTTTAATATATTATTTTAAAAGATATTTAAAAATAAAATAGGGAGACTCCATATAAGTACAAACATTTGTTCAAAATCAATATTTAATACCAAATAAGATCCCTATCAATATTTGGTACCAAACACACAAAATACTCCAATACCCTTGCTTTGTAATATTCTACATTATCTTCTAAACAAAAAAATGGTTATTTTTTTTTTATTTTTCTTAGAAAATTCGTATTTTTAAATATAATTCAAAAACAAATTCTGAAACCAGGGTTGTGTTTCTTTTCTCGAGACGAATTAAACAAGTCGTGCAAATGATTTGTTTTGAGAATTTTTTTAGATTTGTTAAAAAAGCCTTGTTTAGCAGTTAAAAATTAAAATTGTTAAAACCTAATTGAACTATATAAAACTAAAACTGTTAAAACTGCTAATTAGCAGTATTAGAAAAATTAAAACGGCTAATTAACACTTTTAAATTTTTAACAGTGTTAGTTTTTTGTTTTTTATCAGTTTTAATTTTTTGTTCGAAACATATCATATTGACCATTTGGTTGATTTATCTCGTAAATATAAGCACAACGGTGCTTTTGGTTTTATTTTTAGAGTTATAAATCAAAAGATACTAACTTTTAAAAAAACTTATATTTTGTTAGAAGTTACTGGATTATAATACAAACAAGAGTTAGTAAAGCAGTAACGGTAAAGTAGATATTTTTTAAATGTTAGGTATTATAAAAGATTTTTTTAGGCTATAAAAGGAAATAGACATTTTAGGATGACTGAAGTTGGATTATCAACTTATTTTGGTATTATAATGGAAATAACTCAATAAAGTATAACACAATCACATTTATTATATAATTTTTTTAAATAGATGAAATAAAATCAAATTTGTTAGATAAAATATATGGGAATAAATAAAAAAAATTATATAAAAAATTATATGGAAATAAAATCAAATTTGTATCAGATATAATTTATAATATAAATAAATTATTTTATTAAAAAAACTAACAAACAAATTCAATATGTATTGTTTAATAAACACATAAGCATATAAAATTAATTATTTTATAAATGCAAATCATAATATATTTCTAATTTAAAAATATAAGGGAATAAAATTTAAATTGTTATTTAAAATATACTTTAAATTTTTTATAAGATATAATAGAAGTAAATACAAATTTTCTAACTAAAAAAATAAATAAATATATGTAAGTTTTTTTTATATATATGTAACTTTAAAATTGGGTTATCAATCTTATTTATTTATTTAATATTATGTTCTTCTTTTTCTTCATCTGGTTTAATTTATTTTATTAAAATCTCCGCATTCTTTAATTAATGGCCAAAGCTATTTCCTCCATGTTATTTTTTATTTCCTCCATCTTTCAAACTTTCAAAAACACTAGTGACTTGCTTTTACCAAATTACCCTTATTTTTATTTCAAATTTATGACTAGATGCCATTTATCTAATTAAAAGTCTTATATGAAAAAACACAGCATTAACTTAACTTTAATCCAAGATATATGATTCTACATGTGAAATTAACCCTAAAACAAAGAACTTCAATTTTATTGAAGATTAATCATGGAAAATGAAGAAACCCAAACAAAGCCGGAGAACAGCACTCAATCGACAAACAATGTAATTTAAACTTGTTTTTACGTTTTACAACTTCGTAGCTTGAAAATACCTATTTCGAAACTTAATTTTTTTTTTCAGCTAAACCCATTTTTACAGTTCAGAAAAAAAAAAACAACTATTTCCGAGCTGGGAATTAGGAATCAGGTGTAATTTAAAAAAAAAATGTGCATCTCATTCCGAGAGGGCCACTCGGAATCAGTTGCAATTTTAAAAAAAAAATGTGCAACTGATTCCGAGAGGGCCACTCGGAATTAGTTGCAAACCCTCTGTCTCGTTAGATTATGTGATAATTTGTTTACTGGGACATTGCACTTGATTCCGAGTGGCCCTCTCGGAATCACATGCTCAGTGGGCAAAAAAAATTCAGAACAGTAGGATATCCCAAGGCGAACCCAAGATCAAACCCTAATCGATTCTAACAATGAAATCAAACCCCAAATGAAACCCTAATCGAATCTAACATAGAAATCTAACTTCAAACCCTAATCGAAATCGAACAACAAAATCTAACTACAAACCCTAAATTTGATAATGGAAAAGAACCTAGAATTTCTTTCTCCAAGCTTTCTCTATCTTCGAATCAGCTGTTGTAAGGTAGTGATAAGTGAAAAATGGGTTTTCTTCTTTGTAAGGTAGTTCTTTAGGGTGAAGAATGGGTTTTGTTGTACTAAATTGGATGGGTATGTTAGGGTAATAGTTTTGTGAAGAAAAAATGGGTAAAAGGGCAATTTTGTAACTTCCTTTATGGAGGAAATAACATCATGGAGGAAATAAAAAATAACATGGAGGAAATAGCTTTGGCCTTAATTAATTTATTTAAAATCTTCATCTTCTTTCATCTATGTAATGAAAATCTTCATATTCTTTCATGTTCTTCATTTTCTCCCTCTTTTTAATTGATTTAATTACAATATCTCTTTATAAACAATGATTCATTAAATTTTAAATCAAATCAGTAATGTAGAACAATAGATCAAGACAAATAAAGAAAAGTTCAATTTTGAGAAAAAGTATTAAACCAAATTAAATTGAAACAAATTATTACAAAAAAAAAATATAAGAACACACATGGTCTTAATCTTGAAGAGATTAAGATGTAGATATGGACTACATCTTCCAATTTATAAACATTTTAACTTAAAATTTGTCTTAAAAACCGCTATTATTATCCAAAATTTTACTTTAGAATTTTCGTTATAAATAGCCATTATTTCATATTTTTAAATTAAAATTTTTATTAAAAGTAATCATTATTTCATATTTTTAAATTATAATTTCCTTTAAAAATATATATATTATCTTAAAATAAGCTATATAAATTAACTCATAGTAATTCCGAGTAGCCGAGTTGGTTGAGTAAGGCATGTTCGTGACAAAAGGTTATGAGTTCGAGTCCCTCTACATACACTTTCTCGGTTGAGCCTCTCACATTGTATGGTTTACCTTCTGGCGTTGGTTTGCAGGCTATTGCGGACTGAGGGTTTACAATGTGCGCACATTGCACTCTAAGTAGCGGTTGTGGGTTCCCTCTGAAAAACAAATAGTACTTAGATGCATTTTATATTAAGATTACATCAATATATTGATCTTTAAGCCGACCACCTGTAAGTAGCGGCTGTAGGTTCCCTCCGGAGAAAAAGCAGTACTTAAATGCATTTTATATTAAGATTACACCAATATACTGATTTTTAAGCCGATCACCTAAAAATTCTGGATTCTTGATGGTTCATGATAGTTTTTGTTGGCGAAAATTATCTTTATATATATAGTTGAAAGTGGATATTAAAAAAAAAGTTTTAGATTTAATTTCCAAATAAAAAATTAATCGATAAGTTATTTGAAATTTTCTTTTATATTTATGAAATCATACTAAAATATCATTTAATCTTTAGTGATAAAGTCATTTTAATAATTCAACCCTTTAGAAGTTAACATAATATTCCCACTTAATTAAAACGAATTATGCCTTAATGCACTAACTCGAGAAAAGTGATTCGGTTTTTACCACTTTTTCCTCTCTTATTTTGTTTTACGCATGGCTATTATATATTTCTTTTTGGAAACACTAATGGCTATGATTAGTTGGGTTTTGTGGGTTGTTGGTTGTCGGTCTTTTCTAATTTACCATTGTTTTGGCTCTGATCAGAATGGATATATTGACCAAAATGATTAGATTGGACCATAAGGTGTTTGAAGATAAAGTGATTGGACCATAAGACGAAATTGAATATACGCAAAATAAGAGGTAGAAAATTAAGCAATTAATTAGGTCGTTGTTTAGATGTTTGGTTAAAGACGAGTCGCAATTTGTCTTATCATTTGGAAAAATTGGTGCATTATGGATATAAGGCGTTAACTCGAAGAGTGTTTCTAGCTGGTTATTATTGGCCGACTATTTCCAGTGATGCTAAAGAGTTGGTAAAAAGGTGTGATACATGCTAAAGGTATGCCAATATAATACATAAGCCAGAGGCTCTGTTGGAAAGTATTTCCGAAGCATTGCCATTCGATAGATGGGGTATTGATTTGGTTGGTCATTTACCAATGGCACCCGGGGGAAGACAAACGATTATAGTAGCGGTTGATTATTTTTCCAACTAGGTGGAAGTAGAACCTTTAGCGGGGACGAAGACAAAAGATGTTATTAAGTTTGTTGTTTCAAACATTTGTTGTCGTTTCGGGGTTCCAATAAAAATCACAACGGATAATGGACCAAAATTTAATAATAAGGAGTTTAAGAGTTTCCGTGTTTCTAGGGGCATACAACATATCTCATCAATAACAACGTGTACTATATGTATCCATTAAGCCAAAAGAGATATACAAAACAAGTCCATAAAATTTGGTTAAACAAATATGTAAAATATTATATGCATGTAAATTTTTTAAAATATACACTCTCAATAAAATAACAAAGATCAATCATTTTGAAATAAAACTATAAAAATTGAGCACATTAAACTTCGGTTGTTTATTGAAAAAAAAACATAAAATAAAATTAGAAATTAAACACATCAGGTTATTTTATTTTTTGATAAATCTGTATTGGTACAAAATAAAATTATTATTATAAAATCGATTGTCAGAGTATTTGGTCATACTAGTGGACAAACATTATAGGAATATAAATATGTCGAGATTGATTATAGTAAGAGAATTTTTCATTCATAAAATATTATTTAGTTCAGATGTTATTAAAATATTACTTCTCATACCAATCTCGAGTTTGAACAACTTTATATTATGAAAAAAATATATTAAATCCAATTTTTTTTCTAAATGATTTAATATAAGAAAATAAAGGTTAAAAGTAAGAAACGTAGTATATACCATTTAAATATTTGTGTTATGAAGTAAAATATCGTATCTCGATGGGTATAAATAGTTCGAATCATTTATTGGACATTCCATAAATTATTTTGATTATTATATGTATACGAAATATCTAATTAAAGATTATCGTTTTTATATCTATTTTTTGGTATTTTAAATCGATATTAAGTGTCTAGTTTAATGTTTGGAGAATCAAACTTATAAAACATTCATATAAAAATAATATTTAATACAACTTGTGTTTTTATTTCTCTATGAGTTGCAAAATATCTTGTTATAAAAATGATATAATATATGTTTACCATCATTAGATAATTTATTTTAATAGATCGCGATGGTGACCAAGATGAGGTAAATATCCAAGCTTACATCATCAAAGTAAGTTGATGTTATAACTATTTGTGGTAAATTATCTCAAAACTACTTACACGTCGAAGTATTACTATGAATATATACTAAAATATGAAGAAATATATAAATATCTTTGACGCAATTTTTTACTTTTTTGTTGAAGCGATTAGGACTTAAGATCCTTCAGAGATTGTTACTTTCACTATACAAATAATAGTGAGAATGTTTTGATATATCTCTCCAGATTTACAGTAATTGTTTTTTACGAAATTGTATCAAAATCATGTGGTAAAAGTTTTTTTAGGTATTCATGTTGGAGAAAAATTTCAAAAAAATAATAGTATTTTAAAAGTAAGGATAAAATTATGAAAAATGTTATGCAGTGTATGTATATTGTGTAATACTATGCCTTCTAATAATAATATTATATTTTAGAAATGATAGAAATTTGGGTAATTATCTTGTACAACATATATGTGTGAAATGTTACTTTTACCGCATGATGATACATGGACCGTATTATCAACCAGTATCCATGATGATGAATAGTGGATTATGTCACTTTAGTCGTAATAATCATGCATGAAACTTTAAAAAAATGCATCTGAGATGAATCATTCGTGAGGCTAAAAATATTCATAACGTGCCCCTAATAGATGCGCATAACTAATAGACAACTTGATATTATATAAAATTTTAATACTTTCAACAATTTGTGTTATTTTTCCACCATAATTCACAATTACATATTTATATATATATTTTCGATTAAATTTTTTTCATTTACTCAATGATTCCACCAATAAACCAAATGATGTAGCTCATCATCTTAAGCACATGCCTCTCAATTACCTTTGAAAAAACTATAAAAATTAACAAAAATGAATTTTTTTTGTTTGTTATAAAATATGTGAAGTTTCCCTTTTGTATACATAAATATGAGATTGGTTATATAAAAAAGATTATGTCATAGGGTTAGAGTTATTCGCCCATGCAATGCTTGTACTATACATGCATAGCAACACAAGCCATATTTTCTCATATGGCACACAATCAATATTATAGTTGGATATCAAAGATTCAGTATAAGTATATATCATATGAAGAATCAACTTAGTATCGACAGAACGTAAGAGCTTATCACGATATGCACAAAGATATTGAGGATAGTTTGTATGCAGGGAAATATATGGGTCGTGACATTCTCCTCTACTTAATTTGTAAACGTACTCGCCATGACTTAGTCAAGTTATTACTCTCGTGTCAAAGAGGCTATGCATCCTACTCCATCTTTGCAACATGACTTCTATTTTGCTAGTCTCCCAAGTATTTTACATATTTTTCTTACGCGGATATGCATATCCACCATCCAATTATTTACATCCTGCTTGTTTGTATCAATCATCACATGCTCTATGTTGTATGCCTTATTTTCCCTCACGTTCTAACATGAATCATCTTAATCAGGACGAAAATCAGTCCACACTTCTAATACGTGTGAGAAGACCTTTCATTGTCATGTTCTCACTCACTATCTCGCTAGGTCACCATAATGAGTTATCTTATGCACGCTACCTTATATTTATTCCTCTTCTGGCATATTGTGAGGCAACCTCGATTATAATTGGTATACTCATTGGATTGTTATGATTAGATTTGGGTGTAAAACTTTTGAAGATGAATACTGGCATTGATACCACTGTCATGGGCTTAGATATCTTTGCCAATGTGACGGGTGTATCGTGCATGCCTAAAGGAACAAGCCATACTTTCCTATATGACATACAATAATTATAATAGTTGCATAGCTTGTCGATTTAATTACAATGGCATATATTTTAAATCCAAGCCATACTTTCCTATATGACATCGTGCACACCTAGAGGAACAAGCCATACTAGTGAAAAATACCTTTGCCTATAAAGAATGGGTCAAATTTAATTACAATGGCATATATTTTTAGTCATTCGAAACATAATTATGTTTTTGCACCAATAAATAATATTGTTTGTGTTGGTCTTGAGTGTTAACAATTTTATGTTAATACAATTTTTTTATACAATGACTCAGTTTAATATTTAAAAAAAGTTAAGAAAATATTATGTATCATTTAATGAATCATTTTGTAGAGAAACAAAATCAGGAATAACACAAATAATTTGATTCATTCACACAAATACTCAAATAATTATTATGATTGATGTTTGTACGTGGAAAAAAACTTATTGGTGATTATTATCTTTGTTTTTTCTTATATAACTAGCATGTTGGAAATTTATGGATCATCACATTCTGAATGATGTATTTTGCTATTATTGATGGATGGTCCAATTAATACGTAAATGGGTAAATAAAATAAATAGGAATTTGACTTATATATGAAAAATAGTTATAGAGGTAGTTGTGTAGATACTAGATTAAACTTTGGTTTGTGAATGATTGAACTCGAATGTTGGACTTAAATATAAATATAAAATTTAGAGACTAATTTGTAAATAAACTATTAGTCAGGTTATGATCCGTGATTAGAACAATGAAAGTTATAGATATGACTGTAATTAGACTTAACTTAAAACATTAATATCAAAGTCATATATAAAGAGAAAAATAAGTGTAATCTGCATTTATTCACTTACATACAGATTTCCTTCGTGTTTCTGATAAAGGTGTAAAAACCTAGAAACAAATCTTCTATCATGATTCAATAAATCAGAAGATACATTGATTCATTAAAGGACTCAACAGATTATTAGATACAATGATCCGTTAAATGGTTGAAAATATTAATAAATACATCAATTTACTATAGAATTTAGCATATCATAACCAAAGGAAAGATTATGAACAAATCTGATTATTTTAGATATCGTCTATATCATGTATATGTATTTAGAGACGTATTCAAATTTACATGGATTATGTATTAATAATCATATTAGAGTTTATGCGATATAAAATCTATATTAGTTTGTATCAGAACCTTCCCTTTTCATATTGAATTATATGATTTGCTCTTAAATCAATTATATAACATGTAATATTATTCTTCAATAAAGGATCAATACTTTTGAAAATTTTTAGTTGATTGAGTTGATAGATGTGTTGAACTAGAATTTTGAAATTGCATGAATAATTGATTTATTAGGGATAAAACATGTTAGAATTGTATTTTTTTTATCAATTGTGATTTGTTTTGGATGAAAATAAGGGTTTCTATTTTATTTAGGACCGGTTTTCTACGGAAAAAAATATCGTCTATGCATATAAAGCCAAAGATGAGTCAGAAGCTAAAAATGTATCTTTGATGGGGTAACAACCTAAGTTTTGGCGACAATACAGAGTTATTGCAATATAAACCCCTCACTGCAGATTAGCACATTGTTTGCACCCTATGTCTATATGTTCTATTTGGAATTAAATGTTATTATGTTGTTGTTCAACTTTTATATTTTATATGAATTGTATGACTAAAGTTTTCTTAACTTTGGTAAGTGAGTCATGATGCCAACATATCTCAAAAGTGATCACTGTGAGTGAATTTATTAACTTAAGATTCTAACGGGCTCATGATTGTTACAAGCATCATTGGCTCAAAGGAAGGTTAATGTTTAACATACTTAATTATGAATAAGATAGTGGTAATTATCAATTTTTAATAAAAAATTGGGAAACCAAACCAAAGGAAGGTTTTCATGAGTTAAATCGATTAAAGTTAGATCAATATTGACTTTATGAAACTCATACAAGTGCATGCAATTATTTTTTCCCCAAAAGTATCTTATTAGTGATGTAAGGTTATATTTTACATGTAATATGCTATACTTAAACGTCATTCTAAGGTTATATTTCAAAAAATTATGTGACTTATGTGTTGTGTATTATAATAGTGAACGTTAGTACATTTCACACAAAAATATATAAACCTCCCACTTTATACGTTCTGACTTCTACCAATGGAAGGACAATATGGAATTTTATATGAATTTTCAGCACTTTGACCTTGCCTTGAAAACAATCATGTACCCATGCCTCTCACCGAAGCTAGTGCTCCTAAGGAGACATGAGAATTTGAGGTATGGGATAAATTGAATTTGTTATGCTTGGCCATAATGAGAGAAGGGTTACCACACATTTTCTAAAAGTGAGAATGTGGAAATCTAGACATTACTAAGTCATCTTTCTACCATTAAGTTTAATGGAAATGGGATGATTAGGGAACACATCCTGGGATTTAAGTGATTTTCACAAAGTTAAAGATACTTAATATTGAACTTCATGAGGATTTTGTGGTTAGTTTTTCATTTAATTTGTTTGATCATCAATATAAGACCTTCCAAACCTCTTCAAACTTCCAGAAGTCGATGTTAGGAAACTAATATCTCATGTTTCTCAGGAATATGAAATGATGAATTTGAATGTCTTGAAGTTCACATGATGAGTCATAATAAAATGATAGGTTAGAAGATAACTGATGATAAGTAAACTAGTAAAAATTCCGGTTTGAGACTTAAACATTTAAGGAGTCGTCTAATCGTCTGTTTTTATTTTGACACAAAAAAGAGTATCTCAAGAAGGAATATGAAAATTACAAAACATATATGAAAGTGAAAGGTACTCTTACTAATCTGGTTTGTTTAAAATTAATATGGTTTTAATTGCAAGAAACACATAATAGGTTAATATAACAGCGATCACTTGTGTTTGTAATTTTTTTGTAGGGTAAATAAATAGCTGAAACATCAATGATGGTGTAGACCCATCTATACAGTAGATGCTGGTTTGTGCTTGGTTTCAATGATTTGTGGTTTTTATTTTCTACACTACAGTGGTCATCGTTTTTTAAAGATGTTTTGTATGTACATTTGTTCCGAAGGAGCTTGATTTCTTTTCCAGTTTTGGATAATTTTGGTAATTCTTGATCTTTGTATATAATGATAAGACTATTTCATTAAGTAATATTATGGTTGATACTAGATATTTAATAGTGAATTCTAAGTTGTATTATTAGATACCATTGAGCATCGTAATGAAGTAATGAACATCTAAAGTGATTAATAAAACTAAAAACTTGATAAATATTTGCACAAACGTCCGGTTCAAATATCTAAAGTAAGAATTGATAAGTTTCTCACTGAAGCTTTATTAATTTCATTCTATTATACAGACGTTGGTTCTTGCGTCGAATGTATTAAGGGGAAACATACCAAAATGAAGAGGATATGTGCATATAAAGGGAAATAAGTCTTAGAATTGATATATTTATATATGTGGAACGCCTTCAAAGAAATTTTAGAACACAAAGAATTATTTCATATCATTTGATGACTTCTCTCGATACAGATACCTCTAAATAATTTATGAAGAAATTGGAAACCTTAGACAAGGTCATAGTTTGTAAGACTAAAGTTTAAAAAAAAACCTAGGTAAGAGCATTAAGTGTGTCAGTTCTGACTGGGGTAGAGAGTACTATAATAGATATGACGGTCTGGGTGAATAATATCACGGACCATTTGCAAAGTACCTAAAGGAATATGATATATTTTCTTCGTATACGATGTTGACATCACCTACCATGAATGACGTATCTAAGAGACGAAACTATCCACCTAAGGACACAATGAGAAATACGATTAGTCATTAAAATCTACCACTATCACTCTTTGATAAGGTCATTAGATAAGTTGCATGCATTCTCAAGAGAGTTCACATAAAAGCAACCATTCATATCTCATATGAACTTTGAATTGGGAGTGCTAGTCTAGCTTAAAGCATCTGCATATTTGGAGGCATTCATCTAAATCAAAGCCTTATAGGTTGAATGAAAAAAAATATATGCCCAAAGACGGTTAACTAATATATTATTGGTTATATAGAACGCTAAAGGGGGTTAAATGTTATGATCATTCCAGAAACATATTTTGAGATACGAACAAAAGGAATCATTAACGAGGTTGGGTTTAGAAAGAAGAATTTAGGAACAAATGTTCATTTTAAAGAATAAATTATAGATATTCATGAAGGTTCTAATGAATATACTTAGGGATATGATGATTGGGTTACAGTGCAATTAGTTTAGTACACTTAGAATATGTAGATACTCAAAATCAAATAGATCTTCAATTTGAAGGTTTTATCAAAGATACAAGTATGGTCATATTAGAACATGGAGGTACTCAAAATAATATTAATATTTAACATGGAGAAAAATATGACATTGTTCATGATGATAAAACTATAACTCCTCAAAAAGTGCAAAATAAAGTAATAGTGTCATTTGGAAGGTCCACAAGAGAAACGATTAATGTTACATCTTCACATTATGCAATATATCTTAATGAACATGAAGATTAATGTGGTGTAATAGTAAATGATACGTCGTGTTTTTGTGAAGACAAAGTTCTAATTCTCAGTTGTGTATCAATGTTATGAAATAAAAGTATAAGTCAATGCAAGATAACACGATATTAGAGCTTGTCCCATTACTTGAAGGAAAGAATCTGATTGGTTGTAAGTAGATTTACAAAGAAAAATAAGATTCACAGGGTAATGTAGAGAGACATAATGTATTATTTGTGACAAATATTTATACTTAGCATACAAATACTAAATTTAAAGAGACCTTCACTCCAGCTTTCTTGAAGGACTCTTTTAGTAAAAATCATGAGTTGTTGACATAAAGCTTTATCAAAAGGGTGTTAAAACTAATTTTCTTAGTGGTGATATTGAATATATATATATATATATATATATATATATATATATATATTGTGAAAAATGAGAGCTTTGTATTTGGTTATCCAAAGTCTATGGTATACAAACTTAAGAAATCCACTATGGGCTCAAATAGGTTTCTCGACATTGATACCATAAGTTCTTTGAGGTGATAGTCGATTTTGTATTTGAGATGAACTTCGCTGAGGATTTTGCGTATAAAACGTTCAGTGGGAGTACGTTAATATTTTTAATTATATATGTTGATGATAATCTGCTGGCAAAATGATAAAGAACTACTACAAATTACCAAGAAGTTTC
Source organism: Limnanthes douglasii subsp. nivea (assembly GCA_036936605.1). NCBI lineage: Eukaryota > Viridiplantae > Streptophyta > Magnoliopsida > Brassicales > Limnanthaceae > Limnanthes > Limnanthes douglasii. The sequence goes on from JAUPFV010000004.1 coordinate 102,454,632, forward strand.
TATCAAAGAAAATTGATATGAAAGATCTTTATGATCAAGTTTTTTTATAAGGAATCCAATTTCATCTGGATAGTTCCTGTGGAATCCTAAGACTATCACAACAAAAACATATATATAAAGAATGTTGCAACGTTACAATATGGAAAATAGAGAGCATGTTGAATACCATTTTAGAAAGAAAAATAAATAAATAAGTATTAGTTAATATCCAAAGATTAAACTTGATATCGAGAAAATGAAAAAGGCCCATTATACTCGGAAATAGTTTTAATTGCTGGTTTATTAGGTAGATATGTAACTAACTCGGTGATATACCATTGAAGAAAAATCAAGAGGTTCTCGGTTATCTACAAGTGACAAAAATGCTTATGCTAACATATAGAAAGTCGGATAATGAGGGGATCATTTTGGTATTCTACTTCGGATTTGGTGGATGTGTAAACACACTTATAAGCATTTCAAACAACATATTCTTATTAGACATAGGTGAAATATCATGGAAAATTTTAAAACAAACGCTAATTGCATCCTCTAGTATGACAACAAAATTTGTTGCATACTTTGAAGCATCTGATAAGTGCATTTCATATCACTTATTACGCTTCCATTATTCTTAAAATCATCACCGGTTCTCAAGTATTCGTTGAGTTTTAACATATTTTTCCAGTATTCTTAAAGACGTTTGTGCCACGGGTAAATTGTGATAATATTAATAAAATTGGGGTTGAAATTGAAGAAACTGGAAAATTAATGTACTTAGGAAAATTTTAGAACAGTTGAAAAGAAAAGAAAATATATTAATGCTAAAAATATATTATGACAAGTGATTTTCAAAAAAAATATATATTAATGCTTGAAAAATATATTAATGTTGAAAAAAAAAGGAAAATATATTTTCTGAGATATTGTTTAAATTATTAAATTAAGAAAAAAAATATTAAAACGTAGCATAAAAAGAAATTAATGTTGAATTAAGAAAAAAATATTAGACGCGAAGATTTTATTTAACTATATTGTTTCAAATATTATTTTATTTAGCAAAAATATTTTATAATTCGTTTTTTATTTTTTTAGGGTTTCGGCAGAATATTTATATAAAAAGACGTAAAGGAAAAAGAAGGGATAACACTGCTTTTGTTTTACTGCCGCCGAGAAGAGAGATGTGCTTTAGTTATCTTGATTTCGGCCATAAAAAAATATATAAAGATCAAAGGCAATTCGCCACTGACTTTATATTAAACAGAATACCAAATATAGACACACGGAATAAATTAGAAGAAAAATCTGATTTGAACACTGAGTTTATTCTGCAAGAATATAAAGACCTATAACAAAAGAAACAGACGAAAGAGAAAAAGGTGAGAAGGTTGGGTTTTCTTTTAGCAGAATATACACAGAAGGAAGAAAAATCTGGTTTTCGGCCACTGATTTCTTTCGGCAGACCGTAGAACGGCGCGAGCTGGAGAGAGGGAAAGAAATTCGGATTTGCGGCTTCGGTAGATCTCTTTCGGCAAAAGGCAGGTGACAGCTGTTTTTTGGGTTTTCTTTCGGCAGCGGCAACATACAATCAGTCGGCAGGAGGCACACAGTTGTTCGGTTTAACTTTTTCTGAACTTTTATTCGTTTTTTTTATTTTTTCCTAAAGAATTATGTTAACTTTTGCATCCATGACGATGGTTTGTTCGATTATGAACTAATCGTTGTCATGGAACCTTAGCGGATTTGTTTGAATAATATTTAGGGTTTATTGCTTAATTGATTTTTGAGATATGTTTATCGGTTACCTAGTATGGTTGTGTTTATTATTAGATGCGTCGCGAACATCTAGATTGTTAATCTTTAATGAATGCGAAAGTAGATTTAAGGGTTTAGAACTTGCCATGCTAGCATAGGTTCTTGAATGATTCGTATTGTGATTGTTCATGATTCGTAATATGTCATTAACCTATCATATTACCCCATGTAATCGAAATAAGTAACTTGTGCTTAAAACCAATTGTACCTCAATTCATATAGACATATAGGATTGTCATGCATGCGGTGTCTGCTTAACTACTATATCTTTTGTGGTTGTTTAAGTGGTTTGGTTTACGTGAGCGTATTCTGATTTTGTGTTATCTGATTAGTAATCGTAGTTATCTTACATATTGATTAAGTATATTAATACTCTGAGTAAAATAAACAATGAAGTTAGGGTTCCATGCTTTCTCTCGCATAAGTAAAACTCATTAGATAATCTCGTTAGTTGATTTGTTTAGTTACATTCATACTTTATTACTCGTTCAAGCATTAGTTTAATAATCATACGTTGTTGCATAAATGAATTCTTGTCTTATACACCTAGTCTTCGTGGAACGATCTTTCTTACTTATTACTTGCTACTATTTGACCGTGTTTACTTGCGTGAGAAAAGGACTAACAAGTTTTTAGCGCCGTTGCCGGGGACTCGGTGTTATTTGATAGTTTTATTGCTTATCAGCAGGAGTCATTATAAAACTACTGACTTGATTCGGTTACTTTCTTTTTGTGTGCTTTCTTGTGCTTCAGGTACTTGAGTGTGTATGCAAACACGATCTCAAACTAGAGCACTAGTACAAAAGGAGCTTGAAACACAGCAAGGAACATAGTTGATATTCGCAGATTCTGATACTAATTCTACAATGGGAGATCCAGCTCCAAAAGCACTCATGGAATACTCTCAACCAAAGATCATGGATATTCAGTCTAGCATTGTCAGACCCAATATCGCTGCGAATAATTTTGAGATTAAACCCAGCACTATTCAAATGATGCAGAATTCTTGTCAATTTGGGGGAGCTTCATCTGAGGATCCTAATATGCACATTATGACCTTCCTTGAAATCTGTGATACCTTCAAGTTCAACGGTGTTTCAGACGATGCCATAAGATTGAGACTCTTCCCATTTTCTCTGAGGGATAAAGCTAAGAGCTGGTTACACTCTTTAGCAGCAGGCTCGATCACTACTTGGGATATACTAGCACATAAATTTCTCTCAAAATTCTTTCCTATGGCAAGAACAGCCGCCTTGAGGAATGCTATTACTCAGTTTTCTCAGTCATATGGTGAATCTTTAAGTGAAGCTTGGGAGCGTTACAAGGAGATGCTCAGAAAATGTCCTCATCATGGGATACCTGATTGGTTAGTAATAAATTGCTTCTACAATGGGTTGGGAGCGCAAACAAGGCCCATGGTCGATGCTGCATCTGGGGGAGCCTTATTAACGAAAAACTATGAGGAAGCTCATGAGCTCCTTGAGATGATGGCTGCTAATGAATTCTAGAACCCTCTCAGAGACAGTCACAACATAAAGTAGCTGGTATTCTTAACGTAGACACTGCCACCGTTTTAGCAGCTCAGCTTGAAGCTCTAAACATGAAGGTAGATTCTTTGACTAAACTAGGGGTACAACAGGTAGCTAGTGTGTGCGAGATTTGTGCTGGAGGGCATGACACTCAACAATGCCCAATCTCTACTGAGTCAGTGCAATTTGTGAGTAACTTTCAGAGGCATAATCAACAACCAATCTCAAACACCTATCACCCAAGCAACAGAAATCATCCGAACTTCAGTTGGAGCAATAATCAACAAGGTAATCAGCATTATGGTGCTAAGCCATACGCTCCTCCTGGATTTCAGCAACAAGGGCAGCAACATCAATCTCAACAGTATGCCCCAAGACAACCTCAGAATCAACATCCTGACCCTTCTCAACATTTTGTGAGAGACTCTGAATTTGAAGAGATGAAGTTAATGATTAAAAGTCTGATGGTATCTCACAAGACCTTGGAAAATTAGATTGGGCAGATGGCCAGTAACATGATTGTTAGACCTCAGGGAGTTCTTCCTAGCGACACAAAACATAATCCAGGTAAACGGGACAGCAAGGAGCAATGCCAAGCTATCACCTTGCGATCAGGAAAGGTTGTTGAGAACCCTACAGTTGAACAAGAGGTGGATTCTTCTCAAAATCAGCCCATTCTGAAAAATTCTGCTCAAAATCAGCCCTCATCTGAGGTTAATTCTGGTCAAGATCAGCAACCTAACAAGCCATCTCAGTCAGTTGTTGAGCCTACGATCTACCCCCCTCCACCTTTTCCGCAAAGGTTGCAGAAACAGAAGCTAGATGCTCAGTTTGGGAGATTTTTGGAGGTGTTCAAGAAGCTACACATCAACATACCTTTTGCTGAAGCATTAGATCAAATGCCTAGTTATGCCAAGTTCATGAAGGGAATTCTTTCGAAAAAGCGAAAGCTTGGTGATTTTGAGACAGTTGTGCTCACTGAGGAATGCAGTGCGATCTTACAACAAAAATTGCCTCCCAAACTCAAAGATCCAGGAAGCTCCACCATTCCTTGTTCAATCGGCAATTTAACTTTCAGCAAATTTTTATGTGATTTGGGAGCGAGCATCAATCTGATGCCCCTATCTGTGTTTGAGAAACTTGGGCTACCTGAGCCAAAACCGACTAATATCTCTTTGCAACTAGCGGATCGTTCTATTACATATCCTCGTGGGATCGTAGAAGATATCTTAATAAAGGTAGACAAGCTCATCTTTCCTGCTGACTTCGTTATCTTGGATTTCGAAGAGGACAAAAACATCCCCATAATCATGGGAAGACCATTCTTGGCTACGGGCAAAACTTTGATCGATGTCCAAAAAGGGAAACTCACTATGAGAGTGCAAGATCATAATGTCACTTTCAACGTTTTCAAGGCTATGAAATCTCCAACAGAGGATGAAGAATGTTTCAGGTTGGATATGATCGATTCTTTGCACAACAATGAGGTGGATCGGTATGCGAGTTCAGATGTTCTAGGCAGAGTTCTACATGGTGAATCTGACTTAGAAGACGAAGAGATATCCGAATGTGTTCAACTACTACAGGCAGCCCCGTATCAAAAGAGGCTCAATATTCTATATGAGTCGCTCAGACTGGGTGATCTTAAGGATTCTCAGGAAAGGCTTAAACCTTCGCTAGAAGAAGCTCCTAAACTTGAACTCAAACCACTACCAGATCATCTCAGGTATGCTTACTTAGGAGAATCATCTACATTACCTGTTATTATTGCATCTAACCTTTCAGGTAGTGAGGAAGAAAAGCTATTGAGAGTCCTGAGGAAGTTCAAATCAGCCATTGGTTGGACCATAGCAGATATCAAGGGAATCAGTCCCTCTTACTACATGCACAAGATTATGCTCGAAGAAGGGATCAAACCATCTATTGAGCATCAAAGAAGGCTAAATCCTATTATGAAAGAGGTGGTGAAGAAATAAATTCTGAAGTGGCTAGATGCAGGCATTATCTATCCTATCTCAGACAGTCAGTGGGTAAGCCTGGTGCAATGTGTACCAAAGAATGGAGGAATGACAGTAGTAACAAATGAAAAGAATGAACTCATCCTCACTCGGATAGTCACTGGATGGAGAATTTGCATGGATTATCGTAAATTGAATAAGGCCACTAGAAAAGATCATTTTCACTTACCATTTATTGATCAGATGTTGGATAGGTTGGCGGGCCATGAATATTACTGTATGCTCGATGGATATTCAGGATACAATCAGATTTGTATAGCTCCAAAAGATCAGGAGAAGACGACCTTCACATGCCCTTTTGGTACCTTTGCTTTTCGACGTGTCTCGTTTGGACTTTGCAATGCACCCGCTACTTTTCAAAGGTGCATGATGGCTATTTTCTCTAAAATGGTTGGTGATATCATGGAGGTGTTCATGGATGATTTCACAGTCTTTGGGAAATCATACGATGGCTGTCTATCTAATCTGGGTAGAGTACTTGAGAGATGTGTGAAAACAAACCTTATTCTTAATTGGGAAAAATGTCACTTCATGGTTCAAGAAGGTATCATCCTTGGACACAAGGTGTCTAAGAGGGGTTTAGAAGTAGACAAGGCCAAGCTTGAAACGATCAAAAATCTTCATCCTCCTATCTTAGTAAAAGGAATTCGTAGTATTCTTGGTCATGCTGGATTTTATAGACGTTTTATTCAGGACTTCTCAAAGATCACCAAACCACTTTGTAGTCTACTGGAAAAGGATGTTCCCTTTTGATTTACTGAAGAGTGTTTCGTTGCTTTTGAGCTCTTGAAGAAAAAGTTGACTTCAGCCCCAATCATCACTGCGCCTAACTGGGAAGAGCCATTTGAGATGATGTGTGATGCTAGTGATTTCGTTGTGGGAGTCGTTCTTGGTCAAAGGAAGCTGAAGGTGTTTCACGTGGTTCACTATGCTAGTAAAACCCTCAATGATGCACAACGAAACTACACAGTTACTGAAAAAGAGCTTTTGGCTGTTGTCTATGGTTTTGAGAAGTTTAGATCCTACTTGCTTGGTGCTAAAGTCACGGTTTTCATGGATCATTCGGCTATCAAGTACCTGCTATCTAAAAAGGATGCAAAGCCTCGCTTAATTCGATGGGTACTCTTGCTTCAGGAATTTGAGTTGGAAATTAAAGACAGAAAGGGGACTGAAAATCAGGTAGCTGACCATCTCTCACGTCTTGAGCAACATGAGAAAGACAATGGAGATGGAATTCTTATCAACAAATGTTTCCCAGATGAGCAGGTGTTCCTGATTCAAGGAGAAGTACCATGGTTTGCTGATTTTGTTAACTATCTGGTCAGCAATGTGATTCCTTCAGATTTTACTTGGGCTCAACGGAAGAAATTCTTGCATGACGTGAAATGGTATCTTTGGGATGAACCATTCTTGTTTAAACAGTGTGCTGATAAGATGATCCGACGTTCCATTCCTTACAGTGAGATTGAGAAAGTTTTACATGATTGTCACTCTACGGTTTATGGAGGACATTATGTTGGGGATGAGACAGCTGCTCGAGTTCTTCAAGCAGGTTTCTACTGGCCTACCCTGTTTAAGGATGCTCATCTGTACGTTCGTAGATGCGATCGATGCCAAAAGGTTGGTAATATTTCTAGGCGAAATGAGATGCCCCTTAATATGCTTCTCGAGGTTGAGGTATTCGATGTATGGGGAATAGATTTCATGGGACCATTTGTGTCCTCCTGCAACAATCTATACATACTCTTAGCTGTGGATTACGTATCTAAGTGGGTAGAGGTGAAAGCTCTCCCAACTAACGATGCTAAGGTAGTTCTCAATTTCCTTCGTAAGCAAATCTTCACTCGCTTCCGAACTCCTCGTGCTATAATCAGTGATGGAGGGACTCACTTTTGCAATCGTCAGTTCACAACATTGTTGGCTAAATATGGTGTTTCTCATCGTGTTTCTACCGCTTACCACCCTCAAACTAATGGTCAAGCTGAAGTCTCGAATCGAGAAATCAAGCGAATCTTGGAAAAAGTGGTGAATCCTTCAAGGAAAGATTGGTCTCTGAAGTTAGATGAAGCAGTATAGGCATACCAAACGGCTTACAAAACTCCACTTGGGATGTCACCATTTCAGTTAGTATATGGTAAGGCTTGTCATCTTCCAGCAGAACTCAAGCATAAGGCATTCTGGGCTTTAAAGAAGTTGAATTTTGACATTAAAGCAGCTGGCGAGAAGCGTGTGCTTCAATTGAATGAACTTGACGAGTTTTGGTCTCAAGCCTATGAGAACTCGAAGATGTATAAGGAAAAAGTCAAGAAATGGCATGATAGGAAGCTTCTACATAAAGCTTTTGAGCCAGGTCAAATGGTTCTTCTTTTCAATTCTCGTCTAAAGCTTTTCCCTGGGAAGCTCAAGTCAAGATGGTCTGGACCTTTTAAAGTCAAGACAGTATATCCGCATGGAGCAGTTGAAATTTATGAAGAATCACTAGACAAAGCATTCAAAGTCAATGGTCAACGACTCAAGCATTACTATGGAGATATGGAGAATCGTGAGGTATTCATCATCAACCTCGATACTACATGATTTCGAGCGGTATTGTCGAGCTATCGACGTTAAACAAGCGCTTTGTGGGAGGCAACCCACTGGGAAACAATGATCAACACTGCTGGACGAATAGGGGAGTGTTTCTTTTATCTTTTAATTTCGTGTAGTTGCATTCATCATAGTAGTTATTCATGTTAGTCATGCTTATTTGCATTTTCATGCCGTGATTATATAGACTGTGTTTAGGATCGACTTAGTGTATTAGCATAGCATTTTTTTTTCATGCATTTCGCGTCTTTGATCCCTTCAGTTGCTGTTTCTACTTAAGTAGCCGATGGTGAAAATTGTTTGGAATGATAGTAGGAATAAAACCTAATTAGGTTGCTTGTAAGTTAGCTCGATTGATGTAGAAGCACAATTAATACACGTAGACTCATCGATTGTTTTTATACTAGTTACGGACACACTTAAGTATTGTTATACATAATCCTTGATTAGGTTCAGAATTACACCTTCATCCTTTATTAGCTCATGGATTGCAAAAAGATAAGTTTGGGTGAGTTGAAAGATAAATATGCGTCAAAGGCTAGTAGCCGCTCGTCGACGTACGTCCTCTCGCTGGGGGCTGCGTATTGCGAGTAGTCTAGGGGTGGAATGAGATGGAGCAAAACGCACTCATTCCTAATCCGGTTCAAAAAAACAAAAAAAAAACAAAAAAAAGAGGTAAAAATTGGCTAGGATGAGTTCTTTGGTACTCGAGTTATTAAGTTCTAGGGGACTTTGTGCCTAGTGACCTAAGACTTTTCCGGTCTGGGATCCGCTAACCTAAAGCTCGCTACATGGGCACCATTGTATAAGTCTTTCAGGGACCTCGTCAATTGCACGGTCAAATAAGCCTTTGTGTGTCTGTATATAGAGTAAAGCATAATAAATCTTTGACAACCCCATGGAAATATGGATGTGCAACTTGACTATGAAGATCTAGGTTGTATTTCGTTTCTAATCTTGTGATTATTAAGATGAGAACAAGTAAGCTCCATTATTTTGTACTAAGAGCATGTCGATTGAGTTTGAGCACACACACACGCTTCTTCGCTTGTATTGCTAACATTTGAGTACCTAGTTATTTCGCATTCCGAGGTCATTACATTCGTTGAGGCATTTATGTTGAATTAGTTACGGTTACTCGTTCAGGATCATTACGTTCTTGCATTCATTTAAGTTCAGTTGCATTCATGCATCAATTGTTAAACCTGTTTTGCATTGCTTGAGGACAAGCAACGGTTTAAGTTTGGGGGTTTGATAAGTGCATTTCATATCACTTATTACGCTTCCATTATTCTTAAAATCATTACCGGTTCTCAAGTATTCGTTGAGTTTTAACGTATTTTTCCATTATTCTTAAAGACGCTTGTGTCACGGGTAAATTGTGATAATATTAATAAAATTGGGGTTGAAATTGAAGAAACTGGAAAATTAATGTACTTAGGAAAATTTTGGAACAATTGAAAAGAAAAGAAAATATATTAATGCTAAAAATATATTATGACGAGTGATTTTCAAAAAAATAATATATTAATGCTTGAAAAATATATTAATGTTGAAAAAAAAGGAAAATCTATTTTCTAAGATATTGTTTAAAATATTAAATTAAGAAAAAAATATTAAAACGTAGCATAAAAAGAAATTAATGTTGAATTAAGAAAAAAAATATTAGACGCGAAGATTTTATTTAGCTATATTGTTTAAAATATTATTTTATTTAGCAAAAATATTTCATAGTTCGTTTTTTTTAGGGTTTCGGGAGAATATGTATATAAAGAGACGTAAAGGAGAAAGAAGGGGGACACTGCTTTTGGTTTTACGGCCGCCGAGAAGAGAGAGGTGCTTTAGTTATCTTTGTTTCGGCCATAAAAAAAATATAAAGATCAAAGGCAATTCGCCACTGACTTTGTATTAAGCAGAATACCAAATATAGACACAGGGAATAAATTAGAAGAAAAATCGGATTTGAACACTGAGTTTATTCTGCAAGAATATAAAGACCTATAACAAAAGAAACAGACGAAAGAGAAAAAGGTGAGAAGGCTGGGTTTTCTTTTAGCAGAATATACACAGAAGGAAGAAAAATCTGATTTTCGGCCACTGATTTCTTTCGGCAGACCGTAGAACGGCGCGAGCAGGAGGGAGGGAAAGAAACCAGGATTTGCGGCTTCGGTAGATCTCTTTCGGCAAAAGGCAGATGACAACTGTTTTTTGGGTTTTCTTTCGGCAACGGCAACATACAATCAGTCAGCAGGAGGCAGACAGTTGTTCGGTTTAACTTTCTCTGAACTTTTATTCGTTTTTTTATTTTTTTTCCTAAAGAATTATGTTAACTTTTGCATCCATGACGATGGTTTGTTCGATTATGAACTAATCTTTGTGATGGAACCTTAGCAGATTTGTTTGAATAATATTTAGGGTTTATTGCTTAATTGATTTTTGAGATATGTTTATCGGTTACCTAGTATGGTTGTGTTTATTATTAGATGCGTCGCGAACATCTAGATTGTTAATCTTTAATGAATGCGAAAGTAGATTTAAGGGTTTAGAACTTTCCATGCTAGCATATGTTCTTGAATGATTCGTATTGTGATTGTTCATGATTCGTAATATGTTATTAACCATATCATATTACCCTATGTAATCGAAATAAGTAACTTGTGCTTAAAACCAATTGTACCTTAATTCATATAGACATATAGGATTGTCATGCATGCGGTGTCAGCTTAACTACTATATCTTTTGTGGTTGTTTAAGTGGTTTGGTTTACGTGAGCATATTCTGATTTTGTGTTATCTGATTAGTAATCGTAGTTATCTTACATATTGATTAAGTATATTAATACTCTGAGTAAAATAAACAATGAAGTTAGGGTTCCATGTTTTTTCTCGCATAAGTAAAACTCATTAGATAATCTCGTTAGTTGATTTGTTTAGTTACATTCATACTTTATTACTCGTTCAAGCATTAGTTTAATAATCATACGTTGTTGCATAAGTGAATTCTTGTCTTATACACCTAGTCTTCATGGGAACGATCTTTCTTACTTATTACTTGCTACTATTTGACCGCGTATACTTGCGTGAGAAAAGGACTAACAGCATCCAACTAGGCATTGTGGTTGTGAATTTTTTCCCACATGACTACATCTTATAGGAGGGATTAAAAAACTCATGAAGCAATATTATGATAATAATTCTGTAATTTAGTATTTTTAACAGCAATCTAATCTTGTTTAAATCTAAACATATAAATATCAACTTCTTGTATGTTAAAAAAAGGGTACAAACTCGTCAAATCAATATAGACCACGTCGGTACAATATTCATGGGAGGAAGTCCTTTCACCAAAGCAATATTACCTACATTTATTCAGGATCACGTCATTAGGATGCACGTTATTATTGTAGGCGATTATTGATTTAAATGAGAATTTTGTAATACATTCCAAGATATATTTGTTATTTGGTTGTATTTAATACAAAGTGATTAAAATATGTATAATACTCATTTAATTTTCGTTGAATTATCTTTCTCATTTAAGAATAGATATGTATGTTTATTTTTAAACTATTCTTATTATACACACTATAATGGATCCATGTAGTTGATTGATAACAATAATATGATTATTTGTGCGTAAATTTTTACTCACATTGTATTAAAGAGGCATTTATCCTTTTATCATTTATCATCATGTACGTGGTTGTTTCATTCATTTATTCATAATAAATCATCTAATTTTGTTTAGTAAATTCATCGTTTGGGAACACATGATAATCCAAGCAGGAGATTAAACGGTCCCATTAATAAGTAATTAGATAAATAAAATATAAAATATTTGGACAAATATGTGAAAAAATAATTCATAGAGGTATTTATCTAGGTATCATGTCAAATATGAGTTTTGTGAAGGATTGAACCCGAATATTTGCGCTTAAGTAGAAACAGATTGATTTGTGAATAAACAATTAGTCATATTATGGTCTTATGGTCTATGATCACATAATATTATTGTGATTTGACTTAAGTTAAAATCCTAATTACAAAGCAAATATAAAGAATAATAAAATTGTAATTCATTTACTTATGTACGGATTTCCGTTTTGATGTTGTAGAAGACCTATAAACCTATAAACAAATATTTTATTAGGATTCAACAAATAAGAAGATATATCGATTCACCAAAAATTTCAACAGATCATTATATATATTAATTCAGTAAAATGTACAATAGATCAATAGATACAGTTATTGACTAAAATATTCAGCAGTTGAGAAACTAAATATAAAATCACGAAAAAATATGAAAAAACATTGATCTCGTAAATATTATGTGTACAGAGATGTATTGATATTTAAAAAGAATTATATGTTAATAATTAAATTGAGATTTATAAAACACTTTTGTACTATCATGACATGTTAATTTTTTATTAAAAATTGTAAAGATAAAAAATTGAAATTCTAAATTAATAAAGTTTTTAGATAAATGAGATACTCACTTCTAAAAAATATTTGAAACAAAATTTAAAAAGGAAAACAAAAGAAAATTAAAAAAATATATATTGTAGAATGAGAAAATTTAGTATTTAAAAGAAATGAGGTTGATTATAGTAACAACATTGTTAGAAATATAACCTATTAGTTGTTTGGTGAGTTAGTTTATTACACTACACAATTTTAACTTAAGTGATTTTTAATATACACTATTAAATCGCGTTATGATTCTCTTGTTTTTTTATGGCATCGTTTGAATTTTAATTGATTTGTTACTTTTTACTATATTTTAAAGTCTGCGAAAACATAAGTGTCAGCAATAGAATATAAAAATGACAAAACAAAAACATTGGCAACAAATAATATTATTAAACGGTAGGCTTGCAATGTGTCTTGTTAAAAAACTCATATGCGCCACCAGAAGAGAAAAACAGTGCACATATGCACCACAAAACATGGTGATACAGTCTCAAGGGTTAATGTTCTAAGGTTGTTTCAATACGTTGCTCTGCATATATTTTTTATGATACGCCTTGGGATGTCATTTGAAGATTATTTTGTAAGGTCTTTCCTAACTGGAATCCAACATGCCCGCATTTTTTTCTTTGTCCCTTGAAAACATTTTTATGACTATATCACCAACCTAAACAGTTAGTGGTCTTAACTTGGATTTAAATTGATTGTGTATAAAACGTTTTTAATGCTCAGATAGAACCCGAGCCTGGTCGCGTACCTCTTTAATGAGATCAAGACAGAGTTTTCGCCCCTCAGTATTGGAGTTCTTTGAGTATTTTATGACTGTGGACTGGGGATGATGATCTTTGCGGAGACTACACCTTACATTCCATAAACAAGACAGAAATACATGTCACTCGTAGCTGCTCAAGGGGTCATCTGGTATGTCTGACTTCGACCAATTGTTCAGGTCATTTTCCTTTAGCTCCCACAAGCTTCTTTTTACTACTATCGAGGATAATACGACTGGTGAACTTGACTTTCTTGTTATATTTGTGGCAATAAGAGGTCTAAAAGTATTGTTCTACCCCATATATTTGACAAAAGGTTGTTATGGACTCATTTTAAAAATTTAGGCCTTTTGTTCGTCACCAAAATACGTGAGATCCCAAATAGTGACAAGGAAATCACAAATTTTTGGGCCTTTGTTTTGGATAAGGCCTTTGCCTTGATCCATTTGATAAAGTAGTCCATTACCAGTGCCAAGTGTTTTTTTTTATTTTCCGGTAACCATATGAAGATGTGTGATTAAATTGAATATGTCAGTGTCGACTATCCATTCTAGATTGAGACCCCACATTTGGTTGCCCAGCTTCCTCTTCGACACTTCTGCTGCCTACATATTCATTTATAAAGTTAGTAACTTCCTGACCTTTAATTTTCATGCGCGGCTCATAAATAATTTCTTACTTTCCCAGCTCAACGGACCATCTCGTGAGCCTGCCAGAGATGTCTGGTTTTTGCAAGATTCTCTTGAGTGCGAAGGATGTGCACGGGATGACAACATGGATTTATGATCGGGCACCCCCTCTAATCTAGAAAATCTTGTGTTCGTGGGTTTGATCCCCACAGGTGAAGCCATGATTTTCTTGATGAAGGAGGATTCCTCGAGAACATGCGCTGTCATTTTTGTTCTTACCTAGTTTTACTCCAATACATCATGTTCTTTGCATTTTTTAGAGTCCTCGTTGCTCAATTGATCATTCAGTTTGGTGTCCTTTAATTTCCTATTTTTCTACTTTTGGATATCACTCTCACCCATGTGTTTGACGTCCTCTGCAAGATTTTTTTCCTTGTCGGTACGGCTCGGCTTGTTGGCCTCTTAGTTTCCCCCTACATTTCTTTCTCGTCAAATAGAACATTCTCGTTTAACAATTGCGGCTTCTCGGTTATCTTTTTCATCCTCACTTGGGGTTTTTTGTTTCTCTCAAGTTATAATTGAGTTGTCTTAAGCTTTCCTAGCTTAAGTTCTTGGATTTTTATTTCGAGAATTTGGACGTTAGATAGGGGGTCGATGCACCTTGATTAGGAGAATTATCGTCATGGAAAAATGTGGTAATAACATTTATGCGGGTGGTTGCACTAACCAGACCACCCAGAGTCTAGTCGCCTCCCTACTACTTAATGGGTGGGGTTTCACCGGCTCGATCATGATTCGCAATGACGACCATATGACTTGTATTGCTCAAAGGTTGTTTGAGTTATGGATTGCTTCAATCGCCCGAAGAGCTCTGTACATCTCCCGAAGTGATCAGTTGGTCATCCCGAGTGGGGTGTACCCCTGAGACTTCCCTTTCAATTCATGACCTTGCCACCATTGGTAAGATGTAAACAAAATTTCTTAAAAGAGAAAAAGATCTTCATCCAGTATACGATACCAGATTTGATATGAGATTTCCTTCTCAAATATGATGCCAAACGATAATTTATTATCAAAAAAGAAAAATAGATATATTGATAATCTTAGTCTTTTGTATTTCCAAAATTTCTCCATATACATCTAAGTTTTTTTTACCATTGTTTATACATATTATGGGATGTTTTCTCTTTCATCTTTTACTCTTTGGAATTACTACTTATAACGTGCTTTAGTAGCTTTTAAATATTGGTTGCATTATCTAGTTAAATATACACGTTTATCAGTAACTATTCTGGTATCTCTTTTCTGGGCTTCGCTCATATTTATCTCTGGTAACTTAGTCACTTCATCGTGTATCTCTTGCCGACCCCGTCTTGTTATAGGCTCCTCTTGTCATTTGGTCACCTCGTGTTTGTATTACTTTTCGACATCATATTTCCATAGGCTCACCTCGCCCTCCACTTGACATGTTTTGGTTTCAACTTACCCTTCTTCTAGGATCTTGTCACTTTGTCGGTGTATGGAGTATACTCTTATCCAAGGGGTATAACTTTATTAAAGACAATATTGATTATACTTGTTTATTTTCAAAAAATCTTATTTCCTATGTTTGGAATTCTACTAACCATAATTTTTATCATCACATACAGTATCAATGAGACTTAAGGTATGAATTGGTTTGTTGTTATGCTGAAGCTGGTTCAATGCAGCAAATCACAACATGGAAAAAAAAAGAATTCGACATGGTACGTTGCGATCACATCAAGGGTAATTGTAGCGAAGTTACTCTGTATCGAACGTTCGCCGCGGTGAATCATAGTTTACCGTGGTTAACTTGTCATTTGAAGCTATTTTATCTGGTGATCTAACCCTTGATTGTGGCCAACCGTGAAGATTATGATAACTCACAAAGCCTCAAATTGGTCTAAGTTACGATTTTATCCTTAATGTTTTAAATTTGAACATGCAATTTAAGCATACATCACATATTGACAATTACATGCTCTTGATTACACCATCTAATCCTAAAAATGAGATTCTGTTTTCTATATTACATAACATGCTTTAGGTCTTAAAATCAGAAAGTAAAAAGCATGAGTTTTTTTCCCAAACTGAATCAACCATTAGATCATATTTTTAGAATTCATAATCGAATGTATGAATGTCTCTAAGATTGAGTAATCATATTTCTATTATACCAATTGTTAAATATAAAATCGTATGGTATCTAAAATCTCGACATCCCAGGAATTAATCCTCTTAATCAAGAGATACATAATAAGATATATACAGTAGTAACCATTTTGTTTCTTGTCCAACGATTAAAGAGTCAGTAGTGGAAGCTTGATCTTATAGAAAGAATCTGACGGTTTGTATGAGATAGATCTTCCTACAAGGAAACTATGTGCTTAGAATTCTACTCCTAATGCGTAATGACTAGAGGTCTTGATGGAGTAGTAATGGAGAACCTGTATAGATTATGAAAGAAGAGAGAGCATAGAGTTAAGCGACATAAAAAATATAAATGTTAGTGATACTATGTTTAGGGTTAGTTCGACCCTATTTATATTTAGTGAATATAATTCATTAAATTATCTAGTGGTCCATGAATTATCTCTCTCTATCAATTTTGTCTTATTATTTTTTATCTTCACTTAATTAACCTCTAAGTTTCACAAGCTATAGTCTAATGTACTAGCCGCTAAATAAAATCATAATCTCAATTGTAGTTCAATATTAAAATGTTAGATTAACGGAACCTCCCTAAAAATACACATTAGTTCATCCAACATGCATCCATATTTTATATATATGGTCATATGATTTGATAATAAAATATGTAAGTATAATATTTTAAATACTAATTATTTTAATTGATTATAGTTATAATAATATAAATATTTTTACATAGTAAGACTTTTCAAATCTAAAATGTCTTTAAATAGTAAAAAAAATCAGTTTCCTAATACTCTTATTTTTTGTCAATACTCGATATATATAATTTTGATTAATAATTATTTTTTATTATTTTGTTATTCGTTCACAATAAATTTTATAGTAGTTATTTTTGTTAAGTTTCATTTTTTTCAATAATGTTTTCTTAAACTTTACGAAAGAAATAAACTAAATCCAAGAATTTTATTTTAATAATAAAATATAAATAAAATTTCTATTGTATTTTATGATATCAAAATAGGCTCGCCTAGAATTAATAAGTAAGTATATACGGAAAGAAAGCTACCTGAGAGAGAAATAAGGTAATAAAATGGCTAATAACAATAAATCTTCATCCCCTTTTAAAGGGTGACCCCTTATATTTATAGTGATTAAAATGAACTTTTGAGCTCCATTTGCCCGTTAATATATAGAACAATTTATAAGGCTTAGGCTTATCCTACAACATATATGGCTTAAAACCTTTCAAAGACTTAACTTTTGGGCCAACAGATATTCCCTTTGTCAGTAGCCCCCTATTCTTGTTGAACTTCTCGAAGCATGAATACGGGAAATCTTCTTAATAAAGTTTGAATATGCTAGTTATGCAGCTTTTACGTTCAGAGTAGATGTTTTGGGAACTTTTTCGATAGTCGCACTTATCTGTTTATTAGTGTTAGATTGGGCTAGAATTTACCATGAAATGGTATTTTAAAATAAAACACCCTAGATAATTTGACGAGCTTTAAGGAGGATTACTCTACTTTAAAAGTGTAAGTCTTCTATTTTAGCTGAAGTGGTTTATCTCAAAGTATAGGACCTTTAACAAGTACTATTTTTTTTTTGGCAAAAATTATTGTATTAACCAAATGAGAAGTCCAACAACAAGGACCCAAACAACCAGGGCCAAAAAACAGAGAGACAATGGACCAATACAAGGCAACTAGACTCAGGGCCAATAGTTAGCCCCAAATCAAACGAAATCCCTAATTGGAACCCTAATTCTATCAGATCTCTTTGTCTTCTCCCTTTCACAAACAAACCCTAGTTCTCATTCTGCAGAAATCTCCATAACCAGCCAATCAATCCATCTCCACTCCATCATCATTTCGATCAATACTTCTCATTCAAAGCTTTACACCCAAAATTTCCCTAACCTGGGTCTATGTACCCAATACCTAAACTTTCAAGTACCAAAATCGCTCGAAGGGGAATGGGGGTGTCGTGACTTGCAAAGGATCGACTCCTCTTCTCCTCCAGTGCCCACTTCGAAACCCAATCAGCAGCCACATTTTCCGATCGGGAAATGTGGCTGATTTTCATTGAAGGGCAAATTAAAGCTCTGAAAACCTCATCCCTGAATCTGTTCATCGCGTCACCAGATGAGAAGCTGATGACCAGGGGCAAACAATCCGACTCAATGTCGACGTCGCTCCATCCTCGTCTGTTGCATAGTAGCAGAGCTTCCAACATCGCTCTCCTCTCAGCCTGAAGTGAAGACAGCTTCCCGAAAAGAAATCCAGCTCCATCAACGCAATTCCCCAGGTCGTTTCGAACAATGAGTCCACCAGAAGCTTCACCGGAGAAACAGCAGGCGCCGTCTGTATTGATTTTCAGTCTCCCCTGAGCAGGAGCCTTCCACGTACGGTACGTTATCTTTCTCTGACTAATAGAGTTAGCACCAATTTTTGCACCTGCATCCATAACATGAACCCAGTGCTTAGCTTTTAACCTAGAGTCCAAACCCAAAATAAACCGATTAATTCTGCCCACAGCATTATAAAAGTTATCTATAGGTTTTCCAAACTTGCATGATTCCTGTTATACCATATTGTCCATACAATTAGTTGAGGCACAATATGAGTAACATGGAATTTACTGCAAGTTGAACTGAACCAAATGAGGAACATATGCTTCAAGCTCATAAACCTCCTCACTGGAATCCTGAACATGACCCCATAGTAATTTCATAAGTGCCAGGCAAAACTGCAACTTATGAAGAGGTGATTTGTATCCTCACAGTTGCAGCAAAACTGGCACTTAGATACAATATAGAAATGCTTCTTAGAGAGTACACTATCAGTAGGAACAAAATTTTTTTAGTATCTTCTAGCTTAAAAACGAAAACTTTGTTGGTATAAAGTTGTGCCAATTTTTTTTTTGAAAAAGAATGAACTGCTACTTTTAACTCTGATGTTTTCCCAAGTAGTTTTTGTATTAAACTTTTTATCTTTTGACAAACTCCACTCTATACAATCATCTTGATCATGATTGATTTTAACACAACATATGTGTTGATATCTATCATGTGAAAGAAAAGATGTAAGATTGGAGTCCCATCTGTTTTCTTTCCAAAATGACTTAACCTAGGCTGGAAGATACCAAGAATTTTGATCAATTATAATGGGAGACATCTCATGCCACGAGTCTCTCCAGAAATCCACATTTCCTCGCCCTACTTTCCACTGAATAAATAGGTCAGCATTTTCTCTGACAGAACATAGACTCTTCCATACTATAGAGTCACTTGCCCCACACTTAGCAGTAAGTGGGTGTCTGTCCTTGCAATAGGTATTAGAAATTAGGTCAGACCAAAGGGACTTTCCTTTTCTAAACAAATACCAGAGCTTATAGGCAAAAGTTAGCTGAATATCAGACAAAATTTTGATATTCAAACCTCCTTCCTCAAAGGGCTTGCAAAGGTTTCCCCAACCAGCCCAATGAATTGCATTCTCATTTACTTTAGCTGAAAACAGTGTTATTCCAAAAACCTTTAACAAGTACTATTGTTTAAAGTGAATGCCTCAGAGTTCTTTGCTCAGAAGAATTTGAAAAGATTTTGGAGCCTGTTTTATTCATCTTTCACTGCTAGATTTACACTTTTATGCGAGGTGTTGTTTTTTTATGACCTAGTGTCAGACTCTAGTTCTAGCTTTGCAGCATATGCACAAAGCACCAACGATTTGTCTATCGAGCGTGCTTATCATGATTGCTTCCTAAAATAAGGTGTAAATTTTAGTCGTAAGTATAATTTTACAATTTTCAGATAAATCCTAACATCCTCAAGAGGCATGTCAAATCGTTTCACGTGTCAGTTTTTTTTCCAGACCTCTCGTAGACTAGTGACCCAAGCACAGAGTCAACACCCTAAGGTTTGTGTGATGATCGAAACTAGGAAGATATCAGCGCAATGATGGATCTTCCTATTTTAAATAAAGGGTGTCATCAGATGCCAAAATGATTTTCCTTCAATTGTTTTTTGCTCATTATTAGAGAGATAAGTTTCCAAACTAGAAAGAGAAAGTCTTTATCGCCTCTAACTACGTACTTTTTTCGGTCGATTTTCACACGTCTGGGTTTACCTATCCTAATTCAACGACGTGATAAGAAGACCATATATCATAATTCAAATCAAACTACTCAACTCGAAGATAGCTCATTTAGGGTTTTGAACTTGGCTACCATAACTGTAGGGGGGGAGAATCCATGCTCTTAAGATTATAATATACAGATTTGGGTATTGTCCCTACGTAGATCGTGACTTTAGGATAGGTACACTAAACCCAGCGACATGCTGAAAATGAGAAACTGATAGAAAATCCCACAAAATATCAAACTTAGACTCCCCAAGAAAGATGAGACTTTTTTTTTCGAAGTTCAACGAGTTGGTCTTCTTCACCCATATTTTTTGTTTTTGTTTTTAGTTCCTTTTACATCCCCGACTCAAAAAAAAATTAAATGCACTTGACCTTTTTCCTAGCCAGGAAAGTCCGAACACTTCAAAAGACCTTGATATCATTCACAATTGCTTTAGAGCTATCGATTATTCGACTAACGAATGAACATTTACCGCGATTCAAACTACCCCCGATTAATTCATATTTGTGCTAATAGAATTTAATATTTTAACCGATCTACTAGATTCTAACCAAGAATAGAGGAGGTGGTTTATCTTTTTTCGTGGTACGTGGAAAACAAGGATTCTCTTAACTTTGATAAACCCGAGCTCTCTTAGAAATTCCTAGAGCAAGATATGTAAGTAACATGTACCAACATCGGGATCATTATTTGGGACATTTTTCTATGCCTTTTCTAACTGCTTATTAATTCAGTTTTTATGGTTTTCTTACATAATATATGAATTTGTTTCACACCGACATCGAGTCGAGCAAATAGAAACTCTTAAAACTTAGTGATTGCGCTAAAAATGCATAGGGTCACAAATTTCGTAACTATTTTATCATTGACAACCTACTGGGTTCGAAGTTTTGGCCTTCTTGACAATATCAGACCGTGAAAGAGGATGTTAATTTTTTAAAACTCAAAACGGACCTAGAGAAAACTCTCAAACTTCCAGCTTAATGCAAAACTCAGAACAACCGATATTCTCGAACATTGGGATCTGACCATTCGTGGAATAAGAAAAGCAAGATGGGTATTCAAAGTCTTTTGATAAATCAAAGCGGATGAGCTCGTTTGTCTTGCTCGAATATTCGTGGAACAAGTTTCAACAAAATTGGTATCAGAGCCATTAAATTAAAAGAGAAAGAGAGCAAGCACATAGAAAAGATGGGCGAATCGAGTAATTTTGGGCAACATTGTATACCAAAATTCGATGGAGATTATGACCATTGGAGTCTCCTTATGGAAAATCTTCTTCGGTCAAAGGAGTATTTTGATGTTGTGGAAGATGGAATTGGTGAACCAATTAACAAAGAAGGATTGACCGAAGCAGAGAAGAAGACCCTTGCTGATGCAAGGTTAAAGGATTTGAAGGCAAAGAATTATCTGTTCAATGCGATTGACAAATCAATTCTTAAGACAATAACTTTGAAAGAGACGTCAAAGCAGTTGTGGGATTCTATGAAGACCAAATATCACGGAAATGCAAGAGTGAAGCGTGCGCAGTTACAAACTTTGAGGAGAACGTTTGAATTGCTGGAGATGAAAAATGGAGAATCCATCTCCAATTACTTCACAAGGGTGATGGTGGTAGCAAACGACATGAGAAACTGTGGGGATGATATGCAAGATGTCAAAATTGTGGAAAAGATCTTGCGAACTCTGACTGAAAACTGATGGAGGTAACAAGATTATTATTGTTAGTCTTTATGTAGATGATTTAATCTTCACAGGAAATGATGAAAATATGCTTGAGGAGTTTAAATTATCGATGAAAAATGATTTTGAGATGACTGATTTGGGGAAAATGAAGTATTTTTTGGGTGTTGAGGTGACACAGGATGGTGATGGAATCTTCATCCATCAAAAGAAATATGCTGGAGAGATTCTTGAAAGGTTTAATCTGCATAACGGAAATGATGTCAAGAATGCTATTGTGCCTAGAGTGAAGTTATCAAAAGATAGTGATGCTAAGAGAGTTGATTGCACAATATATAAACAACTCATTGGAAGTTTAATCTATATCACGACGACAAGGCCTGATCTGATGTTTGTGGTTTGTCTATTGAGCAGATACATGTCTGATCCTAGAGAGGAACATATGCAAGCAGCAAAGCGTGTGCTAAGGTACATAAGAGGAACGACTGGATTCGGTGTGTTTAACAAAAAGGGAATGTTGGAGGAGTTGAGTGTCTATACTGATAGTGATTATGCTGGAGACATTGATAATAGACGAAGCACAAGTGGATATGCTTTCTTATTAAGTGGAGGAGCAGTTTCTTGGGCTTCAAAGAAACAACTGGTAGTCACTCTATCCACCACTGAAGCTGAGTTCATAGCTGCATCATTTTGTGCTTGTCAATGTATTTGGATGAGAAGGATTTTAGAAGAAATTGGTATGATGCAGTCAGGTTGTACTACGATTATGTGTGATAACAACTCAACAATTAAACTATCAAAGAACCCTGTTCTTCATGGTCGTAGCAAGCATATTGATGTTAGGTTTCATTTTTTGAGGGATCTTGTGAAAGATGAAATTGTGAAATTGGTTCATTGTGGTACCAATGATCAGGTTGCAGACATATTGACTAAACCATTGAAGTTGGAAGCTTTTGTTCGATTAAGAGAGAAACTTGGAGTTTGCGAGAAGATAAACTGAAGCTATTGCTTTCAGTTTAGGGGAAGCAATGTTAGGAATTTAATGTTTTATTTAAGGGATCCAATAGTGCATCTACTAGCAAAGGACACAGCGGAGATGCATCTACCAGCAGAGGTATCTAATAAGCATTAGACTTTAATGCTTTATTTGGTTAAGATAGGAGTTACACTCCACTTAAGTTTGTGTCATTTAATTGTGTTTCCGTTTTTTTTATTGTCCTTTCAGTTTCTCTTCTTAGGTGTCAGTTTCATTTGTGTACTGACTATTTAATAGTCATTTATCTTACCTAATAAAATCATCGAAGCTTTTCATAGCTTTTGTCTGAGATTTATTCATCTGAAATCAACACGTGGTATCAGAGCGTCAGGCCCAGACGGAACGCGATGGTGGTGAAATTCTCGGACGTCGAACATGATGAACCAATAGCCATATGATCAAGGTGATCTGCTCTAGAGATCCTAGTTCGGAGTGCCCGTGGCTCATCAAGCAGTGTGGCTTGATTTGAGTGGCGCTAAGGAACAAGACAGTGTGGTCTAAGAGGAGGTGAGCAGTAACATCCGTAGTGCCTCTATGGTCAGGTAGTCTCCAACCTGATTAGAGTGGGCGGATGAAAGTCAATGGAGAAGGAGGCTAAGTGGTACGTTGTTCGAGAGGAGGATTTGTTAGGGTGGCGACAAAAATCCCACATCCCACATCGGTTAAACATGGGAAGGATCAGTGGTATATAAGTAAGAACATACCTCAACTAGTATGAGGCCTTTTGGTAGTGGACCAAATTCAAAGCCGTCAGGAGGTATTTCCATTTTTAATTGGGCATTCCCCTTTCTTGCTTATTAAAATAATTTTATAAACTTATAGGTGTTGAACAACATTTATTTGGGTAATGACTCAATACATGAGTGAAGCACATGGACCCACCCTCTTTAACTTACCTATCCTTATAAATAAGAATATTAAACGTGTGATTTAAGGTAAATAATCTAAGAAATCGAGACGACACATGGGAAAATTAACCTAGAAGGTAAAATGGTCGAACTCCATACCCGCATTTTTGTCGGCCAAACTGTTTCCGGTGTTAGGGCCATAATAATTAAACTTGAAAAGAAAGTCAAGAAATTAAAATAGGAGAACAACAAAGATGTGATGGACTGTGTTTGGTGTGCAACAGGTAAATAAGACAAAATCCAAGAAGAAATGGTTTTGGACTTCCATCGATGATTTCTTGATCTTAAGCTGTGACTTTTTGGGAACATGTTTTTGAAGTGAGACATCCTCCGTGGGTGTCCTTGGAGTTTGACATAGGATTTGTATCTGGGAGGATCATTCAAAATAACCTGAGTATGGCCCTCGTGAACTCCATGGGTTTAGACTCATTGATCGATGGTGATGCGTTCCCACTGCTCCTGCCTCCGAAGTTATTTTTGAGGTCGAATAATTTGGTTCACCTACTTCACCATCAAGTTATCGTCCATCTACATTAAGGCTTGACTATATACATTTTTTGAACCAACGAGAGTCTCTGAATCGAGACGCTTTTTATAGCATATATCCCTTTATTATGTAAATATCAGCTTTCACTTTGCCTTCCAACACTTTTTATTATTTTTATTTTTAGGTAACGTGGGGAGTTCGATTTTACCCGATCTCATTGAGATTGCAGCTCGAAAGCTCGAAATAGACCCATCTATTGTTGGATATGTTTTAGCCGATGTGAGGAGTTTGATTTTACCTGAATCCCTTGATCTAAGAGCTTGAAATAGACCAATCTATTTTGGAAAATATTTAGGCAATGTGGGGAGTTCAATTTTACCTATAACCTCTCAAATTAAAAGCTCAAAATAAACCATTTGTTATGGAAAACATTTTATTTTACATGAACCCCTTGAGCTAAGAGCTCAAAATAGACTAATCTATTTTGGAAAATGTTTTAGGTAATATGTGGAATTCGATTTTACTTGAACCCGTCGAGCTAGGAGTTCAAAAAAGACCCATATGCTGCGGGGAATTTTTTTTCAGAGTTAATAACTTGTAAGGAGAAATAACAAAACTTATAACATAAAACTTTACTTAAATTAAAGTCCATGCTTTCTTAAAATATTCTTCACGAAACAAGAGTTAGTTTCCGTTGGCCATCAAAAGATATTAAGTTCAGTAAATGATAACAAAGTAAAAAAAATATTTCCTTATACCATAAAATAATAGGGAAACCGGTTTCTAACTATCGAGAACGAAGAGAAAGGAAATGAAGTAGGTGAAAATTGGATCGTTCTTCCAGGTTTCCCTTCAATCCCGATTGTATCCTGTGTAATGTAATTTGTTATTCTACTATAGGCTTCTTCCCTGTCAGAGTAGCCCAAATGAAACGACATACAAGGTCATAATCCATTAATTCGGCCCCAGTGATGGTTTCATTCTCATGAAGGCTTGGGATACAATCCATATGACCACAATGAATCATGCTCTCAGACCCTTATGTTATTACGCTCTAGCTCCAGAACCACATACAGAATCCTCGATCCAACAGTCCCTACTGAGACCCCGCCTTAGGGCATATCTTCCATGGTACCTCACTATTAATTTTCACATTTTGCAGCAGCTTGCCACTATCTATTAGTCTTTGAATTCTTCTCTTAATGCCGTACAATCATTTGTATGGTGACCAAAATCATCATGGTACTTGAAAAACTTACACTTTTACCTTGCTCTCAAGGACTAATTATAGTGGGCGGAGGCATAAATTGAAATTGGCTCCTTAATTTATAAAAAACAACGTCACGCTCTCATTTAGTTTTGTTTAGTTCTCACATCTCATCCACTTCATTAAAAAAAAATATCTTGGGCCTTATTTGGTGTAGCCCAACATGCCGTAATCCATGATTGTTTTGCAGTCGGATCTTGGACTAATCGTGGTTGTTCTTGACCATCGGTTAACGAGGGATGACAGTTAGTCATTAGCTACTGCATTCATTGTTATCTGATAGCACGACAGCCTCCGAGATGATCGTATAGGCTGGTACAAAAGCTCGATTAGGCTAATTGAATGTTCCGTCTAAAAGTAAGCAATGATGCAAAGCCTCCTCGAGACGGACTCGCGCGACAACATGTTCTAACAATACCTCAAATATCGGAGCCTTCACACTCAACACTTCTTCAACTAGAATGGACTCTAAAAGAAACCAATGCATAAAAGATGAAACAACTACCTCATTGTTGTGCTCCCCAATGTTATTCTTTGTGGGAATAAAATAATGTGTGTAACCCTTCAAAATTTCCCCGTCATGCTGGTTGTAGAGTATTATGTGTTCTTTGTGGTCCTTTATAACCTTGCGATCATCAAGTTGCAGAATGTCTGTAATATTTTAAAGCTCGCGATTGACATTGGCGTTAACTGGTTGAACCAAGATAAAGCAGCACCCTTGAAGGTCATAGCGAACGCGTGACACCACATGCGATCTTAACACGAGTTCATGAAATAACTCGATCTTAGGTTATTGCTCGTAGGCTCCAGCCTTAGGGTCTTCCTTCGGGGTTGGGTGCAACTCTAGCCTGGAAGTGATTGATCCTTCTAAGGTTCTAGATAATTAAGTTTAAGTGCTCCATTTTTTACCTGTGGCCTCTACTGCTCCAGGTGGAGGCCTTAGTCAGAGGACCTGCATGTTTTGCAAAGTATTTCGCTCGTCCTTGCCGCTACTTCCTTACATACATTTGCTCCCCGCTTACACATCTTTAATTGTTTACCTCCTTAACGGCCTCACAGACCATTAAAGAAGTAACAATTTTCATTTATTTGTGGAATCTGATATATTTCAGGCTCGTCTTCAAAGCTCTCTTTATGAGGAGATTCAAAATTGATCTGATCCATGGAGCGAAAAGGGCTCCTAAGTGTCACCTTTGGTAGTCACCTTGATAAAAGACTCGCTGCAGACCTCAGACCATGCCACTGGTCACTTGAGTCACATGTCTCACCAGGGTGAAGTCACTCTGAATTCTCGGGTGGTTTTCACCAAGAAATATATGTCCTCTTGCAGCTTACAAACCTCGCACGCAAGCAACAAACGTTTTACCTCTAACTAAGCTTGGATAAGGAAAGGTCTAAGCGGTCTTTGTGGTTACACCCCTGGTAGAAAAGGAGGATACATGTTACTACATGTTCCTCGGGTAGTCATTATGTTGGAGTCGTTCTGGAAGCAAAAGTAATCTGGTTTTGAAAGTTGTTTTCCGGTACCAAAGAGAGGTCCCATTGTGGTTTCGACTGATGGGTCCAAAATTGGCTCATCTACAATCAATAGGTAAATATATATAGAGAGAAAGAAGATAACAAAATTTTGAATAGTAATAATCAATCTTCATCCCTCGTTAAGAGGATAACCCTTTTATATTTATAGTGACCAAAGTGAGATTTTGAGCTCCATTGGCCCATTAATCATAGCATCAATTATAAGGATTAGGCTTATCCTACAATATATAAGGCCTAAAACTTTCCCAAAACTAAATCTTTGGATCAATAAATATTTCTTTTATCAATTTAAAGACATTAGATTTTATATTGAGTAATAGAATAAAATATGGACAATCAACTAATAACCATCTAATATCTAACTTATTTACCAATAACCACTCAATGTTTAATAAAGTACGGATAACCACTTGGTTTTGAACTATAAGTATCGATAAGAATCTGTACTTTCTATTAATACCAATATACTCCCAATCGTTTTTCTCTCTCTCTCATGTTTTTTTTTAAATATAATATCTTTACAACTCTAGCTCTAAAAATCAAAAAGTACCATCTGTGTTGTTTTTCTTAAGATGAATAAAACAAGATTCATTAAAGATATTTTTCTATATAAAAAAATCAGACTCTATCTAGGTGCAAAACTACTTATAATTGAGGTGGGAAATTAGTATGGAAAAAATAATTATGTTTTAATTACGTAATTACGTGTAACTTGGTTGCTAAAAAAAATTATGTTTAGTTTCATGATAGTATTTTAGTTGGTAAAAAATAATTGTGTCTAGTTGCATAATTAAGTGCAAATGAGTTGCGTAAATAAAAAGAAAAAAGTTGCATAAATAAGACTTTGGTTGTTAAGTAAGTCTGATTGTGTGAAAAAATAAAATACAAACTTATTATGTTAGAACACGTGTTAAATACTTGTGAAACAACTAGCTTTTATAGTTCAACAATATGTGTATTTTTTTAGTTGAATATATTTCTATAGGAAAACATTGAATTGCATCTGGGTGCGAAAATACATAAAATTGAGGTGCTTAATAAATCTGTAAAAAATAAGTATATTACAGTTGCGTAATTACATGTAATTTGGTTACTAAAAAACAATTGTGTCTAGTTGTATAATTACGTGTATTTTGGTTGCTAAAAATAACTTTGTCTCGTTGTGTAATTACATACAAATTAGTTGCATAAATAAAAAAATGTTTTGAAAATAGGATTTGGTTGCTAAATAAGTCTGATTGTGTGACAAAATAAAATATAATTTTTTAAAAAATAAATGTTAATTGGGTGTGAAACAACTAACTTTTTTGTATTTACAAAATTATATGCATTTTGGGTTGAAAATGCATTTTTTGGACTGCATCCGGATGTAAAAATACGTGTAATTGGATGCAATTATAATGGAATTAACATTAAAAAATATTCATTCATACGCTTTGGGTGTTGTGTTCCCGGTGCAACTTTTGCTCACTTTGATAGAGATTCGGCGTGGTCTGATCATATCCGCGAGCTTGATATCATTGAGTCAGTAGGCTGGACGACGCTCTCCTTTAGAGTTTTCATGATGGGCTTAGTTTTGAGAAGGATTCGGTGTCCTTTCCGAGCCTATGAATGGCTATGGTTGCTGTCAACAAGATGGAATATGGAAAGTCCAGGATAGAGTCGGCTTCCGGTAAGATCCAGGAGCACCCCAGTTTTGTTGGAACAAGTTTGGTTGCTTTGTGCTTCAATTGTGTCTCCTTGAATCAGTCAGGTTGGCTCATGTCGGAATTCGTGGCGGCTTCAGCAATGTTAACAATTACATATGCTGGTTGGTTCGCGGCGGATTTTGCGGTGACTGCGCCGATGTTAGCAGTTACCTCTAATGGCTACTTCCATTTGCTTATTGTCTCAGTTACCATGGTACAAACTTTTACCCGCAAGGTTAAAATCAATAGCATAGATCATGCTATTAGTAAATGTCCAGCGATTTCGTCTAGTAAAAGTGTATATGGGTTTCCACCCATATACATTTTCATACATATGCTTTATTCCTCGACTAGAATTCTAGTAACCTCTTTTCCCTCCTCTTCTTTAGTCTTTCGTAAGAATATTTTAAATGAAAAGATTTTTTTTTTAATTTAATTTCAAATTCTAACTTGTGTTCTCCTAATTATCCTAATTTACTTTTCTTATTAGGTTTCAACCTTTAATTTCTAGTAATGTTTTTTACTTAAATTTCTATTATCATCATATTTCATATTCGCTAAATTTTGAGGATAAAATAATTATTTTTCATTTTTCTTTACTTATTTGTTTTTAAAGATGGTTGTCTAGGAGTAAATTTTTCGCATGTGATTTTTTTATTCTGGATCTAAGAAGGGAGATTTTTCGTTCAATAAAAATGTTGTCATTGTCCACTTTTGGACATCACTCTCCCTCAGTGTAAGTCTTTAATGTTTATTGCCTCATGGAATGTTCGTGGGTTGAACGATCATATTCGTTAAAAAGATGTTACAAATTTTATCATTAAAAATGGTATCACTATATTGATCCTTGTGGAGACTAAGGTACGATTTTCTAATGTTAATTCCATTATTAGAAATATCACTTCTTTTTTGCAGTATGCCACAAATCACTCCTCTCATAGGCTGGGTAGGATCTGGATTATTTTGAATCCTAGTGTCTTTTCCATCTCCATTCTATCTTCCTCTTCTCAGTTCATTCATTTCAAAGCTTGTAGCCCTAACTCCCCTGCCCCATTCTTCCTTACGGCTATCTATGCTTTAATGATGGGCTCGAGCATCGTCTTTTGTGGACCGACTTGGAGGAAATTTCGGCTACCTGCTGTAATCTCCATTGGGTTGCTCTCGGGGATTTCAATGTTATTCGTAACCCCGATGAGCGTTCTAGCTCATTCTTCCACCATGAGATTGATGAGTTCAATCACTACTGCTACCGGTGTGAGTTGAGTGACCTTCGATCGCATGGTTCTCACTTCATATGGTTCAATAAAAATCCGTTAAACCCTATCACTTCAAGAATTAATCGTGTTCTTGTTAATAGTGTTTGGGATGATTCTTTCTCCATGTCCATCGCTCATGTTGGTTCAATCCGCTCTTCTGACCATTCTAGTTTCAAACTTATTTTTGGTTTTCCTAGGCTGCATACAAAAAAACCTTTTAATTTTTTTAATATGTGGCAATCTCACCCTTCTTACAACAACTTGGTATCTTCTTCTTGGAACCTTCCAATCTTTTCCCATGGTATGAGATTAGTATCCCAAAAACTCTCTCGGCTTCAATTTGTCCTTCGCGACCTCAATCGTAAGGAATATAGCAATATTAGCTCTATGGTGTCTATTGCTCAAAACCATATTTTCACTGCCCAACCATTTTTAGCTAATGACCCTTTAAATCACTCTTTGGTCTCTGCCGAGATTGTAACTTCTTCCGTTTATATCTCTCTTAGCCGTGCTGAAGAATCTTTCTATAAGCAGAAATCTAGAGAGACTTGGCTCAAGCTTGGAGATCGTAATACTAAATTCTTTCATAATAGCATTAAAAGTTGTATTATAAGGAATAAAATTGTCTTTATCTCCAATAGTAACGTGGAACTCGCCACTCTCCCAAACGAAGTGGCGAGCGTCTTAGTCAACTATTTTTCTAATCTTCTAGGGACTAGATCTCTCCTTGGATATCCTGGGCTTGCTCGCATCTCTTTGCTTATTTCTACTAAAGTGTGTAATCAGGACCAGACTTTGATGGTTTGTCCTGTTACCTGTGCAGAAATTAAGAGGGCCTTGTTTAGTATTGATAGCGATAAATCCTCGGGGCCTGATGGCTTTAATGCCGGGTTTTTCAAGCTTTCTTGGAGCCTCATTAGTAAAGATATGTGCGATGAAATCTTAATGTTCTTTGATACGGGTCGTCTTTAGGCTTCTTGGAACGCCACCTCCATATCTCTTATCCCTAAAAAGGATTGCCCCTTTATCGCTGAGGATTTTAGGCCAATTGCAAGTTGTAATATGGTCTATAAAATTATTTCCAAGATCTTTGCCAACAGGATTAGGACTCTTTCCCTTATCTGATTGATAAATCTCAATCGGCTTTTGTGGCTGGTCATAATATTACAGATAATATCCTTCTTTCTCAACAACTCCTTAGAGGTTACTAGACTAATTGCAAGGGCCCGAGAGTTGCTCTTAAAATCGACCTGATGAAATATTTTAACAATGTTCGCTGGCACCTCATCCTTGACATTCTGGTGGCTATGAATTTTCCAAAACAAATGATCTCTTGGATTATTCAATGTATAGACACCCCTTCCTATACTGTTAATATTAACGGTGATCCTCACAGGAACTTTAATGGTATTAAAGGGTCTCAGACATGGTGATCATTTATCCCCCTTCTTATTTGTCTTGGTCATGCAAGTGTTGTCCAGTATCCTTAAGGAGAAAAGTATTGATCCTAACTTCAAATTTCACTGGAATGTCATAAGCTTAAGATTATTAACCTCTGCTTTGCAGATGACATGATGATTTTCTGTCGTGGTGACATTAATTCCCTAAATCTTATTAAGGATGGTCTTAATGATTTTTCGTCCTATCGGGTCTTAAAGTTAGCCCTAAAAAGCATATTTTCATTTCAGGGTTAACCCCTCCGTTAGGGCGGATCTAATCAACATCCTTGGTTTCAATCTGGAGTCTCTCCCGGTTAAGTATCTTGGTTTCCCTCTTCTCCCGGGTCGACTATCTCATAACGATTGTCGACCCCTTCTAGAAAAAATCACTTCTCGTATAGCCTCTTGGGCATCCAATAACCTCTCTTATGGGGGTAGGCTTCAGCTTATTAAATCTGTGCTTTTCGCAGGACATGTTTATTGGTCTTTAATCTTCATTCTCCACGCTAGAGTACTAAAAGAACTCTCTCAGTCTCTTTGTCGTTTTCTTTGGTCTGGTCATGAGATGAAGGCTCCAGGTGCTAAAGTGGCATAGACTGTTGTAACCTTACCCTTGTTAGAGGGCGACCTTGGGATTCTAGACCTTAAAACCTAGAATCGAGCGGTCGTCCTTAAACATTTGTGGTCAATTATTAGTAAACATGACAGCTCAATCTGGTACGACTGGATTTACTCTGAGAATATTAAAGACAATAACTTCTGGTCTTTAAAGATTGAATCTTCTCCCTCGTGGACTTGAGGAAAATCCTTAATCTTAGGCCTCTTGCTAGAAATATTTACAAGGTTGCGATTGGTAACGGGGAGAAGACCTCCCTCCGGTTTGATCTGTAGTTACTTTCAACTTCTCTTGTTAACCATTATGGTCTTAGTATTATTCGTAATTTTCGTTTGGGGAGCAACCTCAGGGTTTCCGATATCATTCGGGATGGTCTTTGGAATTGGCATTCTCATCTAAGGTCTACCAGTGCCCGAAACCATCATACCTTCTAGGAGATTAACCATCTCATCTTATCTTTCCCTCCCCCCAATATCCTCAACAACGATTTTTACTACTAGGTTGCTAAGAGAGGTGTCACAAATTTCACAATCAAAGATACATATAACACCATTCGTAAGACCATCTCCTGTGTCGGGTGGGCGGTGCCAGTTTGGCATAAATATAATATTCCCCGTCATTCTTTCATTCTTTGGCTTGCTATCTATGGAAAACTATTCACTCGTGATAAACTCTTGAGTTGGGGTTTTAGCACCCCGCCAAATTGTGTATTATGAAACTCTGCTTCTGAAACAATTAATCATGTCTTTTGTAACTGTAACTTCACTCAGAGCATATGGGGATTCGCAAGCTCCAAGCTTTGTTTTTCTTTAAGACGTAATCTCAATTGGGTCTCTTAGATCCATGAGGCGTCTAACTGGCCTCCATCCAGTTTACGTTACCTTTAGCGTTCCTGTTTTGGCGTTGTCGTCTACCACGTCTCGTGTGAGAGGAATGCTAGAATTTTTAGTACCTCCCCAAACCTAGCCTTTGTAGTTTCTTACCGCATGCTTTCCGACCTTCGCTTCAGATTCCTTGGTACTGAGGTGGTCTAGCCAATCCAATCCTTTTAAAATTCTAACTTAATCTTATTTTAATTGTTGCACGCATATATCCCTTCTGGTTTGTTATCTTTGGTCGTTGACGACTATGATGTACAGTCTCTTTGATCTCGTCAGTCTTAGCTCTCCAGATATGCATTGTTATTCTTGTTTGTCCAAGTTTAGAATGCTCTTCTCAGTCTTTGCACTTTCACTTTAACTTGTTGTAATGTTTGGCTGTGTTTTGGTCATTACCATTGCTTTCTTTCTTTCTCGGCTCTAAATACCTCTCCTCGGGGTATGCCCCATGTATTTGTAAGAACCATTTATATATATATATATATATTTAATGCATTTCAACCAAAAACAATTATGTGGAGAAAAACAAAATACAACTTGTTTTGTAAAAATATGTGTTAATTGAGTGTGAATTAACTAAATTTTTGTAGTTGCTAAAATATGTGCATTTTTGTTAAAAAAATTGATTTTTTAAAAACAATAGATTGTATTAAGAGTGCAAAATTACGTGTGCTTTGGGTGTAAAAAAATAACTTTGTTCTAGTTGCAAAAATAAAAAAAACAAAATGGGTTGTGTAAATAGGACATTTGGTTGTGAAATAAGTCTGATTCGATGAAAAAAGAAAATACATCTTGGTTTTTTGAAAACAGGTATTAATTGGATGTGAAACACCTAAATTTATTTGTAGTTACTAAAATATGTGCATTTTATGTTGAAAAAACATTTTTGAAAAAAAACTGATTGTGTTAAGGGTGCGAAATTACATGTAATTTGGGTGCAAAAAACTAATTTTGTTCTAGTTTCCTAATTATGTGTAAATATGTTACGAAAATAAGAAGAAAATGGGTGCGTAAATAGGATTTTTGGTTTTGAAATAAGTCTAATTGTGTGAAAAATAAAATACAATTTGTTTTTGTGAAAATAAGTGTTAATTGGGTGTGAAACACCTAACTTTGTTTGTAGTTGCCAAGATATGTGCATTTTTATGTTGAAAAAACTTGGTTTGAAAATTGGTTGTGTTAACGGTGCAAAATTACGTGTAAGTTGGATGCAGAAAAACAACTTTGTTCTAGTTTCGTAATTAAGTGCAAATGTGCTGCGAAAATAAGAAGAAATTGGTTGCGTAAATACAACTTTTGGTTGTGAAATAAGTTTGGTCATGTGGAAACACAAAACACAACTTGTTTTTGTGAAAATAAGTGTTAACTGAGTGTGAAAGAACTAACATTTTTGCAGTTGCTAAAATATGTATAATTTTTATATTTAAAAAAAAAAACTTGTTTTTATATATATAAAAAATGGATTGTTTTAAGGGTGCGAAATTACGTCTAATTGCGGTGCGAAAAAATAGTTTGGTCTAGCTCTGTAATTATGTGCTAATGTGTTATGAAAATAAGAAGAAAATGGTTGTGTAAATAGGACTTTTGATTGTGAAATAAGTCTGATTGTGTGAAAAAACAAAATACAAGTGTTGTTTTTGTGAAAATAAGTGTTAACTAGGTGTGAAACAACCATTTTTTGTTGTTTCTAAAATATATGCAGTTTTGTGTTGCAAAAACTTGTTTTTAAAATTTTGAAAAAAATTGAATTATGTTAAAGATGGAAATTACATGTAATTAGGGTGCGAAATTAATATGAAAAAAAAAATCGTCAAAAATTCTACTCGCTTGAAAAAAATATTAATTAAAATTTACAAGATATGATATATAAAATTAAAACTTATTAATTATTAAAGCTATACGTGTTTTGGGTTATTATTAGAAACATTAAAATTTACAAGATATGATATATAAAGTTAAAAATTATTAATTATTAAAGTTATACCTGTTTTGGGTTATTATTAGAAACATTATATTAACGTGGTTCCCAGTAAACTTAAAAAATCAGAGTTGTACTTTTACTCTTTTTCACGTAGTTATGGATAACTATTAATATATAAAATTGTCAAAAAAACCAAAAATATTATTACACAGAACGGAAAGAAATAAAAGTGTCTCGAAATTGTACTTTTACTCTTTTTCACGTGGTAATGGATAACTATTAATATATAAAATTGTCAAAAGACGAAAAATATTATTACATAGAATAGAAAGAGGTAAAAGTGTCCATACATTTAAGGTAGTATTTTCCCAAAAAAAATTTAGATATTATTAAAATGAAATTTCAATTTTCATTCAATTAGTCCAATCTGTAATGTGTATTGTGTTATTGATTTAAAGTTTCTTGTTAGGTTTCACAATATTTTGAAAACTAAAGAAAACTTATTTAGATTAGCACTTTAGTTTTTTTTTCTTTGTTAATTTTTATGCCATGGAAATGATATTTTATAGACCGATTCAATCGATCTGAGAAAACACTCTCCCCTCTCTCCTCTCCCAACTCAATAACGGTAACATCTCAATTTTTGTTTGATCTCCCTTGTGTCTCCTGGATTAGGGCAGCCATGTAATGACTCAACTCTCAATCCATATGGAGATCCCATCCACTGGTATTGGTACACGGGACAGAAACCACTGGGTTCCCACCCCCTCTTTTCTCTTCCGGAACCAGTGGTCCTCAATGACTTTTGTTCCTCCCATCCCCGTTCTCCCTCTGCTTTGCATTGGCTGTTTGCTGTATTTCGATCCTACAAAGTACAAGCAAAACAAAAGTTTACAAAAGAATCAAAGTTCACAAATTATTTCAGCCCATTCTAGAGATATATCAATGATATCAGTCACCATTGTTATTGTTTCAGGTAATAGTTTCGATTATTACCAATCAGTCCCCTCTCTTGAACCTAGTTTGGTTAGTCCAACTAGTCAAGTCCATAACGGTCTTATGAGTTGTCTCTCATCTCTCTCTCTCCTATTTTGGGTAAAAGGAAGTCCCCCTTTCCTTGACTCAGTCCTTCTCAAAATTCAGACCTATTTCCAGCTAAACTCATCTCTCACAACCAGACTACCTTCCCCCTCTCTAAGCTTTCCCACCCCTAGCCTCAAATCAAAATCAGTCATGCCAAGCCCTTATTCATGTAATTCCTTCCTCCTACCCCTTTCAATCATCCCTAGCTCTCTAACCAAACCCAGACCCCCTCACTTTATTTTGGCAAGAATCACTCTCCCTTTCTACCTCACTCCACCAAAAAGCCA
Organism: Limnanthes douglasii subsp. nivea; assembly: GCA_036936605.1. NCBI lineage: Eukaryota > Viridiplantae > Streptophyta > Magnoliopsida > Brassicales > Limnanthaceae > Limnanthes > Limnanthes douglasii. Next base: position 102,490,830 of record JAUPFV010000004.1, read on the forward strand.
GAAACACCCAAGCTTCCCCAGACTAAATGCCAACTACCTCCTAAACCTAGCCACCTCCTTCACTGGTTTACCTAGACTGCTTTTTCATAAACAAATCCCTATCACCCAGATCCCCTACAATCAGGTTATAAAACATCACCCCTTCTATCCTATATGCCTCAACAGCTTTTTCACCAAAACCAGATTTACACTTCCAAAACATCATCAAAAATCTTACCCGATTCCAGAATGGATCCTTCCGAGTCACCGAACCTCCCAAATCCTTTGGTGAGAGCCGGGTCCTTCTCCCCTCTGAGAACTCTGGGCTTCTCATCGTCCATAGTTTCTTTCCCCGATCTCCTGGAAAACAACCCACCTTCTCCTCCTGTAACCAGCTTGTATCCTCGCCCTCCTCCGATATCAGAATCCCACGAGCGTTTCGTCAAACATACTCTAGCCTTGGCTAGATTCCACATGGAATCTGGTCACGGCTAGATTCTTTTCCAGGCAGAACCAATGCTTGAAGTAGATCATTTTCTTCCTCCAGTGGAGTCAGACGTCTCTGAACCAATGCTCATCTTCTCCCTCGCTCCACCAACGATTCACCTCCCTTCTCAGGCATACAGTCATCTTCCCGGACTGTCAGACCACCTCCAGATCGATCCAGGTTTCTATGAGAACCTGTAGTGGCTATAGACGAAGTACAGTATCCCCTCTTGCCGGAGACCGCAACGATGGCTTATTCTCTGGTCGCAAATCTTGCCAATCAAACTGGCGCATCTCCCTCTGCCTCCGGAATTGACAGAACTGCCGTCGGATCGCCGATTAGACTCTTCCCCTCTTTGTCGTCTCCAATGGCTTGTGAATCTTCCAGTACCGGAGGTAATAATCGTTCAAAAACTGAAAGAACAGCCACTGAAGAAGACTGTCCTTGTTCCGTCCATCAAAAATCATCAATTACTCCCCAGCTGCCCTTACTGCCGGCGAACTCTTCGTCGTTCGTTCTCCTGGCCTCTTCTCCGGTCGTCTTGTCTAGACCACCTCCGTCCGCCGCCGATTTTGTCAACGATTCAGTCAGCTCACCGATCCGAGCATACGCCTCCCAGTCATCTTCAAGGGACCTCGGCTCTCCCAGACCTGGTGGCGACAACAACGGCTCTCTCGCTCTCTCCGATGACAGCCACTCTCCTCCGAAAGGGCAGCAGCTCTTCTCAGCCGTCCTCAAGGGACCAAATCTCGCCCAGATCTGGATCTCCGTCCTCTCCGATGGCAGTAACAACATCTTCGATCCCTCCGATGTCAGCCTCGCACCATCGACCGGGCAGCAGCTCCCTCGCTCTCGCCGCTTCACCATCTTCTTTGCAGGTTGATTTTGAACACAGGGGAGCCGATTCATCTAGGCCAGGCGGTGTAGATCGAGCGACAGCAGCCACCGCTTCCCCACTCCGTCCGACGGCCGCCCCTACTTCTCGTCTAGGTGGTGATTTTCAGGAACTCTATCCTAGGTTATTACCTTCTGTGTTGCAGGTGAATACCGAAGGCTTTGGTGGAGACAGACTCCTGCTGGGCAGTTCACTGCTTAATGGGCCTCTACCGGGTATAGGCGCAGTGGATCTAAATCCACTGAGGTCTACTTTGATTCCAGGGACTGATTTTGAGCGGGTTTCAAGTGATGCGGATTTTTTGAGAGGTCTGGTCCCTGAAGTCCCTCTAAGGCCCAGTTCGAATTGTCAAAAGGGCCCAAATAGAGATAATGCCTCTTTTGTCCCCTCTTCTGTGGGCCGGTCCTCTAAAAGAATTGGACCAACCAAAGTATTAATTATTGAAAATCCTACGGAAAATAGAGGGAAAGGGCTATTAGGAGGAGGATCCATTATTGGCCACCCTACTCTCATCCGGAATTTTGGAAATGCGGGTAAAGGCCCAAAAGGTAGAAAGTATAAGTTGGCCCATGCCAACCCCCCTTCCTTTCAATCCTCAAAAAATTATTCCAAAGGTCTCTCTAGCTCAAATTATCTTCCCATCTCATCGCACCACCCCACATTTGCTAGCGTTGTTTCGGGTCACAGTGATAATCGATCTCCTTTAGCGATCAGAATTAGTCACATGGAAAAAGAGGGTAACGATTTCATAATGAACGATTCGGCGTTAGACTCCCCGGACTCTTGGAAGGCTTGCCTTTCGGGATATTTTCTCAATCAACCATCTAACCTTGCCTTCCTAAAAGCAAATGTGGAATCACTTTGAAAAAGATTTGGTCTTTTGGATTTTAAGCCCCTCCCTGAGGGCTATTTTCTTTTCAAATTTGGCTCCGAGGCGATGGCTAAAAAAGTACTGGAGGAAGCACCTTGGCACTTGGGTGGAAATTTAATGATCTTAAAGCTATGGGAGCCTCTTACCTCCCTTATCAAAGACCCACACATGGAAATTCCGATTTGGGTCAAAGTTTTCAATCTCCCTTATGAGCTCTGGACCGCGGAGGGATTCAGTAATATCGGTTCGGTCATTGGTACTCCCCTTTATGTGGATCGTCAGACGGAGAAAAAGGAGAAGCTTCGATTTGCCCGCATTTGTATTTCGATTAAGGCGGGTTGTCCTATTCGAAATGATCTCACTTTCAAGATCCGGGGCAAATCCATTACGGTTTTGTTTGAATATCAAGGCCTCCCTCCTCAGTGTGAAAATTGCAAAACTTTCGGGCATCCCACTCGCCAATGTAAAAGAGGTCCAATCAAGCTTTCTCCACTTCCTATTTTGTCCTCGTCTTCTGAGGAAGACCCCTCTGAGATTGATCCTGAGCTAGATATGAGCTCTCGGCTTCCATCCATATCTGAAGACAAGGAGGTGGAGCTTGGGGAAGAGGTGGACTCCCCCCCGTAAAAGGGCTTGCACGGACAAAGCGAAAGGAAAGGGTAATCAGGTATTCTCCTCCGACATGAGCATCGGCTGACTCACTGTAAGTTCTCCTTCATGAATATTGTTGCTTGGAATGTGCGGGGTCTAAATGACCCTATTAGGCAAAACGATGTAACTGACTTCATTATTAAGAACTATATCTCCTTATTAGTGCTTGTAGAAACTAAAGTACAAAGTCATAATGTCGACCCTATCATAAGACGAATGGTCCCCTTTTGGCATGTCTTAACTAACCACTCGTCTCACCACTTAGGTAGAATTTGGATCACTTGGAACCCTAGTGTTATCTCAATTAATAGGATCTCTCAATCCCCTCAGTACATACACTGTATAGCTAAATGTCATAACTATAGGGCTACCTTTAAGCTCACAGCAGTCTATGCTTTTAACGAAGCACATGACCGCATCTCTCTTTGGAATGACCTAATTACCTTATCCAAGCTCGACCCCCTTCTCCCTTGGGTTTCCTTGGGTGACTTTAATGTTATTCATCACCCGAATGAGAGCATTGGATCCTATGAATCTTGGACCCAAGCAATTGATGACTTTAATAATTATTGTTATCAATGTGATTTCAGCGATCTCAGAGCCTCTGGATACCCCTTCACTTGGATTAATAAACAACCTTCTCACCCCATCCTATCCAAGTTAGACCGTGTCCTCGTCAATTCGAACTGGGATGACCTCTTCCCTATGTCCCATGTCCACTTTGGATATTTTCGAACCTCTGACTACGCCACAATCACGCTCAATCTTGGATTCCCTCGTCCCAAGCGGAAAAAACCTTTTCGTTATTTTAACATGTGAAAAACTCACCCTCTTTTTAAGGACATTGTCTCCACCTGCTGGAATAAGCCTATCTCCTCATTCGGGATGAACCGAGTGTCTGAAAAACTAGCTCGACTACAAAGTGAGCTAGCTCTTCTCAACCGTAAGGAATTTAGTGACATTTCCTCCAGAGTTATCAATGCCCAAAAAAGTCTGTTCGACATCCAAGACAATCTATCTTCTGACCCTCTCAACCCTCGATTAGTAAAAAACAAAAATGAGGCCTCTGATCTCTTTATCTTTCTTAGTCGTGCGGAAGAATATTTTCTAAAGCAAAAATCCAGAGAAAACTGGATCAAGCTGGGGGACAAGAATTCTAAATTTTTTTCATAAAAGCATCAAAGCCCGGCTCTTTCGAAATAAAATTATCTCGATTTCAAATGAGCATGGTATTCCTACCTCATCTCCGTCCACTGTCTTAAAAGTTTTCGTAAAAATTTTTGAAACTTCTTTGGGTACTAAGCATCCTGCAAATTACCCTGGCTTGGAAAAAGTCTCTTCTCTGATTTCCTCTAAAGTCTCCAATACTGATATAGAGATAATGACCCATGAGATCACTTGTGCTGAAATTAAATCTGCTCTCTTCAGTATAGATTGTGATAAATCCCCGGGTCCTGACGGCTATAACTCCGATTTCTTCAAATCCTCTTGGAGCATAGTTGGTCAGGACATTTGCAAGGGTGTTCAAGAATTTTTCCTCTCTGGAAATTTGAGCTCTTCGTGGAATACCACTTCTATTGCTCTTATTCCCAAATCTGAATCGCCTTCTGTGCCAGCTGACTATAGACCCATTGCCCTATGCAATGTCGTTTATAAAATTATTTCAAAAATCTTGGCCAACAGAATTAAAAATTTCTTCCCGTAACTTATTGACTCTTCCCAATCGGCTTTTGTCCCTGGAAGGAATATTTCTGATAATATTCTTTTGTCCCAAGAGCTACTTAGGGGATATCAATCTAAAGGTAGAGGCAAAAGGATTGCTCTTAAAATTGACATCATGAAAGCCTTTGATAATGTTCGATGGCATCTCATCCTCGACATTCTTGTGGCGATGAACTTCCCTGAGAAAATGATTTCCTGGATTGTAACCTGTATTTCTTCTCCTTCTTATTCTGTCCTTATTAATGGAGATCTTCACGGATCTTTCAAAGGGAAAAAAACCTTAGACAAGGTGATCCCCTTTCCCATCTTCTCTTTGTTCTTGTTATGCAAGTGTTGTCCAGCATTCTCAGAAATAAAAGTAGTGATGAAAAGTTTCAATTTCATTGGAAATGTCACAAGCAAAAAATCATTAATCTCTGCTTTGCCGATGATCTAATGATTTTTTGTCACGGCGATCATCCTTCTCTCAACCTCATCAAAGAAGCTCTTGATGAGTTCTTCCTCTTCTCTAGTCTGAAAGTCAACCCTTTAAAAAGCCACATATTTTTCTCCGGAATTGATGATATTCTCAAATCGTCTCTGATGCCAATCTTGAATTTCCCGGAAGGCTCTCTTCCTGTAAAATATTTTGGAGTCCCACTCCTTCCTAGCAGACTCTCTTATACGGACTGTCGCCCTCTCCTCCACAAAATTACTCTCGTATAGACTCCTGGACCTCTAAGCATCTCTCTTACGCGGGAAGACTTTAATTAATTAAATCGGTCCTATTTGCGGGACAGGTTTACTGGTCCTCGATTTTTATTCTTCCTTCTAGAATCATTAAAGAATTGAGTCAATACCTTAGAAGATTTCTTTGGTCTAGATCTGAAATGAAAATCCATGGAGCCAAAGTGGCCTGGTCCACTATTGTCACTCCTTATGATGAGGGCGGCCTTGGGATCCTAGATTTAAAAATCTGGAATCGCGCGGCCGTCCTAAAGCATCTGTGGTCAATTGTGAGTAATAAGCATAAGTCTATATGGTGTGAATGGATTAAAACTGAAAACCTCATAAACAAAAGTCTTTGGAATACTCCTATTGGATCATCCCCCTCTTGGATCTGGAGGAAAATCCTTCGTCTTCGCCCGCTGGCGATTAATTTGTATCGAGTGGCCATTGGAAATGGTCAAAACACTTCGTTTTGGCATGATCTGTGGCTTATCTTTTCGTCTCTGGCTATCCATTACGGCTCTGATATCATCAGTGATTCTTGTATGAGAAATGATCTAATGGTCTCAGACATAATCAATAATGGAGAATGGAACTGGTCGGCTAATCTACGACCGGCTCGTGCCCGTAGCCGCGCAAATCTCGAAGAAATTCACAGGCTGATTCTCTCTCTTCCCCGCCCAAATATTCTCCTCAACGATGTTCCTCTCTGGATTACAAAGAAGGACGCTCCAAATTCTCAATCAGAGACACCTACAACGCCATTCGTGTGCACAACCCAAAACAAGGTTGGGCAGGGTTAGTTTGGAACAAATTCAATATTCCTCGCCACTCTTTCATATCCTGGCTTGCAATAAAGGGAAAGCTTGCCACCAGAGACAAGCTCCTCAGTTGGGGCCTCAACACCCCAACTGAATGTCCCTTTTGTAACGCTGAGCCTGAAACCACAGCTCATATTCTCTTTGAATGTAGTTTCGCTCAAAGTATTTGGTCCCACACAAGTTGTAAACTTGGTTTTACTATCCACTCCTCTAACTAGAAATCTTGGATTATTAAGGGATCTGACTCAGCTTTAGCCTCCTCTATTTCCTTCCAAATCTAATCAGACCTCCGATATAGATTTAAGGGAACCAAGATTGACTGGCCTCCGTAGTTTTCTAAATCTAATACTAACAAATCTAATTTTTTTTATTTACCCAAGTATCTATTGTATGGGCTGGAGCGGGATTCGAGATTTGTCGGATGCGATGATTAGCCCACAGTCATCTAGACGTCAATGATTCTACACACTCTGTGTCAGTCAGAGGTCTATAGCGCTCTGATCCATTAGGAAAACTGAGATCTATCTATGTCGGATCTTCTATTTGAGTTATTCATGACTCTCTATGTTGCTTTTATCTATCTCGTACTGTTGCGAATTTAGTCGCTTATTGATCTATTTCAGTTAATTGTATCTCCTCGGGGTATGCCCTATGTCTCTTGTATGAACTATTTTCTTTTATTTAAAAGTTTTCATTCATCATAAAAAAAATGATATTTTATTCCAAAATACCGAATCATTTTTGTCAGAAATAAAATTTTAATTTATCCATTGGATTGTTATCTCATTTATTTTGTCCACTAAAAATAAATAAATAAAACTCATGGAATCTATATTTCCAAAATACAAATTATAACGAATAAATATATATACTCCAATATTAAAATCTAAGTTAATAAATTAATCAAGTTAAATATTTAATATATTGAAGATTCACTAAATGTATAATATGAATATATATAATTATATCATTACATTATTTTGAGATTTTTTTAAATACTTATTCACACAGTTTTCTTTCATCAAAATTTTAAATTTTTCATATATTTTCTATCGATCGTTTTTTGAACATTTGTTTTCACCAAATCGGTAATCAAATAAAAAATACATAAAATCAGAGTTAAGTGATCTCTATCTTCATAATAGAAGAAGGTTTTAAGCCAAATGTTCTCCATGATGAAATGGATATAAGCCAAGTGATCTCGATCACCATGATAAAAAAAAGTTTATACGACAAGTGATCTACATGATAAAAATGTTATAAATTAAGTGATCTTTATAATAAAAAGGCTATAAGCCAAGTGATTTTCATCTTCATAATAAAAAAAATATTTTAAGATAAGTGATCTTCGTGATTAAAATCTTATAAGACAAGAGATCTCCATCTCTATGATGAAAATACTATAAGACAAGTGATGTTCATGATTGAAAGGGGTCGTATATAATTACAAATTAGATATTATGGTTAATAAGTCTGATGTTGAAAAATCGTAAGGTTACGCGAGTGGCTATATTGTCAACTAACGTAATAGTAAAATTAACGATTATGGTTAATAAACAAAGTCTGAGGTTGAAAGATTGTAAGGTTACATAAATGGACATCCTTCTCCCTGACAAAATAGTCAAATTAACGACTATTGTCAACAAAGTAAGTCTGAGGCTGAAAAATTGTAAGGTTACAAAAGTGGCCATATTTTGGTTTGACATAATATTCAAACATATATATCGACCCCCCACTATGAGAAAAAAAGTATAAATATTTTACCGAGAGTAAAATTGTATAATGTCTATATGAAAAATAAAGTTATGGAGAAACATAATGAATGATGTATCTAAAGATTACATTATCCAGATATTATATCCGACTTTTATTTAGATATTTAGTTTTATTGTATTCCAACTTAAGGACTAAATGGGAGTTCTGATAAGGCTATATTACCCGGATAATGATCATTTTTATCAATATATCTATGAATAAGAGTATATTGGTCTTTTACTCTTGTATACTTGATATTTGAACTATATACACGAGAAGAACCCTATTTTGGGGGATCTCTCTCATTTTTCTGCAATAAACTCTGTTAATTACTTATTCTCTTTAGAAATTTGTACTTCTCTTTCCTCTAGTTTTAACTACTTTTATCATTTTTGAAAGGTCTTATTGCCTTGTTATTAGCCCCCTTCATTTGACTTTCATTTCCTTACTCTAATTTGGTTGTGCCAAGATTCAGTACTTGCATCATAAAGCTTTACAATGGATTTATGTACTCAAATTTATTAAAACACATTGTTTGTTCTTTAGCATCACATCAACGAATTCACACAGTCCTGAAACACTCCAGTCAACTCACACTGCTTGATAGTTATAATTAAAAGGTGCCAGCATTAGATGGTCACAATTAAAAGGTTCAAATTAAAAGGTTCAAACATTAGTTGGTTGGGTGTAAAGATTCTAACATTACTTGGTCACAATTAAAAGTTTCTGGCAACTAGTTATTTAGGATAATCGGATTCGAAGGAATAAAAGTCTAGATCAAAGTAATTGTTTTGGTACATAGTTAGGGGCTGGTCAAGTTAAAATAAGAATAATCTGAATGTTTTAATAAAAAATAATTAATTTGTTAAAAGATGATGAATAAAAAATAAACGAATCCATTCAAAAAAATTGAATAATAGTTGCAAATTGACTTGGCCATGCCAAGGACTTATATAAAAAACTAAATAGTACTAAAAAATGTATTGGCTATACCAAGGACTTTCAAAAAGTGGTGATACACGGATAGATAAAATAAAAATAAATTCAATCGTCTACGGGCTCTTTCTATTCGACATCATATTCATCGGAGTTTCCAAATTTGAAGCTTCCCAATTACTTCCACGAGCACTTTCATAATCTGAATGCATATGAGTGCTTAATTGATCTGCTATGTCTATATCGTTAGGCCATGATTCTTCTGGTACCAACTCTCGCAAAGGGCAAAGTTTCATCTTTGAGAATGCCTTATGGAAATCTAAAACCATTTCGGACTTAATTAAAGCATATCGCTTAGAAAATAACTTTAAGATATTATCAGCATACACATCCATCACAGCTTCCTTATCTTTTACAGCCCGAATCTTGAATACATTTAACTCTTCTTCGAATGTTTTAGTAAAAAACACCCTGATTATGTAAGGCTTTTGAAAAATTCTCTATAGCATCCTAATCATTTTTAGCCTCGTCTTTTTATTTCTGGATCTCTTCTACTCTGGATAACTCTAATTCAACGAATTTGGCTTCTGAGCAGTCTTTAGTTGTTTAAGCTCTTCGTCAGCACCCATGGCTTGGTTTATCAAACTAATAGCTAGTTTCTTTTGCGCTTCCAATGATTTCTTGTTACACTCACATTTACTTTCAAGTAGAGAAATGGTATCATTTTACCTTCTTGATTCTCTTGCCAACTTGGCAATCAACCTCACAAATCCCGATACAGAGTGGGGAAGAGTATCTTCCACTTCTAAATGAAAAGGCACATCAATAAGATTGTTCGAATTAGGAAACTGATGTCTAAAAGCCTTGAGATTGATCGCATATGCATTACCCACTGGGTTATTATCATCATAGGCCAGTTAATATATCATTGGAACTAAAGGGGAATGTGGTTCAGTTACTAAAGAAAATCTGACTGAGCTATGATTGGGGCAATTTCTAATATGGTCTCTGTTTTTTTCCTTCTTTTTTCTCTTTTTTCGATGTTATGATTGCTCCCATTGAGTGTTTTTAGGCACTCGACTTTTTTTCCTCTTTAAGTGGGAGAATCTTTGAGTGTCTTATCTATTTTAACATACCTCTGATGTTACTGGTAAGGGCTCATCGGGGTGATTCACCTCCTCAACCCCAATGATGTCTTTCTCCGAACCTTGTTTATTAGCATCATATTTTTCTACCAGATGATTGAGGGCCTCGTCTTTTTCGGAAGGAAATTTTTTTCATCAACATCCTCAATTCGGTTAAGAATACCCGATGGATGAGGCGAAGTAGTGATTTTTTCCCAAGACAAATTACATTCGTATCAGGTCATCTAGAGATGGCTTTGAACTATATTATTCGGGGTAAAACAGTTTTGGAAGGTATTGGACCAATTTACTCGACCCATTGATGCAAATTCTTGAAAATAACCTTACCAGCTTCAAATTGATGCTAATGGGACTTCAGTATTGCTGCAAAAAAAGTGCTCAATAAATTACGAACTTAAAAAAATTATAAATTATAAGTAAAATTTGATTAATTACCTACACTTTTCCAAAGCATTGGAACACAGCTCATATTATATTTTGTGGAGGTCTTTTTCTCTTTTCCGTATAGCCGCTAATAAGAAGAATTACATTTTTTTATAGCTTGTCAACCTTTATTAATTCGTTCACGACTGTGTACTCATCTCTTAGGTTAATGAAGTAGAAAGGATCCTAGAATTCCTCGACAACCCAACAATAGCAGGGAATTGGTTCATTTGCATTTCAATTTTTGACAATCTTGATACCATGATACATGACATCATGGTAAACCATGCATTCAGACTTTCATGACTCAGACATAACCCCACCAAATTAAATTTTCTAACTATTTGAGCGTCTCATGGAAACTAAAGTCCCCAATTCAACATGTCCAGATAGACAAATAACTCAATTTCTTCATAGTTCATGAGTGTCTCTTTACCCTTAGGTAATCGTACAGTCATATCTTGTAGAATTCCCCACTTGGCTCAAAGTGCATCTAACTCATTATATTAGAAGTCATTATATGGGACTTAGGAAAGAGCAGTCAGATATTTATGGCTCATCTTTTGAAAATTGGCCCCACGAGATTGGCCAATGAAGAAAGTAATTTCATTTTCTCTTATTTTTTAGCCTTATCCTTGCTGTTCTTAGATTTTTGGGCTTTCCTTTCAACTTAATTAAAGACCCCGACATTCCCTCAGGATTGGTCTGACGCTCCTAATAGTGACTCCGCATCAACCTGTTCTTCTTCATCAACTAATTTCATCGGATTTAGTCTAGATGGAAAGGTTTTGTATTAAGTTACTATCTATTGGATAACAACGGTATTGTTTTTGTTATATTTCTATGATTGAGAGATTAGAGATGATGAGGCATGTTTAGTTTTCTATTTTTTCTTGGTAAATTTTGGTTGCATAGATTTTTTCAAAGGAGAATTGTCTTCGATATCCAAACCCATAACTATGAAAGTTGATAGACGTTTGCGATTAGTTGCTCATTGAGATTATGTTGGTATCAAATGATTAAATTTTTATGTAAATGACTTAGCAGTGGATGGAGGTTCGGCTGAAACACTATGCTTATTGTATGTGTATATACCTCATTAATCAAAGGTTTGACTCATAATAACTCGCCCTCCGAATTCTGAAAACCTTGCAACTATCCTAAATTTTCTCTTCTTTTCGGCTTTCTCCGACAAGTATAACCAGTCACTCAAAGTTTTTTTTGGCAATGAATGTACAATTTCAAAGAAAGGCGTTGCTGAAGAGTGATTTTACGATGCCTATTACGAAAAATGATGAGAGTGCCGGTGGTAGAGGGTAGAGCTTCTCTTTATAAACAAATTAAAATTCTCTCTCTATTTATTGTAAGAGGGGAATGAGGGGAGAAAACATTTATAAGGAACTGTAGAAAAGCCCAACAACTTATTTCTCACAAGGCCAATCATTACAACCTTATAGAATTAGAACCATCTCCAACGACCATAATTTTTAAAGAAGTGAAATCGCTTCCAACCGACATTACTTGTCACTACTTAAAGAAAAATTCATGGGTCTAGTTTATCCATGATACGTGTACAGAAGTATATCTGACCGACCACCTTTAAAAAATATGTGTGAGCACATTCAAATCATTATAAAAATTAGTTTGAAATTATCTTTCTATTATGTGTTAAGTACACCAAAATTCAAAGAAGTACCAGGAAAAAATCCAAAAGATACATGCAATAGTCCTCCCGAAAATATTCACAAGGACTAAGGAGACTACCTAATGAAGACTTAATTATCTGAAGGGAAAATAAGACAAAAGGGTTATTTAATTAAAACTTATTTTATGTGTACCAAAATGATAGTGTAATAATTAGATGTCGTTAGCATGATAATTATTTTTTGGTATAAATGGGCTTGCCTTGCGATATAAGCTCATTATGCCTATTGGGCTAATTTCAATATAAATAGGCATTTAGAGCCTTTAATGAAATCTGGAACAAATTTATTTACTTCTCACCTATATTACGAGAAGTTCTATCTTTAAACATTTTCTTAAAGTAGCTTAATTCTCTCTCTACTACCTAACTAAAAAAATTACTTACATTTTTTATTATTACTAAAACACCCTCCAAAATTCTTTGATGTGATCAATCTCAAATATAGTATATCTAATATGAATGAAATTCATAAATTAGTTAATACTTATTATGTTCCTAATAATAATAGTTCAAACTTGTCGAATCTTCAAACATTTGTAACTGCAGCTATATCGTTAAGATACGAGATAAATTTACCTAGTTAGATCATTAGGTATATGGAATTGAGATGTGGTAGTAAAAATTTACCTTATGGGGTGATAATAACTCATTTACTTAAGAATAAGGGAGTAGATGTTACTGGGTGGATTGAGCGTCATATTCGGCGGAATTCCGGTATAAGAAATACATCTTTAAGAAGCCAGGAGTTATATTCTTGAAATGAATACCTCTCGTTGAAATATAAGATCTTTTTTTAGATAGATTAGAATAAATATTGTAGTTGAGTGGGTGTAGCACACCACCTAATCCGCTTATAGGTTGGTTGAGGCCAATCGGGCATGCTGCGATGTAAGAGTTGAGTCAACGGATCACTTCCAATGTTGGTAGTTCTTCTCATCAACCTAAATGAATATCATCCGACCAAAAATATGGAATTGATGCATTCTCAAAACATGCGCAATTGTAATAGAATAAAGATTCAAAATGCGAACACTTGGAATAGACTTGAGACTAAAAAATGAACAATTGGAATAGATTTAAGACTCCACTTGGTGAATTAAACACCACATGTTGCGTCACGACGTATGTTGGCGTTGGATTCGTTTGGATATTGATCTTCTCCTTCCTCCATATTTGCAACCACCGCTATTTTATGATGGTCAAGATCCTCCAACACCACTGTTGTGATGTATTAGTTTTTATATTCAACTATATTAAACAGTTTTGTATGTTTTTATGTTTTATTACATTAAACATCGTTATTATTTTGTCCAATTAATCTATTGTCTAATTTTATTTATATGAATATTAAACTTTTTTTTGTTATTAATTAAATATATTCATAATTTTATTTTGTTATTTACAAGTAGTGTATGTATATATAGACAATTTTACCTACCTTAATTGTAGTATAAGTATATAACCCAACAACTTTAAATGTATAATTGAAAGATCTAATAAATTATTAGTTGAAATGTCTAATAAACGGGTAAACATAGTAAATAGTTAAAGTAAAGATTCCAACAAGATATAGTAAAAATATTTAATACATAATTAGTTGAAATATCTAATAATCTATTTAAAATACTAATAGTTTAAAAATCTAAGGAGATAAATATTATAGCAACTGTAAATATATAGTTGAAAGATCTAATAAATTATTAGTAAAAATATCGAATAACCCATTTAAAATAAGGATATATAAACAAAAGTACCCCGCACTAATTTTTACTACCATTTAGTATCCAAAGTATCACTATTACCTATATAATATCTATTTTTTGTACTTAACTCAAATTTGATACCTAATTTTCTAATAATACCTCAAATATTCATGCTTCATCACCATCCACGTAAATTTTTTTCTATTTGAACCAAATTTTCTTTTTCTTACTTTTTAAAAAAAAAGTTTGTATCTTTCAAACCAGAGCGTGAAACAAAACATGAAAATATCATCGACTTTGTTTTTTAATACGAACAAAAATAAATTTATGGATGATATGTTGTTTCATACCTAATAACCATAGTCTCGCATTACGCTGTCTAGTCTCGCATATTTTACTTTCTTTTGACTTGGTTTGGTATGGTGTAATAAAGAGATGCAAGACCATGCATGGTGTAATGGAAAGATACGAGACCATGCATGATGAAGGGGAAGAGATGAGAGACCAAGCATGATGAAGTGGAGATACTATAAATGATGAATGGAGAAGCCAGACATGATGGGAGTTGAGAGACCAAACAAGATGAAGTGGAGAGACCATGAATTATTAAATCATGCGCGACCATGCATGACATAAGTGGAGAGACTAAACATGATAAAGTGGAAAAAAATATGCATTATTAAATCAAACGAGACCATGCATGATGGAAGTAGAGAGATCATGTATGATGAAGTGGAGAAGCCATAAACTATTAAATCATGCGAGATCATATGGAAGCAGAGGGACCAATCATGATAAAGTGGATAGATTGTACATTATTAAATCATGCGAGACCAGACATGATGGAAGTGAAGAGATACCAGACATGATAAAATAAAAAGACTATGCATGATAAAAGTGGAGAGACCAAACATGATAAACTAAAAAGACTATGCATTATTAAATCATGTGAGACCGTGCATGATGAAAGTGGATAAATGCGAGACTATATATGATGAAGTGGAGAGATACAAGACATGTACTACTTGATGATAAAAATGCAAGATCGTAGTTACTCGATTTGATAAAAAAAATCATCCATAGAGCTAGTATTGTTCGTATTGGAATAACAAAATCGATAGGACTTTCAGATTTTTTTCTCTAGCTTCGGTTTGAAAGATAAGAATTTTAAAAAATAAATAAATAAATAATGTTTAACCCAGATAATAAAAAATGGGTTACATCGTTCAAATACTTATTTGTAATTTATCGCATTTAGATATCAAGTAACATAAAAAAACTGGACCAAATATTTATGAATATTTTTATTTTTCTAAAATATTTAAAAATGTATATAAAAACCATCTCAAATTTTTTATTTTTATAATATTTTTTTATTTACTCTCTTTATTAAATCAATACATATAAATTAACTACGAAACGACGTCTGTTAAAAAGGAAACAAAAAACTTTGAAATTGTCGTTGTCACGTGATTATATAACGGTAAAACTGTTGTGACGGTATCACTAATCTAGTCGTGGAAAACATGACGTGTTCCGTACTACGTGTATTCCATTTAACAAATTTAAACATGTGTAGGACTAACAGGCCACATGTTAAACAGGACTCTGTTTATGCATGCTAACAGGATAACGGACTAACAGGTAACAAATTTTAGGACTGGCAAGTTGCGTGTTATGCACACTATCCCATGCAGGATACCCAACAGGCGGTCCATTTAAATCACTGTTTATAAGAAAAAGTTAAACGATTATTTAAAACAAATTTGTATGCATCAATTGAATCGAATTTCAATAATTGAGATACGTATAATATAAACGAAATACTTATGATATTTTTTTGATATTTTTTGTTACATTTAGATATTGTAGATAGTTTATTTAATATTTTAAAAAAAGTATTTATAATATCTAAAAATTAGACATCTAATTGAATTTTAATTTTTAAATACTATATTTTAACTATATATATTTATTAATATAAATTATATATATATATATATATATATATATATATATATATTTGAAAAATTATACTTACATGTTTATTAAAATGGAGTATTGAATATATGTTCAATTCTATTTATTGTTGTTATCGGATCAGATCGGTTTGGGTTTGGATTGGATCGAAACCGATTCGGTAAACTACAAGGCGGATCGAGTTTGGACCGCTAAGCAAAAGGAGCCAAATATCATGGAACGAGACCGACTCGTTAAGAGTCGAGTCGGTCCGGTCCAACTCTTAACGGACGGGTTTGTTAGGTTATCATAAAAAAAATTGGGTTTTAGTTAAAAATATACATAAATTATGATTTTTTTATATAATTTTCTTATCGGGCTGGTTACCGGGAGGACCGGTCCAGGCGTTAAAAGAATCGGTCCAGAATTTTGGCTCCCAACCTACTCCCTAAGCTATCCGGACCAGTTTCGGGCATGTTTTATCGGTCCAGTCTCATGCGGGTTAACGGGTTGGGAGGCCCAATAACAGTTTTAATTACATTGAAGAATGATTATTGTCATTTTGGTTTCCATCTGTTCTATTTCATTTTCACTTCAATATTTGAACCCTAAAACCTAAAACCTATTATTGCTGGTCAATCAACCCAACTCATACTTACATGTAGTTCATTTTCTCTTTGATTTTTAAAAAAAACGAACAAAACAATATTGAAGAAACTTGTATCGAGAATTGACCTATCGAAACGATGGAGGGCTATTGAAAAAGTCAATAAAGACGACATTGGTCCCTCAACTCAACAACTACTTAAAAACAATAGTTTATTTAGCTAAATCAAGAAATATGTTTATACGTTTATAAAATAACATTTTGGATGATTTAATTAATTCAAATTTGGATAATGAAGATATGTGTATTGTTAAAAAAATACTTCAAATATTTATTTTGATATTTTTTAAATTATATTTATCTTTCAATCATAAATTTTATTTATATATATATACATCTTTAAAAATTTATACTTATATTTATATACAATTTAAATTTAAATATTAAATAATATATATATATATATATATATAAATATTTAACCTTATATAAACAGAAAATAATATATAATAATATATAAAAAATAACTATAACTTATATATATATTATAAGTCACACTTAAATTAATTATATATATATATATAATAAAAAATATAAATAAAATAAAAAACGACTACTACTTATTGAAATAATATATATTAACATAATTATATATTAGTATTACAACAAAAGACGGCTCTCTATAATTAATAGTTGTGTTCTGTTTATCCAATTCGGTTATCCAAATTAAGAATTCAGATATCCAAATTCGATAAAAAGAAAATTTGTTTTTTGTGTTTTCCTCTAAAAATGGAGACGAAACACATTCAGAATTCACTCACTTCTTAATACTACTTTAAATCTTTTTATTTCTTGTACGAGTTCTCTTAAAACATTAGCTATTGATTCTAGTTTATCTCTACGTTGCGAATAGTTACTCTTTTATTTTTGATCAGAAAAGTTTATTTGATAAAACCAATCAAATTGGATTGTAGTAATATTATACTCGCTGAATTAATCGGTTTGTATAATTTTTTAATTTATTTGGTTGTTATAGTAGTTTTGATATTAGTTTGTTTTATTTGTAATTTATTAATTTTAAAAAACTAAATAATTTGTTTTTATTGGTGATATTAATTAGTATTAGTTTAATTTAACGTCGGTTTGGTATTAGGATTTAGTTATATTAGTTTCGATTAATGCTTTTTTTTTATTAGTTATTATTAAAATATATAATTTTGATTTATAAAATGATAACAAATATTTGTATTATTTATAATTAAATCATAATAATAATCAAAATATAATAATAATATTATAATAATATTAGTTACGATATTTTAAAATTATAATTGTTAATTTTAGTTTATAGAGTAATAATAAACACTTGCGATTTCGGTTTAAACTAACATATTTCAATTTATTTTTCCCAATCGCCCCATCCTTATAATATTATAATAATATTAGTTACGATATTTTAGAATTATAATCGTTAATTTTAGTTTATAGACACTTGCGATTTCAGTTTAAACTTAGACATTCTACGATTACTCATTTAAATTCTAACATATTTCAATTTATTTTTCCCAATCGCCCCATCCATATAACTTATAAGATAACTAAATAAACATTAAATAAAAGGATGATTGATTGAGTGAAACTTCCACCATCTGCCACAGTGCCACTAGCCTCACGTTGCCATCTTTTAAATCAACGACAAGAAAATAAGGCCTATTGACTTTGACTTCTAAATTCGATTTTTCATGATGGCTTGGCTTTACAGCAATACCCCGTGACGACTGATAATTACAACATTGCCCCAATGAACTTCACAAAATTTCCAATTACACGAATTTTAGTTTAGCTAAGTGTACTATAAATGATATTCGTACTCTGAAGTGCTGAACTATTGCAGAAAAAAATGACATACATATTCATCATTAGTTTCACGTTAGTTTTACTTCCTGTTTTTGTAATAAACAGGTTTTTTATATTTTTAAAAACGCAATAAACATTTGGAGGGAAAGGAACGACAGAATCTTCAATAATAAACAATCCCCCTTCACAAGCTTAGCCCATCATGTACTATACGATCTCCGATATCGTTTCAAAGGAACAAAAGCCAGGTTCACCGGTTAGCCTGCTACCCGCCAAACCTCGCCAATAGCACAAATGTAATTTAATCTTAATTTTAGAAGCATGCTCAATCCAACCAGGATTAAAACACTGTAATGAGGCACCAGTCTCCCGAACTCATGTACAACATTTTATTATTAATTTAAAGCTTTTTATACCAAAAAAAAAAATAAACAGTTTCTTTTTCTGAAAAATGTAAGAAACTGGTTTATTACAAACACAGAGGACGTATTTATTATAAAAAAGATTTGTTTATTTGATTTTTAAAAATATAAAATACTCATCTATTATAAAGATAAAAAAAAGAACTAACATGAGATCACCTAAAAACATGGAAAAATTGCAATATTTTTTATTGGCCAAACCATAATATTCTAATATTATGGAGTATCTACACCAACATGATATAATCTCACTTTTGGATTCAAATCTAATCCAAATCTACGTTCTTATTGTGTATAAATTTTTATATCGTAATTTTATTAGTTTGATTTAAATATTGTAAAAAACATAAATTTTAATATTAATATCAAAATTTTGAAAAACAATTTATTGGATATATGGCGGTTGGAATCAATAAACAATTACGATTTTTATGTCAAATATAGCTTTTTCCGAATAAATAATAAGTTAATTGATTCGATTATAATAGTTTATAAATAGAACTATTATAAAGTTTATTAATTATGATGTTATTTAAAATAAAAGTAAATTTTAGAATAATTTGTAAATAAACAAAAAATTTAGACGAGCATGAATTTATAAAATTTAAGGTTATATGATATTATTTTAAAGTGGGAAATATAAATCCATAGCTTTATAATTGTTATGGTCCAAGTCTCTTCTCATAAATATGGTATAATTTTTTTATAATTTTGTTCTTTTAATATTTTATTCACTACTTAAATTATTTATTTTTTAGTTTACTGCTTTTAGTCTTCTTAATAGTTCCATATCATTTTTCGTCTATTTCTAATCACGTTGTCTCATTTAAATTCTATTTTATGCATTATTCTCTCATCGGTCAAACACTCCAGAAAACGTTTAAGTCATCTTATTTTACTTGATTTTCCGGTTAGTCTTCTTTCTTCCGGTAAACTTCTATCACAAAAAAAAATCCTCATATAAAATGTATCACCAAGTTGGAATCGTCTGTGAGAAATTGAGGTCTTAATAAGACGAGTTTTTTAAAACTTCTATCAAACACTTTTCACAACTTATGATAGTTTAAAAAATATTAAAACTAAAAATAACTTTAAAATAACAACAATGTCACTTATTTTTGTAAGAGCAAAGCCAATCCTTGTAATTGAAGCCTTGATGACCTTAGCGCAGTCAACCCACATCAAGTAGATGGCATAAGAGAAAATCACATAATTGAGATCATGATGATTCATAAGCTGCTAATATGTATTGGCCCAGCACGTGCGAAGACTCTACGTTATGTCATTCATCGCCTGCAAAAATCTAAAGTCTCAAGGAAGAAGACCATAACACTTCCTCCATGCTCAGGAACCACTAGCGGGATCATTTCAGATGATAAGTTGCCAGTCTCAACATTCAAGAGAAAATAACCCCATGGAGCATTCTGATCACGAGTCATCTACAAATCCGGAAGGTGTCATTACTTCCGTGAGCGTTCTCACTTGGGCAAGAGGAACATGATACATTCTTCTCATCATCATATAAAAATATAAAGTAAATCGAGTGTATTTGAGCATATCATGGCGTGACAAGAGAGAAATAGAAACCTACGTCATTGTGGTCCCAAGTCGATCATCAAAAAGTAATCAAACTACCCTCCGGCTCCACCTGTAGATCATCTAGGCCAACAGAACCTTTCGGTGGCTCATCCTGCAGGTCAATCAAGTCTATAATATCCAAGTCTAACACCACAATATATGTTCTCAAGGGTATCAACCCGCCAATAAAAAAGGCTTTTATTTCCTCTTTTTGGCCCAACAGTGGTCTCGCCAACCACTGCAAATAACGTATTTTTTTATTGGATCATTCATTGTTAAACCAAGATTCAACATTTCCTTTCCCTAGTGGCTTCTAAGATCCTATATGAAGATCTGCCACTGAAGTTCAACCATTACAAGATGGACACATATGATGGCACCAGAGATCTAGCACCACATAGATCAATTTATGAGTGAAATATTAGATTTCAAATGAGATAAAAGGCTCATGTGTTAGGTGTTATCCATGATCTATAAAGGCAGCTCTCTATTAAAGTGCAACCAGTTATCTTCATGCAGCATCCAAAACTTCAACATGTTTTAAACTATATTTAGAAACTAGTTAATCAGATCTAAGGCTGTCAAGGGAGATTGTGCATATAGTATCTATAAGAAGAGACCGAATGAGAGTCTTTAAGATTACACCTAACGCTTTCCTCAAAGCAAAACCAGTTTCCCATGATATGATGGTAAATGTAGCTTACCTACATGGAGTTTTGTTAAGGTTTTTTGCAAAAAAATATCATAAAGAAGAAAACTCTAAACTTTAGTGATTTTTTGGCTCAAGGGAAGAGCATGTCGAAGTAAACGAGACTTTAAGAATCATATTATCGGGGGTTTCGAATACCTACCCACTTATCATCCTCTAGGAAATGCTAATGAGCTTCTCATGGTAGCATAAGTACTAACATCAAAGCCATTTTCTGAAGTTCCTATAAGGAAAAGATAACATAACTAAAGTTTAGGATTTTGAGGATAGTCGAGAAATAACTATAACAATAACTACAATAACTACAATAACAATAAAAAAAATCAAAGTATTTTGGTAGAAGATCATATACAGAACTTACAAAAAATATGTGGGTAATCTATGACATGGCCAAATATGTTGTCAAATTCTAAATTGCTGAAGATATGGACTTCTAGTCAAATACAAAATAAGAACAAGTTCAACAAAATCCACAATGATATGTGGCACTAAACCTGAGATTGCATTGCTTTAAAGGATTAAATACAAAATATGATTGATGAAGGCAAGCTTGTAAAGTCTATCAGGAAGAAATTAAGAGCCAAAACTGAGAAAATTTACAGGTGAACCAAGACAACCAGCACGTCATGTACAAAAACAAATTATAGTTGTTACCAAACCAGCGAGATCCTTGAAGAATATGACTATCATGGACATATTTTCAGATTACTTAGATCCGTGTACAAACTAAAAAGTCATGTTGATAACAACATCGGGGATACATTATGAGGTACTACTAAATGTTTTAGGAAAATACATATAGAAAACTTAGAGATAAAATAATAAGGTCAAACGTCGATGTGCTTGTATATAAACCATTACAATGTAATTAGATTTGATGATGATGTCCTTAGAATAGGTGCAATGTCACATGAGGATGCAGTAATAATTTTAGTTGTAATAACAAAGATATAAGTTACAATGATTATGGTAGATACTGGAAGTTTGGCCAATGTGTTGTTTAAATATACTTATGTTAAGATGCATAGGGAACCGATACGTATTCCATCTAAACATGTGTTGATTGGATTTACCGAGATAAATTCTACAATCTTTGAAGAGTTAAAGTTGGTTGTGCTTTCAATTGTAGTTGTGATAACAAAGATAAGGGTTAAAATTATTATGGTAGATAATGTGTTGTTTAAAAATACTTATTTTAAGACGCATATGGCACCGATACTTATATTATCTAAAAATATGTTGAATGGATTTACCGGGACAAATGCTACAATCTCGAAGAATTAAAGTTGTATATGGTTTTAAGCCAATGAAAGTATGAAAAGTAAGTATAGTGTTTGTTCATGGTTGTAGATGTACCTTTTTCATTTAATGCAATATTTGGTAAACCATTGTAAATAAAATGAATGATATAGCTTCAATAATTCATCAATGTTTTTACTACATAGTAAATAGTCAACGACACGGTTGGTGTGATTTCACCAATGTGAATAAAACATATCTGAATTATATTTTTTCCCATTTCAGTTTTTTTGTCAGTTGATGGATGCAACTGATGGGAATATAATTTTTTTCTTCGTGGATACATATTTGGGTTATAATCAAATTATGATACATGAAGTGTATCATGACCATACCACCGTCATCATGAAGCAAGGGTTGTATTGCTACAAAGTCATGCATTTTATGCCACATATCAGAGGATGGTCAACAAGATTTTCTCAAACCAGCTTTGCCCTAACCTACAAACTTATTTTTATAGCATGTTACTCACAAGAAACCAAGACGTATCACTTGAAAGACCTTGTCGATACCTTCAATGTGAGATTAAAAAAGTTCATTTGATATATTATAATTATAGTATATGAAAAATAGCAAGACATCTTTCAAACGTGGCTGCAATGAAACCACCTCGAAACATAAAATAAGTAAACACTATGTTAGAAAGGTTAGCAACACTTATTAAGTTCATCTCCATTATTCGAAAAAGTGTTAGTCCTTCTTTCAGATACTCAAATGGGTTGGTTGATTTTATAAGACTCTTGCATCTGACAAAGACTTATATTATGTTAGTAAGTATTGGCTAGACGTCGAGATATGCTATTTGTAGCTAAATAATTGGCCATTGCTCAGTAGTAGTGACTAAAATGATTATACTTTACTTCCAAGCTCATAACATAAAAATCAGAATTGTCTTCTCTCTTATAAATATTTTTTAGAAGCCTAACATATTAAGAAAACTAACCAGATGATTTATAGAGTTAAGAGAATTGATAGCAGGTTAGAACCGTGTAAAATACTTTAAGCTTAGGCTTTAGCAGAATTTGTAACTAAGTTGTAGTAATAAAGTCTCAATCTTTCTCATACCATCCATAACCAACATGGTAGGTTCAGACATATAAATGAAGCAACAACATAGGTTTCAGCGCAATGGTGCAACTAACATCACCTTCAGATAATTAACGAACTAAGTCATCAAATTCGACGTCATAACCGCCAACAATGATGCATGGTATAGAACTAGAATAACTGGACTAAGACCCGCCAATATTTATAGGTTTAGAAGGGTAAAACTTGTAACAAATTCCCAACTAGCAGTCAATCATGCTTTAGGAGTAAAATCCAAAAAATACAACTTGATCTAGTATATAAATGAACTTCTCCCTCAAGAAACACTATTTGATCAAGTCAATTTTTGAGCAAATGCCTATAGATCACTGATTCATTTTCCTCTTCGACCTATATTGATTCAGCACCAAGAGTAATCTTTAAAGAGAAACCTTTAGTTACTTTGCAAAATAAAATGATCATTGAGGTAGAGGATAAATGAAGATAGCTCATCAAATTATAACTTATCAAATATAAAATTTTATAAGATAAGTCCAAAATTAGACGCATCAAAATCAAATTAGTTATATATATATATATATATATATATATATATATATATATATATATATATGTGACCCATACTTTATACATACATAGTTTTTTAGACCTTCTCTTCGATGTATTGGTCCTTAAGAAATTAATTTTGTTGTAGAAAATCTTCATGATAGAGATTAATGACTCACTGCAGCTATAAAAACATCACATATAAGAATAAAATTCTACAAAGATATTATTGGCCCACCATCATGGCATACACAAAAAATGTTATCAAATAATGTGACACCTATAAACACTTTACCAATTCAATTAAAGTTCTACTTGAACTTATAAAAAAAATTATCATAAGAAATTACACTCAACATATGGGGCATTGACCTATTATACCCTCTGCCAAAAGCCTTGGGAGAAAGGCACTTCATCATGGTGGATGTGGACTAAATTTTAAATGGATGGAAGCTGAGCCTTTAACAAATATCATGGGAAATATTTTATCAACATATTGAAGATCAACATTTGGTATAGATACGAGATACCAAGTGTTATCATAACAGATAATGACTACGGTTACAAAATAATCAATTATAGTTTTCTACAAAATATGAGGTATTAAGCAAAACTTCGCATCTTTATTTTATTCACAAACAAAAATATATTATAGAAGATATCAAAAAAATGATGGAAGGTATAGTGAAATAGCCTGAATTTCAGCAGAAAATCATATGGTCATAAAGGAACATTCCACGAACAATAATTATCGATACACCATTACATTTACTCTATAATATTGAGGTAGTAGTTTCAACTTAAACTGACATGTCTTCATTTAAAATATCAACATATGATGAAGGAAGAAACATCGAAACCATGAGATCCAAACTACATGTTCTAAAGAAGAAGATGATGAAAGCTCACCTAAGCGTACAACACTACAAAACTCTCATGAAGAACAAATATAACTTCAAAGTTTTCTATATGATATTTAAAATTTAATATCAAGTTCTCACACATATGTTTGTTCATACTAAAGACACAACTCTCGACAATATTGGATCGTATTGTGAAGGTCATTCACAATAGAAGTCATGGTCAAGTATGAAACAAATCATTTGCTTTCAAATCTGATCATTTTTCATGGAATAATAAAGTCTTGACAATACATTACCTTCTTCTAATTTTACGATTTCTCGAGTCTCTAATTTACTAAGCACTCTTACAGTTTAATAAGACTTCGATAAAAGTTATTGATATGGCATTTCCTTCCTCCAAATTGAGGATTCAACGACATCTTAAATCACTAAGGTTCTAACAGTTTGACCAATCTACATTCTTAGTCCATGACTATTCATATGGATCTAAGAGCCAATGCTTCAAGTTTAAAAAATAAAATAAAAGAAAATAAACAGAATTGTAAGTTAAAACTTACACTTAACATATTTCCAATAAATATAGAAGAAAATGAACTCATTCATAAATACGAGTAAAACAATATAATATATGGTCACATTCATACATTAAAATTCAACGGCCTTCATTGGATTTCAAAATTATTTTCATTATAGAAAACAAAGTATATATATTACAGCAAAGAAGAAACATAAAATTACGTTGAAGGATTAATATCTTCAACATGAAAATATATTTAAGGGGATCAAGATAGACTATGGGAGGAAACTCATCAATGATCTTCGATATCAACTGCATAAGGAGGATCATTTCCAATATAGGATACAACATGAATATTATTTTCAAATTAGGCTCTAGTTTTGACTGAAGGAATGACATAATTGGTAGACTCAATTTTGACTTGATGGGGCACCACTCTCTTTCCTCTTTCCATATTCTCTAAGATATTTGTATTTATAAAGAGGATATTAAATACTATATTTAGATATGCACTAAGTCAGGACGTAGTTCCATAAATAATTCAGATTCACCTCTGGATGCCCTATATGGACTTCAAGAACTAAGATCTTCAAAAACATTTTTTTTTACTTTCAACAACATATTATCCATAACTGTCATCATATGTAGTCAATATTTATTATTCAAGCCCTCAATTTCCCTCAAATAATTTTTTATCTTCAAATACCCTACCTAGTTCTTCCGGAACTACTATCACAACCATGGTATGAACATCAAATGCGAATTTTAAGTTACTTTCCAATTTTCGAGACACTTCCAAACTTCTTTGTGTCTTATCAAGAGTCTATTTTATAGATAATAGCTCTGCTTTTAAACGTGTTTTAGTTTCGGTTTTAGCCTGAAATTTAATGTTCGTGCACTTTTTATTTTCAGCAAAAACAACTTTTACCTCTTGGCTGCTCTCAATAAGTTAAAAAAAATTCAAACAAAGTTGAAGATATGAAATCACTTGAACAAAAAAATATCAAGATAAAAAAATACAAAGAATGCTGACTTCAATGTCCAAATCTATTTTTTTTTCTTGCCACTCCAATGAGGGAGGATGATTTAGGAGTTCTCTTTAGCGCGGCGAAGCAATTAAGTGATAAAAAAACTTTAGCACTTATTTCATGAAAAAAAAACTTAGTCACAATAGCAAGGGAATACTCTGGAAATTTACCCTTAGTAGTCTTCTCAACATCAATTATCTCCATTAGAGTTCATGGTTCTTTAGTTTTAGGTCCTGTTGAGACATGAGTCATATGTCCAAGAATATTGTTATGAATATTAACATCATCGAAAACAATGGTTGAGGGGAAACAACTTATTTAATTATGGTGTCAACCGTAAATTTAGGTGTATGCTCATAATCAATTGGACCAATAGTACTTGTTTTAATCCATTCGAACCTTTTAGCATAATCCTCTTGTCGGTGTTTCAACTTGTTTGCCTCCTTTACTTGACGAGAAGCTTTCATTATCACATACTCGGTTAGTTGATTCAAGTAGGTAGACATTTTAGCCTTTTAATGCTCATCGTTACCCATCGCAAAAGAGGTTGCAAGAACGCTTTCCTTCATCTTTCCAACATAAATAGGTGTTCTATCAATAACTTGAGGACCACCCTCATCTATTGTGGAAGAGATTATTGAAGATATCACGATCATTCATCTATTCAACATCAGTTGGATGGGGCACATATAAAGCATATGGAAGAAGGATAGAAGATCTTGGTTCAACAAGAATATAACATTTATATCAAACAAAATGGTGAAGACTACCATTTCGTTAGCTCTAATATTAGCAGGAGCATCTCCTATTTTTGGAAGCTAATGCTCTTCCCAACTGGAATTACTCAATCCGTAATTTTATATGAAATATCTATTGGTTCGAGGTATGTGTACTTTTAAGACTACAAATATAGTAACAATTCGGCCATTGGCTTTATTTTTAAGAGCTTAAGAGAACATTTCTTGGTCTTTTGAGGCCTTTCAACTTTCCACTCCTCTAAATCAGAAGAAATTTTGACATTCACATTTAACATGGCCAAATTTTAGTCAACATCAATTGTATATCTGTAACGAAACCCAAAAATCCAAGAGTAAAAGTACCTAAATATTTTGCACAAAATGGCTAATTTTGTAGCAACGCTTCTAAAGGCTCAACGTCAATAATAGAGTTACCATAAGTTTTACAAGATTCTAAAAAAATTGGATTATAATCATTTCGATTTTTTAGAGAAATTATTAAAAAGCACCCTAAAAGATTCATTATTGTTTCAATTCTAATTATTAAAGCTTTCTTCGACTAAATAATGTAAGTGCATATTTATTGCTTTAACCATTTTTGAATTTAATAGAGTCTGAGTTTAAAATAAAACAAATCTAAAATGTAGAAATGGGAAGGTAGTATAAATAAATAAAAAACCTTTTAAAAAAACTAATAGCAATTAGGCAAACTACATGAGAAACAAATTGCGAATAGTATAAGAAGGTCTTTATTTAAAACAAAAGGTAAATAAGTCACAGTACTTTATTCATTTATAAAATAAAAAAGTTCAAATTTGTTTTGCATATTTACGGCTCATATTTAAACGTACAAACCGGTTATAACAAATAAAATTAAGACAACACCATGTGTGCCAGATTAATGATTGTTTGTAAGCTTGCGATACATGTCAAGCAAATTCTCTACTATGTAACATGTGATAGTTTTACTTTTAGTTCTCATTGTCAACTTAAATTTTTGCACTTGATTTATATAAAAGGACTGAAGACTCTATTTGTGAGTCAATTAACTACCGATAAATTAAGAAATACTACTTATACTTGTATTTTTTCATTCAATAAAATAAAGTTTTTATCCTGAGTGAACGTTTTGGTTGATGAAGTGTTTTTAATATGACTATTATAAGCCTAACAAAACTCAAGACTCATACGAGTCAAGCCATAATAAGCTCGATAGTTTGGCTCGACAGATAACCAGTATTGACATAAAATTTATGCTTCAAGGTCACGAGTCATGTAAGTTTTAGCAAACAAGTTCAAGCATATGCAGTAAATGTCTCGACCAAGAAAAATAACTCAAGACTATAAACAACTCTCGATTTGCTCGCAACGACTAGATAAACTACTGATAAATCCATAAATTGTAAAAGTTCATCCATTAATTTATAGTTTACAAAATAATTGTAGGTAAAATTAGGCCTTACAAGGCTAAAGTATGATTTAAGACAAATCATCATACAAGCAAGGTCTTTGGACCGAAATATGAAATTATAAGACTTAAGGTCATGTAACATAATTTTAAGCTCACATAACTAAAGCTAGAAACCTATAACAGCTCGTGGTCGAAGATTTTGCCTACAAATATAACATGACTCATCATTGTTGATTGTTGAAGGTCCTTACATTTTTTCCACAAACTTACTATATGTCTATTTTAAATTTATTTTCTTAATATATTTCCCACTAACTAATTCCCCTACTCGTTAACCAACTACCTTTATTCTTCATAATATATATTTTTCAATTTATCTTCAACATCTTATCGCACCTTATGGTAATCTCACTCATGGCGCTATTATCTAATTGGTGAAATTCCAGATAATCATCCGAGCATTGTAAAATACTCTTGACCATTTCACTTTATTGACTCTCTTACTAAAAAAATCTACATTCAATTTTGTCACCAAATAATATTCATTAGAAAATACATCACTAATAACATATTGTTTTTTAACTATAAAATTAGTCTTATAATACCAATCATTTTACTACTTTCAGATGAAAAGTTACAAAATAAATTTTACATCTATATGAATTTTTTTAACATCTACGTGAAAAATTATATATTCAAACAATATTTTATATTTTTAAAAATTACAAAGCATATCATGATATGAAAACAAACTTTATAATGTACATATTCTATATTTAAATTAAAATACTTATTCTATAACATAAAAATAATTATAAAAGGATTGAACCAACCGATAAAAATAAAATTATTTTGTTAATAAATAGCTATTAAAACAAACATAATTAGACAACATTTTACTTACATAATACATACCACATATATTTTTAAAAACAAATAGGGTTTATCATCGTTTAAGATTCAAAAGCCAAACTATTATCCACTTACTACCGAGTAATTTTCATATATTTCTGAGAAAGAGCTATTTTTAACTCCTCTAAGGTCTAATTATTTTTTTAATATCCTAACTACCCTTAACTGTTATATATAAAATATTTTATAATTTTATTCTATTTTTTTCTTTCTCTATCTAAAATAGGGATGGAAATGTTAGTCTGAGCCGGTCCAAACCGATCTCATATGGTCGGGTTTTGTCCGGTCCAAACTTATAATAGACCAGGTATGGAATTAAAAATCATGGCCCGTATATGGGTCGGGTATGGACATTTAGTTTGTCCAACCCGACCCGACACAAAAACTATAACTACATATAAAAATAAAAAATAGAAACAATAGTATATATAATTACTAATTACTAAAAAAGTTGTTTCCAATAATATATAAATTTTGTAATTCCAATAATTACTAATTAGATTCTTCCACTAAATTATTTTCAATAATATATTCAATAATTAGACTCTTCCACTAAACTTAATCAATAATATTTAAGTTCTTATAGATATTAATTTATTTTAATATAAATTTATCAATAGTCTTTATTATTCAATCTAGCATTATGTTATTTGTTAAGTTTTTCATGAAAAACAATGCCCCATTTAATATCGACATTTCAAAATATCTTGATAATTTTGACAATGAATATGAAGATAAAAACTGTTAAAAACCAAGAGAGAAGTAGCCGCAGGAGGCGGCTAGGGTTTTGTGTTTTATTAGAAACTGTTCCTTTTTGTTTTATTGATGCATTAGAGATGTTAACTCAATAGTAAGGCTCTCAATATATAGAGAACTTAGAGGCCTATCCAAGGAAACTCAATACACTGAATATTCTAACACTCCCCCTCAAGTTGTGTAGTGGGATCACCAATACCCAACTTGGATAAAACTGATTCGAATGTTTTTGCAGCAACCGCTTTTGTCAGGATGTCTGCCAGTTGGTCTTCGGATCTAACAAACGGAAGTTCGACTGTCCCATCTTCAATCTTTTCTTTTATGAAGTGCCTATCTATTTCAACGTGCTTTGTTCTATTGTGCTGTACCGGGTTCTCTGAAATCTTAATCGCAACTTTATTATCGACATTAACTGAGTTGGACACTTTAGAGGGGATCCGATTTCTTTCACTATCTTCTTTAACCAAAGTATCTCGGTAATCTCCTTACCGATTCCTCTAAATTCTGATTCAGCACTTGACAGTGATACTACTTTCTGTTTCTTACTCCTCCAAGTCACCAAGTTACCTCCAAGAATAGTAAAGTAGCCAGCAGTTGATCGTTTGTCGTTAGGATTCCCTCCCCAATCAGCATATGTGAATACTTCAACATCAAGGTGTCCATTTTTCTTAAAAATTATGCCTCTTCTTGGTGTGCCTTTGAGATATCGAATAATCCTCATTACTGCCTCCATATGATGTTCTTGAGGATGATGCATGAACTGTCTAACTACTCCCACCGCGTATGCAATGTCGAGTCGAGTGTGAGACAGGTAAATCAATTTTCCCACCAACCTTTGGTACCTTTCTTTACTCGCTGGTCTGGCCCTTTCAATTATCTTTAGTTTGTGATTCACAACCATATAAGTGTCATTTGGTTTGCAATCCACCATGCCAACTTCAGCTAATAAATCTAATATATATTTCCGTTGGGAGATATAAATCCCTCCTCTTGACCTAAGAACCTCGATTCCTAGGAAATACTTCAATCCCCCAATGTCTTTCATTTCGAACTCTTTGAAGAGGTTTTTCCTAAGAGAGCTAATTTGTTCTTCGTTATTCCCCGTTATAATCATATCGTCGACATATATTATAAGACACGTGACTAATTCTCCTCTTTTTTTGTAAAACAAGGTATGATCCCCATTACTCTGTTTGTAGCTATACTACTTCATTGCCATTGTAAATCTCCTAAACCAAGCAAGAGGAGACTGTTTGAGCCCATATAATGCCTTTTTCAGTTTACATACCTCATTTTCTTGAAAACCATCAGAGAACCCTGGTGGGGGTTCCATATATACCTCTTCTTCCAAGTCTCCACGTAAGAAAGCATTCTTTACATCAAATTGATGAAGAGGCCAATCTTTATTCGTGACTATTGAAAGTAAAACTCTGATAGTGTCAATCTTTGCAACCGGAGAGAACTTTTCAGACTAGTTCATACCATATGTTTGTGTATATCCTTTGGAAACCAATCTTGCCTTGTGTCACTCAATGGTGCCATCGGATTTATATTTTATATTAAACTCCCATCTACACCCGACTGCTTTCTTCTCTTGTGGTAACACACAATTCTCCCATGTACCATTCCTTTTTAGAGCTTCCATTCCGGTATTCATTGCCTCATGCCATTCTGTCATATTCTTAGCTTCTTGAGTTGTTTTAGGGATTTGTTCAGAGAGAATAGTAGCTGAAAATGCCTTTGCAATCTTCGTCATTCATTCCTTGTCCGTTTTTACCGGATATGTAGAAGCACGAGGAACGTGTTCCGGTGAATACCGGTCAGGAGGAACTCCTTTATTTTTTCTTGGCGAAAGAACTAGAGTTTGAGTTTCAACAAATGAACTTCCTAAAATGTCATAGTCAGTAACATTTTGTGAATTATGACATTGTAAATTGTTTACCTCGTGATGGACATTTTCTTCGATTGATTCGCTGGTAGTATCCATGGCATTTAAACTGAATATGAAGATGAAAACATTGTGATAAATGGTGGTAGTGATTGATGATACTATTTAAACTAGAAAAAAAAAATAAATGCTTATGTTTATTTTAATGCTTTATTTCACACTATTTGAGACATGTTTTAAATTGCTTGTTTTATAAAGATTTATATTTTTTTATTTGAATAACATTTAATGGTTTATTTAAGTATATTTATTTTGGTTTAACATGGTTACATCTTAATTTTTGTATAATTTAAAAAATAAAGTTAAGTTTGAGATGCGTTCCGACCAAGTCGAACCAAACCGAAAAATCCAAATAGTATGTTTGTCGGGTCGGGCTGACCTGCGGATACGTGCGGATCAAACTCCAACTCAAAAATAATAAACCTGCAGCGGGTCGGGCCGGGTTATGGTTCAAGTAAGCTCAATTGGACCAGTCTGAACCGATCTGAACCCGACCCATTGGCATCCATACTCTAGAGTTTATGAACTACAAAGACAATTCAGCTTCAACTCGATTCTGTGTTTTCTTCCGTATAATTTTCTTTGTAGTTTTCGATTTTGATTGTCTTTTTTATTTCGAAGTTTAATTTTTTATTTCAGATTCATGTAATTCAATTTTTCTGCAAATTTGTTCTTGAGTTTTAAACTGTGTATTACTCGTGCTTTTTGGTTTTTCATCTGTTTTTACATTGATTTTATAGTTGAAATGTTTTATTGTTTTAGGTTTAATTTGTTTTTAGCGTTTTTTGTGTTTCTGGAAAATGTGTTTGAAAACATTTGTATACTAAAACGAACAAGAACTCTATTAAAGAAGATGCGAAATCTTTTTTGCTAGATGTGAAACCTCTTAAATTTTTGTACTACTAGATGCAAAATCAGTCATATGATAGATGCAAAACCATATAATAAAACATTAGTGTAAGATATAATTTTTTAAAAAAATCAAAACATATCATGAATGGATCTAGTTTTGTTCGTCTTTTAAAAAACAATACCAATAGTATTTTATGATTTGTTTTTGAGTTACAGTTTAAAAGATACGAATTTTTAAATTTTTAATTTTACAGTGTAAACGAAAAAGACAACTGTTATGATCATAACAGTCCTGTGCATGACTTAATTATAAATTTTGAAAAATTGAGGAGTACGAAAAGATGGGCTTCAAGAAACTCAATAAGCCAAATACCTACTTCTTGAATTCTCGGTCATCTCCCTAACCTAATCTCATAATCCAACCTCTCTTCTCTCATAACCTAGAAATCAAATGGAAACTAGTCGTGTTGTTCTTCACATTGAATAACAAATTGATGAAATCCCTTGCCAAAATCATGAATCAAATCACAATACACCAACCTTGCCATACCAGGTCCATCAAGAGACAACAACATTCTTACAAAATTTTCCATCAATGCAAGATTCAACAAGGAAAAGGATAACTGAAGATCCACCTTCTATGATCTCTAATCCGATGTTTGACACCGCTCTCGAAACATCTCCAAGAAATATCCCCAAAAAATCATACGCGAAAACATTAAGTGGTATCGGGAAATCGGTAGTGGAAATCCTTGGAGTGTCCATGAAGGGTTTTGTACATGCAAATGTAATCAATTTAGTCGAGGAAGACTACAAATTCGTGCAATTTCAGGAATCAGATAAGTCAATCCTCTCTTCACTTTCAAAAACAACTCTGATTGTGAAATTTTCTTTCGTGATAACTACTCTCGAAGAATTCAAATTTTTTCTTGAATCATTTAGATCTGTAGGGACTAGGTCAATATTCTTTCAGGATACTTAAATGGTCTCCTGACTTTCATCCCAAAAGAGAGTCTCCATTGACTCCCATTTTGATTTCATTCCCAAAAATCCCAGAAATTATGTACAATCCATACTCAATTAATGAAATTTCCAAAGCAATTGGATTACCTTCGGTAATGTGGATTCCTTTAAAAAATCGTGCAAGCTTTAATATGTGTAAAGCTTGCACAATAGTGGATACCTCAAGTCTCATTCCCCAAAGAATTTGGATTAGATTTCGGGAAAGAAACGGATACTGGCAGGATGTCACTTACAATGATATTCCGGCTTACTGTAAAAATTGTAAACATATTGGCCATAATGAGAATTTTTGTAAAATGGAAGAATTAAAATCAAAAGAACCAAGGAAACTCTAAAAATCTGATATTACTAAGCCTAATTTTAAACCAAACGAAGTTTGGATTCCTAAAATTAAATCAGTCATCGTTGAACCAAGTAAACCAAGTATTCCTGAATATAACAATTCCAATAGGAAATTAGATTTAGGTAAAAATGAGATCAATCATAATAGTAAGAATCATACTTTCCAAAACATCTCAAAAAATGATCATCATCATAAAATTAATCTCAACAATGAAACTATCATATCTAAATCTAAAATCTAAACAGATTATACTCTCATTCTCAACTAGTCCTCAACTCCACATGATATATCTGAAATTTATGTGATTGAAACAATTCAATCCATCAACTTAAGTAATTATTTTAACATATTCATTGAGTAAAATGTCTCTGAAAATGAATCTATTTCGTTTAAAATCAGACCAACTCTTAGTTTACCTCAATCTCTTGTCACCAAGTAACGAGAGAAAAAAGAGATCTTTAAACAAAATCCAAAGAAATCAATCAGATCTAAGATCAAAAGACTTAAAAGTAATCTAATAAACAAGCCATTGAATATCAAAGGATCTAGTAGATCTTCAAAAAATTCAAAAAAATGACTAAATTATTTCCGAATCGGAATGAAAAAGGTGCAGGGAAGATAGACACTCCTTCCAACAAAGAAGTACGAGTTACCACAATGACCAAACTGATTTGCAATGACTGATTGAAAATTAAAATATTGTTAAACATTATTCAATATATCTCATAGTTTTGCAAGAGCCTATGATTTCTATTGAAAAACTAGTAAAAACAACAAAAAAACTTGGATTTGAAACATCTTTTGGCAATACAAACAATAAAATATGGATGTTATGGAATTATAATTCAATATTCAGATCTTAGAACATAATGACCAGCTTGTCCACACTATGGTACACCACCCGACTTCCAACAAAGAAGTACTGGTTACCACAATGCATGCAAAATGTACCAGAGCCCAAAGATTGCCTCTTTGAGACCAATTAAGGAGACTTTCTGAAAACAATCAACCATGGGTTGTTGTTGGAGATTTTAATTCAATCTCCAAAGCAAGCGAACAACTGAATTTTTCAACATTATGTATAAAAAGAACGAATGAATTCAACAATATGATATTTGACTATAATCTTGAAGATCATGGCTTCTAAGGCTCTAACTTTACCTGGTCCAATAATCATAAGTGGAAACGCTTGGATAGAGCCTTAAACAATGATTATTGGAGAAAATATTTCGATATCACTAGGGTGAAACATCTGGCCAGAACTAGCTCAGATCACTTACCTTTAGTGATATCAGTCTCATCAATCTCATCTGACCCAAAACCTCCCTTCAGATTTCAAAACATGTGGTTACAACATCAGGATTTTGTTAAGACTGTAGAAAACAACTAGTCTACCCCTATAGACAATTCACTTATTCATGGCTTCTGGTCCAAATTAAAGAGACTTAAAAACCATCTTAATATATGGAATAAAGATATTTTCGGTAATATATTTGATTGTATTGAAAAATTTGAAGAGGAAGTTAAAATAGCTTAGAGTTTACTTGAACAATTAAATACCCCAGCGAAAAAATCTAATCTTTCAAATTTAAAGGCTCAACACTTATCTTTGCTTGCCAGAGAAGAAACTTTCTGGCAGCAAAAAAGTAATGCTCAATGGTTAAATGATGAATATAATTACTCAAAATCATTTCATAACTTTGTTAAGAAGAGAATAAATAAGAATATAATTAATAGAATTTTAGATAATGATATATGGATAGAAGATCAAAACCTTATAGGATCATCTGTTGTTAACTTTTTCATTGAATTACTAAACAGTCATAATAATGATTCAATCTCAAACTTTATCCCTGATCTAATCCCTAAATGATATCTGACCAAGATAACAACCTAATTCTTGAAATCCCTACCTTAGAAGAAACTCACTCAGTAATCAATAGCCTAAACAGCTATAGTGTCTCTAGAGTTGATGGATTCAACTCCAGATTTTATCAAGAATGTTGGTCAGTTATCAAGTATGACTTACATAAGGCTATTGCTGCATACTTTAATAATTTTGCATTTCCAAAAGGCATGTTTGCTACATCAATCTTTTTAATTCCCAAGTTTAGTTCACCTACAACTTTGGCAGATTTTAGACCAATAAGCCTGTGTTTAGTTTTTAATAGAATCCTTTCAAAATTAATTAACAACAGAATAGCAGTATTACGACTTAAAATTATATTTAAAGAACAATGAGCTTTTGTGGTAAATAGGAACATACAGGACAACATATTAATTACATAAGAACTTGTTCATGATCTTCATAAAAAGACAAGGGGGTAGTAATATAATTATTAATCTAGACATGAAAAAGGCTTTTGACAAGTTAAACTTCAAATTTATATACCAAGTAGGTTTTTGGATTCAATTTCCAAGTTGTAAATCTAATCAAAACAGGAATTGAAAACATTTTTACTGAGTCATAATAAATGGAATTGCCTATTATTTTTTCAAATCTTGTAATGGTATTAGACATGGGGATCCATTATCCCCCTCTCTTTTCATCATTGCAGAAGAGTTTCTAACAAGAGGAATAAACAGAATTTTATCTCAATTTTATCCACTAACACATTGAACAAAAGGTTCACTCAACATCAACTGCTTAGCCTTTTCAGATGATGTTGTGTTATTTCTCAATGGTTCTATCAATAACGTTAGGGAAATTTTGTTCATTCTTGGAAATCTATCAAAAAATCTTTGGTCAACAGATAAACAAATAGAAAACCACTTTTATATCTCCATCAACCATGCCTAAATCCTGTATTAGTTCCTTGGAAAACATCTTAGGCTTTAAACACATATTTATTCCCTTCAAATATTTAGGAATTCA
The DNA here is from genome assembly GCA_036936605.1 of Limnanthes douglasii subsp. nivea. Taxonomy (NCBI): domain Eukaryota; kingdom Viridiplantae; phylum Streptophyta; class Magnoliopsida; order Brassicales; family Limnanthaceae; genus Limnanthes; species Limnanthes douglasii. The sequence goes on from JAUPFV010000004.1 coordinate 102,527,920, forward strand.
CATTTTTTCATCTGGTAATAATTACTATTACGATGAACTGATAGAAAACATTAGAATCAACATTAGTGATTGCAATTTCAAATCTTTGTCTTTTGGTGGAAGGATGATTTCGATCAAATCAGTCCTTGTAGCATTTCAACACTATTACATGAAAAGCATTCTCTTATCCAATAAAATTTTAAACAAATTCCTATGGGGGTAGAGTGAAACCAATAAAACCATCTTATGGATTGAGTGGACTAAACTTTGCAAACCATATTGTGACAATGGATTAAATATTAAAGACCTTAAAGATATACAAACAACCTTTTCATATAAACTTTTGTTGAAATTTAGAAAAAAAACAAAACAATATGGGCAAACATAATGCACTCAACTTATTGTTCAAAAACTCACCCTCTCCAATCATCATTAAAGCAAACAGACTCTAAAGTTTAAAAGATTATGTTTAAGATTAGAGACCAATCTCAGAAATACATTTATTGGTTTATTGGTAAAGGGAATATGGACTTTTACTTAGACAAATAGAATCATTCATACCCCTTAATATCATTATCACCTGATGATAATAATTATTCGTATAACCAATCAAAAGTATTTGATTACTGGTCTAATAATAGATGAGACATCCTTAAAATTAGTTCACATGTTATTTTCCCAGCATAAATTAACAGAATCCTATCCATTCCTATCAATCCCAATTCTCAACTTACTATCATTTGGAAACTTTCTCCAGATGGTAAGTTTAATTTAAAGAATACCTCGTTTGAAACTAGACCTAAATATGAAATCTCCAAAATTAAACATAAAATTTGGAATAATATTTATCCAAAGAAATGTTCAATCACTCTTTGGAGAATCTTAAATAATCTAATCTTAGTTGACTCAATACTTTAACACAACGGTTCTCAACTAGCATCTAAGTGTCAGTTCTTTTTAGAAAGTGAAACTTTAAGTCACATTTTTGTATCGTGTAACCTTTCTTGGAAAGTGTGGCAGTATTTTTCTGGAATTTTTTACATCATCATAGGGAAACATATACATATAATCAATAAGTGGTTTATATCTACAACTAAAAACACTCATATGAGAACCATTTCACCTTCAATAATAGTCTGGTCTATTTGGTTAGCTATGAACAAAACCAAACATAACAACAGTTCATTCTCAGCTAAAAATATTATTGATCATGTCATACATATAGTTACATCATTAGACATGTCTCAAATCATCAAGAGCAAAAACTGGAGTGATGATTATCATCGTGCTAAAGAAATGCAATGTTTTAACCACATGACTAATACAAAAAACTGTGTTTATATCAAATGGCACCCACCTTCACTAAACAAAGTAAAGCTTAACTGTGATGGCTCATCATTACCTAATGGTGAGTCTAGCAGTGGCTTTATAATAAGAAATGATTCTAGTGAGTTAATCATTGTAAAAGGTTCATTATTAGGCAAATGCACTCTTATTCTCGCAAGTAACTTTATCGTTGTTAAAAGGTTTAGTATATTGCAAATCAAATGAATTAACATGCTAGAGTTTGGTAAAAACCTTGGTTTATGGCTCAGATAATGAAATATTGTAGAAGTTTAGTACATCCACAAATGATGATAAGACATATATCCAGAGAAGAGAACTGTGCAGCTGATTGGATTGCTAAGTTTACATTGAAAGAAAAGGTTGATTGCTCCTTTACGGGTCCCCAATCCCCAACCCCTCTTAATGTTATTATTTTATTATAAAGCATTAATATGGGCTATATAAGATCACTTAATTGAGTTATAATACTAACTCTAGGCAGGTTTATACCTCACCAACAAACTGTTTGAATTTTGCAAGTTAAAAAAGAAATATCATATAGTAAAGCACATTGGAAATTGAAGTAGACAACAACATAAAGATTAAGCTCTGGAGCAGAACTAATGTAGCATCTGAAGAATGACTGATTGAAAGAAAATAAGATAATTCTAAATCAAAAATCAACAAACAAGATAAAATATCCAAGATACTTTCAATGTAGAATCAAATAAAATGTTAATTCAAATCTCTTGTATTAAGATTATTTGTAAACTTTTCTTATTAAATAAAAAAAGACAGTTGTTACGAAAAAAACGCAAAACTTTTTTTTTCTAGATGTGAAAACCTTTTTAATTTTTGTATAAATAGATGTGAAATGAGACAACTATGATAAATGCTAGATGTGAAACCAGACCAACTATACTAGATGTTAGATGCGAAACCAGTCATATGATAGATGTGAAACCAGTCATATGATGAATGCGAAACTATACGATAAAAAACTAGTGTAAATATAATTTTAAAAAAATCAAAACATATCATGAATGAATTTAGTTTTGTTCGTCTTAAAAAAACAAAATCAATTATATTTTTGGATTTTTTTCGAGTTATGGTTTAAAAAATACGAACTTTTAATTTTTTTAATTTTACAGTGTAAAAGAAAAAATGACGGTTACGAAGAAGATGCAAAACTTTTTTTTCTACATGCAAAACCTTTTTAATTTTTGTCCTGATAGATGCGAAACCAAACACCTATGATAGATGATATATGCTAAATCAAACCAACTATGATATATGCTAAACATGGCTAACTATGATAGATGCTAGAAATGAAATAATTCATATGATAGATGCGAAACCATATAATGAAAAACTAGTGTAAAATAATTTTTTTATAAATAAAATCAAAACATATCATGAATGAACATAGTTTTGTTCGTTTTTGTAAAAAAAAACTAGTAATATTTTTAGATTTTGTTTTCTAATTACAATTTAAAAAAGGGAAATTATACCAAAGGTACCTACTCAACTATTTTATTGTCATCTAGTACCCAAGGTTTGATCAATTGTCACTTAATACCCAACTCAACTACCTAATTATCACATAGTACCTAACTTTATTTTAATACCCTCACCATTCATGAACAACCACGTAACCAAAATTTCTCTTTCCTACTTTTTCTTTTTATTTTATTTTTAAAAGATCCGTATCTTTCGAACCGGAGCTCGAAAAAAATAAATGAAAGTACCATCACTTTTGTTTTTTAAAAATGAACAAAACTAGATCCATTGATGATATTTTTTTATTTTTTTAAAAAAGAAAATTTTACCAGTAACAATTCGCATCATATCATGAGAATTGTTCAGGAAATCATGAGAGTTGCAAACAATTCGCATCATATCATGAGAATTGTTCAGGAACCCCAGAGTTGCAAACAATTCGTATCATATCATGAGAATTGTTCAGGAAACCCAGAGTTGCAAATAATTCGCATTATATCATGAGAATTGTTCAGGACCCCAGAGTTGCAAACAATTCGCATCATATCATGAGAATTGTTCAGGAAACAGAGAGTTGCAAACAATTAGTATCTTATCATGAGAATTGTTCAGGAAATACTGAGAGTTGCAAACAATTGGCATCCTATCATGAGAATCGTTTAGAAAACCCAGAGTTGCAAACAATTCGCATCTTATCATGAGAATCGTTCAGAAATCCTGAGAGTTGCAAGCAATTCGCATCTTATCATGAGAATCGTTCAGAAATTCTAAGAGTTGCAAGCAATTCGCATCTTATCATGAGAATCGTTCAGAAATTCTAAGATTTGCAAGCAATTCACATCTTATCATGAGAATCGTTCAGAAATCCTAGCAATTCGCATCTTATCATGAGAATCGTTCAGAAATCCTAGCGATTCGCATTCTATCATGAGAATTGTACCAGCGCGTTTTTTTACCAACGCGTATATTTGGTCGGGGTAGTTTTGTCCAAATTTCAATTCGAGGTACCAAGTGACACTATCCAAAAAATATGTACCACTGGGTAATTACATAGTTGAAAAGGTATTTACTGGTACTTTTCTCTTTAAAAAATATAAACCTTAAAAAATTTAAATTAAAAAAATTAAAAAAATATGTGCACATGTTTGGTGATCTATATGACATGATAATTTATATATTATTAAATTTGTTGGACCTTGATCCATAATAAATTTATAGAATAGATCCTTGGCTTTCTTTAAAAAAGTTATTTGAAGATAGTAAAACCATCGAAATGGTTTCAATTGCATACTGCTATGAATTGACCCGACTATCTTTTAAACGCCGAACCTATATGATTCGAAGTCGAACACCTAACACGAATCTGATGCAATTTGGACTATTGCATTAAATATAAGAGTTTAGATAGTTTAAATATATAAACAAATTGATTTTATCGATTGCATAAATCTAATAGTAGGAAAAGAGTCATAAATTATTTTATGTATACTATTTTTATAGGGGTCAAGCTATATATACCCAAAACGAGTTTAAGTATACCCAATTTTGAGTATACCCAAAGGTGATCTAAGTATACCCAATTTTTTCCAAAAATGCCCTTTTGTGGGTATATAAGCCATTTTTATTACTAACTTCATCCACTCCACTTAAACCAACACTTTCTCTCACTTCACTCATACCTCTCACTTCTCTCTAGAATCTCACCTCACTTATCTCTTAATTTTTCCGGCGAACCACCACCACCACCACCACTCCTCCTCCTCCTCCTCCTTCATTATGGTCAAGAACAAAAACCCTCCGCCGCCTCCTACGTAAGTCCCCAAATTAATTTTGTTACTTAATTTTGTTAGTTTTAGGTATGAATTTTAGTTTTTTGTTAGATTTAGGGTTTAATTTTGAGTTTAGGATAGAATTAGGTAGAGAATTAGGGTTTAGGGTAGGTTTAGGATGATTATTTTGGCCATTTTCCAGCCAACTCGCCGGCTGGAAAATGGTCGGCGCCGCACCGGTGGTGCGCCTTGGGCAGCACCATCGGTGCGTGATGGTGTGCCGAGCGGCACAATGCCCTGTGTCGCTCGGCACACAGTGCCGAAACCGAGCGGCACTAGCTCCCGTGCCGCTCGGTTCACCCTCTTCGGTACCTATGGTACCCGAATTTTTTTTAAAAAAACTCTAATTTTTGGGTTTCAAAAGTTCTGGTATGGTATTTTTTTTAATAAAAAAACTTCAAATTTCACCATACGTATAGGAGTGTTGTTGATTTAAATTTTATATGTTAGTGTTATTAATTTTTTTCTTTGTTTTGTATTTTTGTAGGTCAGACGCAGTGGAGGAGCGACGTCTTCCACGATCCAGGGCGTACCCCCCTGGGTCACGTCCACCACCGCCAGGCAAGAGTATTAAGACTGTTCGCGCGGTTGAGGATGAGCGGGTCCGCGATGCCAAGCGCGGACGAGATACTCCAGATGACTCTGAGACTATTCGTCTTAGGGAGGAGGAGGAACAGATACGGACTGATCGGTCTTTGCACCGAATCAAGCATGGCCAGAGGAAGGAAAAGGCCATAGCGACTGAGGCGATTGATATCAGAGGTGGAGGGTCCTCACGACGAGAGACGTCGTCATCGCATACACATAGATCACCACCTCCCGGTGCTAGTGATCCACCACCTCCCTCTCCTTCTCGCAGAGTTGCGTCCCCTGCGCATACTATTACACATCCACCACCTGTTAGCGACAGGGTGGATGCCACTGGGGACCCTGAGCAGGACACGATTGACGAGGAGCACATAGATGCCATCCACACCGAGGAGCAGCGAAAGACGTTTGCATTTCTGAAATACAACAAGATCCCTCTATTTCCTGACTACAATGAGCATGAGGCGTACCACGTCTTCATCGGACAGGTAAGTACCTAATTATTAAACGTCTACTCTAAGGTTTTTCTATTATTATGTTCTGACTTTGTTTTTAATTTATAGGGTCGCACTACACTGGGCGTACAGGCACATTATAATGTGCTACGTATGTGGGACTTGACTGCTCAGCCAGATGTGCAGCGATTTTTGGCGCGGACTCCTTTTGGTCCTCTTATAGCCCACCTGCCTCAGTACTTCACACATTCCGTCTTAGACGAGGTTTTTGTTGAGCGTTGGCATCAGGAGACCAACACTTTTCATTTCTCATTTGGAGAGATGACGATTACGCTCGATGATGTCAGCTGCATTACAGGTCTCCCTGTAGTTGGTCGGACACTTGATGTAGTCACGGCTCCACGTGACGAGGCATACAGCTACTACGCTAGTATGTTATGTCTGACAGTGGATGAGGTCCGCACAGAGATACAGTCCACCAGAGGCGTTGGCTTCAAGATAAAGTGGCTGAGGGAGACTTTCACCAGGGGGCGCTACATCGAGCAGACTGATGATGCGACTATCCGCCAGGTATCACGAGCATACCTTATGTTCTTATTTGGTTGCACTATTTTTGCGGATACTAGTCAGAAGAGCGTGAAGGCTGACTACTTGTACGGGTTAGCCAATATGGATTCTGGGTTGTGGGACATAGTGTGGGGTACGAGTGCATTGGCATTCCTGTTCCGTGGTTTGGGTGATGCTTCGAAAGCATCGAAGCATAACCTTTATGGTTTTGTAGCTATGCTTGATTGTTGGATCTATGACCACTTCCCAGCGTTTAGTGCCTCCGAGAATGCTGACCACGTAGCGAGGCAGCCTAGGATTGTGAAGTGGCTGCCGAAGCGGATTGTTAGGCAAAACATCCGCCCCAAATCGGTCATTCGTACTCTCCTTGCTGATCAGAAGGAGTCAGATGTAAGTTTTTAAATATTTGTTTCCCATTACAATTTTGATATTAAGTGTTAGGATTTTAAATCAATCTAATTGTTTTAATGCTTTGTAACAGGTCCTATTTGAGTCATACGAGGACATTAGAGTCCAGTTTCCAGTCCAGGAGATCCGCACTATTGTTTATCCTTTGCGGATGATGAGCACGGTCGAGGGCTACATGCCTGATCGGGTTATGCGCCAGTTCGGACGGGTTCAGGATGAGCCCCAACTCCCACTTGTACTACGAACGGGTTACAGGAAAGGAGATCTGGCGAGGTACACGTGGCGAGAGAGCGCATGGCTAGATTGGCGTCAACACTTGCTTGCTGAGGATCGTTTGACAGTTACCATTGCCACAGATAAACAGTCAGCGACGAATACCTACTAGAGGTACCTGGCTGAGTATGGTTGGCATACTATCACTCCCCCACCGCGTACCACGGACGATAGACTTTTAGACGCCGTTCGCTCCATTGTTACTATGCCCGTCGAGCGTGGGGAGGCGGGTGCGCTGAGGTGGAGAGATCAGGTCCTGCAGCTATTCTCTCCATGGTTGTTCGTCCTCATCATCGGACTTGTTCTAGCGTTGTTATGATCTTTCATTCCTGTGGACTTCTTAGTTGTTTCAGTATCTTGTTTTGTATTATGACTTATGACATCTACTTTGTAATATGACTTATGACTTCTACTATCTACTGCTTTTACTGTTCTTATTGATTTTTTGTACTTAACTTGATCTAACATAAGTCATACCATAACACCAAAACACCATAACATTATACTAGTAATTCTCGATTTTCTGTACTTCACTTCATATTAAATTCGTCAAAAACTAAAATTATAATAGTAACACAATAACATTCGGGTATAAACTTAAAATCCATAACACCAAAACACAATAACATTCGGGTATAAACTTGTCAAAAAAACCCCATAAACCGAAAATATATTTTTTAAAAAAATACAAGTTAAATTGCACCATGGGTACGCAGTCAGTGGTACCTATGGTGCACACTACTGCGTACCCATGGTACAGTAGCCTGTGCACCATGGGTACACAGGAGGCAGTACCGATGGTACATGGTACCATCGGTACAGGGTCTGATGTACCATCGGTACACTAGGCTATGTACCGATGGTACCATGCACCGGCCGGCACGTTATGTACCGACCGGTGCATGGGACCATCGGTACACAGTCTAGTGTACCGATGGTACACCACACTGTGCACCATAGGTACACAGAAGACAGTACCTATGGTGCGCAATTTTGTCTTGGAATTTTTTTCTCGGTTTTTTTTCCCGCGTTTTCTTTTTTCGCGCTCTAGAATTCCCGCCAATGTAAACTCTCATTCATCTATATAAGGAACCATACCTTACAACACCAAACACATAAAACTCTCCTTTTAAAGTAGTTGAAGTCTATCTTAATGGGTTGGAGTTTGTTTGATGATGCTCATCTGCTCAAGGCTGCGAAAGCTGTGAAGTTCAAACGGCCGGACGATAATACCGATGAGTTCTTTGATGAAGTTTTGTGTATGATGTATTTCATGTACGGCGAAATGTCTACATCTAGACAAATGCCTCGATCCCGTACTCGTCAGGAGGTAGCCACTAGGTACAAGTCTATAACTAGTGGACCGATGTTCTTGGTGTTTAACGAGCCCCCAGAAGTCAGGAATGAAGCGTTCGACTCCTTTGGTTTAATGATCACAGACTATATGTCGTTGGAAATGGCACAATACGTTCATTCTCAAATTGCCATGAAGGAGGAAACAGTGCGCATTCTCAGCGACAATGGAGGCTATGATTTTGACTAACTGTCTGTTCTATATCAAGTTATGTACTAATGTTTAGAATATGTTGTTGTTGCTTGTTTGTGATGTTTTATTTTAGTTATGAAATGATTATTGGCTTTTCGTTATAAGTTGGTAATTTGAATGAATTAATGCAATAATAGAGAAAATACCAAAACGACGTAGTAAAACAAAGTTCTAAACAACATAAATCCTTACAAATGACGTAAAGCGACCAAAAGACACAGAAGAGTTCGAAACAATGATACGGCGGAAACACATAAACCTACTAAACAAACTCGTCAAGATTAGTTACTTCTGGGAATGAACTAACTGGCTTTCTACCTTCGACTTCCGTATATTTCTTGCAGCGACCAACTAATGGTAGCTCCCAATGTGTAGCCTCTTCGCTCTTCAACTTCTGCCACGTAGGATGTATGCGTGCGCAAGGGCAAAGGGGCTTGATTGATAGTTGTTTCATAGGTACTTAAATTAGAATCGACAATTGAGTAATATAGCGGTGAGGAAAAACATAACCATATATCGAATGACTTACATTGACAAAGTAGTTAGTATCGACGAATCCAAACCCAATCTCACGTCTTTGGGCCATAATGGGAGGCTTACCGCGCAGAGGTAAAAAAGTATGACTACAGTTGTGATTCCCTACGAGTGACACAAAATGAACAATGCATTCGAACTTGGTTGCAATCGCAGTACCCATTTCAGGCATTGTCATCCAATATTTGGGTGATGCTGGTGTCTCGTAGTAGTTTATACTTTCTGCAGCCTTCAGGTAATCCTCTTTACCGTTATAAATCTTGCTGTATGTGTCGTAGTTGTCCATTAGCTCATCGTATATTGCCTTCCGAACACCTCGCCATCCTTCTTCATGACCATACAACCCGAATGAAACTGCTCTATATCCACAATGTCCATCCGGCTTAACATCATTAATACCCGATATAAAAGGGTTGAAGTGAATCGGAAACCAACGCAAAAAACCTTTCGGGTCATGTATTAGTTCCGTGACTCGATCAATGGACGGTTGTACGATGTTGCTACCTAGCGAGGCAATGGAAGAGGTACGAGTACGAGTATGAGGTACTCTAGGCACATCTGCCCGAATCGTTGATTCACTACCAACTGCTTTACTCTTTTTAACTTTTGTTGGTTTTAAAGACTGCATGACTGCGTCATGACTAGCTTCATCCTCTTTTAGCGGGTACTCCCATCCGCTCATGTCCCGTTTAGTGGATGATGTATCAACCACTAACTTTCTTTTCACCTGTGGGCGACCTCGGTCTTTCTGCTTCTCCAATGGCTCTAGCAATGACGATGTTTCAGGATAAACAACTTCAAACCATTTCTTGTAAATATGTTTGATACGGCTTTCATCTTTCGTATCCATAACATCGTTAACTAGCTTTAGCAGATCATCTTTGAGAATTTCCATGGTCGTACGGAATGTACGAGGCATTATTTCTAACCTTGTCCAGTGGATGTGAAAAGCATCTAGAGAGGCAGACATTCCACCTTTACGCCACTTGCGGACCTGGTGATAGCAAGGTATACCATGGGTAGATTTTACAGCGCATATACACTCGCCAGTGTCTTTAACATCCGGCCCATCTTCAATAGCGACCATCTTGGTATCTTCGGCCTTCTCTACTTCAGAGAAAAATAGTTCTAACGCCACGTGGGAAACCTTGCCTCGAATCTCATCAAACAGTTTATCTGCAAACTTATGTAGTGCTATGTAACGACTTTTCTCGAACGACGACCTAATGGCAGCATGTTGGATTTCAACAAGCGAATGAACCCTCCCCCAAAATAACTCAAAGTTTAATTTGCTCGTACGTATGTAACGCTTTAGGTTAGAATGAGCACTCTCGACGCGGTTTGTTGTGCAATGTCCCAAATGCATGTTTTTGTTCGTCTTCCAAACAACAAATTTGTCCATGTACTTATCGAGCCACGATTTTTCAGTGTATTCAATTGCTTTAGGGTAATCTTTGTACTCCAATAGCATCTCCCGTCTGGCGTGATCGAATTCAATCTCTGATTCACTATACGCAATCTTCTTCCAAGCACTAACAAATTCTTTATGATCACTTTTCTCGCGGAAGTGCTTTCTTGTTTGCCCTTGAACATTTTGGTTAATGTGCCAGCGACATAACATATGCGTTGTCTCTGGGAATACCACTTCTATAGCATTCATCAATGCTAAATCTCTTTCGGTTAGGATGACCCGCGGTTCTTCAATTCCATGAACGGAAATCAACGATTTCAAACACTCTAATACCCATTTGAAGTTGTTTAACTTCTCACCCGACATGAAGGCAAATGCCGCACAGAAAGTCAATCCAGTACACGTCACACCCACTATCTCGAAAAATGGCATACCATACCGTATCACTTTATATGTACTATCCATAATCAAAACTGTCGGAAATGTGCGCAAAAGGTCAACACTGACAGGATGGGCAAAAAACAAATCTGTAATGATTTGTCCATCGTCTTCACCAGATTTATGCCATTCATAATAATTATGTGACTTAAGCTCACCCCCACAAGAACTGAAGTTGTGACCTACCCGCCTTCTTTAGAACCCGATTTTTTTGTCATGCATTGTAGATCGTCCGCATGGTAGAAACATTATCTTCGTTCAATTTCTTCACACCATTCAGTATATCTCTGGGGTTAGTACCAATGAAGGTCGCTCGTTCAACATACTCCATCTCTTCATCATTCAAACGGCCAGCAAAAGAATGACCATCTAGATGTATAGAAGTGTCATGGTTATGAGTACCACATTTTACTTCTAACTTCCATTGATCTGGGGCAACCATTGACCCGAGAAGCTCAAATGGGCAGTCAATCTTTTTCGTTCTTGTAGACTTCCGTTTGCGGTCTTTTTCTGCAACCCTTGGAATATATTTCCCCCCCCCCCTCTCACACTGGAAATAAACTCTCAGATTTTTTCTGCTGTTTACTTTGTCGCGCCGGCTTATGTTGATAACCATACCATAAAGTTTTCCGATCTTCGTAACCCATTTCACCAACGCGTCGTGTGTGTAGAACTCGGTAGTGAAGAACAAATGACTATAATCGGTAGCGGAAGGTGCCTCAGTCCCACTTGCGACATCCGTCCCCTGTTACACAACAAAAAAGCACAATAAACATTCAAGTATAGTTAACAACATAAAAAAAATCAGGTCTTTTTTCGAAAAAAATGCGCAAATCCAAGGTTCTGAGGCCTTAAACCGGTGGTTCTAGGCCTCAGAACCGGCCGGACACGGCCATCAGCACCACCGGTGCTGAGGCCATGAACCGGTGGTGCTGGGGCCTCAGAACCGAGCGGACTGAGGCCCCAGGTCCACCGGTTCTTGGCCTCAGCACCGGTGGTGCTGGGGCTGTGGAACCGACCGGCTGCGTGGCCATGCACCATCGGTTCCATGTGCCGGAACCGATGGTGCATGGTTCGCCTGGTTCTTCAATACCTTCGCCGGTGACGGTGGTGGCGGTTCCGACGACCATGGCTCCTTCTCCGGCGACTCAATCTCTTTTTCCGGCGAAAATTCATCATTCCTTCTCTCCAACGACATCAACTCCTCCACGCTGATCCCTAGTTCTGCTTCCGACATGATCGATTTTGTGTTTTAGTTTGAATGTTCTTGATTTTCTTAGGAAGTTTGAATTAGGTTTCAAAATTTTTAAGAAACTATACTATTTGGATAGTAAATTCAGCAAAGAAGAGTGTTTGTTTAGGTATACATAGCGAAATAGGACTTTTGGTGAATTGGGTATACTCAGGATACACTTAGTAGTTTTTTTTACTTAATGGCAGTTTAGATATTAATTTTCTGATGGAGGATAAAAATGTCAAAAAAAAGTCAATCCAAAATCAACTGTTGTTTTTGGGTATACTTAAACTCGTTTTGGGTATATATAGTCATACCCTTTTTATAGTTCAATTATAAACTTAAATTAATTATGCGTATACAAATCCAGCCAATTTAATTTTAATCGTTAGTCAATAAATTGTTAGAATTGACCACTAACTATGTTGATGGTGCGTGTTTAATAATGATGATTAAGCTTAAGTGTTTAATTACCGGTACAACTTAGATGATCATCATCAATATCATAGTGGCATGGCACACCTTGTAATTTACATGAAATAGTAGCCTCCTTTTAAAAGTGCTCAAGCCGCTATAATTTAAAACTCACCAGTCAACTAGTCATGTGTCCTAATTTGTCTCTATTTGGAAACGCCTAATTATTTTTTCCCGGCAAAACAACAAACTAACCCGAAGTACTAACATGACCATACCACCCCTAGTCTCACTGTCTATCACCTTCTTTATCCTCTTTACTTTCGTACCCTTGACTGTAATTTCACAAGATTTCGACATCGGAGAACGGTCAATCTTACTCGACCTTAACAGGAAACTCAACTATCCAGCTCCGACCGAGACATGGAACTCCTCGTCCTCGCCTTGCGATTGGCCGGAGATCAAATGTTCCGGCACCAAAGTCACTGGAATCATCTTGCGCGACAAGAACATCACCGTTCAAATACCTCCGATCATCTGCGACCTCAAAAACCTAACGGTGCTCGATCTTTCGTATAACTACATACCAGGAGGGTTTCCGACTGCTCTATATGACTGCTCGAATCTGCAGTACTTGGATCTCTCTCAAAACTATTTCGAAGGTCATATTCCGATCGATGTTCATCGATTATCCAGAGATCTCCGGTACTTAGATATAGGTGCGAATAGCTTTTCAGGCGACGTTCCTAAATCGATAGGCGGATTATCGAGTTTGCGAGTTCTAAATATGTATCAGAACGAGTTCAACGGCACCTTTCCGGTGGAAATCGGAGATTTATCGGATCTAGTGGAGCTGAGGATGGCTTATAACGATAAGTTTGTTCCGGCGAAGATTCCAGAAGAGTTTTCGAATTTGAAGAAACTTAAGTTTCTGTGGATGAAGCAGATGAATTTGATCGGTGAAATACCGGAATCGGTTGCTGAGAATCTTTCGAGTCTCGTGCACATCGATTTGGCCGAAAACAATCTAACTGGTGCGATCCCGGGAGGTTTTTTCCGGTTGAAGAATCTGACAATTTTGTACCTCTTTGCCAACAGATTTAGCGAGTTTCCGAGTTCGATTTCGATATCGGCTCTGAATTTGGTGGAACTCGATCTCTCGATAAATGATTTATCCGGTTCAATTCCAGAAGATATTGGGAAGTTGAAGAAACTGGAGGTCTTGCATCTGAACAACAATCAGTTAACAGGTGAAGTTCCTAATGGTATAGCTCTGATTTCAACTTTAAAAGACTTTAGCATTTTTAGTAACAAGTTGAGTGGAGAATTACCACCTGAGTTCGGTTTTCATTCGAATCTTGAGGGATTTGAAGTATCTGAGAATCGTTTCACCGGAAAATTACCTGAGAATTTATGTAAAGGTGGTGTTCTACAGGGAGTTGTTGTTTTCTCGAATAATTTAAGCGGAGAAATCCCTGAATCCATCGGAAACTGTAGATCCATGCGTACCATTCAACTTTACGACAACAAGTTTTCGGGAGAAATTCCGAAAGGAGTTTGGACTAGTTTCAATCTGTCTAGTTTGATGATAAGCAAGAATCTATTCACCGGAAAGCTGCCGGAGGATCTAGCCTGGAATTTGTCAAGAGTAGAAATAGCTGAAAATAGATTTTCCGGTGAAATTCCTAGAGGGATTGGTTCTTGGTCAAGTTTGAAAGTCTTTAAGGCAAGCAATAATATGCTTTCCGGTGAGATTCCGGTAGAAATAACCTCTCTTTCCGGTGTCATGACTTTGTTACTAGATGGAAATCAGATCTCCGGTTATTTACCAACAGATGTTTCCGGGTGGAGATCCTTAACAACTTTGGATCTCTCTAGAAACATGCTGTCTGGTAAAATACCAGCATCGATCGGGTCTTTACCTGACTTGTTAAATCTTGATTTGTCCGATAACCAATTCTCTGGTGAAATCCCATCTGTAATTGGAAAACTTAGACTCACATCGTTAAACTTGTCATCAAATCATCTATCTGGAAAAATCCCAGAAGCATTCGATAACTTAGCGTACCAAAACAGTTTCTTGAACAACTCCAATCTCTGCCTAGACAATCCGGTCTTAAATTTCCCCGACTGTCGATCTAGATTCCACGCCGCCACTAGATTATCCTCTAAACTCCTCACCTTGATTCTTGTCATCGCAGTTGTCGTTTTCTTAATTACTCTTATATCAACTCTCTTTTTAATTAGAGATTACCGAAAGAGAAGCCAGAAACATAACATGGCTACATGGAAGCTAACCTCTTTTCACAAGTTGGAGTTTACGGAAGCGAACATTTTGTCAAGTTTGAGTGAAGATAATCTGATCGGTAGTGGTGGATGCGGAAAGGTTTACAAGATTCCAGTTGATCGAACAGGACGTTACGTTGCTGTTAAACGGATATGGAACAGCAAAAAACTCGATCAGAATCTTGAGAAAGAATTTCTAGCAGAAGTTGAAATATTAGGCACGATCAGGCATTTGAATATAGTGAAGCTATTGTGTTGTATATCGAGTGAGGACTCAAAGATTTTAGTGTACGAGTACATGGAGAATTTGAGTTTGGATAGATGGCTTCACGTAAAGAACAAGAACGGTGTTGATAATGCGGTTTTGGATTGGCCAAGTAGGTTAAACATTGCCATAGGAGCTGCAAAAGGTTTATGTCATATGCACCATAATTGTTCACCGCCGATTATCCATAGAGATGTGAAGTCGAGTAATATTTTGTTGGATTCTGAGTTTAATGCGAGGATTGCTGATTTTGGATTGGCAAAGATAATGGTGAAGCACGATGAACCTCAAACAATGTCTGCTGTTGCTGGCTCCTTTGGTTATTTCGCTCCAGGTATTATTATACTCAACAATTTGACTTGGTTTTATAATTGTTACTCTCATGCATGATCCAAATTAGTTGTCCAATTTAACTAGACCTTCTTTTTATGACTTAAAAAGAATATTTTCTCCCCCTGTTTCAATATGTTTGTGTTTTTCATTCCATTTATGTCTTTCATGTTTAGTTTCTTTCTTATTTTTCTCATTGCTACATTACATGTGTAGTGGTTTACCGGATATTTGCAAACTATAATAAATTTTCAAACACTTATGTGTCAAAAGAATTGGTGTTAAGTTTTATATCTTAAAGTTTGACAAATCCCTAGTTGACATATGACATAGTGTAAATGTATATTACTGTCAGTGATTTGTAATAAAATTATTAGAGGAATTTGACGAAGCAAACATGAGAGACGAAGGTAGAGCATGCCAAAAACATGGTTTCATGTTTTTTCATTAATCTTTTGCAGAATATGCATACACAACAAAAGTGACGACAAGTATAGATGTCTATAGCTTCGGAGTAGTACTTCTAGAATTGGTGACGGGACGAGAAGCCAATAATGGAGACGAATACACAAACCTCGCAGAATGGGCGTGGACACTCTTCCAAGAGGAAACACCAATCTACGACTCATTCGATGAAGAGATCAGAGAACAATGTTACTTTGAAGAAATTACAACCGTGTTCAAGTTAGGACTCATGTGCACCACTTCATTACCATCTAATCGACCTTCAATGAAAGACGTGCTACAGATACTTCAAAGATCTAGCCCGTCCGAAGGGAGCTACAAAGCTGATGCTGTTCCCCGTATTGCTAGTTACAAAGGTAGTAAGAGGGTTCATGACACCGGTGATTGTAATGTTTGAGATCTTGTAATGAAAATGTTACGATGTTAGTAGCTTTGCTTAGTAAGTTATACAGGAGGGGCCATAGGTAGAGAGAGAGTTTTGAACTATTTTGAAGCAAGTTTGACAAGAAGATATACCGAACCCGACCACCTCCTTCAACTTCAGTACTTACATAGTATAGGATGCATATAAAGTTTCTGTTAAGTTTTCTGAGTTGCCTTTGTAATTTAGTATGAAACAGTATGTGTACTCTATCAAGTGAAAAATTGTTGTATTAAAAATATTACGGATAATAGAGAGCACAAGATATCAAGATATTGAGATATTATAATATTCAGGATTGTTGATTAATAAAAAAGTAGTAAAAATATCGAGCCAAGTTTGTCAACTGAACATTAAAAAAAAGTACTCATAACTTTAACACATAGATGAAAAATAACCAGTTCGGGGTGTAAGTTTTATTAAGAAAAATTATGTATAAAATAACACACTTTAAAAAGTTAACAAAATATATAGTAATGTGTCTGTTAACCTGTCAAAATGGATGATCTGGAATGGTGAGTTGAGAGTTGGAGTTTCGGCTGTGAGGTAGTGTTAAGATGGTAAATTTGTACTGAAGGAATATAAAGGGTGGTCGTGGAGTAGTGTTGAGGCGGTGAACTCGTACTAGACGGATAAAAGGGTGGTAAAAAATAAACAAAGATAAATGGGCATATGTAGTAGAAAATTGAAAAAAGTGATAAGGTTAAACTAATGAAAACAAAAGTAAGTAAAAGAATAACAAAAAACAACACATATTTTCATTAAAAATTCAATCATTCAATAGGGAGGACGAGGGGAATTGCTAAAAGAAAATATCAATTTTCTCCTACGACAATACCATCATCTAATTCTACCGAGAGGTCTACTAGAAATAAAAAATTCTTGAAGAAAAAACAAGGTATTTTTTTTATCCCCTTCGAGACGATCGGAAAATAAAAAAATAATTAATATATTCAAAATAATTGATAGAGCATTCATATTGGCTTCTTATAGAAATTAATAACTTTAAATTATTTTGATTTAACCATTTTTCTTTTTTATTGTTTCTACACGAGCTCATCGGTCAAGTATGGAAGAGCTTTTTTTTTGCTACAAAGCAGAGCGACCTGGTCTTATTTGCTTCTAGCGAAGCTTCTAGCGCTAGATAAAATAGACTTGTATGGTAGGAAATCGCTAAGTCCGTGACAGCCAGCGAGCAAAGAGCCCAAAAGCAAGGAAAAAGACACACTAAAGCGCGTTCAACGTCCTTTTTTTTGCAATAGCTAATCTAATAGTTGCTTCAGCAGCTGCGATTGCTATAATAAAAATTGAGAAAATATATGACTCTCTGTAAGTTTTTCTTTATGAGTATTGCTTTTTGGAATGTTAGGGGTGTTAATGACCCAATTAGAAAATAAGATTGATTTTATTATCTACTTATTGATTATAGAGGAAACTAAATTTCAACATTTAAATGTTGACCAGATTATTGTAACCAAGGCTCCCTTTTGGTATGTCCTTACAAATCACATGTGTGATCCTATTGGTAGGATTTGAATTAGGACGAGGCTAGAAATAAAACACATTTTTATAGATCTTACATTGCTGGATCTTACACCCATTTGATATATCTCTCATCTAATTATAGACGAATTTTCCCCTCCCAGAAAACCTAGGTATAAAAGAGTTTGATAAATCTCTCACCACTTTTTTTCTTCTCTTTTTTTCTCTCTCTAAAAACCTCTCAAGCACTCAAAGATCGACCAAAATTCAAACTTGAATATTTCAAGAATCCGAACTCACAACAACATCGAGGTAAGAAATACAAGCCTCTTCTATATTTGTTTTTAGTTTTCATTGTGTATAAACGGTAGAAAATAGGGTATTTAGGTTTTGTTTTAAAGAATTTGATTTTTGCATGATTTTAGGTATTGTTTTGTTAGATTAGTGTTGTATTGTTGTTAGTTATGTTAGGATCTATGTTTTTGTGTGTGATTTTGTTGGAAATGGTTGTGTTTTGACAGGGAAATGAGTATTTTTATACTAATTTATTAGTTAGTTTAATTAATAAAATAATATTAGTATAAAAATACTCATTAATGAAGAATAAATATTGTTTATTTTGATTTTACTAAGTAATTAAGTAATTGAAAGTTAATTTAAAAAATAAATACCAACAAGTTAAAATATCATAAATAAAATTTTACTCATTGAAAATCTTTAGAATCCGTACAATTCTATTAATTAATTATTTACATTTAATGCTATTATTTACTCCATGAAGTTTCATAACATAAAATCTAATAAAACCTAACATTTTACTTCCTATATTTTACTATAAAAAAACACAAAAACAAAACTCTTATTTTTGCTAACTTTATAAATATAAAAAATCATGAACAAAGTAGAAGAAAAACATGTTCCTCTACAGACCAACGCGAACATGGAAGAGTTACACACTCTTCTCTTTTTATTTTTTTTTAAAAAAATCCAAATGCCTTAGATTGGTTTTTATTACGGCACCCAGATGATGTTCGTCACCATCGTCCTGACAAAAAAAGATGATATTTTCCGCCAATCCGATGGTGGATAAAATAACTTGGGGTCATCTCATTGGCAGATGGAATGACATGGGCTCCATCTATATAGAAGACTCAATGACCTGAACGCCAACTCGTTGGTCGATGCAATGACATGGGAACCGTCTAGATGGCAGACTCAATGACTTGGACATCATAGGTTTGACAGAATGGTTTTACCTGATCCGGTTACGGGCTTTATATTCTCTGTAGAAGGTTATTAAATGTGAAATACCATTTTTTGGAGTATGATCACTATTTTATAACTCAGGAGGAGTATAGCTTAGAGTCGATGACCGAGTGGGTTAGAGAAAAGGGAACCACACTCGGGTTCTCAATTAAAATAACATCTAGGAAAATTAAAATAAAAAGAGAAAGAATAGCTAGAGTAGATTATAAATGCGAGAGATCCAATATCTTTAAGTCTACAGTGAAAGATTATGATTGTAAGCGAAAAAGATGCAGTAGTAAAAAAAACAACTATCATTCTCATTTGGTTGGTAATCTGGTTAAAGATGACGATAAGTGGTCTTAAGTGTGATTTTCCGCAAACACTACCATGATCTAATTGTGTATGTAAAAGGATATTTGCAATGGTTAAAGTTAAGAGCAAAGGAAAAAGAGTTTGTCGATGTTTTGATGGTAAACAAAACAACTATGCGTTAAATATTTATCATGGGTACAATTACCGTCAAAGAAAAAAGTTAGTTAAGAAGGGTAGTCGGTCGCAAATACAATGCTTGTTAGCAAAATTATAAATGCACAAATATTTATTTTGGCATCGGATCGCTAAGGAAGGATCTGATGTCATAACCGATTTGTTTTTTGCACAATTGGTTGACATCAATTTACTACGGACCTTTCCTTGGTGCTAATCATAGATACCCCTTATATGGTATACCGTTGTTGGAAGTAGTGAGGGTTACATCGACTAACAAAACATTTTCCATTATATTTGATAGTTCTTGGAATATTCGGGACTGAGTATCGAATAACGTGTATATTGGAGTGGAGTCACGATAATAAGTACACAGTTTTAGAGAAAGAAAGTAGTCAAAATAAAGTACCAATCATTAGAAAGTACCTTTTTCCCAAAAAAGATCTTTCCTTATATAGTGCCAGTAGTGGGCTCCACTGTCACATGCTATGTTTATACTAATTTCATATTGGCCCTCATATTTACACTTGTTTATTATATTTCCTAAGTTTACAAATAGGCCCTTATATGGATTTACATTATTAATCAAGCCCCTTAATTATCTTGACATTTGATGCCCTTATCAGTAGCCCTCTAGTTTTGCGGAGAGTCGAGCAAAAACTACTTGACTGGTCAAGAATCCACATCAGTATTTTTGTGTAACCCTTTCATATTGAGGCTATAATCTAAGCGCTATCTGTCGACCTTTTATTGCTGGGTCGGTAGGCTGATCTGTCGATCTTTAAAAAATGGTTTGTTCACGACTGACTTACTGGTCCATTATATTCAGATGTGCTAGATTTAATCAACATTATAATCAAACTCTTTGGCCCATCTCTATAGGCCTTGGGTCAAATTATCTTTTGCAAAGGCCCTTCTTCTTTGCCCACATAACCGGCTTTGTGACTCGTCCACGTGTCTCTTATCAATTTGTTGCTAGTACTAGCAGCTCCCAACTGTTGGACAACCCAACGCGTGCATCATGAGGCTATCTCCCTAGGTCTGCTAAAGCTGTCAGGATAGACACGTGTCTCGCAATGACTCGTCTATACTTTAACTAACGTTTTGGTTAAGGGACTCTTGATCTTCCCGACACTCTTTTCGATTGCGCTTCTTTGTGGAGCGAACCGTTCCAGGCTTATTCACCTATAAATAGTCTCATTTCTTCACTTTCACAATTTACTTAAGTTCTAGAGATAAACACCTTGGAATTTTCCAATTCTTAGAAAGAGAAACTCTGATTTAGTTTATGAGAAAAACCTCTTCTCATAAGAAACCTAAGAAGAAAACCGAACCTCCCGAGAAACCTGTTTTTGGCTTCATTGATTACCTCAGTATCATAGAATGTGCTGACAAATATCGAGCCGCTGGATTAATTCATAAAGGTCCCATTTATCCATTGCATTCAGAGCCGCTGATTTTTCTGAAACCCAAAAAATTGGGCCCGTCTAAGCCTTCTTCTAACGCGAGTCCCCCGACTATCCCGAGAACTTCCTTGTCAACAAAAAAACTCGAAGCCGCTACTCATTCTATTCCTTTAAGAACCATAAAAGCCGACACTGCAACTTCATCACGTTCCTTCAAAACCCCGAGACACTGTTGACCGGCCAAAAACTCATTTTTTTACGATGGGTGACTCTAGCTCTTCATCTACCCTTCCCAAATATGTCCAGCTTACTCCCACCATTATAGGACGTCGAACTAGTCATAACACCGCGACCACTCCTAAGTGGGTCGTTGAACAAGATGAGGAAATAAGGAAACGTGAAGAAGTTGCTTCTAAAAAGACTGAGGTCCCAACGTCTGGTCATACCCGAGTTAATAGCAGCTCAAGCATTGTCCTCGCGACTCCCTCTTTTAAAGGTTTGGTGTCTGCTCATAAAACCTTTCCTAAGAAATTCCATAGTATTGAGGCCGAAAAGACAGCTCTTAAATCTTCCAAAGTATCTGCATCGACAAGGGTTGAAGACGATCCTGCTAAAAAGACCACTCATAAGCCTTCAACCAATGCATCCGCGTCGACAAAGGTCGAGGAGAAAGCTGCTGGAAAGACCACTCATAAGCCTTCAACCAAGGCATCTGCATCAATGAAAGTCGATGACAAGGCTGCTGAAAAGACCACTCATAAGCCTTCGACCAAGGCATCTGTGTCGACGAGGGTCAAAGACATAACTTCTAAAGAAAATACTCATAAGTCTTCTTCAACCAAGGTCTCTCTGTCAATGAGAGTTGAAGACAAAATTTCCAAACCAGACGCGCCGACGATTCCAAAAGCTCAAAATACTCATGTGGTTGGCGACGCTGAAAAAGAACCTTTACCTCCTGAAGTTGCCGATGTTGTGCACGGCTACCACATTCTTCTTTCAAGAGATCATATTATGTCTCTTTTTAGTGGGACTACCTGTACTATTCTCCTAAAGAAGAAGCCGGCTTGAAGAGGATCTGGGGATCTTTGATGGTGTAAACGTTCATTTTCTGAGGCCCGATGAGACTCTTTTTTCCGTGCAACCTTGAGAGATAGTGTTCTTCACCAAGATTTTTGATTGGGGTCTGCGACTTCCCCTTGATCCCGAAATCATCAGATACTTCAAGATCCTTCAGATTTTCCCGACCCAGTTGACACCCAACGCTTGATACAATTTAATGTCTACCGTTATGGCATCTCGATTGGCTGGGTTCCTGATATCCATGGAGGAGTACATAGGCATATCTGGATTGTCAAAATCTCCGAAGCTGCCCTTTTTCTACTCTTCATTTTCCAATCCAAAAAAGATGGTGAACAATTTGCTGGAAGCTGACAGATCATGGAAATACCGATTTGTTTTCATCAACTGTATTTGGGAAAACGGTTGGCCATATAGCAAAGAGAATCTGAGGCGCCTAACTTACAAATGGACTCATGAAGGTTTTGTTTTACTAACTGACCTTCTTTCTTAATCCTGCAAGGTAACTATTCAGGAGTTGAGAAAATCCCACCTTAAGAAAGCTTTAGAAATATTTGCCAAACTCCAAGCCTTTTTTAGGAAAAACTGGGGTCAACAATTCCGTCGATGCTTTAAAAACACCAACCTCATCAACAACAATCTTCGGCGCTGCTCCAACAATATTCTAAGTATCGAAGAGTTACAGACTCCTCCCGATGTTGCCGATTTCGTGAGAAGACTTGGAACCCCAGATTTTGAAGTGTTTCTACCAAATTGGTGAGATCGGAGAGACTGATCCAGAAGATGAGCAAAAGAATGTCGATGGTGCCGCTGTAGACAAACCCCCTTGAAGTACTACCCTCAGAGCCTGAAACCATTGTCATTCTTAGTGACCCAATCGCAAGTGAGGATAAATATCTTGCCATCGTCAAAAGGGTACATAAAGGACGTGGTGAAAAAAGAAAGAAGAAAACCGCAACTGACGAGGGGATCCATGCTTCAAATAAGAAATACAAAGAGAAAACTGTTGTAGATGAGATGCATTGCGATCCAGCCACGAAACAGATCACCATTCCCACCATGTTTGAACAATTTGGCGGTATGAAGTCATCCGCACATGTCAAAGTCTTTGCTAGAGAAAAAAAGGTCAGAGGAAATGCATTTCGTTGACGAAGCTAAAGCGTCGGGCCATTCAAGTGGTATTGTTGTGGTGGCCCACCAAGAGCGTACTCCTTGTCAAGAAGATTCAATGCATCCTGATCCTACGCTTTTGCATGTTCGTGCTCAGAGTTTAAACTCTTTTTTTCTTCAAGATTCAGACGTCCTAGGGATTTTCCTACAAAACATGCTTGCCCCAATAGCCCAAAAAGAAAGAGAAGTAATGAAACTTCAACATTAACTTGAAAAACCTAAGAAAAGAATCTCATCTAAAGCCCAAGAATATCAGAACTTAATTGGTCTTGCCAAAACTCGAACTGACGCAACCGAAACTAAGATCCAAGCTTTTGATGTGAAAGAAAAAGAATGGGAAAAATCTGTTTCTCAGGCCAACGAAGATCGTGCCAAGGACATTAAAGAGTTAGCTGCCTAGAAGCTTCATAATAACTATCTTCGCTGGCGATCAGCAAAAATGACTACGAACCTTCACGAACTTCAAGTGAGCATCTACAAAAGTAAAAAGGAGAACCATCTTTTTGCTGCTAAATGCAAAAACGATATGGAAAAAGAGGTTGCCGATGCAAGGGCCGACTATGTTCTAAACTTTCACGCACAGTTTCCTCGGATACTGTTAGGGTCAATGTGGCTAGACGTCCCAGAAGAAGATCGTCCATAAGGCGTTGATTATACTTATCCTGCTATTGACTACACTGAATCATCTGAAGATCCTTCCGATTCCTGAACTCTGTTGCTCAGATATGTTGTATTCCGTTCCTTTAAAAGTTAAGACTTGGTTATTTTTGTGATACATTTTTATTCTTGTTCGTTTTTTGTACTCTCTGCTTGATCTCCTACCTTTTTTGTAATCAAAAGTGATCAGTTTTCGATGCCAAAGTCAATGGATTTGTATATCATATATTGTGTTCGAATTTGTGGATCAACTTTTTAGCTGAAAAACCCTATACCATCTTTTAAACTTGTTGATCAACTTTAGAGTTTAAAAACCTTGTAACAGGTTCGACTTTGTTGATCAACCTTAAATTTTAAAAACCTTATTAGGTTCGAATATGTTGTTCAACCTTAGAGTTGAAAAACCTTTTATTAGGTTCGGCGTTGTTGATCAAATTTATTTTTGAAAAACCTTATTAGGTTCGAATATGTTGATCAACCTTAGAGTTGAAAAAACTTTTAATAGGTTCGACGTTGTTGATCAACTTTAAAGTTGAAAAACCTTATTAGGTTCAAATATGTTGATCAACCTTAGAGTTGAAAAACCTTTAATAGGTTCGACGTTTTTGGATCAACTTTAATGTTGAAAAACCCTTTAACGGGTTCGAAAGTATAACAATAGCAAAAATGCTCTAAGGCTTTAAAGATTTACTAAACGAGTCGGTTTATATAGACACCTCATCAAAACCTCCCTGCGCCACCAACGTAGGAAAGAGTATGCCCCCGATTCTATCTTTGAACCGATAAGTCCCTGACTTTACTTAATCTATCACCCTGGTACGGCCCTTCCCAATTGGGTGCCAATTTCCCCAGATGTTTGTCTTTGGTGTGGAGGAATACTTTTCACAGTACTTTTTCCCCGACCTTGAAGTCTCTTCTTCGAACTATTGAAGCGTACCTGCTTCTCATGAGGGTTTGATAATTCAAGGAACTTAAGTGATCCCTAGCTCGTTTTTCCTTTATCAGATCCAAAACTAAAGCTCGGCTTTTGTTATTAGCAACCCTGAAGGATGGGAACATTTTCTCCTCATGGATTACCGGATCCATGCCATATACCAGTGCGTAGGGCGATTCGCGCGTTGCTGTTCGAGGAGTAGTTCGGTATGCCCATACTACCTTTTATATAAAATCCGGCCACTTTCCAGCTTTTCCTTCTAAAATTATCTTAAGCCCATTGATGATCGTCTCCTTCGTCACTTTAACCTCCCCATTAGCTTGAGGATGGAAAGGAGCTGAGAAACACTGCTATATATTGTGGTTCGAACAAAATTCCCTCATTTCATTGCTGTCAAATTGGGGGCCATTATCCATGGTTATCTTCTGAGGGACCTCGTACCGAAAACAAATATTCAACCATATGAACTTTACCACGTTTTTAGCTCTGGTTCTTGACAGACGTTCCGCTTCGACACATTTTGAGAAATAATCCACTGCAACCACAATGGTTTTCCTTCCTCTGGTTGCCAACGGAAGTGGACCTACTAAGTCTATCCCCCATCTGTCAAATGGTAGACCTTCTGAAATGAACTCGAGGGGGACTGCTGGAGTATGGATTGAGTTAACGAACCTCTGGAAAGTATCGCACATTTCGACTAATTCCTTAGCGTCCGTTGCTAATGTAGGTCAGTAGAATCCTGACAGTAGCTCTCTTCTGATTAGTGTCTTGAATCTGTAATGTGCCGACCCTTCACCATCTTGCAGCTCGGATAACACCATCTGTGACTCCTCATGTCCCAAGCATCTTAGCAGAGGTCTACTTGTGGATTTTTTTATAAAGTATATTTCCCAATAAATCAAAACCCCACGCCTTGTAACAAACTCTTTTCGCCAATCTCTTGTCATCGACCAATACTTCCTCTACCAAAAACTTTATAATGTTATTCCTCCAGTCAGCATTCAAAGCTGTTGAAATTTGACATGCCATCTCCGGTCAGTTTTCTAGGTCTTTCCGTTTCAAATTAGAAGGATAATCCTGAGTGAAAATCCAAGGCTATTCTCCAACATACGCTGCAGTTTCCAACGAATCGGCAATTGTATTATCCTCCCTACGGACATGCTCGTAAGTTATCTTTTTGAAGGATGAAGCTAAAATTCTTAAAGCTGCTAAATACTGCACTAACTGCTCTTTTCTCGCCTCGGATTGACCTAGTGCAGGATTAATCAGTACCTGTGAATCGCTCAATAGCTGATCGTTCCTAACTTTGCAAATTTGTGCCAACCTTAAGCCTGGCAGTACTGTCTCATACTCAGCCTCGTTGTTCGAAGCTTTCAAGCCGAAGCGGATCGCCAAATGCATTGCAATACCATAGGGTGTAGAAACCTGAACACCGCCCCTGCATCCGTTAATACTTGATCCACCGTCGATTCTGGCTATCCACTCATCTGAATATTTTTCCGGCTCAACTGTTATCTCCTCTAGTCTACTGGAGTGAAACTCTACTAAAATATCTACTAAATTTTGCCCTTTGATAGCCGCTCTCGGTTCGAAATCAGTATCAAATTCTCCCAGTTCTACCGACCATTTTGACATACGCCCGGAAACATCAGGTCGTTGTAACACGCTTTTTAAAGGGAAAGCGGTTTGAACCATAATCGAGTGACCTTGAAAATAAGGTCGCATTTTTATAGCAGCTGTTACGAGATCCAATGCTAACTTTTCAAGCTTTAAATACCGTTTTTAGCATCCACCAAACTTTTACTTACATAGTAAACAAGTTTAGGAACCCTATCCTCTTCTCGAACTAAAGCCGCGCTTACCGCATGCTCTGAAACCGCTATGATAAATAAGTTTTGATATTGAAGAAAGCCTTAGTACATTCAGGCGTCCAGTTAAAACTCTTAACATTTCTCAACACTTGAAAGAAATGTGCGCATTTGTCAGAAGATCGCGAGATGAATCTGTTCAGTGCTGCAAGACATCCGCTCAAAATCTGTACTTACTTAATATTTTTTGGGGGCGCCATACTATTCAAAGTGTTCAGCTGGACTGAATCTGCTTCTGTTCCTTTCTCGCTGATCACGAACCCATGAATTTTCCGGACCGAACTCCAAAGGAGCATTTCTCAGGATTCAACTTGAGGTTACTTTACCAAGATTTTTGAATGTTTCCTCAAGGTCGGAAAAATGGTTTTCATCAGTAACGGTTTTGACCATCACGTCATCAATGTAAACCTCAACATTTCGTCCGATCTGACCTTCAAAACCTTTATTAACCAGCCTCTGAAAAGTAGCCCCTGCGTTTTTCAAACTGAAAGGCATAACCTTATAACAGTACAATCCTTTGCCTGTGATAAACATGGTTGTTTTCTAATCTCTCAGATCTAATTTTATTTGGTTATACCCTGCATAGGCATCCATAAACGATAACAACTTGTTCCCAGATGTTGAATCTACCAGCTGGTCGATCCTTGGCATGGGAAATTAGTCCTTAGGTCAAGTTCTGTTAAGGTACGTAAAGTCTACGCACATTCTTTATTTTTTGTTCTTCTTTTCTACTGAGACTGGATTAGGTATCCACCGTGGATACTAGGACTCCCTGATCTGTCGTACCTTAGTTAACCTTTCAACTTCTGAGATAATCGCCTCTACTTTTTCTTGGGAAAAGGCTCGGCGTTTTTGAGTTATGGGTCGAACATTTGGATTTATGGACAATTGATGATGAATAACATTTTCAGGAACCCCTGTAACATCCTTTGAACACCAGGAAGACAAATGCAACATCTGTCTGAGAAAAAGAATTTAACTTTTCCCAAAAAATGGGGGATAGATTTACACCAATCTTCAAAACTTTGCATTCAGAAAATTCATAATTTTCGCAATTCTCATCGGTAAGAAATAACCTTGGGGTCTTCCTAGGATCATCTGCAGGCTCCGATCCATGGGCTGACCTTATTAATTTATAATCTCTTGCGTCGACCATTTCCTTATCTGATTTGGTCGCCAACGCTGCTCGATAACATTCTCTTGTTGTCTTTTGGCTGCTTCTAACGATACCAATATTATTTCCGATCACATATTTCACGCATTGGTGAATCGTAAACGTTACATCATGCATCCTTGACAACCACGATCGACCGTAAATTGTGTTATGTGACGTAGGAGCGTCTACCACTATAAATAGAATCGTTACTTCATTTTTAAAAGGTCCCTGTCCCAGCTGGACCACGCCTTCGAACTCACCAACCACTTCTACCGACGCTTTTGTAAAACCAAAAATAGTCCGATCAGATTTGACGATTACCCGCTGCTTTTTAAATTTTGAAAAAGTTGACAAGAAAATTATGTTTGTCGAACTCCCAGTGTCCACCAATATCCTCCGAACTTATTCACCAGCGAGCGCTGCCACAATTACGATTGCGTCTTTATGGGGTCCAACAATGTCTCTCATGTCATCGTCATCGAAACACAGGATATGAGACGGGTTCTGGTATAAGTGTGGCGAGGTTCTTGCTTCTAACTGAGTAGCCAGATTAACTACATGCCTCTTCCGAGAAGTGTTGGTGATCCCTGCCATTGAATCACCACAAAAGATAGTCAGAGATTCAAAGAACTTGCACAAGTCGCTCATTTTTACTCATGCTCTAGGCACTACTTCTTCAATTACTCCATTCACATTCCTATTTTTATCCGGGTCCAAATACTCAGTGGATATGTCGAACAGGTTAGTGACCTCGAAGATCATCAAAAAAGTTGCTTGCTTCGGCACTGTTACTATTTGTTTGGACACTCCACTTTGCTGAGCTTGTTTTTTCACATACTTTAACAACTTCCCATTGTCAGTGAGCACCTGCACTTCTTTTTTCAGCGCGATACAATCTGTGGTGTCGTGGCCTACGTCCTCATGATAACGAAAGTAGCGATTGTTTCGGATCTCACGAGGAGTCCCGATCGGAAAAGGTTTCCGTAAATGCACGTTTTCCCTTGATTTGTCAAAAATAGTTGCAACGCATTCGGTCAAATGGCATAATGATCAGGTCAAACCCATTTGTTTGATATGGGCCGGTAAAAATTTCCTTGGTAGTTATTTCGTACTCTCTGCGTCTGAGTCTCTGACCTTTTCCTGCTCGACTGTTGTGTTGTTGGTGCCACAGTAATTATTGGTTGTGGCTGAGAAATCGAAGCTTCCTTTTGCGGATTTTTCTGATATGTAACCACTGAAGCTTGCGCTGCTAATTCCGACGCTTCAGTTTCTTTAATTAGGATCTGATTTTCTACCTGAGCTAACAAGGTAGAAAAAGTAAAAGCCTGGTTTTTCGTTGCCGCTTGCTTTATCGGACCAGGAAACAAACCCAATCTATAAACTGTTAAAGCCACACTTTCATCACAATAGTCAAGATCAGTTTTTGCATCTACAAAGCGTCGGGTGTAGTCCCTCAGACTTTCTTCGATCCTTTGTCGGAAATTCACGATTGTATCACTGTTGGCTTGGAAGTTCTTACTTCCTACAAATTGTTGTCTGAAAATCAGCCAAAACATGCCAAAGTTTTTTGTATGCATCCCGGTGGCAGCTAATTGTACCATTTTGATGCCCGGTCTTTGAACATCATTGAAAATGCTCGACAGATCAACTTATCAACTTATCATCATTGTCGAAACTCAGCATTAAGTTCTTAATGCTTCAATGTGGTTATCAGGGTCTTTTTTCTATCGTATTTTTCCCGCTTCGGAAGATATCCCGAAAAAATTTCATCTGTAAGGGAAGATGATCTCCATTTGTGCCCGAATCCAAAAGCTCCGCTACCTAGCCCTTCTGCATGAGTTGCATAAAGCCCCTCTTCAAGTAGGTTTGCAAATTGACTTTTGACCCTGTAGCCATAGGATTGGCTTCCTGATGGAAACTAAAACTGCAGATATTTTATTGTTCTCTGTTAAATGTGATTACACCTTCCTTTTCCATATTAATAGGAGTCACTTTGTCGATGTTGTCCCCTTGAGGTTTGGCTATTTTCGCTCGGTGCAACTTACACCTTCGAATTTCTTACTCCCTAATCATAATTTTATCCTTCTTGAAGCATCGGACATCCCGGTCTAGAGAAGATGACTCGTACATATCTTCCTCAGTTGAAAATTTATATCTGTGCTTGGCTCGCGGTCCCAACTTTTTATTTGAAATATTATCGTGTTTTCGCACCCGAGTTCTACCATTGTAAAATCAGCCTCGTCCGGTTGACATCACGATTAGCCTCTTTCCCATCTTCACCCGACCGTTCGCCTAGACTATCTAGCCGATACTTCTTTTCAGCCAAAACTATTTTTTCTCGGCGTTAAGCTTAGTGATGTCGTCTAAACGTTGCTGCCTAGTCATGATAAGGGTCGTCCATTTGCCTCAGCCTTGGTTACCCTGGTCATCATCACCATACTGCTCTTCGGAGTGTCGATCCTCTGAATAAGAAATTTCCCTATCAGAGCCTCTCTCATTTTCCTTTCCCTTTCTAACCTCCGTATCCATTCCTTGAATTTTAAGTTTTTACTAGGGTCAAGATTTTGGAGAACCTGATCTCCGGGTATCAATCCTTCCCACAGACGCCGCCAATGATAGTTCTTGGAATATCCGGGACTCAGTATCGAATAATGTGTATATTGGAGTGGTGTCAAGATAATAAGTACAAAGTTTTAGAGAGCGAAAGTAGTCAAACTAAAGTACCAATCATTAGAAAGTACCCTTTTCCCAAAAAGGGATCTTTCCTTATATAGTGCCAGTAGTGGGCTCCACTGTCACATGTTATGTTTATACTAATTGCATATTGGCCCTCACATTTACATTTGTTTATTATATTTCCTAAGTTTGCAAATAGACTCTTATATGTTTCTTCATTATTAATCGAGCCCCTTAATAATATTGACATTTTATGCCCTTATCGATATTCATATTTATGGTGAAACAAAATCAATACAACTACAAATGGCTATGAGATGTTTAAAACGGTTACGAAAGAGAACGATTGTGAGTTTTCTTGTGGTATAATCACGAACGGTGAACTTGTTTTGATGAATATCATAGAATATCTACTTTCTGAGAACCAGTCACATGTTATGTAAATGGCATATCAACAAAAAGATAAGTGAGAAAACAAAAAATATTTATGGCCGACAACGAGTTTAACATATTTTTAACCACTTGGAATGACGTCGTCACATCGAACACCATTGACCAAATGAACAAGAGGTTGGATAAAATGCGGTGGATGTTCAAAGACCACGAGAAGATGGCGGAGTACTTCCTAAAATCGTGGATTACACTATATAAATAGAGGTTTGTTCATGCATATATGAACAAGATTATGTATTATGACAATTGAGCATCTAATAGGGCAGAAATCTCGCACACTACTTTGAAGAAATATATCGGGTCAAGCCAATTGAATTTTGAGGGATTTTGAGAAAATTTTCATGGTTTGCTTGCGATGCAATATTTAACTATAAAAGAATCCGTGAAATTAAGAAAGTGTCGTCTTATTCATAAATTCCAAGATTTTAAACAATTTAAATTACTGCAGGGGTATGTGTCCCTGAACGCTTTAACAATAATATACAATAATTATCTTAAAAATACCAAGATAACTGTAGGTGAAATATCAACATGTGATTGTATCGATCGTACAAGACATGGGCTACCATGTACCCACAAACTAGCTTACATTCGAAAAACTGATGGGTATGTTCCTATTCGGATTATAGACGAGCATTAAAAAAATGGTCCCTCGAGTTAAACTAACCGGGGAAGAAGATGTCAAAGTTAAATTTTTTAATTTGAATGCAAAATATAAGAGTTTGATGTTTGTGAACAAAATCATTGGTACATGACTTTGGATCATTCTACTTCTCTTCTTTGCGAACCCTTACAAAAGGTGAAAACCCGCAGTCATATTTTTTTCTATTCCTGTGGTCCCGGTCGTGATTTGGGTAAAGGCAATAAAACTCGTCTTGATTATATTATAAAAATGATCATTTTATGCTCGAATATGTCAAATTATAATGATTAGAAGCCCATACGGATAGTGCAGAAACTCTGAAGATGGGAATATCGGTCCCTAGTTTTGAAACAATGGTCGATATTTAGCACCGCTAGAATAGTTGTTGGATAATTCCATACTAATTCTATAGTAAAACCCCAACAACAAAACAAATACGAGTTTCATCTAACGGTAAAGTAACTCTGATTGTGGCGAATAACATTAAAGCAAAACTGTCAATTATCGTTAAAATAACCCTAACGAGGTTGCATATGTTGGTAAAACAAAACCTAACATACCGGACATGAGGTGTTCATTGGACACACCATAATTTATACATCATTTTATAAACAAAATTATCAACGCTATGCCCGATGGAAATTATAGGTGTAGAGCCATCGCTCATGGTTTGATCAAGGCTAAAAGTGGATAACAACTTGTTAGAAAATCGTGATTACACAAACTACAAGTCGTAGACAGTTTAATTTAAGTTATGCATATTCTCAAGAAGATGTTGAGGTTTAAAACGAACTACAACGGTTGATATATTATAAAGAGAATACACCATTAGAAAATGAGATGTTGTTACCAAGTTACGACAAACTAATCACCACCACTTTCAATTGTGTTTTCTATTGCTTAGCACCTAACGGTTGATACCAACGAATATTCCTCTAAAGTAGCTTGGGGTTGTTTTCTTGAACGCAAATTATTTTATGCATATATATATATATATATATATATATATATATATATATATATTATTTTTATATTACTTTTATAGGTTATTATTGTTAGAGGTTTACATTTGCCAATGATAGATCCTTCGTGCATGCACACTACTATAGAATATGCAAGACCTTGGTCGGTGTCGGCTGTTTGTCGCGCGTTACCTATGCGATTTCGCATGAACAACACAATGTAAATTGTGCGAATTCGCATAAATTTTATGCGTGATTTTACATAAAATTGCACAAACAATTTACGTTGAAATAACTAGGTATGTGCTTTTATCATGTTATACCTTCAATTCTTTATATTAACAGGTATCAATGTGTATGTCTTTCATTTTATACATATTACGGTATTTTAAAAAAAAATTGAGATAATTTTTTGTGTTAACTAATATGTTTATTATAATTTCAACATGCCTCAACGTAGACAAAACCATTCTTCTCTAGCCTCCAACCATAAGATGACTGACGAAGAAACTACTCAGCAATATAGACTTAGTTCAAAGTTTGTTAGGGTTGAGCAACGTAGCTGAATGCCTACCGTCCAACACCAACGTATTATTACGGATCAGCATTTTAGAAGGTCAACCCTCATGTTCTGGCCTTGTACTCAAACATGAGTGAGCATAAACAACATAAGGCGTCTAACGTCCTCAATAACAATGTATTTTGTTTTGGTTTATCGTGTAATAAAGTACATCGTATCCTTTGGTTAATTTGTTTTCATATTATGCATGCGAGAGCATCGTTACGGTGTTATGCCATGTACTCAGCCCATCGTAATTTGGATGTCACTCGACAACATTAGATTAAAGATCATGTTATGGGTGATCAGATCGGATATTGTTGGAGGAATATCATAGTGATTCTGATTTTATCCGAAGGGCATTTCCGACAGGTTGAATAAAAACTCAATGATTGAACAGTAACTTGAGTGAACCAGTGACTCAACTATATTACTAGCACGTGGATTCTTGGGCTTGGGGGCGCATAGGATTGACCCAAATATAAGATCCGACCCAAACGGCCCATGTATCCGAGAAAAAAATATAAATACCCCAAACAAGAAAATTAAATGGGTTGGACTTATTCTAAAAACATTAAATACAAGTATACACTTCATTTGTCTCACTACTACCCTCTATAAAAATACTTAATATCAACCAACTAAAATATCTTTTCTTTTTTGCCCCCAAACCAGATTTTTCCATCATCAAATTGACAACCATAGTGGGAGAAAAAGGTACCTGAATAACTTTATTTAAAACATATGGATATCAATATGCAAGAAGTGCTACCTCATAAAAATTAGGAAATAAGAGATGAGAATGAGCATACTATCGTGTCTCATGTCAATCACAACATGAAGGAAAGACCTTTCATGCAAGATGAGTGTGATCAGTTGAAAGCTGAGATTGAAGCTCTGAGAGCCCAAAGAAAAGGGCATTGAAAGAAAATTTAATACGGGAGGTATATTTACAGATTAGCTTGATGATAATAACAAACAAGGTGAAAATGATCAGTCCCCAAAGGCTCATATTAACTCTAAAAAGGAGCATATGAATAAACAGGTGATAAGAATGTCGGATTCTACTAAAAAATCAACTACAACATCTGAATTTGATGGGACTTCTTCATCAAGTAGCGACCAGGGCCGTCGAAAAAGAAAGTGAAGCTTGATAGTTTTAGAAATCTTTGGAGGGGATATCGGAGTAAAAATATGTTTGGAAGAGGAAATTCGTTATACAAGCTACTCAATAAATGTTTTAGAGAGAGAAGCTCCACATTTTAGAGAGAGAAAGTTATAAGCAATAATTGTGTAATCATTAATCAATCACCCTCCTCCAAAATGGGTGGGCTGCTTTTATCGTACATCTGTTGGGTTCTACATATCTAAACAAATTACTATATATGGTCCCTTCCTCAAGTTTGTTGTTTGTTACAAATAGGTCCTTTTGTATTACATAATTAACAATTACTCCTAAAAGACTCTCTTTATGTCAAATTATACCATTAACTTCCTAATATCTTCTAGTTGATTTATTCTTCCCTCATCAGTAGCCCTCTAGTACTTTTGAGAAGGTTTGGACAAGGACAATTATATATCCAATCTCATTTTCATCGAACTAGTTGGTGCTTCAACTGTTTTTTGCCAAGTGAAAAATCTCTCCTTAAATGCAAGATGTATCTCTTCGAATGAAGCCTGCCGTTCCGCGTCAAATTTTGTCAACTATTCCTTTAGCAAAGATCTCTTCCATAAACTTTTGATCAAAGAAAGATCCCTTGAATTTTTGAGCAAATAAATCTTCCTCGAATCCTTGACCAAAGAAATATTACCCGAACTTTTTCTTGAGCTTTGATTTAATTTGTTCATAGAAAGCACCCTCGAATTTAATCTATCTTTTTAGCATACATACCAAACGTTTTCCAAACTTTTCTTCACTTGTGACGTCATAACGTTTCTGACACCGCCAATAAAAATACTCTCTTTCTGTCAGTTGTCGATTGGGATGTCCTTTGCGTGTCCCTCTTTCTGACACAAACTAGCCTATGAGCAGCATGACGCGTCCCTAGGCTCTTGTTACATCTAATATGGATAGTTTACCCCTAGGAAAACAACCCTTCATATACTTGGGCCTCAATATCTTTTACAGCCCATACATTTCTTATAAAATCCCTAGGTCCTTATCGATTTCATATCAACACTTTTAAAGAGATAAAGCTCTGGAAAAAAAAATCTAGAGAGAGAAATAGTTTATGCCAAAGAGCTTATATATTTTATAGTGGTTAACAATTAGCCAGAAAGACGAAGAAAGGAAAGTTGTCCGTTTATACGATGAACCAGAGCCCCAACCACCCGTTATCACACAATACGGTGTATGACCTCCCTCAGATACTTCAACTACAATCATCCCGTCGAACATCTATTTTCAAGCCCCCAGTCACTCGTTCCCAACAATTGACAAGAGTGACTCTATAAAAATGGGAAAAGATAAACACTCGAAAGGCTCCTCCTCAAAAAGGAAAATGTATCATAATGAGAGTAAACATAAACATATCAAACGTTCCAAAGAGACTTCATCAGAAATCCTACCACCCTATCTTCTACTCCACATAGAACTCCTCGTCCAACGCTAGAAATTTCTCCTCAAAAGTTGACAAAGGCTAACGTTGCTCTGAAGACAAAGAAAACTCTCGAGCCTATTCCAGAGACTGGTTCGAATGTCTCTCCTGCTCATCCTATTACTGCCAAGTCTGATGATGAAAATTCTAAGGATGCTCTAGCCTTAGCTTTTAATGAAGAAAAAGAGTTAACTAATCCCAGTTTAAAAGGGAAAAAACTGCCACTACTTCTCAAGCTGTCGAGGAGAAAAACGCTATTACTACCTTGCGTAAGAAAGAAAAAAAATGCCACTACTCTTCAAAACAAAGAGGGAATTCTCCTCCAAAAAAACAGTGAGATCAAAATAAATTATTCTACTCCCTCCTGCATACGATCCTTTAATTGGGAAAAACCTTAGAGCAGTCGAAAATAAACACATATTGTCCTTGGATAAAGTGCAATATAAATATTATGATACTTTCGAAGAGGCCAAACTGATTGTTTACACTAAGCTGATGAATTGGGTATTGTGGTACCCTTCAGACCCTTTTTCGTGGAGTATTTTTTTATGATTAACCTTTATCCCACCTAGGTTGGACCCAACATGTGGTTCACTCTTATGGCCTGCATCATGGCCTCCAGAATTTTGAGGGTGAGTTTTTCTTTAGAATAGTTAGTTGGCCTCTCAGGTTTGGATAAAAATCCATATTTACCTTTCTACTTTTTGACCTTTGGTCGGAACCAGAAATTCGTTAAGAACCTGCTCAAGGCAGATGAGAAATTGAAGCAACACTTTTTTTTTTATCTCAGGCCTTTGGGAGACAGGATCCAATGCAACCACCAATAATCCCCACAAGTTTTCACTCATATGGACTAACAGAGGTATGCTTTCTTTTTATTTTCCTCTGAATGTTTCTCATGTCTATTCTCATGCATTTTCTTTCTTAATCATGAACATAAATGATTGGCATATATAAGCCATACACTGACTTCGTACTAAAGCAACAACCATCTTTAGTGAGTTAAGTTTGTGATCTAAGACTGCCTGGTCTAAAAATTTCTTTTTTTTAACATTACGCTTACCAATCTTGCTAAAAGTCTCCTATGGAGGTTGAATCTATCGGAGCGGTTATCTTTGAAACAGCTCACGGTTCCTCCTACTCAACAAGATGTTTTAGACCGATTGGAAGCAAAGGATGTCGTAGTATTTCTTCCAACAAGAGATAGAGCCCAGAGTCATCTAAACAAAGACTCAGATAATTCTTTGGAAAAAGAAGAGGCTTCTGGTGCCGAAACTCACGATGATGAAGAGAATGCTGAAAATTCCAAAGATAAAAAATCTGAAGGGTCTAAGAAGCTCTCTATCCAAGCTCATAAAAAAATTCCCAGTCAAGATCCTCCTAAGAATAAGTGCCAACAAAAATTAAAATATACTCTAGAAGAAATCCTAGAAACTTCCAGGCCAGTTGATTCCGCGGAAAATAAAGTAACTGAGCACACCAAAACTTCACCAGAAAGGATAGTCATTGAATCTGATTCCTCCTAACTTCCACCGATCAATGTGACCATTCAAGACCCTCAAGATGATATTCAAAATACTTATTCCCCCACTTTTATTCCCTTTGAGACTTGTTCCTCGGATATTTCGTTTGAGATTCCTTGAGAAAATGAATTTTCTCTTCACCTTCGCAAGCTGCTTCATTTCTCTGTTACTATTGTAAAACAATATGCAGAATTTGAAAGATCGGAAAATTTACTACAAATCTAAAGCCTTATTAGCCAAATCACAAGTCGATGAGCTTGAACAATAATATTCAACTCTTGAGAAACAAGCCGATGCGATTTACAAAAAACTGGTCTTAGCTGAGGATTATATCATGCTTCTTGAAAGGTTTTGCCAAGAAGAGAGGGATCTTTACGCAAAGAAAAACTCCACTAAGGAGATGCTCATTGCAACTTGCAAAGAGAGAAATAAGAAGGCCTCATACGGCTTCAATAGGTGTTTCAAGGATTTTGAGAGGGTCGTAAAAAAGAAGAAACTTATCTTAGCTCATGCTAAGAAAGATACGGAGGATGATGTTAAAGCTTATGTTGCTAAGTGTGTAGATAAATTAAATGTGAAGGATGTAATCGTTGGGTCTGGGTTGATCATGGAAATTCATGAGCGCTACCCTAATTTGAACTTGGATAGTTTCAGGGTACATGTCCCAGTTGAATATCGTCCACCTGCGATATCTTTGAGTGATAGTGAATATATGGAATCTGATGAAGGAAATTCTCCTCAACCTTCAGAATAAGAAAAATTGTAAAAGTCCTCATAATCCTTGATATAATTTTGTTAAATTCCTTATAATCTTCGAGGCAATTTTGTAAATTCCTCATATTCTTCGAGACAATTTTGTAAAAGTCCTCATGATTTTAGAGGCAGTTTTTTCTACTAACTCAATGGTTTATGAAATACGTATTATTTTTAATTATATTTTCATTATGCTCAGAATAATTAAGACCAACTTTCATTGGAAAACCTTTTAGGTCCAAAATTGAATGGTTTGAGACCAACTTTTGTTGGAAGACTTTTTAAGTCCAAAATTAAATAGTTTGAGACTAACTTTCGTTGGAAGATCTTAGGTCCAGAATTATGAGAAGAATTTTATGGAAAAAGCTTATATATATAAGAGTGATGGTAACTGTGGTATGGTCTGGAAAACAAAATTATGGGATTTAGATCTTGGTTCCTCCCCCTCTTGGTTTTAGAGGAAAGTACTAGGAATTCATCCTACGGTCCTAGCAATTTATACATTATGGCAATTAGAAATGGATTTGATACCTCATTCTAGTATGATCATTGGCTACTCCCTACTCCTCTGGTAAAACATTATGGTAAAAATATCATCAAATATTCTAGGCTGCGAAAACATCTCAATGTATCTGATATCATCCACAATGGTCACTAGAAGTGGTTATCTAATATCACATCAACGAGAGAAAGAAATCACAACAATCTTCAGAAGGTTCACAATTGCATTATCTCTTTATCTTCCCTCGTCCAATATCAACTCAATAAATTTCATTATAATGTCATTCGATCAAGAACGGCTATAACGTCATTCGTATGTCCACCCCAATTGTCGGGTGGGCCGGGTTACTATAGGATAAGTTTAATATTCCTCATCATTCCTTTATTCTTTGGCTTGCAATCCATGGAAAGCTTTCTACTCGATATAAGATTTTGAGTTGGCGTTTAAATACCCTACCAGATTGTGTCTTATGCAATTAGAACTCTAAAACAATTGCTCATATCATTTATGATTGTAGTTCCACTAAGAGTCTATCGAATTGTGCTCAATCCAAGCTGGGGTTCCTGACTATTGCTCGCTACTAGAAATCTTGGGTTTGCAAGGCGGAAAATTAGTATTCTTCTCGAATCCGTCATATTTTCTATTCTTTCTTTAGCACGAACATTTACTCGGGTTAAACTAACCGGGTTAATATATTTCAAAGTTAACTTTACAGATTTAAAAACAAAACTAGAAGAGTTTGATTTTTATGAACAAAATTATTTGCTTAAAAAACTACATGAATTTTGGATCATTCTACTTTCATCTTTGTGAGCCCTTACAAAAGGTGAAAACTCACGATCATACTCTCGATTGTACGTATAGTCGTGGTTGCAGACGGGGTAAGGGAAATAAAACTCGTTATGCTTATCCTACCAAAATGGATTTTTCTATGCACGAATACGCTAAAGAAGAATGGTTCAAATTCATGTGGATAGTGCAGAAACTCCAAAGATGGGAACACTAGTCGTTAGTTTCCGAACATCGGTCGGTTATTTTGGTGGCACTGCTAAAACGGTCATTGGACAAGCCTGTACTAATTCCAAAGTAAAACCCTCGACAAAGAGACAAGCATGAGTTGCATATAACGATAAAGTAACTCCGATTAAGGCGAATAATGTTAAAGCAAAACCGTCAATTATCGTTAAACCAAACCCAACAAGGTTGTATAATATTGGTAAAACAATATCTAACATACCAGACACGATGTATGTATCAAACATACCATAATCCATATGTTTATTCAGAAATAAAATTACCAATGTTAGGCCCGACAAAAATTGTGGGTTTAGAGCCACCACCCATGTCTTGATCGGTGTCGAAAGTGAATGAAAACTCGTTAGACAATCATTAGTACATAAACTAGAAACTCGTAAAGTATTTTTTTACGTTCTATATATTCTCTAGAAGATGTTGGGGTCGAAAATAACTACGATGATCAAAATATTATAAAAATAATGCACTATTAAAAAATTGGATATCATAACCAAGTTGCGGCAAACTAATCGCCACCACTTTAAATTATCTTTTCTATTACTTAGCACTCGACTGTTGTATAACATATTTACCGATTAAAGATACTCCACCAACAAATAGCCCTCCGAAATATCTCACGATCATTTTTATGAATGCAAACATTTTCCTTCATGTACGCAATAATATTTTAAAACACTTTTGATTATTAAAAGTATATAATTGTTTTATATATTTATTTTAGTTCTTTTATTTTATTTTTATAAGGTGATATGGTTAAAGGTTTAAATTTACCAACGATAGATCCTTTGTGGATACACACTACTAGAGAAGATATTATACCTTGATTTATGCCATTGCCTGAGAGTCAACAATTTTTTTTTTACTGCAATGTTCCACGACACCGTCCGGAGAATGCGAGCCACTAATATTAGACTTAACAAAATACTTGTATTTTTTCATTTGGAAGTTGTATTAAATTATTTAATTTCCACGGAAGTGTTATTTGTTATTTTATAAAACATGAATGTTTTATATTTTTTACATAGAAATTCATCTATATTTTGA
The DNA here is from genome assembly GCA_036936605.1 of Limnanthes douglasii subsp. nivea. Lineage (NCBI taxonomy): Eukaryota > Viridiplantae > Streptophyta > Magnoliopsida > Brassicales > Limnanthaceae > Limnanthes > Limnanthes douglasii. Next base: position 102,568,420 of record JAUPFV010000004.1, read on the forward strand.
AAGGAGCGTTTATGAACTGTTTGGAAGCATTGAACACGCGATACGCTTCCAATTTATTATTTTTAAATTTGTAAAAAAATTAAATTTTAAAAAAATATTGTTTATGTCGCCAAACCTTGGCGCCAATTAAGGCACCAACTTTTAGCGTCTAAATTGGAATTGTCATCAACATTCGGTGTCCAGGCTACCACAGCCACCACTAATTTGGCACACACAAATGTCAAAAAATAACATAAAAAAGGTTAAACTTTTTGCATGTTACTGTCATCGTTTGGCGGACTACACCATCCTTGCGCCAACATATGGCGACAACAGGAAAAAATAATTTAACAACTTTAAAATATATATCATATGAAAATCATAAAATCTAAAACATCATAAACTTAAAACAAGAAGATAAAATACATAGAACATAAATGATATATACGTCGTAAACTAAAAATATCATAAACCGACAAATAACACATAAACTTTTAAAAAGCACAATCAAATACATTGAATATAATGAAACTCATACTTTTGTTACCCGCTTATAATAAATCCCCCGTAAATGTTACCCGTCAATAATAAGTCTCACTTAAATATTACCCGCCAATTCTTTTTCTCTATATAAACGTCTCTAATAATATAACTCTGAACACAAAACTCTATCTACTTAAATATAGTATATAACAAAACTCATACTTTTGTCCCATATGGAATGGATTGTCAGTAAAGACTCTCATCTCCTGCAAGCCGTCAAATGTGTGAAAAGAACGAGGTTGGATGAAAATATCGATGAGTTTGTTAATAAACTTTTATGAGCCATGTATTACATGTTTGGGTGTAAATGAGAAAATTATATGTCGTCTTCACGCAGTTGTGAAGAAATATCTATCGGGCACAATTATATCAAAAGTGAACCAATGTTCTAGGTGTAAGACCTCCCGTACGCAATTAAGAACAAGGAATTTAACTTGTTCAGTTTGATAGTAATGAATTTTATAACAAAATATATGTTACATTATGTGGATGAACAAAACGTTGAAAAAAGATAGCACTGACGAGTTACACTTTCAACGAAATATATGAATTTGATTAAAAGTTATGTTGTTTTATGTTCATTTTAAGTTATTGTAGAAATATATGGATTTGATTAAAAATTATGTTGTTTTATGTTCATTTTGAGTTATTGTATTCAATATATGGTCCTTTAAGGTGCTTTAAGTTATTGTATTTGTTTTATGTTGACGCTTATGTTGTTTTCGTTTGATGTTCATTAGTTAATGTATTTATCATGTTACAATATCTTTTTTGGATTCCAAATATTCGGATTTGTGACCTCCCGTACGATGTCATGAAATAGGTGCATAAGGTGCTTAGTATGGGGATAAATGATTCAATTAAAGAACATATACTTCGCGATATTTAGTTGGACCTCGTTTCGAGTAAGCTGAAACATCTACACTTCATAGAATTAGATATGTAAGGATATAACATTTCACCATTTCTTTATGTAGAGGCGGCGCTATGTCTGTTCTTGTGGGGCATAGGAACCCACTCTTTTATGTATATAATATATTTTGTATTACATAATAATATATAGATTTTAGTCTAGTGGAAATAATTAAAGTCTGGAACCTACAAGTCATTTATATCATATATAATATAATATGATTTAAAGAGATTGCACAACTATTAAGGAATTGTATAAAAAAATTGATTGGTCCAAAATAATAAAATATATATCTGATTTATAAAAAAGAAAAAATAAATAAACTTAATTAGTCAAGAATACTTAATATTATCTAATATTATATCCGTAATAGTGAACGATACTTAATTTGGAATTGATTTTTTTTCAAACGTCAATTATTAAGGAATAAATGAGTACTATATATAGATATATTGATTTAAAATACAATAATATAGATTTATATCATATATTAATATAATATCATATATATCATTTATATTTTAATAATATATATAATATAAATAGATATATTGATTGAATATAAATAATATAAATAGATATATTCATTTAAAAGACAATAATATAGATTTTTATATATATTCAGTAACTAAGATAGTTATTATTATTATTCCGTACTTTCTGGCCCACTGCTTAATCATAATGAATCTAATAAAATAATATGTAATTATTAAAGAAGACTCAATATATTGTATATTATTACAGTAGGTTGAATAAAATAATATGTAATTACTAGAGACTAAAAATCATTGGTCTGAGTTATACTCAGACCCCATTTGGCTATAATGAGACTCTAAATCAAATTTTTTAATTTATTTTATGTAAAAATGACAATTTTATCCATCATATAAAACAACTTTTCAACCAAAAATGAAATCTGCTTATTTTCTTCTTCTTCTTCGACCAAACTTCTCTCTAAAACTAATTTAATACCCAAAGAATGAATTACATTAAAATCTAACCATCTTCTTCCTCTTCTCCAACCAATCTTCTTTCTAATTCTTAATTATGTTTTAATATCGACTTGTGAAACTTTCCGGTTGGGTAAACGGCTTGCTCGGATAGGTTCATTGTGCGATTGTCTTCTTCCCGAAAGTCTTCAAGTAAAGACAGTAAAACAGATGCATGAATACCACGACTATACAAAAGATGGAACTGGATCCCTCACGGCAACAAGTTCAAGGGGCTCGACCAAAATCGACGAGATTGATCAAGAGAAACAGCTTTTATCCCCCTCCTCTGGAACTGGACAAGTATCTTTTGTCAAGGAGGCACTGAACTCAACCTAACCCTGTCATGCGCGAAAAGAACTAAAGTTTTGTAATTGTTGGTTGAAAACTTGAATCGTATTCATGTACTAGATAACCTATGTGTTTATACACTACGAAAGCTGTATAATTTATATGTTATCCTCAATTGTTTTATTATCCAAAAAAACAAAGAGGATAGAAAGAGATAGAAATAATTAAGAATTTAAATCGAAATAATTTGTTCGTTTGGTTGAATTTTAATAATTAAAATCCAATTATGTTTTAATTGAATTCTTTTTCGCCTTTTGTGAATTTTTCTATGTTAGTTATATATGATCGACACTTTTCATCGAAATTAGAAAGAGAGAAGAGAGGGCAGAGAAGAGAAGAGAAGAGAGATAGTGGGCGAAAAGGGTTTATATATTAATGGTGTTTTAGTAAAATTTTGGATCTTATTATAGTCAAAGTATAACGGAGTCTCATTATAGCCAAAACGGGTCTCGGTTTAGCGTTGCCCAAAAATCATATATATATATATATATATATATATATATATATATATATATATATATATATATATATATATATATATATATATATATATATATATATATATACGCCTTTGGCTATTGTAAACAAAACTTCGGAAATCAATAGATCACTTTGCAATAAAAATTTCTATGAGAATAAAAAAATCTTCTATGATTGTCAATACGCCACTAGTTTTATGTTCATGTTTAATGTTGTATTTTCGAGTTGAATTTGATGTTTTTGGATTTTTAATAGAATAAAAGTTGTTAATAAAACATCACACCAACTATTACAAAATCAACAACCATTACACCAAAATCAACAACCGTTACAAAATCAATAAACATCGCACCAAAATGTATAATAAACATCACACCCAAATATATAAGAACAAACACCGCACGAAAATGTCTAAGAACAAACATAACACTAAAATATCTAAAAATAAACACAAAAAATAAATCTAACCTACTCTACTCCCAATAGACAAAACACCCTCATACGCCTTACCGAGCCAATCAAAATAATCCTGAAACTCCGGTAGGCAATGATATAATGGATCATGCATCACCCCGTCCGTATATGATGTATAAAAAACCCTCACGGTCATCTTACACGTAATTCTAAAGTGCGAATATAGCTTTGTTAATGATATCATACCAACTAGCCTGCTAATGAGCCAAAATATACTTTGTAGTACAAACGACCCACGTCGTCTCTAATTGGAGGGGCCCTTAATATAGAACTTAGCATATAATCTAATAAATGCTCCCAATCGTTGTGATCAAATGCATACGCAAGATAGTATGCACGGGTATGCTCCACGTCAACCATGATACCATGGAACCGAGCTGCTTTTTCTAATGGGAAATGATCGTGTATAAGGCGTTAAGGTTCAAAAAAGACCTGCAAAATAAAATCATGCAAACAATAACACAAATGAGGTTGTTTATTCTTTACCAAAATTACTCATTTTGTTCCATTTCTAGTACTAATTGCATACCAAGTAAGAGAGAGTTTAACGAACTACATACGAAACATTTTCATAAATTGATATATTAATTAACTTATCATTCTCTAGTTGTAACTGCAAACGAATAATTTTTATTCGTAACTGCATACCAAGCATTTGTATACTTCCATATATTAAATAATGAATAATTTGAATCGTCCTATTGAAAAAGGTAAAACTTGCATCAGTTTCTTGCAAGTTGTTGAATGTAACCCTCTAGTTTAATTTGTGTCTGGGAATCTGAAATTAATGCACTTGCATCCCATCAAGAAATAATAAACATCCGTTTTTGTGTAACTCGCACGCGTAACTAGACGAACTTAAATAAAATGATCTCGTATCTAGGTGGGAGAGAAATACACTCATTCATAGTCCTCGTCATCTTCAATGAGAACTCTCCCCGATGATGATACAAATACGCCAACACCGCAGTAGCTCAAATGTAACTCCTAACCTACCACGTCAAGTCGTGTAGGAAGTACACGTACTTGTAATTGACATACGTGTTGCCTTTGTCAGCAAACAGACTACACTCAAATATGTAAATAATATAAGTACGCGTAATCTAATGGACCATATTTCCGGTAAGCAAATTGTTTCTGTCGTAGTAGGCCGCCTCGTTAAACATGTTCCGAAGAAAATTGAGGCCCAACCCAATCTCTTTGCGGAGATCAATCTCCTATCTACGGCAGCATCGAAAATGTCATGTGACTTGTCTTTTACGAATGGAAACGTAGCAACGTCACCTTCTACATCCAGACTTGAGATCGTATGGACATCGTCAAGTGTGATACTCATCTCACCAAAATTGAAATGAAATTTTTTTGTTTCTTAATGCCAATACTCTATAAAAATCATTATAATATTGATGTATGGTTGCATGGGTGATAGGGTTTGATTAGCCTACCAAAAGGTGAGACATCCAACACCTCTTTAACCTTATCCTAATGTCTCCGACTACGGCTTATATGATCGGTGTAGTTGGATATTTAAAAGCATTACACACTTCTACAAATAATAAAATGGTTAGTAAAAAATACCAAATAATATATATATATATATATATATATATATATATATATATAACTTAATAATAATAATAATAATTCGTGAAATTACCTTTCTCTGCCAAATATAATAAGTAGTGGGATCTCCAAATGTGTTGTGAAATAGAAGAGGTAAACGAGAGGGGTAGAGCTGGAAGTGGAGCTCCACGAGGCATAGGTGACAGTCGACTGGAGTGGAGCTCGACGATGTGGAATCGGATCGAGATCTACAACCGGATAGAAGTGTGGATGAAGGTAGTAATGAAAATGGAAACGTCTTCATAAAAACTAGGGTTGAGACTTCCTTTGCAATGACGGTTTTTCTTTTACTGCTCTTCTTGTTTGTTATTGTTCGCGTACCATAACCTTCACAAGAACTTTATCCTAAATTCATAATCTGAAGACAAAAAAAATACGAACACATATTTGAACTAACTTTTAAAATATAAATTATTTAAAAAACAACACAAAACATAAACAAAATAACCAAATTAATAAAAATGAATCGAACCGTAAAAATTTCTGTCCTTTGAACTGCCCGCACCAAGCTTATGGAAGACTGATAGCTCCACAAGCGGAGAGTTATCGGTCCTCCACAAGCTTGGTCCTTACATTAGCTTATTAGCTTATGGCGCGAGATTTACCTACCTGACAGCCATATGGCGCGGGGGCGAGTGTGAGGATCGGGATGGTAGCCATGATTTCTCATGTGATTGACGGAAATCATGCTTCCTTCGTCAAATTTTGATAGAAAACTATTGAACAAAATCGATCCTAAACCAATTAAAAAGACCAAACTTATTACAAGCCTATTGAAAAACGCTAACTAATTTGAAAAGACTTAACCAACTCTAAACAAACAAACCCTAAAGGAATCTAAGCATATAGAACTTTAAATGTATATTTGTCTTCGATTACGTTGCTAAAATTACCCTAATATTGGAGGTGGATTTGCAAACGTGAGTTGCTTCTTAATTATTAAAATTGGTATATAATTCTCTGCTTGCAGGTAAGGCGTAGAGGCATTTTTGCAAGAGTTTTTGGGTTCGGTTCAAGAGGAAGCGTTGATTTGGTGCGAAAACATGCATGTTTTTGCAGGAGTCAGTTTCAATACTTGCAGGTGAGTCGTGAGAATTTTGTTCAAGGGAGGTGTGTTTCAAACGAAATAGGCGGCTACAACAATTATCAGGCTAACATTAAATTCAATGTTAGGACATTATTTTTCCCATAATTTTTCTTTTCCATGTTTCACTCTTGTTATTTTCTTCATAAAATAAAAGTCTATTTTACTCTTTTGAATTTTAGCATAATCGGACAGCAAAAATGGAGTTTTTTTTGGGCTTGGCTAATTCAAGACCCATTTTCCGGTCATTACGAGATTCGGTTTGGCATAACGAGACCCATCATAGTTACAAAACTGTCATTGATATAAAAATCCAAAAGCCTCAAATTCTCTCCCTTTTGAAATCCTATATCTCGCTAACTCAGATTTTGAAATTGTTAGATTTTTGAAATTCAACAACACAAACTCGTTAAAGTATGAATTCTCTACATCATTGTGGGTTTTTTTTCCAATTTTCATCTATATTTGTAGTGATATTTAGAGTTAATTTTTCAGATAGTAAAATCTATATTTCTTACATTTTTAGTTGTTGGATCTATGATCATATGTATATGCTTAGTTAGGTTGAGGGCTTCAATTTGGTATGTGTTTTGCTTCATTTGACATCATATAGGTTAGGTTTGAGATTTGAAATGGGTATTCTGGAACAGACATTTCCAAGCACGAAATCGTGCGTGGAATCACCATATATACATGCCTCGATTGTATTTTCACAATTCAGGCATGTTTATGCGTAGATTTGCTTGTTTCCGTATTGCGACTTCGTATTTTTTTATCTAACATTTATTATTTATTAACTCAGATTGTACGATACGCTAAAAGATTTTTGAATCAATATTTTGATGTAATTTTCTTTTTGTAATGAATTATAATTGTTTTTCAATTTTTTTATTCATATGTAATTATTTTCTAACCATTTATGTATTCAAAATTTATTTAATATGACTTTTTTTGTAATGAATTATAATGGTTTCATCTTTTATTACATTATAAGTTTGGTATTTATTTCATTTGTAAATTATATAAAATTTTAAATCTAAATTTTATTTTCTTAAAATCTTATAAAAATTGAATAATTACACACAATAAATGATGGTATCAATTTAAAAAAGTAAAATTTAAAACTTTAACAATAAACCTTAAAATATTACTTTATAAAAATATTAATGTCAATTAATTTTTTTTTAAATCTAATTTTTTTTTTTGGTTAAAATGGATTAAATAAAAATAAAAAAGAGTTCATACAAATACATGGGGCATACCCCGAGGAGTGGTCCAAGACCCCTTAAAGAGAAAATCGAAGAAAATGACATAAACTTGGCCAAACAAGTACAACAATCAAAGCAGTGATACAACCTATATGGTCAAAGAGACTAGTAGCAGCAGTGAAAGAGAGCAAATACTAGAGACTAGTAGTGAAAAAAGGTTTCCTCAAGCGAAACACATACAATTTAGGTAATATGATAAAATGATTTGATTGGCCTGATAAGTCCAAGGAGACTAGGAAGCGACATCAAAATTCATCCAAGCAAGCAGAGCTGTAATGACAAAAGTCCGCGACAATCTAAAAACAAAACAGCATTAAAGAACATTAAGTTAGAAAGGAAAGGGATTCGGAAGGCCAAGCAACTTTCGTACCATGAAATCCGAACCGCATGTCAGAAAGCATGCGATACGATATCGCAAAGGCAAGGGTATGAGAGGAGCTAAAAATTCTAGCATTCCTCTCACATCATACATGGTAGACGATGGCGCCAAAGCAGGCACGCCAAAGGTGTCGTAATCTGGATGGAGGCCACTTGGATGCCTCATGGATCCAAGAGTCTCAATTATTATTGTAACTTAAAGAAAAACCAAATTTGGAGCCTGCGTAATCTAAAATGCTCTGAGTATAACTACAGTCATAAAGGATATGATTAATGGTTTCAGAAGTAGAATTTCATAAGAGACAATTTGATGGGGTGTATAAACCCCAGCTTAGAAGCTTATCACGGGTGGAAAGATTCCCTTGGATAGCAAGCCAAATGATGAAAGAGTGGTGAGGAATATTAAATTTGTGCCATACTAAACCTGCCCACCCAACACAAGGGATAGGAGTACGGATAGCATTGTAGGTGTCCTTGATTGTAAACTTGGTGACTCCTCTCATAGCGTTCCAGGAATGGACATCGTTGTAGATGATGCAAGGAGGAGGGAGAGAGAAGATGAGATGATTGATTTCTTGGAAAGTGCAATGGTTTCTAGCACTAGGAGACCTTAAATGAAGCAGCCAATTCCAAATACCATCTCGGATGATATCAGAAACCTTGAGGTTACACCCCAAACATCCTGAATAATCCTAAGCCCGTAGTGGTTGACTAAAGAGGTTGATAACAACCATGGATCAAACGAGAATGAGGTATTCTTCCCGTTACCAATCGTCATCCTATACAAATTGCTAGCTAGAGCTTAAGATTTAAAATTTTCCTCCAAGTCCAAGAGGGAGAAGAGTCAATCTTTAATGACCAGAAGTTTTTGTCTTTAATGTTCTCAGAGTAAGTCCAGTCACACCAGATAGAGTTGTCATTCTTACTAACGATGGACCACAAATGTTTGCGGACGGCCGCCCGATTCCAAATTTTTAGGTCTAGAATCGCAAGGCTGCCCTCTAACAAGGACGCAGTCACAGTAGTCAAAGCCACTTTAGCCCCGGAAACCTTCATCTCAAGCCCCGAACAGAGAAAACGACGAAGAGACTGAGAGAGTTCTTTAAGAACTTTAGCAGGCAGGATGAAGATTGAAAACCAGTAAACTTGTCCCGCAAAAAGCACAGACTTAATGAGTTGAAGTTTACCTGCATAAGAGAGGTGTTTGGAAGTCCAAGAGGCAATATAGGTAGTAATGTTTTCAAAAAGAGGGCGACATTCATTATGGGAAAAGCTGACCCGGGAGGAGAGGGACTCTAAGATATTGAACTGGGAGGGAGCCTACGTTGAAGCCCATCATATTGATCAAGTCTAATCTAAGAGATGGGTTAATCCCATAGAGGAAAATATGGCTTTTCTGAGGGCTTACTTTGAGGCTCAAGAGTTCAAAGAATTATTTAAGACAATCCTTAATGAGGTTGAGAGAATTAATATCACCACGGCAAAAAATCAGAGGTTGACAATTTTAAGCGTGTGATACTTCCAGTGGAAATTGAAGTTTGCGTCGCTATTTTTCTCCTTTAGAATACTGGAGAGAACTTGCATGACCAAGACAAATAAGAAAGGGGACAATGGACCACCTTGTCTAAGACCCTTTCTGCCTTGGAAATGGCTGTGAGGATCACCGTTAACATTAACAGTGTAAGAAGGGGTAGCGATGCATTGAATAATCCAGCCGATCATCTGCTCTGGGAAATTTATAGCCACCAAGATGCCAAGGATAAGATGCCAACAAACGTTGTCAAAGGCTTCCATCAGGTCTATTTTAAGAGCGACCTTCGGGCCCTTACTATTAGTCTGGTAACCCATAAGGAGTTATTGGGAAATGAGGATATTGTCCGTAATATTACGGCCAACCACAAAACTGATTGAGATTTGTCAATCATATAAGAGAAAGAGTCTTTGATCCTGTTGGCCAGAACCTTGGAAATAATCTTGTGAACCACATTGCAACAAGCAATTGGTCTGAAATCCTCGGCTATAGAGGGGTTATCTTTCTTAGGGATTAAGGAAATTATGGTGGCATTTCATAAAGGCTCGAGATCACCTGTAGAAAAGAACAGTAAGATCCCATCGCAAACATCTTTGTCGATAAGGTTCCAAGTGGTGTGGTATATTTTGAACTAAGGGTAATTTTGTCCAATGTTTTAAAGAGTTTCAAAGGTATTAAATGTTTGGGTGTTTTGTAGTGAGAGATTTAAGCTGTCTGGTTGTATTAAATGTTCATTACCCTCATTAATGAAAGTGGTTGGGTAATTATACCCTTAATAATGGACCCATGGGCTTTCGAGTCAAGTTGTGAAACCGGTTCGAGTTTAAAGACCCATCAGTTCTTAAGTAGATTAGCACCTAGCTTAGTCAAAAGGTGTTTAGTGTTTTAATACTTTTGTCGTGTCTGGATAGTTCAGTGGGCACCTATTGTCCAAATTACCCCTGTCTGGTTTTCTCTGTGAGTAGTGGTGAATAAATCCGGACTCATCAGTAGCCCCTTTTTTAGGCTTTGTCAAAGGTCTTTGGCAGGATTAAAAAACTCACTTAGTCACTAACAACGTTTTCCAGCCCGTTCATGTGTTTGGTTCAAGTTTTATCCGAACTGATTTCTTCTCAGAATTCTAAGAGTTTTTATTTGGATAGTGGGACACGTGTTGCATTTTGATTCGTCTTACCAGCCGTTTTCTTCCTAGAATGGCGCTCCCACTAAGCGTGAAAAGTAACTCATGCATTTAATGCTTCTTACGTCAGCGCCGTTTTTCAATCATTACCTAAATCTTTTCGTTTTCTTCTAGGTATCAGTAACTTATTGCCTTACTAATATAAATTACTTTCTTTCACTGTTTCACCATCTTCACCACTCCATAATTTCTTTTCTTAGAGCTTTCTACCTTTTCTTTCAAAAACTCTCTTGAATAGTTTTATGTTCACAGCGAGAAACGCTCTTGTAAAAGGTCGTTGGTTAAATCTTTCTGAACTAGAGAAAGCGAAAAAAGTTGAGCGTGAGAGACGCATTGCTGCTGGTCTTCCAGTCTCTCCAAGCAATAAATCTGATACACCATCCTTAGAAGCTGATCAAGGATCGTCTTCTACCAAAAGCGCAAAACCTAAACATTTATTCAAGCCAAACCTCTCGTCAATCCCGTCAGGCTCCTCGGTTCAGGAGTCTCAACCTTCTACCGTTCAAGAGAAAGCAGTATCAAGTGTTAGCAAGCCTTCTCCGTTTATCGTTATGGGATCTGACATTAAGAAATCCCCTGAGAAAACCAACCCTCGCCGGACAACATGCTTGGTAAAAGCCCAAGCAACTGGCTCACAACCTAAGTCCTCCAAAACGGGGGCCTCTAAGTCTGCATCCAAAGATAAATCCTCCGGATCGGAGATATCTATTAGAGCCCCAAGATACAAACCCTCCGGATCAGAGGCAACCAGAATTACTCCTCAAATAAAGTCCTTCGGAGTTGTGCCCCAACCGGACACCAGACCTCTAGAAGAAACCGGTGCTCAGCCATCCGGACAGACCACTGATCCACAAGCTGACAATCTTCCATCCTCAACAACTAACAAACCTTCCACAATGATGGAAGAAGTAATGGAATATAGCATCAAAGAGGCCCCTTTCGAGACTGAAGCCTCCGGACAAACTAAAGATGTTGCCTCTGACAAAAAAAGAAAGGGCAAAGTGAAAGTGGGAATGGCTAATTCGGAGCTACCAGAGCTTGGAGGGCAAGGTGGGACCTTACTTTCAGAAGGTGAATGTGAAGTATCTGCTGCCCATGCAGAACATCAATTATGTCTACACTCACACCGCTGAGCTGGGCCGGATCCGAACCAAGTGGGGGATCCTAGAATCAGTGAAAGTGAAAATCCCACTCACACCGGAAACTCTGATGGACTGAAAGTTCAACGAGATCGTCATTTATAGTGAGCTATTCAATTGGGGGCTCAGATTCCCCTTGGATCCAGAAATTGTCAGGTATTTTCACCTGATCAAATTTTGTCCAAGCCAGTTGAGTCCAAATGCTTGGTACACCTTCCTTGCCTTTATAATAGCATCGAGGTTGTCCGACATTCCTCTCCCCATGGAGCAATTTGCATCAGTGGCCAGCCTGTGCAAAAACCATCACATCCCATTCTATCACTACAACATGGGAGACAACTTCAAGGTGGTGGATGACTTGTTGGAGTCAAAGAAAAACTGGAAGACCCAGTTTATATTCAGCAGTGGGACGTGGGAGAATGGGAGAAATATTAAGGCCAATGTCAATCCCAGCATGCTCACCAGCAGGTGGAAGAGCACAAGTAAGTATTCAGTTTTATTTGTCTTTCTCTTTCTCTTATTTTTATCAAAATTCCACCCTTAGATTACCCACTTTCTTATGTCAGTATTGCTGAAGGATTTCACCGGCTACTTGGAGGAGGGGCAGGACACATGTGAAAAGTTAAATGCATGGGTTGCTGAACATTGGGAGAACGCCTTCCACAACTGTTTTACCTCTGGCAACTTGGTGAGATCCTACTTGTGGAATACCACGGGTCGGAGAGATCTCACTTGGGAGGAACTGACTACACCACCTCCTCCAACTGTCATACTTATAAGAACAGAGGAGAAGGATGGGAAACTGGCCTTGCCCTCTAGAGCCAAATACCCAAGCAAAATAAAAGGGAAGGGCAAGAAAAAGAAGGCTGCAGCAGAGGCAGTTCGGGTTGCTGTAGAGGAGATTGCTCCGGAGAATCAAGAAGGGCAGACCCAATGAGGGATTGGTGTTACTTTTCTTAAATTAGTTGAGGATGAGTCCATTAAGGAGGCAGGTGAACCTCAAAATCCACCCAAGGCCTCCTAAAAAGGACCGAAAAAGGGGAGCAAGCAGCGATGAAAAGACTGCTAAGAAGAAGAAGGTCACCTTGGGGGATTAAGTAATCCTTCACCCTTCGGAGTCTCTACCTCTGGCAGAACCAACTGATCCCACCTTGGCATATCAGATCCCCATCGATCTACAATCCGGGGAGGGTACCGGAGGGGATATTGATGGAGTAGACATCAGTGACCTCCAAAATATTGGTCTCTATACAATGATTTTGAGAATGATGACTTTGTTGGCCCTTACCTTCCTCGAAGCTCCTCCAATATGGTAACTTTCAATGGTAAGTCCTTTACCGTCTCCGGGAAACATGATACGGTGACCCACTCTCTTCTGGGCCATATTCAGCCAGTACTCAACTTGGAAAGGCAAGTAAAAAATCAGTCTGCCCTCATCAACACCCTAAACACTGACAAGGAGACTTTGTCAACTGACCTCCTTAATGCCAACCAGAGTATTAAGGCATTGAAAAAGGAGCTTGAGAGGTTAAAAAATGAGAAGGAAGATCTGGCAACCAAGCTGGTCACTTCGGAGATGGCTAATATATAGCTTCAAACTAAGTGCTCTGGTTTGGAAAAAGATCTTTCTTCTTTGAAGGGAGATATGAAGACTAAAGAAGATGCCATCTGAACCCTATTCGGTGACAAGACTTCCCTTGAAGAGGTTTTGCCCAAGACAACCAAGGAGAAGGAAGACTTGGTGAAGGAGCAGGACAAGAGGGTTCAGACCAACATAGATAAATACACCAATGAGGTGATTGATTCATTGGAAAAAAGGTATGCTGAAGTTAAGTCTGATATGGTTTTGCTTTTCCACCAAACGTTTCCAAAGAGGACGTTTGGTACCTTGTGGCAATATGTTGAGTATGAAGATATCCCATTCCATTCGATGGTAGATGGTGATAAGAAGAACTATTCGAGTGGAATTTATGACACTACCGATGAGGAGGAAGGAACCGGAGAGATTTCCAGTGGTGAACCCAAAGATCCTAAGAATAAAGATGATGTAGGAACATCCGAAGGGAATAGGCCCTGAGGTTTTAACTATCTTTTCTTATTTTGTTTTTAATAACCTTATGAAATACTAAAGTCCTTGGATGGCCAAGGCATTTTTGTAACTGCGTCCGGTTTGAATCCGGTTAAGCCTTTCTTTAAACTTAAAGTCCTTGGATGGCCAGGGCATATTTTATGTTCTAATATTATCATCCGGTTTTTAGCCGGACACGTTTACCTTGCTAAATGTTTGCTTTGTTTCATACTTGCTTAAATTTAATGATTGATGTTTAAAGAGCCCTTATTTATTTTACAAGTATTTAAGATGAGAGCGTTTAAAATCTCCGATGACAAATGTTAAATGGTCATCATTCCACCAGATCAATCCGATCTGCCAAAGATCCTTAGAAGACTTCAAAGAAATTTTAATCAAACCACTCCGAATATTTTAGGAAGGCATCAAATTTTATTGAAAAACCCTGACGCCTCATGAAAACCTTCATGCGCCACCAAGAAGGAAAGAGTATGCCCCCTTTATATTTACGTGGACTTTAAACAAGTAAATATTTACACAACTTTCATTCCAGATATAAGCGGAGGTATTCAATATTCCATGGATGCTTTAAGATTCTTCTATCTTTGTCTTGGAGCCTGTATGTTCTAGGCTTAAGTTTTTCGGAGACCTCATAAGGACCTTCCCAGTTCAAAGCTAGCTTGCCGAACTGCTTCTCTTTAGTATGCAAGAAAACGTTTATCAATACTTTGTCCCCTGGACGAAAATCCTTTCTTTTGATTCTGGAAGCAAATCTGCTCCTCATTAAGCCTTGGTAATGGGTGGCTCTAAGATGAGCCTTAACCCTTTTTTTCTTCTATTAAGTCGCACTGACTTCTGATTGCCACTTCATTATCATATTCGGAAAAATTATGGACTCTGTATGATGGAAAAGTTGCCTCTATAGGAGGAATTGCATCCATCTCATATACCAAGGCGAAAGGAGATTCTTGTGTAGCAGCTCCAGGAGTAGTCCGGTATGCCCATAATACTTCTTGCAAATAGCTTAACCACTTTCCTGCAGCCTCTTCTAAAAAAAAAATTCAGACCGGACAGAATGGTTATGTTTGCCACTTCAACTTGATCATTTGCTTGTGGGTGGAAAGGAGAAGAGAAGCAATGTTGAATGCCCCTAGAGGCACAGAAACTCTCCATATCCTTGTTTTCAAATTGTGGCACATTATCTGTGGTTATCTTCTGTGAAACCCCAAATGTGCAACAAATATTAGATAAAATAAATTTTATAATAGCTTCTGAAGTAGTTCCTTGCTTCTATCCACTTTGATAAATAATCAATGGCTACAATAATAGTCCTGCACCCTCCGAATGTCATTGGTAGAGGCCCTACTAAATCTGGTCCCCAACAAGCAAAAGGCACTGCCTCAGAAATCAATTCCAGAGGAATAGCTGGGATATAAATTTCATTACCATATCTTTGGCATGGGTCATATTTCTTTACCAACTCCTTGGCATCTGTCATTATGGATGGCCAATAGTATCTGGGCAACAAAACCCTCCGGGTTAAAGCTCTATAGCCACAGTGTGCTGATCCTTCTCCATCATGTAGTTCGGATAGCATAATTTGGGACTCTTCAACCCCCAAACAACGCATGAGAGGTCTACTAAATGACTTCTTATAAAAGAAATCTCTTATGATTAAAAAACCACGAGCTATATGTTTCATTTTCCTTGCCGCAGCTTTCTCCGGAAGCAAAATGCCATTAGAGATGTATTGAAGAAGGGGATATCTCCAGTCTTTGGGTTGAACCACTTGTATACTTAAACTTTCCTCCTCTTCCTTGCCCTGATTGGGTTGTATGGATGGACATTATTGTACATGAATCCATGGGTAGGACTTAGAGTAAGCTATGGTTGCCAAAGAGTCTGCTAGTGTGTTCTCCGATCTGGGTATATGCTCATAACTAACATTTTTTAAGTTAGTTGCAACTTCTTTAATGATAAACAAGTATTTAATCAACTGCTCCTTTTTTGCCTCAGATTGACCTTGGGCATGATGGATAAGAAGCTGAGAATCACTCATCAACCTAACCCTTTTAGCCCCACAAAAAAAGCTAGCTTTAGACCGGCTACTGCAGCTTCATACTCGGACTAATAGTTAGAAGCCCTAAAAGTAAAACATATAGCCTGGTATAACTTATCACCGTACGGAGAGGTTAAACATATCCAAGCACCACGTCCCATGGTACTTGATCCGCCATCTGTCCGGACAACCCATACCTTCTTAGTTTTCTCATCTTCAGCTTGGTTAGTACTTCTATCTGAATGGAACTCAACCGGGAAATTAGAAATAGATTGAGCTTTGATTGCAGTTCGGGAGGCGAAATCAATATCATAATCACCCAGTTCTACTGACCATTTGGTCATCCTGCTTGAGATGTCTGCCTTCTGAAGGACATTTTTCAAAGGAAAAGACGTTCGGATGACAATAGAATGAGACTGAAAATACGGCCTCATTATTCTCGTAGCAATTACCAAGGCTAGTGCCAGTTTTTCAAGCTTTAAGTACCTTTTTTCAGCATCCATCAGACTCTTGTTGATGTAGTACACCGGACGAGGATAATTGTCCACCTCTCTTACCAGCACCGCACTTATAGCACATTCAGACACAGCTAGATACATGTACAATGTTTCTCCGTCAACAGGTTTGTAAAGGGTTTTGAGGGAAGATAATACTTTTTTATTTCATTAAACGCCTGGTCGCACTGTGGAGACCAGTTAAATTCTTTAGCACCCTTTAAAGTCTTAAAAAAACGACGCACACCTATCTGAAGACCTTGAAATAAAACGATTTAAAGCAGCTAACCTTCCCGTCAACCTTTGTGTTTCTTTAACATTTCGAGGAGGATGCATTTTTAATAAGGCATCAAGCTGGTCCGGATCAGGCTGTATCCTTTTCTCACTTATGACATCAACTTTCTCTTTAGAGAAATCTCTCCTTCTTTGCACAACAAGTGCAACATCTCTCCGGATAGATAGTTGGTGTGATATAACATTCGCAGGTACTCCGGTCACATCATTATTACACCAAGCAAAAACATGTTGGTGGCTTGCCAAAAAGGATAACACTTTTTTCTTTAATTCTGGTGCCATCTTGGAACCAACTTTAACATTTCTTCCTACATCCAAAGAGTGGGTTTCAAATTCTTTGATTGGTATCAAAACACCAGGGTTCTCTCTGGGGTCATCAATTTCACCCTCATCCTTAGAGGGCCCCAACAACTGCTAATCTTCATTTATCTGGAATGCGCCCAGAGTTTTAGGGGCAACTGCAGTTGCATAATATTCCCTTGCTATTTTTTGGCTACTCCAGACAACTCTCGCTTGTCCTTGAACTGCATACTTTAAACATTGGTGAACTGTTGAAGCCACAATATGCATCCTGGAGAGCCAGGATCTCCTAAATATCGCATTGTAACAACCGCAGAGCTCCCTGTGAAACTCACAATGGATCTGTTCGAATGTTGAATCACTACTGGATTCTTCTTCTGTTTATAGGAACTTAAAAAGAGAATATTGGTCGAGCTGCCATTGTCAATCAAAATTCTCCTGATGTCATTGCCCCCAATCGATGCTCCTATTACCACAGCATCCTCATGAGGACCAGCTATGTCCTTTAGGTCATCTTCATCAAAAACAATGAAGGGAAAAGGAATTTGGGACTGATAGGAGAACATGCCTCCCTCTAACTGAGTAGCTAGGGTGTGAACATGCCTCTTCCTTGAAGAAGGAGTCGGCGCAGTCATTGTGTCCCCCCCCCCCCAAATATAGTGAGTGACTCAAAAAAACGTATGAGCCCAGACATTGTCTTGGTATAATCTGTTATAACCCCTACTTTATTTCGGGTTGGATCGTGATCCAAATACTCTGATTCCACATCAAACCTTTCAATTATTACCATGGCCCCGTCCGGAGTCGATGTCCCTGCATTGTTCGTTAGGCGAGTCCGGTGAGCATTGTCAGACCTGTACCCACTTCTTCTCTTAACATAAGCCCCCAACTTTCCTTTTTCAATCAGATTCTGCACCTCTTGTTTCAAAGCGATGCAATCTTTGGTGTTATGGCCAATATCATGATGATATTGGCAAAAACAACAATTACGACTTTCCCTAAGAGATTGAAGCGCCGTCGGCCTCCTGAAATTTACCTCATCTTTTGTTTTGTCATAGATGGTTGCCATATTTTCTTTCGATTCAGAAAACCACTCCGGTTGGACCCACGGTCCTCATTTATTTTTTGACTGCTGGCTTTGAGCTGGACCTGGGTGAGATTGAGTATGCTTGGCCCTGTCGGGCCCCTGTCCGGCTTCTTTGGCCTTGTATCCAGACTGGTTCTGATTTGGTGCAGTTGGGGCAGACCTCACTTGCCTGTGCACCCTAGTCTTTTTCATTTCATATACATTGATTTGCTTCCCCACCTGGTTTAGCAAACCACCCCAAGTCATGGCCTTTTTTCTGGTTACCGAATCGACTAGATTCCCAGGGTTTAATCTTTGCCTCAAAGAAGCTATTGCTACCTGCTCAAAGCAATCACCTAACCCATTCTTTGTATTCACGAACCGGCTTATATAGTCTTTTAGTGATTCGTTTGGATCTTAGGCACAATGGATAATAGTATCTATATTTCCCTTCACCTCCTTACTCCCAACAAACTGCCTCCGGAAGGCCACCCAAAACGTTTCAAAGTTTCTGATACAACCCTGTGGTAGGCTATTATACCATTTCAAAGCACTCCCCGTAAAAGATTGAGAGAAGTCTCTACAAAACAGTTTGTCATCATCAAAATTCATCATAAAAATTTTAAACTGTTCCAGATGGTTGTCCGGATCTTTGCTCCCATCATACTTCTCTATTTTTGTGTTGTCAAACCTCTTAGGAAGGTTTCCCGACAGTATCTTGGATGAAAATGGGGATAGCAAAGGGAACCATCAGCAGTTGATCCACATGCCTACGATTATGGTTGTGGCTGTGAGATGACCATTTTCCCAGATGCCTATTTAACCTCCCATGCCTATCCCTCTTTCTTAAATACTTTTTAACCAACTTTTGCTTCGTCTTGGATCTGCCCTTGTCACTGATGGATGACAAGGATTCCTCAAGCCCATCCTCATTTGAGGAGCTACTAGAGAACTCAGACTCTAAGCTCTCCACCGGCTTAGACCGGTGAGATTTCTTGGAACTGACATGGGTCTTTTTGTACTCAAGTGAGTCTTTGCTGATGGATCATTCTCCCTTGGGTTGTCAGTATGGTGAATGGCTGACACTTTCGACTTATCCTTTAAACCCATCTCTGCTTTTTTAGTGGCCTTCAACGCTTCTATTTCAGCTTTCAGTCTGTCTTATTCTTTGACTGTGTACTCATCGTTCTCTCCCACCACTTCTATCAAATGTGGTAGCACTGCTTGCTCGTCCGGATTCATCCGAACTGATTTTTCTTACTGGTTTTGAATGCTAGATTCAGGCACCTTCTTCTCCCACTGTGGTCGCCAATTTGGTGTGGTTTATTTTGAACTAAGGGTAATTTTATCCAGTGTTTTAGAGAGTTTCAAAGGTATTAAATGTTTGGGTGTTTTGTAGTGAGAAATTTAAGCTACCTGGTTGTATTAAATGTTCATTACCCTCATTAATGAAAGTGGTTGGGTATTAATACCCTTAATTATGAACCCATGGGCTATCGGGTCAAGTTGTAAAACCGGGTCGAGTTTAAAGACCCATTAGTTCTTAAGTAGATTAGCACCTAGCTTAGTTAAAAGGTGTTTAGTGTTTTAATACTTTTGTCCTGTCCGGATAGTTTAGTGGGCACCTATTGTCTGAATTACCCCTGTCCGGTTTTCTTTGTGAGTGGTGGTGAATAAATCTGACTCATCACCAAGAATGCTTGAAAAAACCTGCATCGAAGCCATCAGGCCCCGGGGATTTTTCATTATCAATACTAAAAAGAGAACTTTTAATCTCAGCGCAAGTAACAGGACGAATCATTGAAGACCGGTCGTGAAAATTCCCTTTTGAATTAACAATAGTGGAGGTACGAGCGAGCCCATGGTATCCCGGGAGAGACCTAGAGCCAAGAAGGTTAGAAAAATAGTTTACTAAGACACTCGCCACCCCATTTAGGGAAGTGGCAAGGTCCACGTTACTATTAGAGATCGAGACACTTTTATTTCTTAGAACCCGGGTTTTTATACAATTATGAAAGAATTTAGTGTTACGATCTCCAAGTTTGAGCCAGGTCTCTCTAGAATTATGTTTGTAGAAAGATTATTCGGCACGACTAAGAGAGATAAAGACGGATTCAAGGGGTCATATGCTAAAAACGTTTGGGCTAAGAAAAGATGATTTTGGGCGGTTGACACCCTAGAGCTTATATCGCTATATTCCTTACGATTAAGTTCACAGAGGGAAAATTGAAGCCGAGTGAGCTTTCGGGATACCAATATCATACCATGAGCTGAGACCGAAAGGTTCCAAGAGGAAGACACTAGCTTGTTATAAGAAGGATGGGTTTACCACGTATTAAAAAAATTGAAAGGTTTTTTCGTACGCGGCCGAGAGGAACCCAAAATAATTTTAACAGTTGAGTGATCAGAAGAACATGCATGTCCAAAGTGGGAAATGGACATGGTGAATGTATCATCCCAAGAATTATTAACAAGAACTCGGTCAATTCTTGAACCAATAGGGTTTATGCAGTTTTTATTGATCCAGGTGAAATGAGAACTATACGACCGAAGGTCACTCAATTCACATTAATAGCAACAGATATTGAAGTCGTCAATCTCATCCTGAGAGGAGCTAGTACGTTCATCAGGGTTACGAATAGCATTGAAGTCCCCGAGAGAAACCCACGGATAATTAGAGCATGAAGCCGAAATCGCCTTCAGGTCCGCCCACAGAGGACGACGCTCGGGGCCATCATTGAATGCATAGATAGCCGTGAGGAAGAAGGGGGCATGGTAATTAAGGTTACAAGCTTTGCAGTGAATGAATTGAGAGGAAGAAGAGAGAAGAGATATGGAAAAAACATTGGGGTTCCATATAACCCATATCCTACCCAACCTATGAGAAGAGTGATTAGTGGCAGAATTCCAAAAAGGATAAATTTTTGTAATGATGGAATTAACATTAGAAATACGGACCTTAGTCTCCACAAGGATCATAATCGTGATACTATTTCTAATGATAAAATCAATGACATCTTTTTGTCGAACAGGATCGTTTAACCCACGGACATTCCAGGATGCAAGATACATTAAAGACTTACAGTGAGAGAGAGAGAGAGAGGTCCACTATCGGACGACGATAATATTTCCGTTTGGAATCGAGGATAAAAAAGACAACCTTGATGTATTCGCTCAGTGTGTCAGACGAGGGTACAGGCGGATGATGAATCTTTATTACCATTAGCAATGTCGTCGGAAAAGCGAAGCCTTTTGGGAAATGAATCAACTTTCTACCCGAATTCAACCTTTTTAACTCCGTCCAACTAGTCTGACAAAATGAAAAATATTAGAACGGCCACAATAACCAAAACATAAGTTAGTGTAGTACCCATTTAAAATACTAAAACAATTAAATCCATTTAAAATATTACAAAAAATAAAATCCATTTAAAATATTAAAAAGATTAAAAACATCTAAAGTGCTAGTTAAATTAAAACCATTTAACGAACTAATGAAATTAAAACCTTTTAACATACTAATGAATTTAAATATATTTATTGGGCCATTTTTTTTAACTAAGATTAAAATTAGCAGAAGGATGGGAGGCCCAAACAAACTAGGGTTAACTCCCAAGAAGCATTCTACTGACAAAGAACACGCCGCCTTGAGACCAGCAGCCAACCTAATGGCAGACTCGACAATGGTGAAAAGGACCTGATGGAAACCATGTAACAATTTAACCACCCACCAAGAAGTCTCTGTTAGGGTCCAGCCCAATTAAGCCCAACTTATAACCTACGGTTTTCATCGCCTTAGGGTTATATATATATATATATATATATATATATATATATATATATATATATATATATGGGACTACAGATAAGAGACGGATACACCCAAAAAGATATACAAAAACAAATAGAGAGAAAGATTTTCGAGAATACAAACAGAAAGAGTATTTTTCAATTTTTAGTTTTCGGATCCATTCAGCGCAGTCATTGTAAAGAGGTTGGATCGAGAGGCAAACGATATATTTTTGTGCTGAAATTTTGACAGCGTGTTTAGGACATCAGGGGCTTCAATCTGATCAGTTGGATTTTGAATTGATACTACGTATTGAGAGAAATCAATGCTGGAATAGGCAAGCAGTTTTGGTCATATTTTTCCTCTTTTGTGCTTCTCTTTTGTTATCTATTATTCTGTGTAACCGTTGGTGGGTTTGTAGATCTGTGTGAAAATAATTCATACTACTTGTACCTTCAACTATAATAATAGAAGTGTTTAGGGTGGACTCTTAATTTGTCCCGTGGTTTTTTACTCTTCACATTGAAGGGGTTTTTCCACATATAAATCTTGCGCATTGTTTTGTTTTCCGCTGATTATTTTTTACCGTTGTTGAGTTGGGATCTATAGTGGTATCAGAGCTATCAGTTTTTTTCTAGTGAATATGTATTACAGACATGGTAACTCTATATTACAAGGATTTGTTTGATCCAATTGAGTCAGTTAAAGATGTTAATGGTAACTCTATTAAACCGGTAAACCCGCAAGGCAAGCAAGAAAAATATTGGGAGAAGTTGAAAAAAAAAACCTTAGAAACTATTCGACAATGGGTTGATCTTAGCATCTTCAACCATGTTCTCAAGAGTCTGACCCTTATGATCTTTGGAAGAAATTGGAAGGACTTTATGAAAGAAAGACACCTCATAACAAAGCCTTTTTTATTAAAAGACTTGTCAACCTAAAGTTAAAAAGTGGTAAGTCAGTTTCTGAACACCTTAGTAATTTTCAAAATATCATTAACAAATTGACTACTATGAAGATTGCTCTTGATGATGAGCTACAAGCTTTATTTCTATTGAGTTCGTTACCGGATAGTTGGGAGACTATGATTGTGACTATTAGCAACTCTGCTCCAGATGGTGTTATATCTCTAAAATTTATTAAAGAAATTATGTTCAATGAAGATATTAGAAGAAAATAGATGAGCTTTGAAAATTCACAAGCTCTTGTTACTGAGAATAGAGGAAGAAGCAAGAGTAAAGGTTCCAAATTTCGTGGTAACTCAAATGGAAGATCCAAGTCCAGAGATAGGAAAGACAATAGGACATGCCACTACTGGTCATATACAAAAGTTTTGTTACAAATGGAAGAAAGAACAAGGTAACAATTTAGATTCATAAAATGAAAGTCATAATAAAAATATTGCAGTTTGTGCTTCTACTAGTAATGATGATGCATCATTAATTTGTGTTATTGGTGAGTGTTATCACGTTGGTGGTTCAGATTCAGAATGGCTTGTAGATATAGGTGCTTCATATCATTGTGTTCAAAATAAGGAATATTTTTTGAACTAAAAAGGTGGCGATTTTGGTAGTATCAAGATGGAAAATTGGAGCACAGCTAGTATTATTGGGTTCATTGATATTCGTGTGAATACTTGTGTTGGGTACATACTTACACTAAAGGGTGTGCGCCATTTTCTTGATCCACGTCTAAATATGGTGTCTGAAAATGTACTTGATCATGAAGGTTTCCGTCACATTTTTGGTGATGGTAAGTGGAAGTTGTCCAAAGTTTCAATGATAGTTTCTCGGGGTAATTTGTGTTACTCTTTGTATAAGACATATTTGGGTATATGTTCTGGTGAGCTGAATGCAGTTGAGGAAAAGAATTCCCCTAATTTGTGGCATCAAAGACTAGGATGCATGAGTGACAAGAATATGAAAACCTTGGCAAGTAAGTCACTCATTCTTATTGATAAATCTATTATTATTGAATAATGTGACTATTGTTTGGCAAAAAAACAACATATAGCTTCGTTTTCAAAAAAGTCCACTAGAAAACAAGAAAAACTGGAGTTAGTATACTCTGATGTTTGTGGTCCAACGGAAGTGGATTCTATTGGAGGTAACAAGTATTTTTTTACATTTATTGATGATGCTAATCGAAAAACTTGGGTATACATGTTGTAGAGAAAAATCCAAGTATTCGAGATTTTTTAGAAATTTCATGTCATGGTAGAAAGGGAGACGGGAAGAAAGTTGAAATGTCTTCAATCTGATAATGGTGGTGAGTATATTTCGAATGATTTAAAAAATTATATCTCACGCTATGGTATTAGACATGAAAGGACAAGATCAGGTGCACCAAAACACAATGGAGTTGTAGAGAGAATGAACCGAACCATTGTAGAGAATGTGAGATGTTTGCAAGAAATGTCTAAACTTCCTAAAACATTTTGGGCTGAAGCAGATAATTATCTTGTATACTTGATTAATAGAGCTCCATCAACAGCTCTTGATTTTGATATTCCTGAGAGAGTATGGAAAGGAAAGGATCCTATATATTTACATTTCAAAGTTTTTGGATGCAAGGCATACATGCATGTTCCAAAAGAACAGAGATCCAAACTTGATTCAAAAACTAATCCTTGTGTTTTTGTTGGATATGGTGATGAAGAGTATGGCCTCATACTTTTTTATCCTGAGAAGAAGAAAGTAGTGAGAAGTAGAGATGTGATATTCTTTGAGCACGAGAAGGGTGCAGATCTTTTGAGTACAGGGTTAACTTCTACTTTTGATGTATCTTTTAATACTACTAATGATATATCTTCTTCTATTTCTGCTTATGTAAATCAGAAAACAAATGATAATGCTGAGGTGGTTCCTAATGATATTAAGGATGTTCCATCTGGTGGTGATTTACAAGATCATGTTGTTATCGATGATTCTGATGAGACCATACTTGATGAAGAAGTTCGTGAGTAGGGGGAGCAACCTATCCCTCATGTGGAGGATATACATGCTTGAAGGTTAACTAGAGAGAGAGAAAATTCAACAAAGTATCCAAACTCAGAGTTTATTCTAGTCACTGAAGACGGCGAGCCAGAAAATTATTAAGAAGTGTTATCTCATGAAGAGAAACATCTTTGGCTTGAGGGAATGAAGGAAAAGATGAATTCCTTGAAAAAGAATGAAATATATGAGCTGGTAAAACCTCCTAATGGAAAGAAAGTTTTGAAGAATATATTGCTTTTCATGAACAAAAAAGATGGTGAGAAAATTGTCAAGAGGAAAGATAGACTTGTAGTAAAAGAATGCAACTAGAAAAAGAGAATTGATATTGATGAAATATTTTCTCCAATTGTCAAGATGACTTCTATCAGAGCTGTAAAGGGTTTAACTGCAAGTCTAAATCTTGAGTTGGAACAACTTGGTGTAAAAACAACATTTTACATGGTGAGTTGCATGAAGAAATCTACATGGAACAACCTTAAGGTTTTGAAGAGAGAGGGAAAGAAAAACTTGTTTGTAAGCTGAAGAAGAGTCTTTATGGGCTTAAACAAGCACCAAGGCAGTGGTATCGGAAATTGGACTCGTTTATGATAAATAATGGGTATAAACGAACTCATGCTGATCTTTGTGTCTATTTCAAAGTGTTCCCTGGAGGTAATTTCATCATAATTCTTGTATATGTAGATGATATATTGATAGTTGGTCAAGATACTGAGATGATTATCAGTTTGGAAAAAGACTTAGCTAAATCATTTGACATGAAAGATTTGGGCCTATTAAAGCATATCTTAGGCATGGATATTACTCATGATAGGAAGCAGGAAAGTTATGGTTATCACGAGATAAATATATTTAACGTGTACTTAAACGGTTCAATATGAAGAATGCCAAGTCGAGTTAATAAACCATTAGCTATGGTGTGGATAATTATCGCCTGAGGGTAGGCTTGTAATTTGGTTGGTGTTTTATAGTAGTATGTGGGTGTTATGTGTTTAGAGTAGAGAGTAGAGAGATAATTAAGCTGGCTGGTAGCAGTTAATTCTCATTACCCACACTTAATACAGGTGGTTGGGTATTTATACCCTAATGTTTGGGCCCTTATGGGCTTTTGGGTCATGTTTAATGGACCCGGGTCATGTTCAAATACCCATGAGCTCTAAGGAGGAGAGCAAGTAGCTTAGTCAAGAAGTGTTTAGGTTTTTTAGTACTTTTGTCATAGTTCGAACAGTCCTATGGCCTGAGTGTTCGAAGTGATCTGTCCGGTCCGGAGGCCTTGGACCGATCTGTCCTTGTCCGGGGAGCATGCAGAATTCGGACTCATCAAGCTACACACTTCAGGTTAAGCAAGAAAGCGTGTCCTACAACAGAGAAAGAGAAAGAAAGTATGTCATTTATTCATTATTCTTCTATTGTTGGTTCTTTGTTGTATGCTATGGTGTGTACAAAACCAAATATTTTATATGTTGTCGGTTCAGTGAGTAGGTATTTATCGAATCCGAGTAAAATTCATTGGGCAACAGTGAAGTAGTTTTTCATATACTTGCGATGGACCTCTACTTTGAGTTTGTGTTATGGAGGTGGAAAACCTATACTTAAAGGTCATACAGATGCTAACATGACCGGTGATCTTGATAACAGGAAGTCTACCTCGGGTTATGTGTTTACATTTTCAAGAGGAGCCATTTCATGGCAATCCAAGTTACAAAAATGTGTAACATTGTCAACAACTGAGGTAGAATATATTGCAACAGTAGAAGCAAGCAAAGAGATGTTTTGGATTAAGAGATTCCTTCAAGAATTGGGGTTGAAGCAAGATGGTATTTTGTGATAGTCATAGTATTATGGATTTAAGCAAGAATCCTATGTATCAGACACGCACCAAACATATTGATATGAGATATCATTGGTTGCAAGATATGAGCGAAATAAAAGAAATAAAACCGAAGAAAATCCACAATGACAAGAATAGTGCAGATGTGTTGACTAAGGTTGTTCCCGGAAGCAAGATTGAGCTTTGTAGTAAGCTCACCGGAATGAGGTTCAAGTGATCACTTCATGAGTGTATCTTCCCCGTGATGGGCTGGAGGGGGAGATTGTTAGGGTTCAACCAAATTAAGCCTAACTTATAACCTAAGGTTTTCATCTCCTTAGGGTTATATATATGGGCCTAGAGATAAGATACGGATACACCCAAAAAGATACACAAAAACAAATAGAGAGAATTATATTCGAGAATACAAACAGAAAAAGTATTTTTCAATTTTCGGTTTTCGGATCTGTTCAGCGCAGTCACTGTAAAGAGGTTGGATCGAGGGGCAAACGATGTCTGTTTGTGCTGAAATTTTGACAGCATGTTTAGGACATCAGGAGCTCAATCTGACC
Source organism: Limnanthes douglasii subsp. nivea (assembly GCA_036936605.1). Lineage (NCBI taxonomy): Eukaryota > Viridiplantae > Streptophyta > Magnoliopsida > Brassicales > Limnanthaceae > Limnanthes > Limnanthes douglasii. The sequence continues at coordinate 102,595,798 of JAUPFV010000004.1, forward strand.
GGTTGGATTGTGAATTGACGCTATGGATCGGTAGAAATCACTGCTGGAACAGACCTGCAATTTTGGTGATATTTTCTCCCTTTTGTGCTTCTCTTTTGTTATCTATTATTCTGTGTAATCTTTGGTGGGTTTGTAGATCCATGTGAGACTGATTCATACTACTTGTACCATCAATTAATAGAATTTTTTAGGGTGGACTCCTAATTATTTTGTACCGTTGTTGAGTTGGGATCTACAGTCTCGGGCATAGAGTAATTACCTGAGTCATGACAGACTCGACAACGGCCGAAAGCACATGACCGACGAACAAAATCATGATGGAGCCGACTTGGAGGACGGATCTCAGAGAACTACGGTGGCGTTAAAGATCAGAGATGTGTGTGAAGTGTTCGATGGCGATAGAATGGACAACGGAGACAATTAAAAAGGCCAAGACGAAGACAAAAATAACTACGACAGAGACCGAAAATTCTTCAAGGGCCAGAACCCTAGGATGAGAAAAAACAACCGTCATCTCCTTCTGGATACCAAAAAAAGAAAGAAGAGTTGCAGAGAATAGAACCCATTCTCTGAAAACTACCGTTGGGGACTACCCACTAATAGCCAATAAACACAGTAACACGAACCAGAGATCTTCGTGCATCCAAACCGGAGGCCGTAGGACGAGCAACCATAAAACTAATAAAATATATCACCTGAGAAGAATTTGAATTGGACACATCAGGACCGTAGGTAACCACCAAGAGAAATCTCACTAGACAAGAACTCGGCAAAATAAGTAACTCTGATGAGAACAATATTGGAGTAGCAAACTTGGGTCGATTTAACATAAAGAAAGGAGAGCAATGATGGCCGGTATTCAGGCCAAAAACGCCTGAACCCGCCACGATGAACGACAAACCCAGATGGTTTCAGAAAAATATTATCGTTATAGTATTCTCTTGAAGTTTAGAGAGAGTGCATATATGTTTTTATTCAAAAAAATAATTTAATTAATAAAACCTAACAATATTTTTGTAATTAGATATTGTAACGAATCATTTTTTATGGATAGTTAAAAAATTGAATTTAAACTATAGTCTATCGATTTTCATATTCAAAGTAATGAATATTCATTTATTATTATATTTACTATTTATACTCTACAAACAAATCTACTATTAATAAAATTATATATATTTATGTAATAAAATCAACTATTTTATTTGAGGAAATCGATTAAATATAAATATTTTGAAATAAATGATATTTATAGAATTTTAAAAGTAATGGACATTCATTTATTATAATATTTACTATTTATAACCTACAAACAAATCTACTATTTATAAAATAAAATATATTTATATAGTAAAATTAATTATTTTATTTGAGGAAATCCATTAAATATAAATATTTTGAAATAAATGATATTTATAGAAGTTTAAAAGAGGATATCAAAATATGCATTAAATTTAAAAAATTTAAATTTAAATATTTTAGATTTAAATATATATTTAAAAGTTTAAATTCCATGAAAATGTAACATATAATTTTAAAAATATATTGATACTTCGTACAAATAAGAATTTAACATATAATTTCATTCAATTAACAACATAATTAAATTAACATCAAATTATTTTATGCAAACTAACAAAAAAGTAATTCATTCACTTAACCGCGAATTCATACATAATTCATTCACTTAACCATAAAATCTTACATAATTCATTCAATTAACAACAAAAATGGAAATCTCTGCCCAAATTGTATATATACTTGTTAACAAGTTCATACATGTATTTAAACATTGAAATAAGTACACAAACGCCAAATTCGGCATGAAGCTGTCTTGAATTGACAAAATTCGGCATGAAATAGTTCCTTGAATTGCAAAATTTGGCATAAAATAGTTGTCTGGAATTTTCAAAACTTAGCATGAAATGATGCCATGATTTGGTAAAATTCGGCATGAAATTGTGCGTGGATTTGGCAAAATTTGGTACAAAATCGTGCATGGATTTGGCAAAATTGCACAGAACATTGCGAGCGATTTTGGGTAAATACACGCATGTTCTTGCGTGCTGATGTACATCACCACGCGCGAAAGAGTGTGATTGTCTGTCTAAAACGTTAAAATTTACCTCAAGGCATGTATCGAGATGGTCGGTTAGTGGCTCCTCATCTTCTGAACAAAACAAATCGAGATTGCAGCTAAAATGATTGTTATAGTCACTCAAATCCATAATATGAAAGAGATTTGGAGATGTTTTCGTGACTTCTTTGGTTTATGGTTAGTTTTAAAGGGATGTGTAGGTGAGAAAGAGAATAGAAATGAGTTGGAGGATGAAATTGGGGTTTTTATATCATATGGTAGTTTGGTTATTCCACATTTAAGGGAAAAATTGATTTGGGGTCTCAATATAAGAAAAACGGGTTTTGGTTTAGCATAGCCCTTTTTTCTACCTTCTAATCCTAGTCACTTATCTTCTAACCCATCAAAGCATTCGTAGCTACCATAATCAAACAACTCAGCCCCAGTAATTCATACCTGATGAGTTCGTAGTTTTCAGTCACTGTGCCACAATTAAATCCGGAGGAAAATTCGGACTAAACTACTACACCAAATATCCGAACAGGACAAATTTACTAACTTTTGACTAAGCTAGTTTCTAATCAACTTAAAACTATATGACTAATGGGTCCTTAAACTCGACCCGGTTTCACAACCCGACATAATAAACTCATGGGTCAATAGTTAAGTATAAATACCCCAACTACTTTCATTAATGAGGGTGATCAGAATTTAATACTTGAAGGAAACTTAATTATCTCTCTACTCTACATACTAAATACAAAACACCACAAAATTACCAAAACACTTTACTAGATTACCCTCAGCCAGAAATAAACCACACCAAATTGGCGACCACGGTGGGAGGCAACAGTTCCTGAATTTTACATTCAAAACCAGCAAGTAAACCAGTTCAAATGAATCTGAATGGGCAGAATACTCCACCCCCAGAGGTGGAGGGTACAAAGGAAAATAAGGAGTACACCATCGAGGAGAGATACTAGCTGAGGGCTGAATTAGAAGCGTTAAGAGCTATAAAACAAGCAGAAAAAGGTATCAAAGAGAAATTTGGAGCATCACTACTTCACCACACTGACAATCCTAGAGAAAATAAGCAGTCTTTGAAGACTCACCTCAGCTCAAAAAAAAAACACCGGTATAAGCCTGTTGAGAGTTCTGGATCTGAGTCCTCCAGCAGTTCCTCAAATGAGGCAGAACTTGAAGAATCACTATCTTCAAGCAGTGATGAAGGGAGATCTAGAAAAAAGATGAGGTTAACTAAAAATCATTCGAGGAAGAGGGGCATACATGGTAGACTTAAAAGGAACTAGGGTAAAGGATCATCTCATAAGCATGTTGACCAGCTGGTGATTGATCCCTTTGCCTTTCAGTCTGAACCACGTATTTTTGCAACCCCTAACGAAGATATTGTTTCCACTCGCACTAAGAATTTGAGGCAATCGTCTGTGTCTGTAAAAATACTATCTGGGTACCTTCCTAAAAGATTTGATAGCTCCAAGATGGAGAAATACGATGGGAGTCGAGATCCGGACAACCATCTGGAACAATTCAAAAATTTCATGATGAACTTTGACGACGATGATAAGATTTTGTGCAGAGCTTTCTCCCAAACTTTTACGGTGAGTGCTCTTAAATGTTATAACATTTTACCTCATATGGGTATTAGAAACTTTGATATATTTTGGGTTGCTTTCCGGAGGCAATTTGTTGGGAGTAAGGAGTTAAAATGTAATGGGGACACCCTTATCCATTGCGCTCAGGAACCAAATGAGTCCTTGAAATATTACATAAGTCGTTTGTGAATATAAAGAATGGGCTAGCAGATTGTTTTGAACAAGTGGAAATTGATTCCCTTAGGTAAGGTTTAAATCTTGGGAATTTAGCTAATTCTGTGACTCGGAAGAAGGCTATGACCTGGGATGGTTTATTGAACCAAGTGGAAAAATAGATCAATATAGAAGAAACAAAGAAAACAAAGGTGCACCTTCAGGTGAGGTCCATCACTGCAACATCAACTCCTCCAGCCACTAACCAATCCGGTTACAGGAGACCGGACAAGGGTCTAACCGGTCCAAGCAGAATCAATCCAACCAGACCCAGAGCCAACAAACCAGAAGTAAGAGGGGTGCCTGGGTCCAGCCTAAGTGGTTCGCTAAATTGAGGGAGAATGTAGCCACAATCTATGATAAAACCAAGAATGAAGTGCACTTCCAAAAATCGTCAGCATTACAGTCCCCCAAGGAGAACCAGAACACTCGTTTTTGTCAATATCACAATGATATAGGCCATGATACTCAGGATTGCATAGCATTGAAACAAGAGGTACACAATCTTATTAAGAGGGGCAAGCTAGGAGCCTATGTTAAAAATCAAAGTGGAAACAGACCGGATAATGTACAGAGTAATACTCCCCGGATGGGTCCTTTAAACAATCCTGGGATATCTGCTCAAGAGGGTGCGATGGTGATTCTTGAAATATTTGATTTAGACTTTGAGTATTTGGATCTAGATCCAGATCGAAACAAGGTGGGCGATAACAGAGAAAACTAAGACAGTTTCCAGACTGATCAGCTTCTTCGAATCATTAAATCATTCTTGGAGGAGATATTGTGACTGCACCTACCACTTCATCAAGAAAGAGGCATGTCCACAATTTGGCCACTGAGTTAGAATGTGGAATGTCTTCCCATCAGTGCCAATCCTCATTCTCATTTATAGTCTTTGATGAAGACAACTTGAGGAACATTTCAGGACCTCATGAGAATGTGGTGGTCATAGATGCTTCTATAGGGGGAAATGATATACGCCGAATTTTGATTGATACGGGTAGTTCGGAAAACATCTTATTTTTAAGCTTCTACAAGAAAATGAGGAATCCGACAGTTATTCAATGTTCGAACATAACCATTGTAGGCTTCACGAGGAGTTCTGAAGATGTAATTGGAGAGTTCAAAGAGGAAGTGTTGTTGGGCAAGGGGCCCTTTAAAAAGATGGTAAGAGTACTATTTGTTGTGGTGGATTGTCGCACATCATACAATGCAATTTTTGGTAGGTCTTGGCTTTCCAGAATGCATGATGTGGCCTCTATAGTCCATCAGTGCTTGAATTATGCGGTTCAGGGACACGTAGGCATTGTCCGGAGTAGTCAAAAGATAGACATGGAGTGTTATGCAACAGCTCTTGCTCCTAAAATGTTAGGGGCAATCCGGATTAACAAGGATTAGCAGCTACTGAAGCTTTCTACTGAGGAGAGTGAGATTGATGATCCCAGAGAGGCTCATAGTTTTATAATACCTATTGAAGAGGTTGAAACTCACTCCCTCGTAGAGGGCAAGAATGTTAAGATTGGTTCCAAATTGGCGTCATAATTGAAGCATAAATTGTTGTCTTTTTTATGAATAATTAACATGTGTTTGCATGGTACAACAATGATGTAACCGGAGTACCAGAAGATGTTATTTCATACAAGTTGTCTATCTGGAGTGATATTGCACCCATTGTACAAAAGAGGAGAGCTTTTTCAAAGGAAAAAAACATATATAATTGTTCAAGAAGACCGGTTGACCAAGATGGGTCATATTAAAGAATCCTGGTACCCTTTGTGGATTGCCAACCCTGTGTTAGTCAAGAAAAATAATGGCAAATGGTGTATGTGTATTTATTTACTGACCTCAATAGGGCATACCCTAAGGATCTTTATCTCGTTCCTCGGATAGATCAGTTGGCGGATTCTACATCTGGAAACAAACTGTTGTCTTTCATGGATTCCTTTTCAGGATATAACCATATACAAGTAGATCTAAATGATCAGGATCACACTCCTTTCATAACAGACAGAGGTCTTTATTGTTACAAGGTGATGCCCTTCGGGTTGAAAAATACTGGGGCCACTTATCAAAGGCTGGTGAATAAAAATTTCGCTAATCAGATTGGCAGGAACATGGAAGTGTACATAGATGATATGATGGTTAAAAGCTTGGAGGAATATTTACACATATCTAACCTTCAAAAGACGTTTTCCAATTTAGAAACTGTGAATTTCAAGTTAAACCTTGAGAAATGTGTGTGTTCGGGGTCCGAGCTTGAAAATTCTTGGGCTACATAATAAGTGAGAAAGAAATCCTGCCTGATCCGGATTAGCTTAATCCACTATTAGCAATAGACCCTCCTTGAAATGTTAAAGAAGTTCAAAAGCTCACAAGAAGGTTGGCTGCATTGAACAGATTTATTTCAAGGTCATCGGACAAGTGCGCTTCATTCTTCCAAGTATTAAGAAATGCTAAAGACTTGAATTGGTCCCCACAGTGCGACCATGATTTTATTGAAATAAAGAAACATTTGTCTTCACCCAAAACTCTTTTCAAACCTATTCAGGGAGAAAAGCTTTATGTGTATCTAGTTGTATCATAATGTGCTATAAGTGTTATCCTAGTAAGTAAAGTGGACAATTTTCCTCGTCTGATGTACTACATTAGTAAGAGTTTACTGGATGATGAAAGAAGATACTTAAGGTTGGAGAAGTTGGAATTGGCTTTGGTAATTGCAGCAAGAAAGATGATACCCTACTTCCAAGCTCATTATATTGTTGTCTGAACGTCTTTCTCTTTGAAAAATGTTCTTCGAAAAGTTGACATATCAAGCAGAATGACCAAGTGGTCAGTGGAATTGGGTGATTACGATATTGACTTTGCCCCCAGAACAGCAATTAAAGCCCAATCAGTGGCTGACTTCTTGGTAGAGTTTCATGATGACAGAACTTCCGGACATGAGTCAGGAAATGGTTTCAAAAAAGAATGGGAGGTTCGAACTGATGGTGGATCAAACACTATGGGATGTGGAGCTGGAATTTGTTTAACCTCCCCATATGTGATAAAATGTATCGAGCTATATGATTTGGATTCAAGGCCTCCAACAATGAGTCTGAATCTGAAGCAACCATAGCTTGTCTTAAGCTAGCTGTTTTATGTGAGGCTAAGAGAGTCCGGTTAATGAGCAACTCTCAATTACTCATCCACCATGCTCAAGGGTAGTGTCTGAAGCCAAGAAAGAACAGCTGGTAAAGTATTTGTTTATGTTAAAAGTAGTGGCAGCCAACTTTAAAGGTATTTGCTATAAGCATATTTCCATATCGGAAAATACTTTGGCAGACTCCTTGGCACTATAGCATATTATGAATCTTACCCCTGGATTCGTGTACAAAAATTTCCATCTATACAGATAGATTAGAAAAAAAAGGATGAAGAGAATATGAGCATACTTGTTATTCATTTAACCTAAAGATTGGAGATACACCATCTTCCAATACATTTCTGATGGGATATTGCCTTCGGATAAAGTTGTGGCAAAGAAAATTAAGTACAAGGCTCGTGGTTTCTTAATAATAAGAGAGGTTCTTTACAAAAAATCTTTCAGTAGGCCTCTCATACGCTGTTTAGGGTTTGAAGAATCTCAGGTTGTATTATCTGAATTACATGATGGGGAAGGCTCAGCACACTGTGGCTATAGAGCACTGACCCGAAGAGTTTTGTTAGTTGGATACTACTGCCAACCATAATGGCAGATGCTAAATAAATGGTGAAGAAATGTGATCCATGTCATAAATATGGGAATGAAATTCATGTGCCAGCAGTACCCATGGAGTCTATTTTTGAACCAGTATCCTTTTCCAGGTGAGGATGGATTTAGTTGGGCATCTTCCTATGGCATCCGCTGGGTGTAGAACTATTATAGTCGGCATTGACTATTTCTCTAAAGGGATAGAGGCAGCTCCTTTGGATGGAACCACTTCGAAAGCGGTTATTAAATTTATCTTATCTAACATATGTTGTAGGTTTGGGGTCCTCAGAAGATTACTACAGACAATGGGCCACAGTTTGATAACAAAGACATGGAAGCCTTCTGTACCTCTAGATGGATTCAACATTGTTTTTCTTCTCGTTTCCACCCTCAAGAAAATGGCCAAGTTGAGGTTGCAAATAGAATTATCTTGTCCGGATTAAAGAAGAATTCAGAAGGAGCAGCAGGAAAATGGCCAAGTTATTTACAAGAAGTATTGTGGGCCTACCGAACTACTTCTCGGGTTGCCACACAAGAGTCCCCTTTTGCTTTGGTATATGAGATGGATGCAATTACTCCCATAGAGGCTACTTTACCATCAAACAGAGTCCAAAACTATTCCAAACAGGCTAATGGCGTAGCAGTTAGGAATTAGTTGGACTTAATAGAAGAAAAAAAGGTTAAAGCGCATTTGAGAATGGCAAACTACCAAGGCTTGATGAGGAGCAGATTTGCTTCCAAAGTCAAAAAAATGAATTTTCAATCAGGGGATAAAGTTTTAAGAAAAGTCTTTTTACATATAAAGGAGAAGCAGTTTGGTAAGTTGGCTCCGAACTGGGAAGGCCCTTATGTGGTCTGTGAAAAGGTTAAACCGGGGACATACAGGATCCAAGACAAAGAAGAGAGAGCTCTAAAGCATCCATGGAATGTTGAGCATCTCAGCTTATATTTAGAATAAATTCTTTTGTAAATATTTACTTGTTAAATACCAATGTAAATATTAGGGGGCATTCTTTTTCCTACCCTGGGGGCGCGGGGAGGTTTTAATGAGGTGTCCGGATTTTTTAATAATATATGATGTCTTTTTCAAAAGTCTGGTGTGATTTTGTTTCAATTAAATTCGAATATAAATTCCTTATTCAACACCCCGGCTCTCAAGGTTCCTTAAGTTTATCGAATATGTTTAACACTTGGTCACAATTATTAAACGCATGTGATCGGAATATTGATACTCTTGATTCAACACTTCTGAAATTTTAAGGGCTACTTAAACATTAGCCATAGAAGATTTAAACAAAGTATTAAACAAAAGGGAAATTGAATAATTAAACCTGATCGGACTCAAACTGATCAATAGTACAAAAAATTCATTGGCCATCCAAGGACTTTAGTATTTCAGAAAGAGAAAATTACATAATAAAACCTTAGGGCACATTCCTTTCGGATTTTTCTTCACCACAATCTTTTTTGGGATTTTTTAGTTCAGCACTTGAACTCTCACTCGTTCCTTCATCATCATCAGTTTTGGAATCTATTCCACTAGAGTAGTTGCATTTGTCGCCGTCTACTAAAGTGTGGAATTGGATGTCCTCATAATCTACATATTTCCATAAGGGACCAAGGGTCCTCTTAGGAAAGGTCTCATGAAACAACAGCACCATATCAGATTTGATCCCATTATCCCTTTATTCTAGGGAATCCACTATCTCATTCGCATACTTCTCTATACCTGCGGCGACAGCCTGTTTTTGTTAACGTTCCAGGATCTCCTTCTCTTTAATCTTCTCTTGAACAGTTCTCTCCAACTTGGTCTTCTCATCGGATAAAGTTTGGATAGCACCATCCTTAGTTTTCAATTGCTCCTTCAAGGCTGTGAGGTTTTGTGAAGAAGAGGTCTCCGGGTTGGTGTATTTGGTTTGAAGCTCAATGTTGGTCGCCTCTGATGCGATCATCTTGGCCGCTAACTCTTCTTTTTCCTTCTATAGCACCTTTATGCTTTGTTGAGCACTAAGAAGATTATCTGACAAGTTTTGCTTGTCATTTGTTAGAGAATTAATGGTGTTTGTTTGAGTTTTTACCTGCCTCTCCAAATCGAGTACTGGTCGGATATAGCCTAGGAGGACATGGCTCAAGGTGTCGTGTTCCCCGGATATAGAGTAGGACTTCCCATTATAAGTTACCATATTGGAAGAACTGGAAGGGCGGTAAGGACCTGCAAAGTCATCTTTCTCCAGATCATTAAAATAGATACTAATGTCTTAAAAGGCTTCAAGGTCCACCTCATCATTGCCCTCACCAAAACCCTGTTCGGACTGAAGATTAGTTGGAATTTCCTCATGTAAGGTGGGGTCGGTAGGAGCTGGGGGGGAGGACTTCTGCTGGGCGAAGGATTATCTTTGCTCCCAGAATGACCTTCCTTTTCTTGGCAGCCTTCTCATCGTTGTTGACCTTGCATTTCTTATCTTTCTTAGGAGGCCTTGGTGGGTTCTTTGATCCTTCAGCTTCTTTTATATTTACCTCAACTTCTTTTAGCAAAGCCGTATTTATGTCTCCCTGGTTCTCCGAACCGGTCCCCTCTATAGTTGTTTGGGCTAGGTCTGTTGTGGTTTTCCTCTTCTTATTCTTCATTTTGCTAGGGGCTTTGGCCCTAGAAGGCATATACAAATTAGTATCCTTGGCTTCTGTCCTCTTCAGGATCACATCAGCATGGGAAGGGGTGGTTAACTCTTCCCATGAAAGATCTCTTCTACCTGTGGTGTTCCACATGTGAGACCTTACAAAATTTCCTGACTTGAAGCAATTGTGAAAGGTATTCTCCCAGTTCTCCGAAGCCCAAGCATTTAGCTTGACGCAAGTATTCTACCATGCCTCTAGATAGGCCAAGAACTCCTTCGGAAGAACTGGGAAGAAACATCAGTTAGTCAAAATGAAAAACTTATAACTTAAAAGATAAAAAAAAAGGTAAGAGAAACTCAGCAGTGCTCTTCCAGCGACTGGTTAGAAGGCTTAGGTTTGTGTCAGCCTTGATCTTCCTGCCATTCTCCCAACTCCCACTAATGAAGAGGAACTGCTTCCTCTAAGGTTTTTCGGACTCCAAGAGATCATCCACCACTTTTTAGTCATTCCCCATGTTGTAATGGTAGAAAAGGATATGATGGTTCTTGCATAAGCTTGCCACAGCAGCAAACTGTACCATCGGTAGTGGAATCTTAGACAGCCCGGACGCCATGATGCAAGCTAGGAGGGTGTACCAAGCGTTGGGGCTCAGTTTGCTGGGACACAACTTTTGGTACACCCTCCTAGGCGTCCAGGTTGTCTAAGATTCCACTACTGATGGAACAGTTTGCTATTGTGGCAAGCTTATGCAAGAACCATCAGATCCCCTTCTACCATTACAACATGGGGAATGACTACAAGATGGTGGATGATCTCTTGGAGTCCGGGACACAACTTGATCAGATGAAAATATCTGACAATCTCCGGATCCAAGGGGAACCGAATTCCCCAGTTCAATACTTCAGTGTAGACTACCACCTCATTCAGTCTGCAGTCCATTGGGGTCTCCAAAGTAATAGGGATCCTCACCTTTACTAACTCTGGGATCTCTTATTTAGTACGGATCCGACCCAACTCAGCTGTGTGGGTATACACATAGTCGATATTCTAAAGGTCCACCAGGTATTTGAGACTTACCTTCTTAAAACAGGGAGCCACTTTACCCTCCAAACTCTCCGGAAGAGCGTCTGGATGAGTCATGCCTATCTTAGTTTTGCCTGCCCGATCTGAAGTTGTATCCCCTGTTTGACTGGACGCCTCAACCTCGAAAGGGGCTTCCTCTATGCTATCTTCCAATGATGAAAGGTTATTCAGATGGTTTTGAAGGAGGCTCTTCTGATGCCTTTGAGGGTGGTTGTTCGGTTGGTTTTGTCAACAGTTGTTCAGAAGGCTGTGCAGATGACGTTTCTGATATTCTAGTATCTTGTGGAGGTTGCTGCCCTGATGTTTTAGCTTGTGGTATAGCCTTTGCTACCTCCAAACTGGAGGGTTTGGAAGATGTGGGAGTGGATTTGGTTTTGGATATGACGCGTAACTCTGCGAGGAGTTAACTTGTCTGGTGATTTTTCTAGTATCCGATCCCATTGCAATTAAAGGGAGGTTTTCCTAACACTGGTAACGGATTTCTCCTTGGGTAAAGGGTTTTGGGATTCTTGGACTGAGGAACCAGATGGGAGAGGGGAAAGATCTGTTATAAATGGAAGTTTCTTAACTCTAGGGTTTATTGAAGAAGACGACCCTTGATCAGTATTCTGGTTTGGCTGATTATATTTCTCGCTTGGAGAAGTAGGAAGACAGCAGCAATGCATTTGTCCCTCGCAACTTTTTGTGCTCTCTCTAATTCAGACAAGTTCAACCAACCTCCTTTAACTAAGGTGTTTCTGATTGTGAACATGTATGTCTCAAGAACAACTTTGAAGGTAAATTTAGCTCTCTCTCTCTAAGAATATTTGTGATTGTGGAAGACAATGAAACAGTAGAAAAGTTTATATAAAACAGTAAAAGGAGCAGTTACTTAGGAGAAGATGGACCGATTTTTTGCAATGATTAAAGGCTGCAAATGTGTGAAAATTAAAACCTATATAACTTTCGAAGCCTGGTGGGTGCGATAATCTAGGAGAAAAAACAACTGGGAGGTTGAACTATATTTTGGCACGTGTCCCACGATTCAAGGAAACCTCTTAGAATTCTGAGATGAAAAGTCAGTTCTGACAAAATTCGAACATGATTACTATTGAAGGAAAGCTTATGCAGTTCGAACGACACAACTAGATCGAGATAAGTTGGTATTGATTTTTTTATTTTTAGCTCTTCCAAATATTTTTTGCAAGACCTAAAAGGGGCTACTGATGAGTTTGGAGTTTTCAGTCCATGTGCCACAATTAAATCCAAAGGACAATTTGGACTAAACTACTACACCAAATATCCGAACATGACAAATGTACTAACTTTTGACTAAGCTAGTTGCTAATCAACTTAAAACTATATGACTAATGGGTCATTTAACTCGACACGGTTTCACAACCCGACCCAATAAGCCAATGGGTCAATAATTAAGTATAAATACCCCAACTACTTTCATTAATGAGGGTGATCAGAATTTAATACTAGTAAGGAGCTTAATTATCTCTCTACTCTACCTACTAAACACAAAACACCACAAAATTACCAAAACACTTTTGAAACACTTTGCCAGATTACATTCTGCCAGAAATAAACCACACCAATACCCACGTAAACTCTCTTTGATTTTTGTTTTTTTCTTTGGAAACCGATTCCAACCATTGTTCTCGATTTCCATGAATTTTTTTCTGCAAATCAATTTCATGAAACTTTCAAAAACTTTGTTTGCCTTTTTCTTTTCATTTATTCTGAAAATCGATTCCAAACATCTTTCGAAGATTCATGAAATCGATTTCTATAAACTTTTTTAAAAAAAAAATAACACATGACTCTAACATGATTCTGAGTAGGCATGTTGGAATCATGTATTTTTTTTTTAAACGTATGTAACTTCAAGACAGATATTCAGAATTAGTTGATTTAAAAAAAAAACACTTGGTACTGAGTTGGCATATCGGAATCATGTGTGATTTTTTTTTTATAAAACAAACAGGTGATTCCTAGTGGTTATCTCAGAATTAGTTGTTGTTTTGTAAAAATCTAAATCCTAGTAGATATCTCGGAATTAATCTGCAAAATCAAAAATTTTGATTCTGATTTTTAAAAAAAAAAGATTTTGATGCTAGATAAATGTACAACTAAAATACAAGATTATATTACATTGTTGGTGAATCTTTGGTTTTGTGTTTTCTTTCTTCTATTGAGTTATGAGTATTTTTATGATGTATCTGTTGGAATAAAAGTTGAATAATGTATAGTATAAATTATAAAATAAAAAAAAAGGAAGTGAGGCAAAATTTGATATTTTTCTGAGGTGGAAATAATTAATTCATTACCATGTTGATTTTTAGACCAATACCCCTATCAAATAAGTTTTGTTAAGTTTCATTAAATTTAGGTAGAAAAAAGTTATTCTTGAAAAAAAAAATCAAACAAATAATAGTTCTACCAGCATTTTTAGAATAAATATAAAAATGAAAAAAATATAAACTTTCTGTACTATAAACTACGCATCCAGATTCAGGAAAGACTTTTGAGTACTGTACTATAAACTGTGTATCCAAATTAAGAAAAGAGTGGAGTGCTGTAGTATAACCTCAGTATCCAGATTCAAGAAAAAGGAAATTAAATAAATTGATCAGCTGCACAGACGGACTTTATTTTAAAAAGAAAATTCGAGAATCAGATACCAGAGTTAAATTAAGCTAGATGTTTGAGAATATTGTTTTGTGGAGAAGCAATCATTGAGACAAGTTTGCTTTACAAGCTACTTAAATTAATACTGCATCGGACTACACAACCTAGAAATATAATACATTATAAGTTTGCGAAACAATAATCTTTTTAAGATCACTCTTCTTAAAGGGAAGGTATAAATCACTTAAAAATAATATTAAAGCTTCTCAAGTCTCCAATGCAGCAAAACACAAGAACGAACAATGCTGGGTGGCTTGCAAGGCTGACTCTTCTCAGTCCGCAAGAACACAAACTCACATGAACAAAGTTTAACCACTGCCGAACTTACCAATGAACCTTCTATTTCTCTTTTTCTCAATCACAGATTTCAAGCCTTTGATTCCAAACTCAGCCTGCTAGACGAAATCATCAAAACAAACAAAGTAGCATAAAAAGATCATAATTTGCATACGACAAAAAAGACTTGCAAAAAACACATGCCTTTATCATTGCTTCTGCAAAAATTCTGACCTAGCTCCATCTTGTGACATTACGACTTCGTCTAGTGAGATGCTCAGCTAATAAAAGCAATAGAGAATATATGAGTAATAACAAATGTTAAATTATACTAAGCTAGTGAGAGATACAAAGATCTGATGATATTTCGGATCCTTAAGACAGAAAACACAGTGAGGTTCTTAAGCAGAGATACTGGATATTTAGCAACCGTGGTGGTGCAGGACCTGCCACCACATATGCACCAGTTAGAAGGGTAAAAATTAAAGAATTTTGCATCTTCATCATAAATAAACTAATTAAGGGAATTCAAATATATACCACATTCACCTAAGCTTAGCTTTTCATTTAAACAAATAACTTCGATATTTGTTTGTTTAAAAGAGCTTATTTAATATAGTAAGTGTTCCTTCACTCTCTAGATCACGGGTGTAGATACACTATGAATGGAGCAGATACAAATATGATTTAAGATAAAAAGTTAAGTATGAAACCTGCCGTTCTTCTGACAAGCCATTTTGGAGTACTCCGCTTGCGGATAAGCATGTTTTTCCCATGACTTGATCAGACCCTGCCGGAAATTCAACACCCTGCAAAGACCCCCGACTCACTATCCAGCGTAACTTCCAAGTGTTCTCACTTCCATCAGATAGAATCATTAAACCCAAATTCCTCAGGCAGAAAAACTCACCTTGTAGTTAAGATTCTGTGTGCTGGACGCTTCCACGAAAACACTCTGGGCAGTTTCTACATCTGGCCTTGTCTGATTACATGGTACACCTACCCCTCTATCAGCCTCAATACCATTCCCTTCCAAAGACCGCGTAACAGACATCTGATTCCCAAGTCTATCCCCTTCAGGTTTAAGTTGCTCTACACCCTCCATCCTCAAAGCAATAGGTTCATTATCAAAATGTTTTTGGGGTCGCACATGATCTTGCATAGCAATCTCAATCCCCTGCCCTGCAGATGAACTAAAATCACCTGCCGTAGGGTGTCCAATAGTAACTGGACCTCCTGACCTACTTGCACAACTATCAGGAGAAGCTGAATCTAATCTATGTGGGCTTCTAGAGGCCCGCTTCTCTGGTTTGTCTGGCTTTGAATCAACCATCTCATGATCATTTTTTCTCTTAGCATGTCTCTCAGCAGAACCCGACCTGCAGCCTGGGCTATCCTCACCAGTTTTAACAGAATGTTGATTTTGATGCCTTGAAGGGCGAGACCGTCTATGTCCAACAGGGAAAACAAAAACAGGAAGCTGCCTTCTACGCACATGAGAAACATAAACATCCATTCCTGGCTTCCAAAACACATACATGTTTATCTCTCGCCGGAACTCATCCACAGTTTTGCGTATATCAAATTGCTGACCTTCTTGACCATTTACTCCCTCTTTTCTCTGAAGCCCCATGAAGAAAGAGCAATGTGGGATCTGCTTTGAAGTGTCCACTTGATCATTAGGACATGGATGACACTGCAGCATTCCATTGGTGTCTCGTTCTATCTGTCATGGTAGCATAAACAAAAAGACAAATAACATAAGTATACAATGTCTCCTATATACTGTATTAGGATTCAGAGCAGCAGCTTTTACCTTTAATGTAAGCTGTCTAAATCGTGACTCCACCCATCCTTTCCAAGCAAGCAGATCATCCGTATCGGCTGCAAGTACGTCAACTTGAAGGTAATTTTTGTACGCCTCAAAAAAAAGATAAGGCTCAAATAAAGCACTCCACTTAGACTTGTTCATCTCAATATCCTGCACATATAAGCATGAGTGTTAACTGTCCAAAATTAGGTAGCCAAAAAAAATAAATTGGCAATTTGCACTAATCACCTGACAGATCTTGTTACCGTGGTGGAACTGCTCTACCATAACTCGAAGGGTGCTTGAAGATACATTATAGCTTGAGTTCATACAAGGATAAGCAGGAGTAATAATTGGCATAATATGAAACCTGTCACGGGGATGTTTACGAGGGTCCCACATAGGAAAGCCAAGTTCTTCCTCTTCTATTGAACAAAGCATCACAGGGTTTGGCCACCGCCACTGAGTATATACTCTAAAAAAACGAGAAACCAGCATGCTAGGATTTGCGTTTGGATAAAGCTGGCACACCCGGGCAACCAGAAGGGCCCAGTTTACCCCTCCGAGAAATCCAGTAACCTATGTGCAAGATAAAAGAGGAGATTTGAATAACAACTAAACAAGAAGAGAAGACTATAATAAAACCCACATTATGTACACACTCTTACATTTGAATAAACACCACGCTTCCGAGCCCAAAATTTCAGACATCGCAATGTTGTCCGGAAGTGCTACAGATGTATCTGGGTCAGGGGACTATAGCAATATATATTAAACAATGAATGATACGCAGGACGTAACTTTTACCTCAACAGATGGAACAAGCTTGAGAATTCGGTCAGCAACTCTACAACCATTAAGACTTCGAACAGTTTGCTCATCTATGTTATATAAGACAGTCGAGTTGGAGATGTCCAAGTCCTGTAGACAAAGTAGTTACGGAACATCAAAATAACGAATAATCTGTCCCTTTTTGTTCACCAAAATCTGTGACTTATTTCAACTCCTCTGTCTCTTTTTGAACATAAACTAATAACCAAACTGACTGAAAACCACTGAAATAGGTGTTGCAACAAAACAGAAAATATGTATATGGTACAGTACTGTCTAGAAGAACCAAAACTAAAATAAAATTATTAGAGAAGTTGCCCCCTCATGACACTGTTAATAATAATTCCTCTCCGAAAGATTGTGGCATGAAAGATAAAAGGATTGACAAGAACTTACTTGTGGAACAACCAAAAGTGATATACTAGCATAAAGTAGATCTATTGATATTCCTTGGAACTTAAATTTCATAACTGGTACATGAGCATCTGGAACTGGTTGAAGTTCCGTTACTTGTTCTATTTCAGCCAAAATATCGTGCAAAATAATGAAGAAGTCCTCCTGGAAGGAAAAACAAGAATTAGATAATCAAATCAGATCTATCCTGATTCCGTAACCTAAAAGAATCATCAACCAAATACCAAGTATAAAAGTTACCTCTCGGTTAACATAGGACGGTCCAACGCATAGTGTATCAATATCAGCCCCAGGCCCATGTACCTGTGCAAGTGTTTGCAGATTGCAACTTAAATAAATGCAAATAGTTTGTTACAAAACCAAAGGGCAGACGATGAAGAAAAGAAGCAAGTAACTAGCACTTACGACACAAACAAAGTAAACAGATATAAAAAAAGTTACAGCACCCTCCTAATGGCCAATAGCTCCAGGAACATAAAAATAAATTATTTATAAAAAAAAACACTGATCAAATCGACCATTGTTGTTTCACCAATGATGACCAGATGAAAAGTGGACGAATAACTCATAATTTCCAAGAATATATTTCGTATTAGGCCGATTGAAATTATCTTACTTTTAAAAAACTTAATTTCTTTTTTCCAGCTTCCTCCCGAATGGCTAACCTTTTATCACTTGGGATATACAAGAACACTGAAGCAAAATAGTATAACAAATGCTTTACATATTTATTTAAACATAACACTATCCCATTACCACTAGAACTTCTTCGTGAACACTGCAGCGGAGTATAACTGATAACTTATGTGATTGATCAAGCAAGAAGTCTAAACAAAAAGATAGGCTACCAAAAACCAACAACAAAACGAAATACTTACCCCTAGACGATAAGACCCGAAAGTAAAAAGAACCGCATTTGCATCCTCCACCATCTGATCTGTGTAGCCTCTTTGACGGGTTAATTGTTTAACCCAACCTTTTACAATCTGCAAAGCCAAAAAAAAACTCCGTAATACCCATTGGTTAAAATATACAAATATCCAGCTAGAAACATAATGTTACAAGCACCCATTGGTTAAAATATACAAATATCCAGCTAGAAACATAATGTTACAAGCACGCACCTGGAATAAACAAGTCAATTTAGAATTGTAATAAACAGCCCAGACTTGGTTTGTTATATCAAATTCAGAGATGCAGTATTGTACTAGGAGAATATACTCAAAAACGTTTAAAATACTATAGCCCGCATAACTCAGTATGCTGTGTAAAATTCATATACAGTTAAGAATGTTGTACTAGATTTCCAACTATGTATCTTCCTTCTAGTTACCTCAGTATTATAACCTATCTCACTACCATCATTCTGTAGCTAGGCAGTGATCTATGGAAACTAGTCAAGGGGGGTACCAAAGGATTGTTAATTTAGACCCCTTCTGCTTCCTTAAAGTATAGGACAAATATTTGCAGTGATGCTACATGACATCCCAGGGTTATAAAGCACAGTTGATAGCAACTCATGAGCAAAATCTAGGACTTGATAAACAACAGAACACACTTGAAAGACGCTGAATCGAATTTCATCAAGAGTTGCCTAGTAATCACGATGCCTACTTACATACACAGTTAAGCTAAAGGAATAGTTGAGCTTCCACCACTTACTACAGATCACATAATACTCACCAAATGGGATACTATGATCCTAAAGGCAGGCATAGATTTTGAATGATAACCAGTCAAATTAAAAGGAATTGAATTACCTGATCAATGCACTGCAGAACCTCTTCTCTTCTCGCAGTCTCTTCTTCGCTCTCGTACAACCCCGCAGCAACCAAATACTTCAGAAACATTATAAAAAATGATTCAGTGGCAAAATACAAACTCCATAACTTAAGCCAAAAAAAAAACCCAAAAGGAAAACATTAAAATCGTGAGAACCCAAGGGTCTTCTTACCTTCTCCAATTCCAAATTCCGCAGATTATCAGCCGCCGTGGGCCCAGCGATCGAAAGCGGCTTCGTGATTCCAAAGCTATAGGAAGGCTGTTCCGCTGGCGGTGACGATAAAACATTGGGGCTCTGGGAATCAGCCATCTAAGCAAAACACACAAAAAAACCTAGACTACCAAAAACCTAACGTACTATATCGAATTCCACAAAATTGTGAGTGAATGAAAAGTAGAAGTTCTCTGAGATCGAAACAAGGAGAGACCTAGAGAAGGAGAGATGAGAAGCTATGATCAAAATCGAAAGAGGAATACAAAGGAGAAAGGAGGAGGAGGCGGAGGAGGAGGGGATAGATCGCAGATCGAAAACCCTAATCCGTTGACACGAAAACGATGTGAGTCAAAGAAAGAGATAGATCCAACTAAGATTTTCAAAAGATTGGGAGAGAGAGGAAAGAGCGAGGAGAAGAATGACGGAGAGAGAAGAGAGGAGTCTTTGGGGATATGAGATTGGATGGCTGATTGAGTGATTAATTAACAATATAAATAAGCAAATATTAAGTACTCTAAGGTAATTGGGGGATTATCTCTTAATCTTATTGAAACGGAAGACCCAAAAGATGGAGCTCTATATAAAACGTGTCACTCTATAGTTGGACCACCATAGATATACGATATTTTAATACTCACTCCCCCAACGATAGAAATAACTTATACCAAAGGACTCGTTGTTCTTCTGCAAATATATTTATATAAAAAATATCTATTTTTTCTATGATATTTTAATTATTATAATACTTCTAACAAATAATAGGGGAAATAAACTTAATATGAAGATTGAATTTATTCTTTTATTCGATATTTAAATTCAATTAAATATATATTAGTGATGAGTAAAATAGTAATAGATATTAAAAAAAATTATTTAACACCTAAATATCGTCTATTAGTATTTAATATTAAAATATAATTATCAACTATTATTTATTTAATTTTTCTTTAATGTTCTATATATCAATAATTACTAAATAAAACTAGATTTTTTATTAATTTCGTTGTCTCCGATACCTATTAATATTATTATATCTCTAAAACTCTAATTTGTTTTTGGTTTTTTTTTAACGGCGGATTAGGATAAGCTTGTAAATAATTTCAATTATATGTATTGTTAATCAATTATTCAAATATTCGAAGTCAAAGAAATTTTAAGATATTATATTAAGTAGTTAGAAAAGACTAATTTTTTTAATATTTGGGATATATTTAATAAACTTTGGATAGTCATTAATAAAATGATCAATTTATTTATTTTATATTTTTAAGTTTTTATTATTATTTTTTATTTCTTTTTATGACCACGTACTAATTTCAGCTTGAATTTCAAACTAAATGTTCAAAATTTTCCACACCAATAGGCGTCGCTTATGGAAAAACTCTCAAAAATCAAAACAAATTACAAGCTCAAACTAACTAATATCGAACTATGAAGAGAAAACTTATATGTTCGTGGATGGGGAGTTTGAGATAGAGCTAACCAACTCACATCCTTTAGCCAAAAACTCATGTAGTATACCTCCTATTAAAATTGAGTGTTCCTTTAGCAATTAAGGGAGGAACATGCTAATAGCTTTCCTTTGTTGCATGAACAATTGATTAGACGTGTTTCTTAAGTTAAATATATTGTGCGAATCATGAACGATGATGAATGAGACAATGTGAGCCCTGAAACGATAAAGGATTGGACGTTGAAAGAAGCTCAGAGCAAGAAGCGTATCTTCAAATCATCTCGCGATGAGGGTAGGGAGAACTCGGATAAGGGATCTTCCGATCAAAATAGAAAAGGACAATATCGTTGAAATAGAATAAAAAGCAAAACTCTTACTTATTAGCATGATTGAATAGAGGAGAAGGGTAAAGACCTTTAACTCGGATAAGGAAAAAAGACCTAGTGTTTCCATCAGTTGTGAATACTAAAGAACCACCATTACTTAGATAGCAACCGAGATAACTTTACCTCCACCATGATACCATCAAATTTCAAGATTTTAGCAGGCTCAAACTGTCTCGCCATGTATTCCTCTCAATCACCAACGAATCTCGGATTCTTGATATTGGATGGCGTAGAACAACCTCGTGCACAACCAGATTATCTACTAACCTTGTACAAGGATAATAGTAAGAGTCGAATGTTGTACCTTCTTACCAAAGTTGGGTTTAAAGTTATCCGCAATACCCACCAGGATATATCCATCCATATCTAGACTATTAAAAAATATGATAAGGTGCAATACAAGTTATTGAGACGCAAAGTGGAAAAAACAGGTTTTCAACAAGTATGCGCATTCTTGAACTTCGTGAAAGAATATTATGAGGATGAGGATGCTTATCAAAATAAAATGTCCTCACTAACCCTAGAGATTATATATCACATAATACCATGATGTTTGACAACTAGAAGATGGAAAAATACTACGACAAATAAGATTCAGAGTATCACATCCAACACTTCAATAGTGAGATGTTATAGTATGAAGATAATGATGGGATAAAATATCGATTCATTGTTATGATCCTCCAAGGAAACTTAATGTAGTGGTTCAATAGTACATGAAAAATTACAAGATCTTTGTGATTATATTTTGGAACTATTTTGTAGGTTCTACGAAGATCATTATAAATAAAGACTACATAATCTTTTGCAAACAGATAAATAATGAAAGTTTAAAATAGTACAATAATAATTTCATAGAAGTTTTAACAATAAGATTGCCACGATCTGGTGGTCGTATAAGCATTCATGCAATAAATCTGTGAAGTTTCTCTCTCCAACGCAATAATGAAGAAGAAAGCTTTGACATTTGGATATTTAATAGATTAGTGGAGCGATATATCAGAGTAGATGAAGTCTCTAAAGAAAATAAAGTGATATATATTGAAACACCAACCACATGCCTTTCGGTCAGCAAAACATAAGCAATGGTGCAGATCAACACAAATAATGACACGCTAAGGAACAACAATGTTTCAACTTTGGCTAGACCGATAACTAGTCGTTCTTAAGGTTATAATGAGAAGTCTAAAATTGGCTACAACACGAACAATGGCAAGAAACCTCCAAGAGGACTATTTTTGAAAAAAAAAATACAATAAAATACAACCGGCGTGAGAATTTATAGTGGCAAAAGAAAATTGGGACAACAAAATACTATAAATTTCATGATGATATTGATCATTTTACTAAAGAATGCTGGACTTTGCAGGATCAAGTCTAGACTTTAGTTTATGAAGGCAAACTCAGTGAGGTTGTTAAGAAAGAAAAAAATCGAGAACATGTTGCGATGATGTTATAAAATAATTCTCAAACCCCAGCGAAATAACAAAGAACATCATATACAAATGCTATCATAGTGGCCAAGTTAGAGGAAGAGAAAGATTACTTTAGCTTATATTCAAACAGACATATTATAGAATTGATAGCAGAAGAAGATCCATATTCTAAAGTCTTCAAAAAATTAAGAAAGAGGCATGCATAAAATATCAAGATAGTAAATTAAAAGAATATGTCCTCACACTTGTATTGAAATTCATATATGATCATTTAATTCTCAAATGAAGATCTTAATAAAGTGACCATACAATGATGTAGTGTTAATAATAGTGAAGTTGGTGTGAGTAGAGATCAAGAGGGTGATGATCAATATTGGGAGCTCAACGAACATCTTGTACAGAGGTACCCATGAAATAATAAGAAGAGCTAAAGTGGTGAGCTCTCGTTAAGTAGTTATCTTAAGGGAGTTAACTCTTGAGGTAGCTCTCGTGAAGTAGGTGTTTATAAAAAAGTATAATATATATTTATCATGATAGATGCACCATCATCTTATAATATTATATTAGGATGGTCTTAGATTTATTAGTTTACGACCCACCAATTCTTGAGGTAGCCTATAAATGGCAAAGTGGTCGTGATAAGAAAAAATCTAGAAAACATCGAGGAAGGTGCATAAGATATGGTAATATAAGTAGGAAATAACTTTATAAACAACCCATATATCTCAACTGATCTCAAGTATAAAAGTTTTTATTTTTTTGAAATATAATATAATTTTGGTTTGCATGGAGTACGCACGGCATTACAAGAGTCCCGATAGAAGTCATATGTCATCAATTGAGCATCAACAATAACTTTCGTCCTATAATAATAATAAAAAAAATAATCTAAATAGAAAACAGATACGATCATTAAAAATATATAGATCTATAGTCGTAAAACACATACGAGAGTCTCATTACCTAATATGGACAAAATATTCAATGGTGGTCAATAAGAAAAACATTAAGTGAATGATGTATATAGACTTTAAGGACTTAAACAAAGCATGTTTGAATGACCCTTCTTATTATCAAGGATTGACCAGCTTTCATCACTATAAGTGTGATGATGACTATGAATATACAACTTTCATCACTAAAAGAGGCCTGCATTACTACATAGTAATACCATTTGAATTAAAGAATGTTGGAGGAACCAATCAAAAGTTGGTGAATAAGATATTTATAACTCAATTGGGATGAAATATACAAGCCTACATTTATGGTATGTTGGTAACAAACCATCGCGAAGAAGATCACCTAACAGACTTATGCGAGACATTTGGCAACCTTATACGAGTAAATCCTAAGTTAAACCTACAAAATTGCACCTTCAACGTACGACCTAAAACGTTCTTAAGCTAAATTGTTATTGGAAAAAGAATTGAGTCAGATACAAGACAACTCATCGATATGGCAGCGATAGAGGCACCAAGAAATACCAAGGAAATTTAAATTTTGGAAGACTAGCAAGATTTAACAGGTTATTGTCAACATCCTCGAATATGTGTAAACCATTATTCAAAGTACTAAAAGGAGCATGAAAAATTGAAAAAACTCTAGGATGTGATGAAGCATTAAATAATAAAAATAAGTTTTTGTCCTACCAAAAAACGTGAACCAAGCCTCATCCACAATATTTCTTGTATATGTACCTTACAGTCTTGGGTTATGCAGTAGAAGAAATATTAAGTATAGAGGAAGGAAGTGACTCTGAAGCAGTCTATTATGTAACTAAATATTTTTAACCACTTGAAACTAGGTATTTATAATTAATTTATGTAGCATTAGTAATTGTGGTTAGAAAAATTAGACCATATTTTAAAGCACATATTATAATAGTCAAAATGACATTTATCTTAAGAAATGTATAACGAAATCTTGATATGTTAGGAAGATTGACTAAGTATTCGGTAAAGTTAAAGGACTATGATATCTATTTTAAGATGATAACATAAATTAAAGCCTAGATGTTGGCATATTTTTTATTCCAACCCGAGAGACATTATCTTCAAATGATGAGTCCGAAGATACTTGGAAAGTGAGACCATATGGAGGAAGCAATAACTAAGACCTCAGGAGCAAGAATTCAGCTCATATTTTTAATAAGAAATATCATAAACCAATCCATAAAATTGAGAATTCCAATATCCAATAATGAATTCGCAATCGCGGGAATTCGGATTATAAAAGAATTTTAGAGTAAGAAAGGTACAACTCATAACTAACTTGCAATTAATTGTCAACTAGATATGAGGGTAGGAAAAACTAAAATAATAACATAATTCAATATATAAAAAAGTCACAACGGTTGATTGCTCATTTTGAGCATATGGAATTCAAACAATTCATGAGAGCCAAAAACTCAACAATTGATACACTTATACCTTCATCATGTGCTTCTTTATTGCCTAGAATAATCGTCCAATAAAATTCTTCTATTACATTACCCAACTACTTTATCTTGATATTCATGACCACCGGGGTAATAAAAACAGAATATGAAAAATAAGAAGAAGATTAGAGAACTTTGATCAATAAGTATTTGATAAAATGAGTGCTCGCTGAAAGAAACAAAGAAACACAAAAGATAAAGAGAATGTTAACAAATTCGGAAGCATTGTATACAATAGGTTTTGATGTGGTTAATTTTCGTTTGAGGGTAATTTAGTAATTTGTTTAGAGTTTGTGAAGGTTGGTGTGTGTTTGATGTTTTGAGTAAAGAGTAGAGGGAGAATTAAGCAGCCTGGTTGTATTTAATTTTCATTACCCACATTAAATGCAGGTGGTTGGGTATTTATACCCTTACATTTGGGCTTTATGGGTTTTCGGGTCATGTTTAATGGACCCGGGTCATGTTCAAAGACCCATGAGCTCTTAGTAGAAGAGCAAGCTGCTTAGTCAAGAAGTGTTTAGGTTTTTAAGTACTTTAGTCATAATTCGGACAGTCCAATGAGCTAAGGGTTCGAACTTTTCTGTCCGATCCAGTGATCTTAGTCCGAACTGTCCCCGTCCGGAGAGGTAGCAATATTCGGACTCATCAGGAGCCCTTTTTTTAGGTGTTTGTTCAAATACCTTTGCCAAAAACCTGAAAAACAGTCTGATGTCAGGGGCAGTTTTAACCGGACAGGTCTTTCAACTTGTGCTATGGCCTTATCCTGACTGAAGAAGCCTTGTGAATCCAAACGGTTTTTGCCAGAGTTCATGGGACACGTGTCACTTTCTGGTAGGTTGTTTCAGCCGTTTTTTCACCTTGAATTTCGCACCTACCTTCTTCGAAAAGTAACCTCTTCATTTATGAGGGTGACATCAGCGCCGTCTCTTAATAATTACCAATCTTTTCGAATTCTCCTAGGAATCAAGATTCCTTTCTTAGATTTACTATAAATTGAAACACTTTCTACTGTTTCACCATCACTTTCGTTTTCACTCTGCAAATCCTCAAAGCTTTTTCTCTAAAAAACAAATTTTTACTTAGGTCGTTTATGTTCACGGCTAGGAACGCTTTGATCAAAGGTGGGTGGCTCAATCTTTCCGAGTTAGAAAAGGCGCAAAAGGTTGAAAGGGAAAGGCGCATTGCAGCAGGCTTACCTACTTCCCCCATCGACAAACCAGTAACTTCAGCCACAAAGTCAGACCAGGGTTCTTCTTCTACAAAGGGCATTAAACCGAAGAAGTTATTTCAAACCAATCTTTCACCTATTATCTCAGGTTCTTCGGTTCCAGAATCGGAACCCGTCGTTAAACCAGGTTTAACAGTTACCAGCTTTAAAAAACCCTCCCCATTCTTAGCTATGGGGTCAAATGCTGAAACCTCTCCTCACAAGCTAGTTGATCGGAGAAAAGGCCGACTGGTCAAAGGGCAGGCTTCTAAGGGAACTCCTTCGAAATCGGGTGCCAAGGACAGTAGTACTGGGTCAGAAGTACCCATTAGAGCACCCAAGGAAAAGCTGTCCGGTCTGGAGGGCACTGGCTCAAGTCCACGGAGAGAAATGTCTCTACCAGAGCCCCAACCGGAGGCCAGGAACCAAGAGAGTACTGAAGCGCAGCAGTCCGGAAGTCAGGATGAGCCAAATCTAAACCTCCCTCTCACCACTACAACTGAAAACCCTTCCTCAATTATGGAGGAAATAATGGAGGACTCTATTGAAGAGGCTCCGTTCGAGTCTGAACCTTCCGGGCAGACTAGTGGTGTTGTGGCTGCCCAAAAGGACAAGGGCAAGGAAAAATTATGCTTGAGGCATCCGGATCTGCCGGAGTGTCTTGAGGGAAAGGTAGGGCCTTGTTTTCACAAGGTCCATGTTAAGTATCTCCTTGCCTTGGAAAAGATCAACTACGCTTTCATTCATACAGCTGAATTGGGCCGGATGCGTTCAAAGTGGGGAATTCCAGAGAATGTGAAGATAAGAATCCCTATCACCCCCGAAATTCCCATGGATTGCAAGCTGAGCGAGCTAGTTATCTTTACGGAGCTGTTTAACTGGGGGCTCAGATTCTCCTTGGACCCAGAAATTGTCAGATACTTTCATCTGATAAAGCTCTGTCCGAGCCAGCTGAGTCCCAATGCTTGGTACACCCTCATGGCCTGCATTATGGCTTCTAGGCTCTCCGGGATTCCTCTACCAATGGAGGAGTTTGCTGTTGTGGCCAGTCTCTGCAGAAACCACCAGATCCCCTTCTACCACTTCAATATGGGGGATAACTTCAAAGCTGTTGATGACCTGCTAGAGTCGGAGAGGAATTGGAGGACTCAATTCCTGTTCGTGAGTGGTGCTTGGGAGAACGGGAAGAGAATCAAGGTCGGAGTCAACCCAAGTCTCCTCACCAGCAGATGGAGGAGTGATCGTAAGTCTCCTACTTTATATTTTTATCTCTTCTTTTATCAAATTCGTTTAAACTGATTGACTTTGTCTTCTTCTTAGCAGAACTGCCCAAGGACTTCAATGACTATCTAAAGTCCGGGCAGACCACCTGTACCAAGATCAACGCTTGGGCTGCTGAAAGATGGGGAAACCGGTTCCATGATGCCTTCACGGGGGGCAACTTAGCAAGGTCTTACCTCTGGAATACTACTGGTCGGAGGGACTTAACCTAAGAAGAGCTCACCACCCAACCCCCTCCGGATGTAGTGCTCAAGAGAACACACGAACCAGATGGAACACTTTACTTGCCAGGCCGGGCCAAGGCCCCGAGTAAGATGAAAGGCAAAAAGAAGAAGGGCAAGAAAGCGGTAGGTGGAGCGGACCCTGCCGAGGTGGAGGAAGCTGCTTTAACAAATCCGGAGGGGCCAGCTCCAAGCCAGATTGATGCTGCTCTCTTGGAAGCGGTAGAGCAGGAGGCAAGAAGTTCACTCCCCAAATCCCCCAAGGGCTTCCAAAAGAGCCCGTAAACGGGGAGCTGAAAGCAAAGACAGGGAGGCCAAGAAGAAGAAGACCTCTAAGGGTGATGAACTTTCTCTTCGGCCTCTGGAGCCTCTCCCCCAAGTTGATCCCACTGACCCAACACAAGCAGAGGAGATACCTGGTGACTTTCAAACCGATGAGGTCGAAGGGGGAGGTCTTAGCATTGATGGGGTAGACATCACTGGTCTTGGTGGGCTTGGTGAGTACTTTATCAACCTCTCTAGAGATGATTTTACTGGGCCTTATCTCCCTCCGAGTACTTCAAACACCGTCACTTTTAATGGTAAGACCTTTACTGTTTCAAGTGAAAGGGATGTTATAGCTCATTCTTTATTAAGAAATATTCAGCCGGTGCTTGTGTTGGAGAAGCAAGTTCGAAGTCAGACAGACATTATCAAAGACCTCAAGTCCGATAAAGATAGGCTATCTGATGACCTTCTTACTGCTACCCAATATGCTAACATTCTAAAGGGGGAAAACGAAGAGCTGAAGAAGAACCAAGAGTGGTGGACCACAAAAGTTGCCACTCTAGAAGACACCATTAAGGATCTCCGGGAGAAGTTATCCGGATTGGAGAAAGATCTCAACTCTTCGAAAGAGGAGACCACGGCCAATGATCAAGTTATCTACAACTTGACCTGTAACAAGATTGCTCTTGAGAACACAGTGTCCAAGGCTGCCGAGGAGAAAGCTGATCTGCTAAGGGAGCAGGAGGCCAAAATCCAAGCCAAGATCGACGCTTATGCTAACAACGTGATCGACACCCAAGAGGAAATGTACGCGAAGGTGAGATCGGACATGGTCCTGCTCTTCCATGAGAAGTCCCGAAGAGGAATTTAGGAGATTTGTGGCTTCATATAGAGTATCCAGACCTCCCATTTCACACAATGACCGAAGGCGACAGGTTTAACTTCTCCAGTGGATCCTCATCTGATGACGAAGAGAACACCGGGGAGAACCCAAACGAGGAGACAGACGATCCCAAGGGGAAGAAAAAGATAGATGAAGCTGAGCCATCTTCAAAGGCCCAGTCTTAAATTATGAATCGTTTTTTACTTTTCATGTTATCTAAACTAAAGTCCTTGGAAGGCCAATACACTCTTTTTTGTTAGTGTGTCTGGTATCTGACCGGATAGACCCTTTACTTTGTTTGACAATTTGAAAGTTCTTGGAAGGCCAAGGCACTTAAGTTATTTTAATGAATACCCTTGCTTTACACAGTTCTCACACCCTTTCATAGTTTGTTTCAATTTTGGTGGCTAGTGTTTAAATAGCCCTTAGTTATTTCATAAATAGTCTAAAGTGAGAATGCTTAAGTTCTCCGATGACAAGTGTTTAAGTGGTCATCATTCTTTTACTTCAATCCGGATGGTGTGACAAAAAACAAAGTAAGAACACTTCGGGTAAAAAAAAATTAAGAAGGCATCGAATTTCATTAAAAAACCCGGACACCTCATTAAAACCTCCCCGCGCCACCAGGGTAGGAAAGAGTATGCCCCCAAATATTTACATGGATGTTTAAACAAGTAAATATTTACACAGATGCTATTCCAAGTACATCCGGAGATGCTCGATATTCCAAAGGTGGGTCAAAATTCTTCCATCCTTGTCTTCTAGCCAATACGTTCCAGGTTTAAGCCTTTCAACAACCATATAAGGTCCTTCTCAAGTTGGGGCCAATTTGCCGAGCAACTTCTCTTTAGTGTGTAAGAAGACTTTCCTCAATACCTTGTCACCCGGCTGGAAATCTCTTCTTACTCTAGAATCAATTCTGCTTCTCATCAAACCCTGATAGTGTGCAGCTCTAAGGTGAGCTTTAACTCGTCTTTCCTCTACCAGGTCGAGTTGTCCTCTGATCGCTACTTCGTTAGCGCATTCGGAGAAGTTGTGGACCCGAAATGATGGGAGATTTGCTTCTATGGGAGCTATTGCATCCATCCTATAGACCAAGGCAAAGGGCGACTCCTGCGTTGTAGCCCCAGGTGTTGTCTGGTAGGCCAACAAGACCTCTTGTAAATAGCTAGGCCACTTCCCAACAGCCCCTTCCAGATTCTTCTTTAAACCGGACAGTATAGTTCTGTTGGCCACTTCAACCTGACCATTTTCTTGTGGGTGAAAAGATGAAGAGAAACAATGTTGTATCCCTCTTGAGGCACAAAAACTCTCCATTTCCCTATTGTCGAATTGTGGCCCATTGTCTGTCGTTATCTTTTGTGGAACACCAAATCTGCAATAGATGTTGGATAAAATGAATTTTATGACAGCTTTTGAGGTTGTTCCTGTCAGAGGGGCTGCTTTAATCCACTTCGAAAAGTAATCCATAGCAACAATTATAGTTCTTCGCCCTCCGGATGCCATAGGGAGAGGGCCCACTAAATCCAATCCCCATCGAGCAAAAGGTATAGGCTCAGAAATTGACTCTAAAGGGATGGCTGGGACATGAATTTCATTGCTATATCTTTGGCATGAATCACACCTTCTTACCAGCTCTTTAGCATCTTGCATGATAGATGACCAATAGTAGCCGGCCAGTAAAACTCTCCTTGTTAGAGCCTTGAATCCACAATGAGCTGATCCCTCACCATCATGTAATTCGGAGAAGACTACTTGAGATTCATCATCCCCCAAATAGCGCAGAAGTGGTTTACTGTAAGACTTTTTATACAGAATGTCTCTTATTATGATAAAACCATGAGCCTTGTGTTTCAGTTTTCTTGCTAGTGATTTATCCGGAGGCAAGATGTCGTCGGAGAGGTATTGCAGGAGAGGAAATCTCCAATCCTGAGGTTGTTTCACCTGTACTTCAAAAAATTCTTCCTCTTTACCCAAATTAAGTTGAATGGAGGGGTTCTCCAGTACATGGATCCATGGATACGACTCTGTGTAAGCTATGGTTGCCAATGAATCTGCCAACTCATTTTCTGTCCGGGGTATATGTTCATAAATAATGCTTTTAAACTGGAGTGCTTCATTTTTAAAAAGAAGTAAATACTTCACTAACTGCTTCTTTTTAGCCTCAGATTGACCTTGGGCATGATGGATAAGAAGCTGGGAGTCACTCAATAGCTTGACCCTCTTAGCCCCACAAATATAAGCTAACTTCAAACCAGCTATAGCTGCCTCGTACTCGGACTCATTATTGGAAGCCCTGAAAGCAAAACATATAGCCTGGTACATTTTGTCACCATACAGAGAAGTCAAGCACACCCCTGCACCACATCCCATAGTGCTGGATCCACCATCCGTCCGGACGACCCAGGCCTTTTTGTCTTTCATCTTAGTAGTCTGCTCCGAATCTCTATCAGAGTGGAATTCAACTAAAAAATCAGCCACAGCTTGGGCCTTGACTGCTGTTCAGGGAGCAAAATCTATATCGAAATCCCCCAATTCTACCGACTATTTAATCATTCTACTTTATATGTCTGCTTTTTGGAGAATATTCTTCAAGGAAAAAGATGTCCGGACGATAATAAGATGAGCCTGGAAATAAGGCCTCATCTTCCTTGCAGCTATTACCAGGGCTAACACTAACTTTTCGAGTTTCAAATAACGCTTTTCTGCATCTATCAAGCTCTTGCTGATGTAGTACACTAGATGGGGGTAGCTATCCACCTCTCTTACCAATACACCACTGATGGCATAACTTGAAACTGCCAAATACACGAAGAGTGTCTCTCCATCAATTGGTTTAAATAGGGTTTTAGGGGAGGACAGATGTTTCTTAATCTCATTGAAAGCCTCATCACATTGCGAGGTCCAGTCAAATCCCCTTGCACCCTTCAAAGTTTGAAAAAATGGGGCGCATATGTCCGATGACCTTGAGATAAATCGGTTTAAAGCAACTAACCTCCCCGTCAATCGTTGCACTTCTTTAATATTCCGAGGAGGCTCCATTTGGAATAGAGCATTAAGCTGGTCCAGATCGGGCTATATCCCTTGCTCACTTATTATATAACCTAGGGACTTCCTCGATTGCACTCCGAACACACATTTTTCTAGATTTAATTTTAAATTTACTTTTACCAAGTTGGTAAAAGTTTCCTGGAGGTCAGCCAAGTGCAATTTCTCATCCACACTTTTCACCATCATGTCATCGATGTATACTTCCATATTCTTTCCAATCTGATCAGCAAAGGCTTTCTTCACCAATCTCTGATAAGTAGCCCCAGCATTTTTCAACCCAAATGGCATTACCTTGTAGCAATGAAGACCCCTGTCAGTGACAAATATGGTATGCTTTTGATCCTTCGGATCCACTTTGATCTGATTGTATTCGGAGAAAGCATCTATAAAGGATAGCAGCTTATTCCCAGATGTGGAGTCTACTAGCTGGTCAATCCGGGGAACTGGATACAAATATTTTGGGCAATCCCTGTTGAGATCTGTGAAGTCAATGCACATACGCCACTTGCCATTTTTCCTTTTCACCAGGACCGGATTGGCAGTCCACAAAGGATATTGAGACTCCTTGATATGCCCTATCTTTGTGAGCCTGTCAATCTCTTGCACAATAACATAAACCTTTTCCTTGGAAAAAGCCCTTCTCTTTTGAACCACTGGTGCTATGTCTTTTCAGACAGATAGGTGATGTGATATCACATCTGCTGGAACCCCAATAACATCAGCATTGCACCAAGCAAATACATGCTGATGGCTTTTAAAAAATCTTAACATCTCATTTTTCAGATCGGGTGGCATTTTAGACCCTATCTTGACACTTTTCCCTTCTTCTAAACAATGTGTTTCTACCTCTTCAACTGGTATCAATACTCCAGGGGTCTCTCTGGGGTCATCAATTTCACCCTCACCCCCAGAAAGCCCCTCAAATTGCTATTGCTCGTTGATACGAACTGCCCCCGACGTCCGGGGAGCCAGGGCTGTAGCATAACATTCTCTTGCAACCTTTTGACTGCTTCGGACAACTCCCACCTATCATTGAACAACATATTTCAAACATTGGTGGACTGTCGAAGCCAGTGCATGCATCCTAGAGAGCCAAGACCTCCCTAGAATAGCATTATAGCAAGTGGGACAATCTACCACAATAAAAAGTATCCTGACCATCTTCTTGAAAGGGCCCTTGTCCAACAGAACTTCCTCTTCGAACTCCCCGATCACATCTGCTGAGCTGCCAGTAAATCCCACAATTGATCTGTCCGAACGTTGAATCACGGCTGGATTTTTCATTTTCTTGTAAGTGTTTAAGAAGAGGATATTAGCTGAGCTTCCAGTATCCACCAAGATTCGTCTTATGTCATTGCCCCCAATGGATGCTCCTATGACAACAGCATCTTCATGAGGGCCAGCTATATCTCTTAAACCATCTTCATCAAAAACAATGAAGGGGAATGGAATTTGCGATTGATAGGAGGTCATGCCTCCTTCTAGCTGGGTGGTTAAAGTATGAACGTGCCTCTTCCTCGAAGAAGCAGTAAGAGCTGTCATAGTATCCCCTCCGAAAATTGTAAGTGACTCAAAAAACTTAATGAGCCCGGAGATTGTTCAAGAACATTCCTCAATGGCACCCACTCTATTTCGAGTTGGATCTGGATCCAAGTATTCTGATTCCACGTCAAATCTTTCGATTATAACCATGGCTCCCTCCGGATCAGCATTACTTAGACCAACCCGGTGAGTATTGTCAGGCATATTACCTTCTCTTCTTTTGACATAAGCCCCCAGCTTTCCCCTTTCAATCAAGTTGTGAACTTCTTGTTTCAAGGCTATACAATCATCGGTGGTATGGCCAGTATCATTGTGATACTGGCAGAAGGATTTATTGCGATGTTCTCTAGGAGATTGCAGTGTGACCGGTCTTCTATAGTGTACATCTTCCTTTGTTTTATCATAAATGGTGGCCACACTTTCTTTCAATTCTGCAAACCACTCCGGTTGAACCCAAGGCCCTCTCTTATTTCTGGATTGTTGACTCTGGGCAGGTGCAGCTGGCTGAGATTGAGCTTTAGCCCGGCCATGCCCCTGTCCAGTCTCATTTGCCTTGTTCCCGGACTGATTCTGATTGGGGTTTGGTGCCACCGGGGCAGACCTCACCTGCCTGTGCACCCTAGTTTTCTTTGTTTCATCAACGTTAATCTGCTTTCCAACCTGATTCAGCAACCCTCCCCAGGTCATGGCTTTCTTTCGGGTCACCGAATCAGCCAAATTCCCAGGGTTTAAGACCTGTCTCAAGGATGCTATTGTTATTTGCTCGAAGCAATCAGCCAACCCATTCTTGGTTTTCACAAAACGACTTATGTATTCTTTCAATAATTCGTTCGGCTCCTGGGCACAATGGATTATTGTGTCCCCATTACCCTTCAACTTTTTACTCCCAACAAACTACCTTCAAAAGGCCACCCAAAAAGTATCGAAATTCTTGATGCAGCCTTGTGGTAGGCTATTATACCATTTTAGAGCACTCCCCGTAAAATATTGGGAGAATGCTCTACAAAGCAGCTTCTCATCATCATCAAAGTTCATCATAAAGTTTTTAAATTGCTCCAAATGGTTGTCCGGATCAGTACTGCCATCGTACTTCTCCATTTTAGTGCTATCAAACCTCTTAGGGAGGTTTCCGGACAGAATTTTGGAAGACAATGGAGATTGTCTCCAATTTCGGCCACGACTGAACACAATATCCTCATTGGGAGTTGCAAAGATACCCGATTCATCGTGGAAGGCAAAATGATCCATCAACATCTTATCTACATGCCTCCGGCTGTGAGATGACCCTTTGCCAATATTCTTCTTCAACTTCCCATGTCTATCTTTTTTTCTTGAATATTTTTTTATTAGCTTTTGCTTCTTTTTAGTTCGGCCCTCATCGCTGCTAGAGGACAAGGAATCTTCAACTCCATCTTCATCCGAGGAGCTATTAGAAGATTCTGAGCTTGAGTCAGAACTCTCCACTGGCTTAGACCGGTGAGACTTTTTGGAGCTAACATGAGTCTTTTTGGTACTCACATGAGTCTTTGAAGGCTCATGCTCTCTAGGGTTATCGGTATGATGAGCAACTGATGCTTTCGATTTTTCTTTCATGCCCATCTTAGCCTTTTCAGCCCTCAGAGCTTCTATCTCACCTTTAAATCTATCGCGCTCTTCGATAGTGTATTCATTGTTTTCACCCACCACTTCGAGTAAAGCTGGTGGCAGTTCCGAGGCGTCCGGATTCATTTGGACTGACTTTTCTTGTTGGTTTCGAATGCTTGATTCAGGCACCTTTCCTCTCCCACTGTGGTCGCCAATTTGATGTGGTTAATTTTTGTTTGAAGGTAATTTAGTAATTTTTTTAGAGTTTGTGAAGGTTGGTGTGTGTTTAATGTTTTGAGTATAGAGTAGAGGGAGACTTAAGCAGCCTGGTTGTATTTAATTTTCATTACCCATATTAAATGCAGGTGGTTGGGTATTTATACCCTTACATTTGGGATTTATGGGTTTTCGGGTCATGTCCAAAGACCCATGAGGTCTTAGTAGAAGAGCAAGCTGCTTAGTCAAGAAGTATTTAGGTTTTTAAGTACTTTAGTCATAATTCGGACAGTCCAATGAGCTAAGGGTTCGAACTGTTCTGTCTGATCCAGTGATCTTAGTCCGAACTGTCCCCGTCCGGAGAGGTAGCAATATTCTGACTCATCAGGTTTAACCAAGCCCTCACTTCGGTGCTACCGCACAGATGAAGTTGAAGAGTTGAAAGTTAGTCCGAGGGAGATTTTGTTAGATGAGGATTTGTTGATAGGGGATTTTGTGACAGAGGAATACTTGAGAATTAAATCTAGAGAGAGAAAGAGTTTAAGTAGTAGAGAGAGAAAGTTGTACTATTCATCTCGAAATTCGTGAAGCGTGTGAGGTCCTTTTATAGTACAATTGTGGACCCCACACGCTTTAATTCGGGATAATTACATCTCTTGGTCCCTACTCTAAAATTCTTTCCTATTTTGGCTACATCTCTACAATTAACGCATTTTGGCCCATATACATTTATTTCTATGCATTTTGGCCCTTATACATTTATTTCTATGCATTTTGGCCCTTATACATTTATTCTCCTTATCAGTAGCCCCCCAGTCTTAGTAAAAAATTGTTTTGCTAAGACTGAATAATTCTTCTAATCGGCCAAAATCTCTTCGAGCTCCACAGGTCCCTTAGGCATAAAAGTCGCTTCTTCGAAAGATTGCCTCTTCGAACTTCATAAGTCCCTCAGGCATAAAAGTCGCTTCTTCGAAAGATTGCCTCTTCGAACTTCATAAGTCCCTCAGGCATAAAAGTCGCTTCTTCGAAAGATTGTCTCTTCGAATATCTACCAAGACCCCTTCGAGTTTCTGCTGTACCAAGTAGCCCCCCAATCCTTGCAACATTTTAAGTAAAATGCTCATCGGACAATTGTATACTTAGGCGAAAAATGGTGCTAGGATTGATGATGTCACTGCGCAGATACCAACGTCAGCATGTGTTTGAAGAAACGGTATCTATTCTTTTGTCAGAAAACCCTTCCGCTTCCCATGACAACCTCTGACACAAGACTCTTCATCTTCTACTTTAGCTAGGCTGTCATATATTAC
Organism: Limnanthes douglasii subsp. nivea; assembly: GCA_036936605.1. Lineage (NCBI taxonomy): Eukaryota > Viridiplantae > Streptophyta > Magnoliopsida > Brassicales > Limnanthaceae > Limnanthes > Limnanthes douglasii. Next base: position 102,632,407 of record JAUPFV010000004.1, read on the forward strand.
TCACCTATAAGGACCATCATGCCCCTAGGCAAACAACACAAAAAATGTCCCCAGGCTCATGTCATCAAAGAAGCCCACTAAGCTTCTATAAATACCAACCTCTTTCTTCATTAATGTAACTTCTGTTCAATCATTTCTAGAGAGATAAAGCTGGCGCATAAAGCTCGTCGAATTCCTGATTGGCTGTTGATTAGTAAACGGTTCGAGGAGAGGGTTGCCGCTGGTGAAGACGTAAGGCCTCATCCCCCGCCATTGACTACAACATACTTCGGTCCTTGGCCTCCTTCGAACAATTCGACGGCCATTATACCTCGTGAGGTAACTCGTCAAAGCTTACTCAGCGAAAACAACCCTCCGAAAGAAATGGGGAAAGCGAAGTCTCACAAGCACTCGTCAGGTTCGAAGAGGAAAAAGTCCCATAGAGATAGAAAAAATTCTCACGAGCGAAAACGGGCTAGGGGGGCTTCCCTAACCATTCGAGAACCCACTGTCTCAACTAATGTTGAAGACCACCCCCAAAAATCTCCAAGCCCGCGAAGGACTTCGAGGAGTCCTCCTCGGAACTCAGTTAGTCCTCCTCGAAGGCAAAATTTGGAGCACAACACTGAAAGTCCTCCTCGAAGGCAAAACTTAGATCAAAGTACTGAAAGCCCTCCTCGAAGACAAGGAACAGAAGTTTCTAGTCTGCCCTCCACACCATCCATGACCATCCATGGTACTCAGTTCTCTCCTTCAAGAACACTTATCACCGAGGAGGATATGCGGATTAGGCATGAAGAAACGTTAGACCCCATAGTTATGAAACCTTTCAACAAGTTCCTCGGCCGGAAAAAACCCATTACTTCCTTGTCAGTCCCTGCAAATGGTGGTACTTCCTCTTCGGCAATATCCGAGGAACAAGCTCACCGGATTGCGCCAAAATCGAAGGGAGATGTGACTTTGCCCTTGGAGTTAGACAACATCGCCGGAAATAATATTAGAGGCATCGAAAACAAACATATGGTGGCCCTGGCTAATATCAAGTACAAGTACTTTTCGGAGGATGAAGAGACAATGCTTAGGGCTCGATGGGGCATTCCTTCTTATATTAATATCAGATTTCCCTCCGAAGGAGAGACGCCATTGTCTGTTAGGGATCACGAGGTGGTGGTCTATACAGAAATCATGAACTGGGGGCTAAGGTATCCCTTAGACCCCTTCTTTATTGAATACCTTGCCAAAATAGATCTCTGTCCCTCACAAGTTGGGCCCAACATGTGGTTCACATTGATGGCTTGCATAATGGCCTCAAGGCTTTCAGGCCAAGAGTTTTTGCTGGAACAAATAATCGGTCTAGCTGGCCTTGCTCGAAACCCGTACTTCCCCTTCTACTCAATGACATTCAACCGAGGGCAAAAGGTGTTAAAGGACCTCTTGGAAGCAGACAAAAAATGGAGGCAACAGTTCCTTTTTTTCTCTGGATGTTGGGAGACCGGCTCCCAAGCCACCCCTTCGAATCCACATAAACTCTCCTTGAAATGGACCATGAAATGTAAGTGCTCCTCGAAGCGTTATACGCCCTCGAATGTTTAATTTTTCTGTACATTTTTCTAAGTCAATTACCTCTTCGAATCTCATAGTTGCCTCGAAGAATTGACACCCTTGAAGACACATACGTCTTCGAACAGCATATTTAGTATAACCATTTTTCTCCCTTGTTATTTGCTGCAGCTATGACCGGAGTATCCAAACCCTACACCGACTATGTCGAAGGAGCTACCACTGTTTTCACTAACCTTCGCTTGTGGGCAAAAGAACAGTGGGATAATCGTTTTCGCCGTTGCTTCGTCGATGAGAACTTGGCCAGAAGTCGACTCTGGAGGCTCAACCCTCTGGATCGTATAAGTATGAGGGGCCTAATGACTCCACCTTCTGAACGAGAAGTGTTAGAGCGGTGCAGCAAGCAGGACGTAATAATCTATCTACCCAAACGCTCACGTTCGCAAAGTCACCTGGATGAATCTCCAGAAGATGAAGCCACACCGCCTCAACCAACAAATCCCAAACCAATCGCAATGACTCAAAAATCAAGCTCTTCGAAGAACATAGGGGCCTCGAACTTCAGTAATCTTCGAACAACCGAAACCCGTCGAACAGATGAAATCCCTCCAACAAATGCTTCAACAATATCTACTCCTTCACCTGCTGCTACTATCCTTCCACCCAAGAAAGACAACAAGAAAAAGGATTTGAAGGGAAAGGGCATTCTGCTTGAGCCCATCGAAGAGCAATCTGAAGGAGGAGAAACTCCTGATAACGATGAAGGTACAAACTTCGACAGAGAAGTTCAAGATGGCGCAGTTGATGCTGAAAACAGGGGTGGCCTATCACCCAAGGAAGCCTCCTACCAAGCTGTGCACTCTCCTCTAACTGAAGCGTCTCAACCAGCCTCCTTCGAAGGCAGTCCAAGACTGGCTCCTGTCCATGCCCCTCGAACAAATCCCCCTTTATTGGTTCACCCTGATGTGGCCTGTGGCAATTTTTCTGAGTTCGACTCTGCGGATCTAGGGTCTCCTTCGAGCTCATTCGAGGTCCCTTTAGATGATGAATTTTCAATGAGTCTACGAAGGCTGCTTCATACATCAGTGAATCGAGGAAAGAAGATGCGCCATCTTGAGAAGCGCAAGAATCACTACAAGTTCAAAGCATCAGTTGCTGCCGCTAAGCTCGAAGAAGCCAAGAAGGAGCATGCAGTTATCGAAGGCCAAGCTGATGCCTTGTATGAACGTCTTTCTGCTGCTGAGCACTACATAACAATAATAGAACAGTGTTGCCAAGAAGAGAGGGACTTGTATAAGAAAAAGACTGACACCCAAGAGCTGTTGATCGCTGAATATAAAGCAGGGCATCGCAAGGCGTGCGATGCATTCGAGCAATGTAGTGAGGGTTTTAAGAATGTAGTCGAGGAGCGCGACAATTTGAAAAGAAAAATTAGAGGTTTCTCAGTGGAGATCGAAGAGGCAAAGGAAAAAGGTGCAGATGCTTATGCTGCCACATGTTCGAAGACGTTACAAGCTCGAGACGCTGCCACTCGAGCTGGCCTATTAACCCAAATATACACTGAGCACCCTGAGTATGAACTGGCCTATTACCTTCTAGGTTCTTCCTCAGCCCATCGAGGATGGTGCGATTGGTTACTTCTACCTGGCCATTTGCCTGAGGATGAAATGGCGCCGAGAAACATTGCCGTATACCCCTTGATACACAAAAACTCTGAAATTCTTTGTTATCAAATTGTGGACCATTGTCCGTCGTAAGCTATAATGGCATACCAAAACGACAACAGATATTAGACAAAACAAATTTAATCACATCCTTGGCCTTGGTTCCCGCAAGTGGCTCAGCTTCTACCCACTTAGTAAAGTAATCAACGGCTACAATTATCGTCTGTCTGCCCCCAGAGGCCATAGGTAGAGGTCCAACCAAGTCGATGCCCCATCTGTCAAAAGGAACCGCCTCTGGGATGCTTTCCATCAGTGCTCCTGGCTTGTGGATTATATTAGCGTACCGCTGGCACGTGTCACAACGCTTAACCAAATCTCTTGCATCGGCTGAAACAGTTGGCCAGTAATAACCTGCCAAGAATACTCGGCGAATCAGAGCTTTATATCCACAATGGGCGGATCCTTCGCCATCGTGTAACTCGGAAAGGATAATTTGTGAGTCGGGTCCATTCAGGCACCTCAACAATGGCCGACTCAGAGACTTCTTATACAACGACCCGTCCAACAAAATGTAACCGTGAGACTTGAATCTTATTTTTCTGGCTTCATATTTGTCGGCGGGCAAGATGTCATGAGCCAAAAAATCAATGATGACTGTTCTCCAATCAGGGGTAATCGCATGATTTTCCTCTGAGACATTCATCACATGGTCCTCAGAGATAGAGATCGACGGGCATGTCTGGGTCAAAACCCAAGGATAACCTTCGGTTCGAGAAGCAGAAGCAAGAGAATCCGGGATGGCATTCATTTCCCGTCGGACATGCTCGAACTTGACGCCTTCGAACCCCGACGCCAAATCCTTTATCAGCTTCAAGTACTGTACCAATGTTTCCTTCCTTGCCTCGGACTCTCCTAAAACCTGATTTATTACCAACTGAGAATCACTGACCAACTTTATCCGTCGAGCTCCGCATATCTGAGCTAATCGTAGGCCGGCTAAAGCTGCTTCGTACTCAGCCTCATTATTGGTGGCTTTGAAACCGAAACGGATGGCTTGAAACATGGCAACCCCTTGCGGGGATATTAATTGGACACCTGCCCCGCAGCCTGAAATGTTCGACCCCCCATCCGTTCGAACTACCCATTCTTCCTCAGCAACTGTATCAGATTTTTCCTGTTCGTCCCTGCCAGAGTGAAATTCAACCAAAAAATCCGCTAACACCTGTGCCTTTATTGCCGTGCGAGGTTCAAATGTTATGTCAAAGTCTCCCAACTCAACGGACCATTTGGTCATTCTGCCAGAGACGTCTGGTCGCTGTAATAGATTTTTTAGGGGAAACGTCGTTCGGACCACAATTGGATGCGCTTGAAAATAAGGTCTCATCTTTCGCGTTGCTGTCACCAACGCCAAAGCCACCTTTTCCAAAGTAAGATACCGCTTTTCGGCATCCAGCAAACTTTTGCTGACGTAATATATTGGCCTTAGGAGAGCGTCAGCTTCTCGGAGGAGCACGGAACTGACCGCACACGCGGATACCGCTATATATACAATCAATGTCTCCCCCACCAATGGTTTAGATAAAACCTCCGGAGAGGTTAGATACTCCTGGATTTGACGAAATGCCGTCGAGCATTCTTCGGTCCAACAGAACTGTTTCGCATTCCGCAAAACTTTAAAGAATGGGGCGCATTTGTCCGACGAGCGGGAAATGAATCGATTGAGGGCAGCCAATCGCCATGTCAGAATTTGTACCTCTTTAATGTTTCGAGGAGGGCTCATAGTAATCAACGCCCTCAATTGCTCCGGGTCCGCCTCAATACCTTTCTCACTGATCATGTAGCCAAGAAATTTACCCGACCGTACTCCAAAAATGCATTTTTCCGGATTGAGTTTTAGGTTAACCCTACGCAAGTTGTGAAATGTCTCTGTAAGGTCGGCAAAATGGTCTTCGTCTTTCTCACTTTTCACCAACATGTCGTCGATATAAGCTTCCATATTCCTCCCAATCTGCTCCTCGAAAGTCTTATTAACCAGTCGCTGATAAGTTGCCCCCGCATTTTTTAACCCGAATGGCATGACCTTGTAGCAGTATAGACCTCGCCCGGTAATAAAAGAAGTATTCTCCTCATCGTTAGCAGCCAATCGGATTTGATTGTATCCTGAGTACGCATCCATGAAAGATAGCAACCGGTTTCCGGAGGTCGAGTCTACTAACTGATCAATGCGCGGGACGGGAAAAGGATCCTTAGGACAAGCACGGTTTAAATCTGTGAAGTCGATACACATTCTCCATTTGCCATTCTTCTTCCGCACCAACACCGGATTCGATGCCCATAGGGGATAATGCGACTCGCGAATATGACCAATACTTAAAAGCCGTTCGACCTCCAACAAGATCGCGGAGGCCTTTTCCGGGGAGACAGGCCTCCTTTTTTGAACTATTGGTCGGACATCCGATCGCAAGGCGAGCTGGTGACATATAACCTCCGTCAGCACCCCCGTGACATCCTGTGCACACCAAGCAAACATATCGAGCCTGTCAGATAAAAAATTAATTAACTTTCCTCTAAATTCGGGGGAGAGATGAACCCCTATTTTCAGAACTTTCCCAGCCATGAACTCGTGTGTCGTAGAGTCCTCCTCGGGGACCTGAAATCCGGGGGCCTCCCTCGGATCATCACAAGGAATGACCTCGGAGGGTGGCCCCTTTAATTGCTACGCTGAGTCAGAGGGTCCCCCTCGAACTCCCTTAGAAGACAAAGCGATTTGGTAGCATTCTCGTGCCATCTTCTGGCTACTTCTGACCGTGCCAATGTTGTTCCCGATTACATATTTTAGGCATTGATGCACCGTGGAGATGACGCCGTGCATCCGTGACAACCAAGAGCGACCAAGGATAGCATTGTATGAGGTGGGCGCGTCGACCACAATGAAAAGTACCTCTACCTCTTTTTTGAACGGTCCACGACCCAACTCCACCACGCATTGAAATTCTCCCACGACAACTGCCGTAGCGCCAGTGAAACCTATTATCGTTCTGTCAGATCTTCGGATGACCGGTGGGTCAGAAATACGGCGATAGGTACTCATAAACAAAATGTTAGCAGAGCTTCCTGTGTCGATAAGTATTTTCTGAACCTGATCCCCGGCGATGCCTGCCGCGATTACTACGGCGTCCTCATGAGGGCCTGCTACATTATGCATATCATCATCATCGAAACAAATAATAGGGGAAGGCGATCGATGCATTTGTGCGGAGACTCCAGCTTCGATCTGGGTGGTCAAATTCACCATGTGCCTCTTGCGCGAGCTGTTCGAATTCCCTGCGATGGTGTCTCCACCAAAGATTGCTAAAGACTCAAAAAATGCACACAGACTATCCACTTTCCCCCTTGGGATTTCTTCTTCGACCAAGTTCACATTGTTCCTCCCAGCTTTCGGGTCCAAATATTCCTGTTCGATGTCAAAATCGTCAACCCCTTCGGAAATTACCATTGTTGTATCAGTATTCTTTGAGACAGCTTTTACCACGGCATTCTTCAGGGAGTGCTTTTTGACATATTCCAACAGCATTCCATTTTCGATGAGAGCCTGCACCTCCTTTTTCAGGGCTATACAATCTTTGGTGTCATGGCCCACATCCTCGTGATACTTGCAATATTTGTTGACGCTTCTGTTCTCCCTCGGTGTTTGTATAGGAAAGGGTTTTCTAAACGTGACCGAATTTTTGGCTTTATCAAATATTGCAGCGACATTTTCCGTCAACTCCGCATAGTAGTCGGGCCGAGTCCATTTGTTTGACATGTATCTTCCCCCCTGATTGTGATTCGATTGATTGCCATAATACTGCTGATTCGATTTTTGCCTTGGAGGATAGTGACCCGTGCTTTTAGCCTGAACGGTCAATCGAGGGCCCTGAGTGCTTGGTTCAACCCGTTGAAGCTGATTGTGGTCCAATTGCTCTCCGGACCCTTTCTCTGAGGCTTGGGTTTCTTCCACCAAGATTCTCTTCTCAACTTGATCCAGCAATGCTCCAAAAGTCATCGCTTGGCTTTCAGCCACTGTGTCTTTCAATAACCCGGGGAGCAATCCCATTCTGAACGCTGCGAGCGCCACCGAGTCCTTGCAGTATTCCATATCCGTCTTGGTTTTGACAAAACGATTGGTGTAATTTTTGAGGCTCTCCCCCACTTTTTGTCGGCAGTATATTATGGTGTCCCCGTTGGCCCGAAACTTCTTGCTTCCCACGAAGTGCTGTCTAAAAATGTTCCAGAACATGTCAAAGTTCTTAATGGACCCCTGAGGTAACCTGTTGTACCACTTGGACGCCACTCCCTTAAAAGTCTGAGAGAATGCTCTGCACAGGAGTTTATCATCGTCGTCAAAGTTTATCATAAAATTCTTAAATTGCTCGATATGATTATCCGGATCTTGAGTTCCGTCGAATTTTTCAAGCTTCGAAATGTCAAAATGCTTTGGGAGATTCCCTACTAAGATCTCCGAAGACAAAGGAGAAGCTCTCCAATTGTGCCCTGTTCGATAAACATTGGACCTCAGATTATCATTGTTCGAGAAGTACAAGCCCTCCTCGGAGGGCAAAGTGTATTGTTGCTGCCATTCCGAATTCCGAGGACCTACATTATCCTTCCCTGGGCACTTCACCTGTTCATGAGAGCGATCATCTACTCGGTCATGGCGACTCTTCTCCCGCGAGGATTTCCTCTCCGAGCTCCTTCCCCTCCGGGCTTCATTTTGCCTTCGACCACGCTTTTTCTTCCGGTGGCATCTCCGAGGAGAAGATTCAGAAGTGCTATACCGCGAATAGCCGCTCGAAGAAGCTGAGTCCGAACGGTACTTGTCTTTCCTCCTTGGAGATCGTCGCTCACGCCTCCGGGACCTATCATCCCTTTTCTTGGGACGAGTTTCAACGTCCCGTTCCTCCCTTTGCTCGACGGGCTCTCTCCTTATCTCAGATCGAATGTTTCTTTGGGCGGCTTCTTTCTCCGCCTTCAACTTTTCGATTTCCAGCAACAGTTCATTCCTCTGAGCCAAAAGAGCGGAGTCGTCAAAATCATTTTCAACTCGCCGACCTCCCTCTCCTTCGGACTCCAAGTCATTTTGAAAGTCATCCCCTTCCATGTTTTCCTCGCAGGGATCAACTAGATCGTCCCCCCGACCTTCCATGGTTCTCCTCGGAACAAGAACTATTTCTAGGGAGTGATGATCGTCGGAACGATTCTCGTTTCCCACAGACGGCGCCACTGAAGAGTTGAAAGTTAGTCCGAGGGAGATTTTGTTAGATGAGGATTTGTTGATAGGGGATTTTGTGACAGAGGAATACTTGAGAATTAAATCTAGAGAGAGAAAGAGTTTAAGTAGTAGAGAGAGAAAGTTGTACTATTCATCTCGAAATTCGTGAAGCGTGTGAGGTCCTTTTATAGTACAATTGTGGACCCCACACGCTTTAATTCGGGATAATTACATCTCTTGGTCCCTACTCTAAAATTCTTTCTTATTTTGGCTACATTCTCTACAATTAACGCATTTTGGCCCATATACATTTATTTCTATGCATTTTGGCCCTTATACATTTATTTCTATGCATTTTGGCCCTTATACATTTATTCTCCTTATCAGAAGTAACTTTTATTGTGGAAAAATTACATGATGGAGAAGGCAACACTCATTATGGATATAAATCATTGTACCAAAAATTCCTACTTCAAGGCTATTATTGGTCAATTATAATGGATGATGCAAAGAACAAGTAAAGTTGTGTCGCGTGCCAGCGATTCACAAACTCTATACAAGTCTTGAAAATACTAATATAGACTAACCAAAGTGATCTTACGTATGGGGTTCAGATAGTACGAGATCTCTACTACTTGGTTTAGGAGAAATAAATTTATTATAGTTTTCATATATTATTTCTCAAAGTGGATGGAAGCACAACCATTACAGAATAACACGACAACATAGGTAATATATTTCTTAAAAGTAAAAATATATATTAAAAATATGGTATTCCAAGAGTCGTCATTACATATAATGGAACGCAATTCCAAAATAATAGCGTCACGAGATTATGTGCTCAAGAGAAAAATAATAAAATCTTTCCGTTTTTATCCTCAGTCCAACATTCAAGTTGAAGTGACAAACATGACAATAATATATGACATCAAGAAGATGTTGGAAGCAGCTATAACCTGGTTTGAGTTCCTACAATAAGTCTTATGAACATACTGAACCACACATAGAACTATCACATGAGAAAATAATTTTTCATGGCGCATTGAATATAGACAACAATGACATTCGCGATATGCATGTCAACATATGATAAAGCAAATAATGTACAAGCTTGAAGATATGAGATATATGTAATTAAATAAAGAATAGTCAAAGAACATCTTCTATCATGGCACTACAATTTGCTAATGATGATTAAGTATAATTCAAAAGTGTGGTTTATGAGTTTTGCACCATAAGATAAGGTGATATGAAGATGTTTCCTTCATATTAAATAAAAAAAGGTTCAAGATGTTAGGTACAAACTGGGAAGGCCTATTTGCAATCGAAGAAAATGTGAAACCAAGAACTTGCAAGTTATTGGATGCAAAAAGAAACCAAATTTGGCATCCTTGAAATATAGAGCATTAAAAGCTCTAATAGTCCTTGAGACTAAAATCTTGTAACTTACTACCCGTGTAAAATATTTTTCATGCCAAAAAATAATTATTATTTCTTATTTGTATATAAAAACATAAGTTAAACAACAAAATCTAATATGTTGGAGAAGATGATTCCTCCAGGAAAAACACAAGTCTTATAAACAACCGACTACAAGTCTCGGACAAACAATAATAAGTCCTCAATTAATAAAGTTTCCATCAGGAACATTGAGGCTTTATAACATCTATAAATAGTAAGTCTTAGATGATAAAAAGTCAATCATTGGCATTAAAGTGATCCATCATGAACATTAGGCTTCTAACAAACTATAAAAAAAGTATCGGGTGATAAAAAAAGCAAGTTGCAACTCATTTTACACAAAAAAAGAAAAAAACATTAACCATGCTTATTCTATTGAAATTGATCTATCAATAGAACAAATAGAGGAAAATGAGTCTTTTAAACACAGAAACTCATAAAAATAACAAAAGAGTACTCATAAAACAAAAGACTTTTAATACAACAAGTACAATATGCTTTCAACATTTCAAAAAAGTAAACATATATTGGTAAAAACTTATGATTATATATTATTTTCATAAACAATAAAATATTTGGTTGAGACATCGTTAGTTGTTTGGATGGTAGAACCCTTAATATTTTCAGTTATGGCTCAAGTAGCCTGAACTTAATTAGTCTCATATCAATACCACTCCTTTCACCATCTTGGCCATATTTAGCCACTTCATAAGATTTCATCTTTTGATTCTCAATTTATTAAAAAAATTAAGAATACTTCCTTGTTTTTTCGTTTAACCAAATAAAAAAGGAATAAAATTAGGATATTCGTTACTCTAATCCATGTTCATTGGCCAATTATACACGAGGACATTATAAATAATCTAAGTTAAGTTTGAGAAAAAATCTAGAAATAACCTAGAACGGTTTTCATAACAGTTAATTGAGCAGTGGCACCATCATTCAGAGTCTTACATTCAACAAACAAAATATCTAGAGAGACTTGAACTTTGTCGTTAAGGTATTCAATTGCTTATGCAGCTTTGGCTTGACAATCTTGATATTTTCCTTAGTAACCATAAACAATTTGTAAATGGATAACCACAAATCTTCGACAACAATATTTAAAATTATTCAAATTTTCTTTACAAGTCGATAAAACATTACTTTGAACCTAAATCACATTCTTAAAAAAATCATATTGGCAGCAGGCCAATATGCTCTCATTGGTATGCAGTAATACACTTTACAACTATGGAGTACAAAAGATTTGTTCATAAATTATTTAGATTATTAATATAATTCAAGGTTTAATAATCTCTCATTGTTTTGACCAACATAAAACTTATTTTTTAACCGTTTCTCACTTCCAACCTTAGCTTCAAAAGAAACTCTCATCGAAGCACTGTTGAAAGTTATTGTCGTTACTGTTGGAGAGACTGAAAGGCCATCAGATTCTCCAACTGCTAAAAATAAAAAAGGGAAAAAAGAGTAAAAAAGGTAGCGATAAGAGGGAGATGAAGAAGAAGAAAACTTCAGTTGGTTTGGAGATCATTCTCCGATCCGAAGTCCTACCTTTAAAGATTTTCACAGAAGTTCCTCCACAAACTGTTGTATCTACCAATCCTCCTTCCCCATTACTTATCACAAATGATAGGTCAAATTTTGAAGGAAGGTGATCAAATGGATGACTTATGGAACTTTAATTTTGAATATTTCGAACAAGATTTCCTTGAGTTCACCAAGTTTGAGAATTATGTGGTATAGGATAGTGAATGTTTCGAAGTGTCTAAGAAACACGATGAATTAGGGTATGCAGTCTTGGGCTATGTAAGTCCAATCATTGACTTAGAGAGGCAGATAAGATCTCAAGCAAATGATATTATCTCCCTCCGAGATGAAAATCAAGGGTTGAAGAACTCTGATGACTAAGAGAAAAAGAAAACTGAAAATTTGGGCAAGGAAATAAAGACCCTTAATAAAGATTTGGTTCAAACCAAATCTGACCGTGATAAGCTGCAGTCTGGCTACACTAATTTGCATCCATATAATTCCAAGAAAATCATTTCCTTAAAAGACCAACAGACTAGTGATAAAGAGACCATTCAACAATTATCCGAATAAAAGAAAAAACTTGAAGATCTTCTTAAGAAAAAAAAGATGAAATCACTTCTCTTAAGACAAATACTACTCAAGAGGTAGCCAATATTGAGGATGCATATGCCAACAACGTGGTGGAATCTTTACAAGAGAGGGATGAATGTGTTAAGTTTGATATGGTGATGTTGTTCCACAAGACATTTCCCAAACTATCTTTTAGGGATCTACTAGGTACGTGCCAGCTATAAAGATCCCTTACCACAACCTAGCTTTAGGTGATAATTTTAATATTTCTGATGATTTAGAAGAAGATGACTTCGATGAATATGATGAAAAGGATTATGATTGTGAGAATCCACAAAGGAAATAAGGAAAGAAAACCGATGAGAGCGAACCCTAAGGTTAACATGCTTTTATGTGTATGTGTTTTTGAATTAAAATCCTTGATACATACAAAGAATTTTGTTTTATTTAGTTACAAATAAATTTGTACATGTCCTCGGCTAGGCCAAAGGCATTTTGTAACCCAATTTTGGATTTGCCTTTTTTTCCATTTGGATCACCTAAGGTAGTTTATGTTAACTTTATTTTTATCAACTCCATGTTCCAACATATTTTCACTTCCATCCATATCTGACCCTAATTAAGTATATTTTATTTAAAGATGATCTAAATTTAGAACAAACGAAATCAATAGAATTTAATCTAACCAATCCATTCAAAGTTAATCCATTCAAATGTACCCAAAATTCAATCCAACAAAGCCATTCAAAGGTAATTCATTCGAAGGCACCAAAATTTAATTAAACCAACCATTCGAAGGCACCAAAATTTAATCCAACAAGCCATTCGAAGGCACCAAAATTAAATCCAACCAGAATGTAATCCATTCGAATACACTAAAATTTAATCCAACCAAGCCATTCGAAGTAAATTCATTCAAAGGCATCAAAATTTAATCCAACCAAGAATAGTAAAGACACTTTTAAAGGTAAAAGATGATAGATTGATTGTGATTTGGACACCTCATTAAAACCTCCCCGCGCCACCAGGGTATGAAAAAGTATGCTCCCTTTAAGTTCTTTTTCAGGCCCATTAAAATCGTTTGATTTGCTACCTCAACTTGTCCATTGGCTTGAGGATGAAAATGAGAAGAGAAACAATGATGAATTTCTCTTGATGCATAAAATACTCTTATATCTTTGTTGTCAAATTGAGGACTATTGTCTGTGGGGATACACCTGGGAATGCCAAACCTACAATATATGTTATAAAGAATAAACTTTATTCTTGTTTTGGACGTTGTCCCGGATAGTGGGGCAACTTCCACTCACTTGGAGAAGTAATCGATTACCAAAATGATTGTGCGACACCCCTCAGAGGCCATCGAAAGTGGTATGACTAAATCAAGTCCCCACCTGTCAAAATGTACCGCTTAGGACACAGAGTCCATATAGACTTATGCTATATGAATTTCATTTCCATACCTTTGACAAGGGTTACATATTTACCAAGTCTTTAGTATCTATCATAATAGATGCCAATAATACCATGCCAACAAAACCCTTCTTGTTATTGTGACCACAATGTGTCGATCTTTCCCCATCATGTAGTTCTGATAGGACAATTTGAGCTTCGTTGAATCCGAGGAAACACAACAAGGGCATGCTGAACGATTTATTTTTATAAAGAACCCCATTAAACCAAAAAATTCATGAGCTTTGTATTTCAACTTTTTGGCAGAAGCTTTGTTTTAAGGTAAAACTCCGTTGGTGATAAGCTATTGGATATCGTTCCTCCAATCTTATGAAGTAGTGATAGGTACCTGAAAGTTCTCTTCTACATCACCCTTTACTTTAAAGTTTATGACTATCGAAGGATATTCTTATACAAGGATACAATGATATGCTTCAGAATAGGTTATAGTGGCTAGAGAATCAGCCATTAAATTTTATTATATTGGGACATGTTCGTACTTAACATGTTTCAAACGGGTTGAGATTCCTTTTAACATCCTTAAGTACTTCACCAAATGATCTCCCATGGTTTCAGATTGCCCATGTGCTTGATGAATGACTAATTGTGAATCACTCAATAATCAGATTCTTTTGGCGCCACATATCTGAGCCAATCTCAATCCTGCTATTACAACCTCATATTCTGATTCATTGTTGGATGCTCCAAAACTAAAACGTATTGCTTGGTACATTGAATCCCCAAAATGGGAAATTAGGCAGATACCAACATCACACCCCATTGTACTAAAGCCACCGTCAGTTTGAACCATCCATTCCTTCTCAGGCTTACTGGTTTGAGCTTCTTCATAGGACCTTTTAGAGTGAAATTCAACTAAAAAAAATCAGATATTACAGTTCACGGTGCAAAATCAATGTCATAATCTCTAAGCTCAACTGACCACTTGGTCATTCATCCCGATGTATCTGTTTTTTGTAACACATTTTTTAAAATAATAGAGGTTCGAACCGTGATAGTATGTGCTTGAAAATATGGCCTAATCTTTTTGGTTGTTGTGGCCAATACCAAAACTAGTTTTTCCAATTTCAAGTATATTTTCTCTGCTTCCAACAAGCTCTTACTTATTGATAGCACGCTAATTAAATTATTAGGTGGTAATAAAATAGTTAAATAGATATTTATGGATACTTTTATAAAAAAACTTTATCAATAAGAAAAATAACTCACTACCTAATCTTGAAATTATAATATGATATATGGTATATAAATAACATATAGCATTTTGTTACAAATATAATAATTTCAGACTAATAAATATTGGTTTAAAATCATTTTCAACTTCAACCAAAAAGATCACAATTTCGATTTATAACGTGTAATAACAATCGAGGGATGATGTCAAAAAGCAGATGTAGTAATTTGAAAACATACAAATTAAGAGGAATTGGCATTAAATATTTTCAATAGTTGAGGGGGGCTGTTTATTTTTCCTTACCCACCGTAATCGAATTCCACGTATGTTGCTCATAAACAAAGCACCTGTCTTTTTCCGACACATCATATAAATTCCCAATTTCAACTTTCTCTTCCTCGCTCTCTCAATTTGAATGATAATTGTTGCTCATTCGTCGGAATAAAACCATGGGAATTCCATCGGAAATGAGAAATTTATGGATAGAGAACAGGAAAAACTCGATTCTAATCGCTTCTCCTGCTGAGGAACAGAAGCTAATGCGATCTAAGAAATGCGTTGAAGGTTAGTTAACGCAATGATTCAATTCGATTGTTTTTTTTTTGTTTCTGTATAAAAGATTGTAGAGGCTAGATGTATTCTTATGTTTGAGGTAGATCCTAGATTGGTACTATTCGTTGCGCCAGTTAGTTGGAATCGGAGTTTTATCGACGCATTGAATCGAAGCTTTAAGTTAGGGCTTCGAAATTGTGTGTCACAGATGCTTTTGTTTTTGGTATAGATTGCGTTGTTGATTCTGATGTAGATATGTGTTTGGATAAATCGCAGAAGGTGTTCGTGCCGGTCTCAAGGCGTCTCTGGTTGGCTGTGTTGTGAGTACAGCTGCAACAGTACGTCCTGAGATCTCTTTCATTATTTTTTGTGCCATTTTTCTTGCTGAATCTTCTTTTTGAAACAAATTAATTCCTAAGATATTAGGCGGCCCTTGGTGACCATGGTTTGCTGAACTAAATGAATGTTATGCTTCATATGCTGAAGATGGGTTTTTGTTATACGGCATGGTTGTGGTCTTGTCATTATCTATGTTCGTAGCATGAAGCTCTCTGACTAGAGAGCAAGTTATTTGGTAATTCTCTGATGCATTACTTTGAAGGTGGACTTTGAAGGACATGATTAGGTGAATATAATAGAAGTGGTTTAGTTATATGAAATAGAGCTTATTTGTATCGGATTCTCTTTGGATTGCAAAGCCTGGTGATACCCATGTATGGAACTAATATTTACACTTAACTAGTTATAGATCTGTTAGGATAGTGAATGAGTATCCGGGTTCAGCCATTGAGTGTCTGGTTTCCTCTGAATATAAAATTGGTCCATGTCGGTTATATTTTGGCTAGCACTTATCCGCATCTTGTAAGAAAAGGGGAGCTTAATTTTGCTTATAGTTGCTGCAGTCACACGGCTACTATCTAGAATTCAGATGGTATGTCAATTGTGACAATCTATCTTATCGGATTCAGGTTTCTACTTTTTAGACAATGTTATATATTAATTTTGTGTTCCTTTCCAACTTTTGAAATTACAGCTTGCTCTGGTTCGTTATAACCCTTGGGCGAAAAGAAACCTCAATTATACTGCTCAAGCACTTATCATATCTGGAGGTATTCAACTGTTATCAATCTCCCTACGCTCACTGCATACTGATTTTTGTGATGTATCTTACTCTGCTATAGAAACCATGTACAATAAGCTTGTCATTCTCACATATATGATTTTTAAAAAATATAGTCAACCGAGATTTGCTTATCTCTCCATTTTCCTTAAAGAAATTAATTTACCCTTTTAAGTAGGTGGGAACTTATGTTCCCGGTTCATTTATGTACACAGTTGCATATATATCTTGTCTTGGAATAAGGGTAAATAATGACATCGACTTGGATTTTTTAGGTATTAATTCTTAGCAAAGAGAATGTAAGAAATTTATGGAGGAAATATTTCTCTGTAACTATCTTTCCCCCAAAAGTGGGAAAAGAACTAGTAACCCCTAAGAAGTGCCAAAAATTGAAATAGCAGCCTATTATAGGATTGTGTAAGTTTATGGCATTAAGTAAATACAATAAAATTTGACTTTTGTTTGTTTGTTTACAGCATCAATTGCTTCTTACTTTGTGACTGTCGATAAAACTATACTGGAATGCGCAAGGAAAAACTCTATGCTAAATGCCATGGCCCTGCACGACAAAACTGCTTGAGGTCCAACATTTCATTACTGATACATTTACCTTTATATGTTCTTCTCTTGAGAATTCTTATTTTCGCCTTCGATCATTTCACTTTTAAGGATAGTTTTTTTTTTGCTATGATGCTCAGTTTTTACATCACTATCCAGTGAAATCCGTGCTACCGAATTTAATAAGTTATGTTTTGTACACTTTTATCAGCAGCAAATTGTTGAATAGAATTTTACTAAGTTTAGAGGCTGCGTATTGTCTTCATTCTAACAATTTATCCATTAGACTGCTAGAGTAAAAATAACATGCAGACTAGTCATTTAACACATTGCTTTGGAGAAAGTCACATTTTGACTTCATTTTTTAAATATTTGGGTTGAGCATTGGAAAATAAGATTCAACTCTACAAAATGAATTGGGGGCTTAATTCTTTCATTTCTTTGGTTCGTCTGTTACCATCAATCTATAGAATTAATCAATCAATATAATTAGTTTTCTTAGTGTTAAGCTGTATCATATTAGTTTTTCGATTTTCATCTGAGTTTAATTGTACTAGGATTGTTCTTTGATCGGTCGGACAGCGTGAAGATTACAATTAGAGGGTCAGTATAGTACAAATTACAGTTGGAGAATTAAATTTATGGGTTGTGTACAGAAAGCGGATGAAAAAATTAAGTCAATAAGTATATTATGTCTGTTTCCCTGAATATTATTTAAGTTAATAAATTTATATATATAACGTTATCTATGGATTAAGTGTTTTATTTTTTGGATCTATATCTTATTATAATATTTGGAAACAATTTGTAATTTTAACGTAAATACATTTCTCATGAATAATTATGTACGTTCTGAACATTGAAAATTCAGAACTGGCCAAGAATTTGAGATCTTATCTAGTTTGGAAAAGAAAACTTTATTAGAAAAAACTGTTAAGCCATACACACCTAACGTGGCTCACATTTGCGATATCTTACATCTGAAAAAAATTGAACACTTTGTTTCATCGGTGGTCTACTCTAAAACATGCTTAGATACATTTTTTTTAATCAACGAAGAAGGTTGTTTCATTTTTTCATAATATCAATACACAGATTTATTAGGGAACATAAAAGTATTTTCAAAAGTTTTGCCAGAGTAAAAGCAGAGTAACGAAACACCAAAACTTTTGATCATCGTAGAATAAACACAAAAAGAACTCTAAATACAATAGATGAAATACGCATCGGAAAAAACAGGGTTAGTGGACAGCTAATTTACTAACGTTAATAACTGATTAGATGAAATACGCATCGAAAAAAACAGGTTAGTGGAGTTAATCATGCTTCTAACTAAAGGTTAGAGCCTGTAACCTTCTATAATTTAGGGTTTTGTTTCCTACAAAACAAAAAAACAATATTCAAATATCTTTCCTTAATTATAATCTCTAAAGTGAAGACAATGATCAACGCTTCTCTTTCTTTAGCCGTCCAAAACATTGGAATTAATTAACACTTCTCTTTCCTTAGGCGTCCCAAACATGGGAATTATACTGGCATAGAAATCAATCCACTTCTCCAATTATGATTTTAGGCGTCCCAAACATGGGAATTATACTGGCATAGAAATCAATCCACTTCTCCAATTATGATTTTCGCGTGTTTAGGAAACTAGTTTTGTTTACACGCCAAACAAAAGTAACGTCTTTGCAATTTAGTAGTCGAGAAGCAGTTGGGGTTGAACTCTTTTGAATGTAATTATAATATCTAGAAAATTCATTCAACCCATTCAATTCTTTTAAAATGTTTAAAATCGTTTTCATTGCATTTCAAATACAACCGTTTTTTTAGACATATGAACTTTTTTACAGTTTGAAAAATATATTTGGTCGAAATATGTGTCGATGATTTTGGTTTTAGATAAACACATGCAAAATTTATTTTTTTGTTTTACATAAAATTTTAATTTTAAACGATTAAGATTTTTGGAGAACCGTAAGAAATATTTCAATCTGAAATTGTTTGTCACACGACTTCAGGATTATCTAGTATCTCGTACAACATTTTACTACAAAGGATTGAATATTATGTTTATAAAGATTGAAATGATGAATGAAGAATCATTCCGTGACATGACAAATATGTTTACTAAGTTGAACAAGTTTGAAAACCATGATTTTAGAATGTGGTAGAAAAAATGCATTTTCAGTTGACCACCTTGAAGGTTGTGTAAATTTTGAGCATCCTTATGCCAGATATAATTTAGAACAGAATGATTGAGTATATAATGAGGCACTACAAATGGGAGAATGACGACTACATATGTCGTGGCCACATCTTAAAAGGTATGTATGATCTTTTATTTGATGTATTCCAAAACGTCGAGTCTGCAAAAGAACTGTGAGATTCACTTGAATTCACGTATATGTCCAAATATTTTTCTATCAAGAAGTTTGTGGTTAATAACTTTATCAATAATAAAATAGTTGATTTTAGACTAGTTATGGAACAATACAATAAATTGTTAAGAATTATGGGTAAATTTGTTTAATATAACATGAAAATGGATGAATGCCTTTCAGTGTCTAGTGTTATAAACAAAGTACAACCATCATGAAAAGATTTTAAACACACTATGAACCATAACAAGGAAGAAACAACTTCGATTGAACTTTGTAGTCATTTAAAGATTGAATAGTCTTTAAGGGCTCAAAGTAAATCAGTAATCCTAAGGGTAAGAACCAAGTTGAAAGTCCTTCTGGTGAATATGGATGAAAAAATAGATTCTCTGAGAATGCAAACACATAAAAAGGTGATAAAAGAAAGCTTAAGGAAAGCAATAATAATTATTCCAACAAGAATCCTAAGTTGGCATGTTAGAAATGTGGCAAATCTGGTCATATTAGGAAAGATTATCAAGTTGGTAAAGGCAAGAACAATGTTGGTCTAAATGGTTCTAAGGATCCAGAAAAGCAATAAAGTGAGTTTTAGCCCAAAATTATAATTCTCGTAAAAATTATGTGTCACTAATATCTGAAGCATTTTATGTGCAAGATGATAATGTTGTATGGTTGATTGATTCAGAAACAACAAGTCACGTGTGTAAAGATTTTCAATGATTTAATGATATTCAACCAATTCAATATATATCTACATTAAGGATGCGAAATGTTACAAATGAACTAATCAAAGGACTATGAAATGTTAAGCTAATTTTTGCTTATAGAAAATATATTATTGAACAATGTGTTGTATGTCCTCGAGATTCAAAAAATCTATTGCATGATGTTATCTTGAACAATTGTGGTTTCAAACAAGTTTATGAAAAATGACAAGTATATTTTGTCAAAACATGGTGTATTTATAAGCTTTGGATATTTATGTAATCGTATGTTTATGTTAAATGTTAATATTTCATTTCATAATAAATTTATTTGCATGACTTCTATTAGTACTTGTAGATATCTGAATAAAAAACATGTCGAATATGAGTCTTATACCTCTCGTTGATGTAAATATAAACAAATGTAAGACTTACATATTAACTAAGACAACTAGAAACCTTTCAATAACGTTAACAAAGTTTCCAAAATATAGGAACTAATGCATATTAATTTATGTGATTTTCATACTACACATTCGTTAGGAAATAAAAAAGTATATCATTACTTTTATTGACGATGCATCAAGATATTGCTACATTTATTTTTTACATGATAAGAATGAATCTCTTGATAAATTGAAAATCTATAAAAATAAATTACACCTACATAAAAATTATTTGATTACAAATCTATGTATTGATAACAGAGGTAGATATTATGATATGATATATTTTCAGTCTCATGATATAATACATAAAACTACGGCTTAGTTTAGCATATATAAAGAATATGACTTTGGGTTTGAGTGAAATATGCTGGGGTAATGCTATTAATGAGACATAAAACCTAATAAAATACCACTGAAAGTTTGCTAGAGAGAATAGAGATTTTAAGAAGATTAATTAGAGATAGAAAGTGCTTTTGTTTACTTTAAAAATGCGAATTCCCATTTATGGTGGTCTTATATATATAGTCATAAGTGGTTTACAAGGGTTAAAGTCTAATATGCTCTTATTAATGGATACATTAACCTTCAATACATAATAAATGTTTTCATATTATATAATTACATAAATATTCATAATATTTTATTACTATCTCGGTATTATATCCTTATCCGGACTCCCTCTAGTCTTGAGTTGAAAACTTAATGACTAAATAATGATCGAAAATAATATGCGTGAAATGTCAAGTCTTTTCTTCTTCGTGCCTCCAACTTCAAGTCTTTCTATATCAATGTCTTAGATTCGTACATGAATTGATTATCTTTGATTTTCCTTGTCCTAATGATAATACCCAAAAGTGTTGATATGACTTGGGTATACGTCAAATTCTTGCATAACAAACTGTGGTAATATCTTAAACTTATACATGAAAAATAATATATTTTTGATTTAACTACTTAGCTCAAAGTTCGTCGGTATGTTGATTTAAATATGATCCTATTTGTTAAGTTAAATATTTTTCAAGTCTTTAAATTAAAATATCTTCAAGGTCTCTTTCCTTGTACTAGTTATGTTTTGTACTTTATTTTGAACCATGAGTGCCTTTATTTCTATCTTTTCTTTAATTTCAAAGGATACATATACTTTCATTTCATTATAGTATCAATATATATAATTACGATAAGGCACAATATGGTTATTTTTGTAACCTTATCATTTTTCAATCTTAGCTTTGGTTTATTAACCATTGGTGCTAATTTGACATTCTAAGTCAGGACTTAGTATGACCACTTGTTTAACCGTATGGTTTTTCAAACTTAACTTGGTTTATTAACTATGTACACTTATTTGTAATACTATACGACCTCCATTTGTATTACTTGCTTGCTTGCTTTATCGAATTCTATAATTCGAATATCTATATTTATTATATATTTATTCTTCTTGAATTAAAATATATTTCTAATTCAAATATTTATCTTTTTCACCGCGTTCTTCTTCTCGAATTCAAATATTTATATTTATAATTCAAATATCCATTTTTGTCACCGGGTTCTTCTTCTTAGATTCCAATATCTATCTTTCTAACTCCAATATCTATCTGTGTCATTGAGTTTTTTTCCGGATTCATATATATATATATATTAGGTTCTATGTTGACAAACCTGTAAATTTTATTTCTTTTTATGTTGTTGACGAACTTCCAAATTTTATTTATGATGTTGACAAACTTTCAAATTTTTGAGGTGGGTTGATTTTTTGCGGGTTATTACACGGTCTCATATTTGTCGATAACGAACTTTGGCTTATCGCCTCCTATACAATTATGTACTATTTATGTTATATGTATGTCAAAAGAAAATAAAGCTCTTAAACATATGAAACATGATGAATTCTTCTTTAATGTATGTATGATATGTGGTAAGGATAAAAACCATAACCAAACACCAAAATCATGTAGAGAGGAAAAAATAAAGATAAAATATAAAAAAGTATAATAATATATTTGTATAAAAAATGATTCCCGGTAAATCGAGAGTTTAACTCATATTTATACTAGTTATACAAGACATTTCATTCTCTCCTTATTTATCTATTTCCATTACATATTTTAAATAATAAATATGTAATAATATCACTAAAATTAAATCATATATACATTTTATTGAGTTGGAGTGAACTTAAACTTTAGGATTATATAGTGGTCGAATATAACATTCTCAAGATATCTATATTCTAATTTGAAAAAAATGGTGAATATATTCTTATTTGACTTCTCAACATCTTGAAAGAACATTAAAACCTTCAACATGTCTAAATAATAAG
This sequence comes from Limnanthes douglasii subsp. nivea, assembly GCA_036936605.1. Taxonomy (NCBI): domain Eukaryota; kingdom Viridiplantae; phylum Streptophyta; class Magnoliopsida; order Brassicales; family Limnanthaceae; genus Limnanthes; species Limnanthes douglasii. The sequence goes on from JAUPFV010000004.1 coordinate 102,655,153, forward strand.
CATCACATACAAATTGGCTTAAAAAGTTTAATATGAAGTGACGACTGTACACCTTACCAAGTATAACTGTAGATAGAGGTTGTAACCTATGAAAAAAATAAGTATATATAAACATTTAAAATTTTCTGAAAAAATACCCCAAATAGAATCAATTTCCAATAAATAAAAAATGTTAAGCGATAAATTTTTCTACATAAAAATGTTTCTCAATTATCAAACTTTACAATCAATAATTCAAAAGAGTCAAGTTTAATGATATGGCCCAAAAGTCCGAACAAATTTTATAATGATTCTAGAAATTCCACCCATAGAATAGCTGTCAATAAGGATGGTATAGTGGTTGACATGTTTCAGATGATTTATTTTTTATTCACAAACAAATTAGAGAAATTATGTTTTTTTTTGCGCTTAATTTTTTTTCAAGAACAAGATCAACTTTGATTTGATGTTTTAAGTCAATTTCTATTTTGTTAGATTCATAAACGGTCAAAAATTTCACTTAGGTTTTTCAGAATAAGAGAGGATGAGATGATGATTTTTTTGCATAATCATTTAAAAAAAAGGATGAAACATGAGGATGAAAAAGATCCACAGTTGCTTTATATACAAGATACATATTATATTTAGGTTCAAAATACTTTATTAGTCAAAATATTTACTGATCATTATTTATTTATTTTATAGCTTGATAGTAACGAACACAATTTAATTTTACAGCACAAAATAATCGGTAATTAATGAAAATATTGGCAAAAACATTGTATCCAAAACACCCATATAGTCTAACTTTAATAAAATATAAGAAAAAAAAATATATACTTCAATCTTAGGGAATTTAGATGGTATGTTTAATCTAATTTCTCTTATCTATTTTTTTATTTTTTTATGTATTGTATATGTGGCATTCAATACGATGTCACTGTGAATTTGTTCCAAAATTCTGATGACAGAATTTCCTTTCAAATGAGATGCCAAAGTGATGAATAAATTTCAATTTTTTTGCTATTCCTTAATATACGTTTTTATTAGGATGTGATTAGTCTTCAAATGAAGATTTTTGTCCCTATTTATAGAGTTTACAGTAAACATTATGTTAATTATATAATGGCACGTGTCATCTTATTAAATTGTCTAACAACCATTCTTGGTAATCTAGTACATGATGACACGTGTGATTCAATTATAACCGCTTGAACACTCTTAAGATATTGTGGCTTCAGCTTCAAATCAAACTGGCTCTTCATAAGGCTATTAAAATGCTTTGTTTTGCTCAAATCCTGATCCAAAGCTGATCGACCAAGTCCAGATTAATCCGCAAATCTTCGTTGTTGCACTCTTCGAAATAATATTGCATTCTATAATTATGAATCACGATCTCTACTAGAATTACACTTTTCATTATGTATACTAAATAAAAGTCATTTCTCCTATAGCGGTCCTAGGGGTCGTCATGTATGCCCATATCACTTTTGGAAATTTATCTAACAATTTTCCCTTAGCCCCTTCAATATTTTTCTTAATTCCATCCATAATTAGCATGTTTGTCACCTCTACCTGACCATTCACTTGTGAATGATAAGGATTTAAAAAATGTTGATATATCTCATATGTTATGTAGAAATTTTGTCATGGTTTTATTCTGAAACTAAAGCCCATTATCTGTCATAAAAATCGCCAAAACCCCAAATCTGGCTAAAATATGACCTTAATAAAAATCACAAATATCTACAACCATCTTTATCATGCTTGAACCGACTAAGTAAAATAGTTAAGAACTAATACAAAAAACATCTATTCTTTTTCGATATTTTGTAAAAGACCCACAAAATTGACCTCCCGTTTATCGAAAGGACAAGACACTAGGACTATACTCATTGGTTTAATTAGAAAATGACTAGTGCTAGCTTACTTTTGACAGAAATCACATCCTTCTACCATATCCTTAACATACGCAACTAACTTTGGATAATATAAACCCACGAGGAAGAAATGTTTGATCAAACTTTTATGCCTACAATAAGTCCCGACAACCCATTCATGAAAAATATTTAAATATAAAAAGGGCATCATGTCACCACGATATTGGCATTGGAATGCCCTTTCTGTATAACATGTCATCAAAAAATTGTATATTTGGTTGCCCAAAATTTAAGGCTCAAGCCTCAGTTTTTTTTTCTAGGAGTATATGATCTTTTAAAAATAATCAAAATTCATGCCTCCTATCCTCAACTACATCTATTGCCAATATATCAACCTCTGGATATTTGTATCTTTTAGATGATTTCTCTTAAATTATGACAAGCAGGTAAATATTATTGTCTTTGTTAAAGAATCTGCAATGAAGTTATGAAGACGAGATACTTGTTTGTATTCCATATTTTTGAATTTCTTCGCTCATTGTTTTAATACTTCCAGTGACCAATGCTTATACTTTCTTGCTTTGCCTTGGACACACCTTTAGCATGACTTATTACTAACTTTGAATCCGACTTCAAACAAATAATTTTTTCCTCACAAATATAAGCCGACTTCATTCCTCCTAGAACAACTTTTCATTCGGCCACATGATTAGTAGCATCAAAACAAAGTTTTATTGACTTCTAGAATCTTCACTAAATAGCGTTGTTAGAATAATTCCAGATATTCCTCCACTTAATCCTAAATCCCCGTCAACTTAAATTACCCATTCAATATTTTCTTGTATCTAGCTTCGTGCCCTCGTCATCATCATCAACCACTTCTCCAATAAATTTAATTATGAAGTCTACAACAACTCGAGCCTTAATAGTAATATAAGGTTCATATACAATTTTGTATTCTTTCAGTTCTATAGATTATTTCGTAAACCGTCTTAAAATATCTGATTTTAACAACACGCTCCTTAAAGGAAAATAAGTCTTAAGAAAAAGGTATAACTCTATAAATAAGGCTAACCTTTCCTTTCAACAATCACCAAACCTAAAGCTAACTTCTCTAAGTTCAATATATCTTCTCAACATCAATTATACTTTTACTTCCATAATAAATGGGTCTTTAAACACCCTTGTCTTCTCTCACCGGAACATCACTCGCATCAAATTTCAGAACAAATAATTAAAGGTATAAAGGTTCCCTTCTTATACGACCTGAAAGAATTTTTGTTTAAGTTTAGTGTTATTAAATTACTATGCAATTATCAAAATGGCTCAAGCACAAAACATATATGAAGGACAAACTTGAATGAACACAAAATTTAACGTGGTTCGACAATTGTCTACATCCACGGGCGCCTCCAGAGAAAAGAGTTTCACTATGATAGAAATGGTTATAGATTTCAGATTGTATTTTTTGTGTAGTCCTAATAGTGTATTTATTGGGAATTAATAGACTTACTAGACAATGAGCCTAATAGGATCATACCACAAGACTAAAACGATAATGTCACAACATTTATTTGTACTGCCGAACACAATACAATGTCAAGGCACAATATCACTATCACAGACGCAAAACTGTATTGCCAGACACAGAACAGTGTCAAGGCACTATTCGACTCATTCATAACAAATCTTTCCCTTGAGGCGAATATCCTTTCTTCACTATCAACAAAGAAACTTCTATTCTTCTGACTTACCAAATGCCCCTAAGGGATTCACTCTATACTACGAACACCAATCCAATTTAGGCACTCCCTAAACTTTCAAACTGATACTGCCTTGGTCATTATATCTGCTGGATTATCGTGTGTAGACACTTTCTTCACATCAACAATTCCCTTTGATATTATATCACGAATAAAATGAATCCTGAAATCTATGTGCTTTGTATGCTCATGGTACATCTGGTTCCCTGTAAGGTGTATGGCGCTTTGACTGTCACAAAACACTTTTGTAGTAGTCCTATCCAAACCCAAATCTGCCACCAAACCTTGCAACCATATTGCCTCTTTAACTGCTTCTGTTACCGCCATGTACTCTGCCTCTGTTGTAGACAAAGCTACAGTAGCTTGCAACTGTGCTTTCCAACTGATCGCACTCCCAGCTAGAGTAAATACATATCCTGTCAGAGATCTTCTTTTATCCATATCACCTGCAAAATCAGAATCAACAAAACCAACCAATGATCCTGCAACATCATTCAGCGATTCACCAATATCGGTCTTGTTAAAAGTTAAGCCAACGTTCACAGTATTCTTAAGATACCAAAGTATCAATTTCACTGCCTGCCAGTGTTCTTTCCTAGGACATCCCATGTACCTGCTAACTACACTAATCGTATGTGAAATATCCGGACGTGTGCATACCATAACATACATGATACTACCAACTGCACTTGCATATGGAACCTTCGACATTTGTTCCAACTCAGCATCGTCCTTGGTCGCTCCTACTGCAGAGAAATTGAAATGAGTAGCAAATGGAATACTAACTGCTTTAGCATCAAACATGTTGAATCGTTGTAACACTTTCTCAATATAGCTTCTTTAAGACAAGTGTAATGATCCTAAATTTCTGTTCTTGATAATCTCCATACTAAGAATTTTCTTTGCTCTACCCAGATCTTTCATCTTAAACTCGGCACTAAGCTGCTTCTTTAACTGCACAATGTGTGACATACTACAAGCAGCAATAAGCATATCATCCACATATAACAACAAGTAAACATAAGAATCATCTGACATCTTTTGCTGATACACACAACTATCATATGGACTCCTCGTGAATCCTTTTGACACCATAAATGTATCAAAACTTTTGTACCATTTCCTAGGTGACTGTTTCAAACCATACAGTGACTTTTTTAGCAGACAAAATTTATCCTCCATATTAGGTTCAATAAATCCCTCTGGTTGTCTCATGTAGATTTGCTCATCCAATTCACCATGTAGAAACACAGTCTTCACATCCAACTGCTCAAGCTCTAAATCTTGCAAAACTACTATGGCTAACAAAACTCAAATCGAACTATGCTTCACCACTGGAGAAAACACTTCATTAAAGTTGATTCATTCCCTTTGAGTAAAACTCTTAGCGACCAGTCTTGCTTTGAATCGAGATGCCTCAACCCCTATATTACCTTCCTTTTTTTTGAACACCTATTTACTGCCTACTATCTTCTGTCCTTTAGGAAAGTCAACAAGCTTTCATGTTTGATTCTCATGAAGAGATTCAATCTCTTCCCCTATAGCACCAACCCATCGATCTGCCTCTAAACTCGCTATAGATTCTCTGTAGCTACTAGGTTCCTGCATCTCAACTTCTTCTGCAATGGACAGAGCATATGCAACTAGATTTGCATACCTTTTTGGAAGTCTAATATCTCTTCTTTCTCTGCCCAATGCTATGCTATAAGGTTGTTGTTCTGGTTCAGGCGCATCATGGTCACTATCATCCGATGCTGACGCTTCACCTCCTGATTCTGGATCCACCTCAGAACCACTTGAATTATTGGACCTTCTAGGAACTGATTCTACTTCAAGCTCCACCTGTTTACTCACAAGTGATCCTGATTCGACCATTTCTCCTACTTCCTTCTGACTGTCTATCGAAGAAAACTCATTAAATGTAACGTCTCTACTGATGAGAAAACCTAGAGACTTTGGAGAGGTACACCATAACCTATATCCCTTCACTCTAGTAGCATATCCTAGAAATATGCACCTCTTTGCCCTCGGCTCAAGCTTACCATCTCTCACATAAGCATACGCAGGACAACCGAACACCCTCAAATGTTCATAATAAGCCGACGATTCAGACCAAATCTCAAAAGGAGTTTTACAATCAATAGCCATTGATGGAGACCGATTCACCAAGTAACACGCTGTATTGATAGCTTCAGCCCAAAAATCCTTTCCCACACCAAAATGCGAGAGCATACTTCGTGCTTTGTCACAAAGCGTTCGGTTCATTCTTTCTGCGACTCCATTTTGTTGTGGTGTTCTAGAACAAGTGCGATGGCGCACTATTCCCTCAGCTTCGCAGAACTCGTTGAACTCACGACTACAATATTCTAACCCATTATCTGTCCTAAGAAGTTTGATTTTTCTTCCTGTTTTCTTGTCAATCATCGTCTTCCATTTGACAAAGGTTGAATATGCCTCATCTTTCATTTTCAGAACGTAAACCCACACCATCCTTGAATAATCATCAATCAAACTCATGTAGTATATGGCTCCGCTCTTGGATGTAATTCTGTTTGGACCCCAAAGATTTGAGTGGATGTAGTCCACTGTCCTTTTAGTCTTTCTTACAACCGATTTGCTGAATTTGACTCTAGTTTGTTTACCAAATACACAGTGCTCATAAAATCTCAATGATTCTGCTTTATACCCTTTCAACAAATCTCTCTTTCCCAAAACAACTAATCATCTGTCACTCATGTGACCAAGACGCTAATGCCACAACTTATTTTGATCCTGCCTACTTCGGCTATTACTCCCTGATGATGCTACTGCAGCATCGCCCATAACAACACTCCCCTAGAGAATGTAAAAAACCTTCTGCAAACTACCTTTCATGCATACCATTGAACCTTTTGTCACTTTGATTACACCATCTTCTGTACGGTACTTGTAACCCTGAGAGACTAGAGTCCTAAGAGAAATCAGGTTTCTCTTTAATCCAAGAACATGCCAGCACATCAAGATTCTAACAACCCCGTCAAACATTCTGATTCTGACGTTACCTATACCACCAATAGTCAACGAATGATTGTTCCCTAAATAAACAGTTCCATGCATTGGCTTGTAAGTATCAAACCACTACTTGAACTGATACGTGTGATATGTAGCGCCAGTATCGAGTACCCAAGAGTTTTCCCCAAAGTCTGAACTCACGGACAATACATCTCCTCTACCACTGTTTTCACTATCGTCGGAATCGTTCACACCTTCAACAATGTTTGCTGCATTTTCCTTTTGATTTCCATTCTTACCATTCAGTTTCAGACAATCTCTCCTATAATGACCCTGCTCACCGCGTTCATAACAGTTTGAGTGATTTACCCTTGACTTGGACCTCTAGTTCTTCCTTCTTAAAGAACTCGCTTTGCTTCCAGATCTTCCCCTAGTCACAGGACCTTCTCCTTCAACTTGATTGTCTGGCTGCAACTATCTCATCTCCTTTGATTTCAGTGCCCCTTTGACATCTGCTAGGGATAACTTATCCTTACCATACATAATGGTATCTACAAAGTTTTCATAGGGAGCTGGTAACTATCTCAATACAAACAAAGCTTGATCCTCATCCTCAATTTTGATATCTATGTTCTCCAAGTCCATTATAATTGATTTACAATTATCTAGGTGCTCTGTTATGGACATACCTTCTTTCAATCTGAAATCATACAAACTCTTCTTCAAGTATAATCAGTTTACTACTGATTTCTCTGAGTAAAGACCTCCTAGCTTTTTCCATGCGCAAGCAGCAGTCTTCTCACCGCTAATCTCGCAAAGCACATTGTCTTTCACACTCATTAAAATCCAGCACAAAGCCCTCTCTTGAAGATCTTGCTTCTCCTCTTCTTTCATTTTTTCTGGTAACTTATTCTCCACAGCCTTCCACATCCCTTGCAGCACTAATGGAGATTTCAGTTTAATTTTACACAACGCAAAACTGGATCCCCCATCAAATTTTTCAATCATGAATTTTGTTGCTGTAGACGCCATTGTGAAACCCTAATTGCAAAAGCCCTAATTTCACCATGTGGATCTGATACCATTTTTGTTATTAAATTACTATGCATTATCAAAATGGCTCAAGCACAAAACATATGTGAAGGAAAAACTTAAATGAACACAAGATTTAACGTGGTTCGACAATTGTCTACGTCCACGGGCGCCGCCAAAGAAAAGAGTTTCACTATGATAGAAAAGATTACAGATTTCAGATTGTATTTTTTGTTTAGTCCTAGTAGTCTATTTATAAGGAATTAATAGACTTACTAGACAATGGGCCTAATGGGCTCATACCACAAGACTAACACGATACTGTCACAACACTTATTTGTACTGCCAAACACAATACACTGTCAAGGCACAATATCACTATCACAGACACAAAACTGTACTGCCGGACACAGAACAGTGTCAAGGCACTATTCGACTCATTCATAACATTAAGTATTCTTTTAAAGCTCGAAAGGCCTCATTAAAATCTTCGTTCCAAGTAAACTTATATTCTCATTTAAGAACTTTAAATAATAGATGGATCTTATCTGAGGCCTTAGAAATAAATCTTGATAATGGTGCAATTTGTTCTATTAATTTCTACACTTCTTTGATAGATCTTGGTGGTTCCATATTTAACAACGCCTTCAATTACTCTAGGTCTGCTTCGATTCCATTTATGCTGACTATATATCCATAAAAAATTCTACTTCGTACTTCGAATAAACACTTTAGGATTTCAATTTAAGGTTAATTTTTCTCAGATTCTTGAATATCTCATACAAGACTTCAAGTTACAGACCTTCACTGTCACTCTTCACAATCATATCATCTATATATGCTTTCATATTGTTTCCTAATTTCATAGTAAATATCTTATTGACGAGCATATGATAAGTTAATCTTGTGTTTCAAATCTAAAATGCATAAATTTATAGAAATAAAGACCTATTTCTGTTAGGAAAGCAGTATCTTCCTCATTATGTGGATGCATTCATATTTGGCTGTACCCTAAATATGCATCCATAAATGATAAGAATCTATGACCTGCAAATACATCTATTGAATGATCATTACAAGGAAAAGGAAAAGTATATTTCTTACATACTTATTTGAGATCAATAAATTCCACGCACATCATTCATTGCTCATTTTTATTTTTAACTAATACTAGGTTGGTAACCTAAGTTAGATACCTTGATTCCGTATATGTCCCAGTTTGAGAAACTCATCTACCTCTTTGACGACGGATTTTGATTTTTCGAAAGAAAAATCTCTTCTCTTATAACGAACTAGCCTTAACCTTTTATCAATGGCTAACTCGTACTAATAAAATCTGGATTGATTCAAACAAATATCATCAGAATTCCGAGCAAATATATACGATTTTTCTTCAGCAACTCCATTAATTTGACTTTGAAGCTTTGAATCACCTGATTTCCAATTATAACATTTATCCACTTGCTATATTTTCTTCAATTACCTCTTTTAGCAGCTCATGATATTCATTTCCTCTCTAGGGTAATTAACTTCCTTTTCAAATTCATCATTTTTAGCCAGTTGTCGATCTTCTCCCAGAATTTATAATTACTATGATGCCAACTTCTGAGGAGACAATGAAACTAATTAACACTCTCTATTTGCTCTCCAACTTCCTCTAATTACACCCACCAAGTTTCCGACATGATACTTAATACACTACCTGAAAAAACGAGGTACGACCTCTATTTTGTGTAGCCACAATCTATAAATAATTGCTTTATACGAGCTTGGAGCATCGACTATCATGAACGAAGTTATTATAGTTTTCTCAGTATTTCCAAAATAAAACGTTATAAGAAGCTGCACCTTTCCAACACATATAGAAGGTTTTCCTTCATAGCTAACCAAATGTTAGCGGGTGGGCTTATACGGAGGAACCATGATCATTATATTATAACTACTTATAAAGATAACATTGACTGAGCTACCACTGTCTATCTGAATTCTCTTGACTATTACTCATGATATATCAAGAGTTATTAATAATACATCTTCGTGAGGGGTGGAAAACCCTATTAAATAATCATTGTTAAATGTCAAGTCACCAACTAGTTTCCTATAGTTATGATATGAAGACTCATCCACCGGATGAACTTCCAAGTCCTTCTTATGTCTCTTTCTAGAAGCCAGGCTTGTCTTAGACAAATTATATCCTCCAGATATAGTGTAAAACATATGTTGCTTCCCTTTATCTTCTATATTTTTTCGAGTCCTTCATATTTATGCCTTTCTTCACGCTTGTCATCGTTCATTTATCTTCCATAGCTCTTAACGAAGTGAACCATCTTACCATTGTCTATTAAACTTTTCACTTCATCTTGAAACTAAAAATAAATATTAGTCGTATGAACATGATCATTATGGTATGCATAGATTTATCTTCGAGATCTTTCGTTGTTTGGTGCAAGCATTGCCCGATGAGGTTGTTGGTTTGTTTTACCTTTTGTTTTGTAAACAATAAGTACAATTTTTTTATTTAAATGAGTAAATCTTTGATTTGGATTATCATAATACGAGTACCTTGATGTGTTTGATGAGGCTTTCATGATCTCATCACACCTAGGCTCCTTATTCATTCTTCTCTCTGGTATGATACTTTTGATTCTTAAAATTTAGACATGAAGAGGCTCATCTCTTTGACTTTTTAACCCTTATGAACTATTTGAACCTTTCTAAAATATCTTCCCATTGAGTCAATAAGAAACCTAACTCGATCTTCATACAACTTGATAAGAGGTGATAATGATCCTACTAATACGTCTCATGTAAATCACAATACAGAAGAAAGAATGAATTTTCATGCAAGAAGAGCTTCATCAGTTACGGGCAGAGATTGAAGCCTTGAAAGCCCAAAGACATGCTGAAAAAACGTTAAATGGAAATAATCCATTGGGATGTCCCGGTTCCGATGAACCCGATAACAACCAAAAAGAAGATGAAAATGATCAGTTCTCAAAAGCTTGTAAAGGAATGAAAAAGAACATCAGGTTAAACAATTGTCAAACACATCTAATTCTGATGGAAATTTAACCACAAAATCTGATTCTGATATCTCTTCTTTCTTGTCAAACAGTGATAACGACCGTAAAAAAAGAAAGAAAGATTAACTAAAAAGTATTCTAAGAAAAGATCAATTAAAATACATTTAAAAGGGATAGAAAGGGAAAATGTAAAAAGAAAGATTATCAAGAAAAAGTGAAAAGATTGGCAGACCATAACATTGATCATCCGCTAAGTTATCAGTTCGCTATCTAATCTGAACCGGGTATCTTTGCCACTCCCGATGAGGATTATATGTTTAGCCAATGGCATAATTGAAGATAGTCACCTTTGTCTTCAAAAATTCTTTTTAGGCATCTACCGAGACGTTTTGATAACTCAAAAATGGAGAAATGTGATGGAAGTTAAAATCCTGATAATCACCTCGAACAATTAATTTTTTTTATGATGAGTTTTAATGACGATGATAAGCTGTTGTGTAGGGCCTTTTCATAGACTTTCAAAGGAAGTACCCTGAAATGGCATAACAAATTGCCACAACGGTCCATAAAAAACTTTGACATGTTTTGGATGGCGTTCCGAAGGTAGTTTGTAGAGAGTAAAAATCTCAAAGGAAACGGTGACACCATAATTCATTGTGCACAAGAACCAAATGAGTATTTAAAATATTACATTAGCCGTTTTGTGAATATAAATGATGGACTAACTGATTGTTTTGAGGAAGTAGTTATTGCTTCTCTAAGACAAGGCTTAATGCCATGCAATTTGGCTGATTCAGTTACTCAAAATAAAACAATGACTTCAGGAGGATTACTGAACCAAGTGGGAAAACAAATCACAGTCGAGGAAACCAAGAGGCCGAGATTACCACGTTAGAATAAATATTTTCCCATAGTTTCCATCCCACAAGCTAGTACTCAGTCTCAAGCTATGGTCAACTACCATCTAAAATAATCCGTACAAGATTCACATCAGCCGAGACAGAGTCAATCAAATCATGGCCAACATTCTAGACCAACGGGGAATCAGTGGGTTCCACCTGGATGGTTTGCAGAATTAGTTGAAGATGTAGCCATAATTCATGATAAAACCAAGAATATTGTTCAATTCCGAAGGACAACACCAATTCAATCATCCAAAGAAAATTGAAACACACGCTTTTGAAGGTACCACAATGATGTGGGCCATGATACAAAAGATTGCATTTCCCTGCAGCAAGAGGTGCAAACTTTAATTGAAAGTTGGAATTTATCTATTTTTTTAAAAACAAAGAGGTAACAGACAAACTAAAACATGTACTCAGCCTAACGCAAGTACAACCCAAGTTATATAACCAAATGTTCAAATAAAAAGTATGGAAACATCTAAACAAGAAAATGCGATGGTAAATGTGGAACGATTCGATGTAGATTCATAGTACTTTGAACCCAATCCAAATCGGAATCAAGTTGGTATGATACCAGAATAAACAACGAAAATATTTGGTCTATGTTGCTACTTTGAATATTTAACTATTTTGGAGGAGATACTGTAAGTGCGCTATCAAGTTGCTCCAGGAAAAGACATGTGAACAGTTTGACGACTCACTTAGAAGGGAAAATGTCTACACACCTCCGTCAGAACCCTGCTCCTTTTATTATGTTTGACAAGGATGACCTAAGGGAAATTGGTGACCCTTATGAAGATGCCGTGGTGATAGGAGTATCGATTGAAGGCAATGAAATACGAAGACTGTTGACTGCCACAAGCAGTTTGGACAATATTTTATTTTTATCTTCCTATGAACAAATGAAAAATCCTTCGGTTATTCAATGTTCGAATAGAACCATAGCGCGGTTTATGGGCAAAGTTGCTGAGGCAATTGGGGAATTTGAAAGTGAAGCCTTGTTAGGAAAAGGGTCATTTAAGAAAATGATAAGGGATTTATTTATAATAGTTTATTGTCCGACGTCTTATAATACGATATTTAGTAGATTTTGGTTATCTAGGATGCATGCAGTAGCATCAACTGTTCACCAATGTTTGAAATATGCTGTTAGAAGTCAAGTAGGGATGGTCCGAAGCAGCCAAAAGGTGGCAATGAAATGTTATATCACTACTCTCGCTCCAAAATCATTGGAAGCAGTAGGAACTAAAAAATAAGAAAAATTAGTGGAGTCTTTTGCGGGATTGAATTAGATAGATGACCCAACGGAGGCTCCTAGTGCTGTTATCCTAATAGAAAAGGTTGAATTTCATTATCTGACAGAAGGGAATAACATCATGGTCGGATCCAAATTACCAGTAAAATTAAAGGAAAAATTATTGTTTTTCTCAATCTAAGAATTTACATGTGTTTGCTTGGTCCAATGAGGATGTAACATGAGTACCAACAAGTGTTATCAGTCACAAACTGTCTGTAAGATCCGATGCGGGTCCAATGGTGCAAAGAAAGATAGATTTTTCTAAAGAAATATGAGAAGCTATAGTCCAAGAAGGGGATCGGTTAACCAAGGTTGGGAACATTAAAGAATCCCAATATCCTCTTTGGACTACCAATCAGGTCGTTTTAAAAAATAAAAATGGAAAATGGCGTATATGTATTGATTTTACAGATGTTAACAGATCTTGTCCCAATGATCCTTTTCCAGTGCCCCTGATATATCAGCTGGTAGATTCCACATCTATGAATAAGTTATTGTCCTTCATGGATGATTTTTCCAGTTATAATCAAATACAGATGAATCCGAACGATCAACATCACATTACATTCATCACTGATAGGGGGCTTCATTGTTACAAAGTAATTTCTTTTGGGTTGAAGAATGCTTGAGCTACTTATCAACGATTGGTTAATAAAGCATTTTCCAAACAAATCGGAAGAGATGTAAAAGTTTATATAAATGACATGATGGTTAAAATCCCCAAAAAGGAAGATCACATCTCCGACCTCGAGGAATGTTTTTCTAACATGGAAGTCATCAACCTGGAATTAAATCTTCAAAAATTTACTTTCGATGTCCGATCCGGTAATTTTTTTGCTACATTAAAAGTGAGAAAGGGATCCAAGCTGAACCTCACCAATAAATTTTCTGTTGGTCATGTATCCAACTCAGACTATTAAAGAAGTTCAAGTATTAAGTGGGAGATTAGCTGCATTAACCAGGTTTTTTTCGAGATCATCGAGTAAGTGTGCCCAATTTTTCAAAGTCTTGAGAAATGCAAAAAACTTCAATTGGTCTCCAAATTGTGACAAAAACTTTCCTCGAAATCAAGTGATATTTATCTTCACCCTAAACTTTATTTAAATCTATTGTTGGAGAGAGTCTTTATATGTACGTAGCAGTGCCAGATTACACTGTAAGTTAAGTATCAGTACGAGAAGTTGATGATTATCCTCGCCCTTCATTAGTAAGAGTTTGTTAAAAGTTGAGAAAAGATACTTAAAGTTGGAAAAACTAGCTTTGACATTAGTAATACCGGCCATGTAAATGAATCAAAATATGAGGCATTAGTTTTAGAGAATCCAACAATGAATCAGAAGGCATCGGTAACAGGGTTAAGATTGGCTCAGATATGTGGTGTCAAAAGGATCCGATTATTGAGTGATTCACAGTTATTCATCAAGTGCAGGGACAATATGAAACCAAGAAAGATCATTTGCTGAAATACTTACATGTGTTAAAAGAAATATCGACAAGAATACCCTTGGATCCTTGTACAAGAATATCATTCCATAGTCACAAGTTCTGAAATGGAGGATGCCATGGAAAATAATATTTTAGGTATCTGCCATATCTTCTCAATAGTGGATGTATGACATCCAAGAGTTTAATATTAACAGAAATTTACCTAAGGATAAAGCTTATGCAAAAAATCTAAAATTCAAAGCACATGAACTTTTGGTTTTAAGAGTGGTTCTTTATAAAAATTCATTCAGCAAACCTTTGTTGTATTGCCTCGGATTCAACGAATCCCAAACTATTTAATCACAGCTACATGATGGTGAATGATCAACGCATTGTGCCTACACGACTTTGACTAGAAGGGTCTTATTGACAAGGTACTATTGGCCTTCTATTATGGCAGATTCTAAATACTTGGTTAGAATATGTGACCCTTGTCAAAAGTATGGAGATGCAATCCATTTACCAACAGTTCTCATGGATTCTGTGTCTGAAGCGGTACCTTTTGACAGGTGGGGACTTGATTTGGTCGGACCAGTTCCGATGGCTCTTGAGGGGGTGTCACACTATCATTTCGGCAATCGATTACCTTTCCAAGTGGATAGAAGCTGCACCACTATCTTGGAAGACGTCCAAACAAGTGATAAAAGTTATTATATTTAACATATGCAGTAGGTTTGGCATTTCCAGACGTATCACTACATACAACAGTCCTCAATTCGACTATAAATATATGAAAATATTTTGTGCATAAAGAGGAATTCATCATTTTTCTCTACTCCTTTCATCCTTAAGGCAATAGACTAGTGGAGGTAGCAATTCAAACGATTTTAATGGGCCTGATAAGAAGCAGGTATGCATCCAAATTTAGAAGAAGAAACTTTTCAATAGGAGATAAAATTCTAAGAAAGTTACTTTTACATACCAAGGAAACGAAGTTCGGAAAGTTGGCTCCGAACTAGGAAATACCATACATTGTGTATGAAAGGATCAAACAAGGAACATACAAGCTCTTGGACAAAGAATAAAACCTTTTGAAGCACCCTTGGAACATTGAGCATCTAAGGTTATATTTAGAATAGACTTATCCTATAAATATTTACTTTGTTTCAGTTCAATGTAAATATTATGGGGCATATTGTTTCCTACCCTGGTGGTGTCTGAACCATAATTAATCTATCATCTTTTGCCTTTAAAATATGTTTTAGCTATATACTTTATTTACTTAGAATGGCTTGGTTGGGTTAGATTTTTATTGCCTTCAAATGACGTAGTTGGATTAAAGTTTTATTGCTTTCAAATGGCTTGGTTTGGTTAAATGCCTTCGAATGAATAACCTTCAAATGATATGGTTGGACTACATTTTTATTTCTTTCGAAGGGATTACCTTCGAGTGGCTTATTTATTCTAAGTTTTGGTCATCCTTGAATAAAAAGTACTTAATTAGGGTCGGATATGAATGGAAGTGAGAATATATTGAAATAGTGAGTTGATAAGAATAAAGATAACATAAAGTGCCTTGGGTGATCCGATGGTTAAATAAAATTCAAAGGTGAATGTCTCTAGCCAAACCAAAGACTTACACCAACGTATCTGATTTAAACACAAAAAAATTCATTGTGTATATCAAGGACTTCACTTTAAGGACTTACGTAAAAAAACACATACATATCAAAACATATTAACCTTAGGGCTCGTTCCTATCTGTTTTTATTTCTTCTTTCTCTTCTGAATTCTCGCCATTAGAATCCTCTTTATCAGAGTCATATTCTTCTGAATCATCAGAAATATTAAAGTTTTCATCTAAAGCCAGGCTGTGATCAGATCAACTTGTTACCTATAGACCCCTAAGAGATAATTTGGGGAACTTCTTATAAAATAACATCATGATATCTGATTTAATTGATTCATCTGTCTCTTGGATAATCCAACACTTTGTCAGCATATGCATCATCATCATCAACTACCTCTTGAGCAGTCTTTTCTTTAAGAGAAGTGATTTTATCTTTCTTCTGTTTAAGAAGGTCTTCAAGCTTTTTATTCTCATCGGACACGTGTTAACTGGTAGACTTTTCCTCAGTTTGCTGATTTGGTAAGGAAGTGATTTCCTTGGATCTGGATGAGTGCAAGTATTTGTAGTTATATCTCAGTTTGTCACAGTCGGATTTTGTTTGAACCAGCTCCTCGTTGATGGTTTTCATTTCCTTACTCAGATTTTTTAACCTTACATTTCTATGCCTCAACATAGTTCTTCAACCTTTGATTTTCATCTCGAAGAGAACTGATGTCCTTGATCTGCTTCCTCACTTTCCAATCTAAATCAATATCTGGCCTTACGTAGCCAAAACAATGTATCACAATTCTTTATTCTTCTTAAACAGTTAAAATGAGACCCCATCGTATATCACAACATTCGCATGGCTGGTGGATTTAGGGAAAGCTTGTTCGAATCAAAATTTAAGTTCCCTAGGTAATTTATTCGGTTACCACATCCAAAAGCTGGCATGTCATCTATAGGAAGTAGTGGGGAAGGAGGATTGGTAGATACAACTATTTGAGGAGGAACCTTGATAGAAGTGATAGAAGAGAGGGTTCTGGGTCGAAGAATGATCTCTGAACGGACTGAAGTTTTATTTTTTTTTTATTTTTTTTTCTCTTGTCACTGCCCTCCTTACTTCTCTTTTTCCTTTTTTTCTTCTTAACAGTCGGAGAGTCTGACGATATTTTAGTCTCCCAAACAGTGACTGCAACAGCTTCCAATAAAGCTGCATCAATTTCATCAAGTGCCCCCTTACTCCCTAGTTCGCGAACAACTTGAGACGAACCATCATTTTTCTTCTTCTTCTTGTTTTTGTCACGATGGTTGTGAGCCCTATTCCTAGCTGGTAGAAATAGTTTACCATCAGCCGACTTAGTCCTTCTGAGAATTTCAGAGGATCAGAGAGGAATGGGAAACTATTTTCATGAAAGTTCACAGATCGGATTTATTCTCCATTGATGGGCTATCACCAAATTTCCCGGAGTAAAGTAGTTGTGAAATTCGGTTGACCACTTCTCGTTAGCCCACTGATGTAACTTCATAAAAGTTATTTTCCCATCCTCCAAATGTTGTGCGAAGGGCTTCGAGAATACAACAATAAAATGAATCTAGAGTAAGAAATGATTCTATTTAAACTAGCAAAATGAAAAAATATTTAAACACTTACGTGAGATTTTCCATTATCTTGTGAGCATGCTTGAATTTCCTTAAGAAGTAATCTTTCTACCATTTCCCAAGCTTTGCTGACAAAAAGGAACTGAGTCTTTGAAAGTTTGTCTGCTTCTAGAAGATCATCTACCGCCTTATAGTCATTCCACATATTAAAATAGTAAAAAAAGGATATAACCATTATGACACAAACGAGTCACAACAGCTAGTTGTTCCACAAGCATCATAATTTTTAATAACCTAGAAGCTATGATGCTAGCTAACAATATAAACCAGACATTATGGCTTAATTAACTCCGACATAATTTCACCAAATGGAAATATCTCCAGCCTTACTATACATCGGAGTATCTCCAGGTTGAGGCAGCCTAACTTTGACTGATTCAGGGAATCCCTATTTGTTTCGAATCCCTTCGAGTTCGGATTTGTGAAAATAAACATATGATATTCAGTAAAGCCAAAAGATACTTGACACTCACCTTAGTAAAGTTGGGCCCAACTTGCTCGATAAGGGATTCAGGAAGTGGTTCGGATTCGGGCAATGCATATTTTTTTTGTCACTTTCTGAGTATCCCCAATATGATCGGATGTCTCTAAATAGGTTTATTCATCACTGTCATCTATATTTTCTTCCATCACTTGTGGTCTATATTCCAAAGGATTACTAGGATGAATGCTAGGATTTTCTTCCTCAATTGAAGAGAGCTCAATAGTTGCAGTTGAGGGATTTGTTGTTATAGCTGGCCCCGATGAAAGTTCAATTGCAGTGGTTTCTTCCCCATAATCAGAACCTGTGTGTAGGAATCTCTTACAACGGTGGATTGTTCAACTGGATTTTCACTTGATTCACCAATGTAGAAGGCTTATTTTTTTTTACCTTAGATAGCCCCGTAACAACCATTCTTGGTAACCTATTTCATGATGACATGAGTGATGCGGTTATAACCGCTTGAACGCTATTGTTTAACATTTTATATGCTCGTCTTTTATGTCTTTATGACCCTCTTTATGACTTATACTTCTTATGATCCTTGCTTCGTTTTACTTGGTTTATCTCATATGATCCTCGTCTTGTATCTTTTTATGAAACTCGTCTTGTATCTTTTTAGGACCCTCGTATCTCTAATGACTCTCGTCTAGTTTTATTTAGCTCGTCTTACACCTTTTTACGATTCCTGTTTCTTATGAACTCTACTTCATACTTGATCTATCTTTTGCCTCTTCTTACTTGGTTCATTTCGTATGTTCTGTATTGTCTTCAATTTGTCCCTTATTACCTGTATCTTATATTTTCGTTAGCTTTTAATAAGTTCTTATCTCGTCATTATAAGGATGTATGCTATACATATGATACAATATTATCAAATTCTTAGTAACAATTAAACGCTGGTTTCCCTTTTTTATTTTTATTTTTTTAGCACATATAAACATGTAAACTATCCTTCTCGCCCCCTATCTAAGAAGGGCAAGCTTAAGAAAATTCATAACAAATTGTTGTGGAAGACCAACTGCTTCTCGCACCTATAATTCTCAATTCAACTGGAATTCGGATACAAAACTTATGAACTTTATTGCTTTGTTTCCTTCTCATACACTTCATCAAGCTATCACACGAGAACTGCTTACGCCTATTAAAAAAAGCTTTAATTAGTATTTGTTGGAAGTTCAGGATCTGGACCTCTTCAAATATTCATGGCACTTGCGGATTAGAAATCTATCAGAATATTCTCGTTTACCGCAATCCACGACTTCAGAGAAGTCGAGATATATGAAGTGGAAAGTCAAAAGTGGATGAAATGATTTGTTGATTTGTTAAGCATGAATTATCGGAAGCTCATACAACTATCATCAGCAAAGCTGATGCCCAAAGGTACACCTCCATAGAGTTTTGGATTTTAATAAAATGTTTTGGTAATTTTGGTAGCTCAAGTTCTCAGACATTACTGTGTGACGGTAGTGCATTCGTTCGGGCATCTGGGAACCCCACTAAAATGTATACGATCATTTATGATTTATGCAGAACGCAGCTGTCTTTTGTCCGTAGTGACCCCTTTAATTTTGCCGGAAACTTGTTTTTTTATGGACGCATGCCCATGAATCAAATCTAAGTAATTTTAATATTATTCTGAATATGTTTTTTTTTTCTTTTTTTATATTTATTGATGCATTGGAATATAAAAACAGAAAATAGATAGGTAATAATCGTTTTAGAGAATAAAAATACTAAATTTTAATAAAAAAATTGATTTATGAAAAAAAATACATATTTTAAAGTTAGAATACGAAGCATTTTGTATAAGAAACATCCGAAATCTTAATAAATATTTGAAAATAAAATAAAAATAGAGAAAAGTACTAGTATATACCTTATCAACTATTTAATTAGCCAGTGGTACCTGTTTTTTGGATAGTGTAATTTGGTACTTCGAATTGAAATTTGGACAAAAATACACCCGGCCATATATACCCGCTGGTACCTCGAGGTGTTTGCAATTCTCAGGATATCATGAGAATTGTTTGCCACTCAGGATTTCCTGAACAATTCTCAGGATATCCTGAGAGTTGTTACTGGTGAAATTTTGTTTTTTAAAAAAATAAAAAAATATCATCAATGGATCTAGTTTGTTCATTTAAAAAAAACAAAAGTGATGGTACTTTCATTTATTTTTTTCGAGCTCCGGTTTGAAAGATACGAATCTTTCAAAAATAAAATAAAAAGAAAAAGTAGGAAAGAGAAATTTTGGTTACGTGGTTATTCATGAAGGGTGAGGGTAGTTAGGGTATTAAAATAATGTTAGGTACTATGTGGTAATTAGGTAGTTGAGATGGGTATTAATGATAATTGATCAAACCTTGGGTACTAAATGACAATAAAATAGTTGAGTAGGTACCTTAGGTGTAATTTCTCATAAAAATATTAAAACAAAATTCAATCAAATTTTGGTGCAATCAGATTTGATTTGTTAAATAAAACACTTCCCTAATATATTAAAAATAATATGAAAATAGGTCTTATGATCTAATGAGTGGAATTTAAGATCCAAACTTCATGACAAATATTGTCACGTTTTGTATAATTGTTGGGCTCGTCGAGACGTTTAATTTGAGTACCAACTTCGTTCAATTCTAACCTAAATGAAAAATAAGCCTCGTTTGCGTTTGTCCATTAATGTGAGATAGTTGCGGGTCTTCTGAACTACATCATTCTTCTTTGGTTGAAAATAATTCTCTCTTGAATTCACATCATCTTTCTTCATAAAGGTTAATGCCATTCGTAAAAGCTAAAATTTTATGAACTGGGTGTTTTTTAACTGATTTTACTCACTATCTCATTAGCAATTCCTTCAGTTCCACACAAAGAATCACCAAGCACAACATGTTCAATGTTTTTTTAATTGCAACCATCACCTAAAATTTCTATATGTTCAATTTTAAAATCTAACAAATCATTGACACGCCAGTGAATGAGAGTCTTGGGGTTCTGAGTTCTGAGTTGTCACTATATTCTAAGTCTATTTTTTACCTCAAAATGGCACCTACGATTAAGACATTCATCTCCTAACGTGTTGACTAAGATTCTTAGTCAATGTAATGTTTCAATCAATCGAAAATAATTTAAGTTTTGTGATTTGTGTTAGTTAGGAATATCCCACAGGCTACCATTTAATTTATCAAAATCTGATGCATCTAATATTTTGGATAATTAATTAGATAATTTAATTATGTGTGTAATCATGTGTAAACCACAATGAACAATCAAGGAAAATTGAGGACTCAATTAACAAGTGTTAGAAGTATAAGATGGTATGAATGTAAAAGAATAATAATGTAAAGAAGGGCCCACCACCACCACTATATAAGGAAAAATCCCTTTTGGGGGGAGGGGAGATAAAAAAATAATATTTACTCGCACTACTTACTCTCTCTACATTTTCGTGTTTCTCTCTCTAACTCCGTTAATAAACCAAATCGGGTTCCAAACATTTCTGAAACCATCACCAAGTACATCAAAACAAGATATACTCATATAAATAACATATAATCCAAAATTGATTTTACAACCCCATAATATATGACATAGGGAACCTATATGACAAATCAAAACAAAAAACTGAATCTTAATATACTTAAGATCTACTTAAATATTCATAAACCTGTTGATGAACATGTACCATTGGTGTAGTATATGTCTCATTTATAGGAGATTCATTTGTTATCATTTCCTGTTCCTGTGGTACCGGTGGCACTTCTTCGTGAAACAACGGTTCTGTTGTGACTCCTTCATCGACCCGTGTTTTTTGTTTTACTTCATCAAGGGTATCTAGAGAAAAAATGGTAGAGAAATTGTATTTTCAAGTTCTCTTCCTTTGTATTTCCGACGTAACTTATCTTACTAATCCTGTTGCTCTTGAATTAGTCACAACAATGCCCAAGATATTGGTATGAGATGTGTGAGGATGAAAACAACAAAACATATATAAAAACAAGACTAGATGATGAATACATACATATTTTTTTGTCTTTATATATCCAAACAGCTTTGGTAGTACGTTCGAGTCTTTCAGTTAAATGAGAACTGCTATTGATGTTGGGTTTGATGGTCGTATTCTTTGGTCAGATGTTGGTTGGATATTTGGATGTCGTTGCAGCGCTGTTTGAGGTCCTTCTAGTCTTCTTCAAATTTGGTGGAGTCAGATTTTGTTGGACGAGTTAATCAATTAGGATGAAACCAAAGTTATCTCATAACCCCCCGCTTTCAGTTAGGAATGCCCGCCTTGGTGTTACATTCCTGTTTGTGGGCTTGTTTGGTCGGGGTTGGGTAGTTTGTAGTTGTTTTGTGTGTGCTGGCTTTTTTCTTGTTTTTTTCAACAATTTTACTCATCTTCCTAGCCGTTTCATACGTGTTCTCACTAGCTTCAGCCCCGCCAAATGTTGTTATTTCAGCCTATGTCAACGTCAAATCACCCTCCAAAACGTATTCAATGAAGAACAATCCAGTAAAGCATACGCCACTAGGAATTATATGGGATTTTTATTGACCATACGTTTCTTTTAGTTTTCTAATAATCTGTGTTCTTATATACTAAATACTACCCTGTGAAGTTTGTACATACCATGCGATTCTTTCACAATAAACAATATGTTAGACATTAGTTATTTTAACCATGCGTTCCCACACAAATATAATAAGGTTCAAGAATATATATTGGATACCTCATTATCTTCTATCAGGTGAATTTTTTGAATCATCTCCTTGATGGTTTTGACTCCAATCCCCACCATATGTAGCATCTTAGGATTATTTTCAGCTTGGCGAGTGCGTGCGTAATGGTTATGTGCTCCATGATGAAGGGTTGTACCACAAACGTTATTATCATCAGCACATCACCATTAAACTTATATTTAATTACTTTTCAACATTCTTACAAATAAAAGTGTAATACAACCGATAACTTTATCCAGGTTTCCGATAAGAACACATGCTTTAATTAATCCAATAAGCTTATGCTTTATTACTCCAGACCAATTGTAGTTGTTAATTTTTTCAAGGTCTTCGTCATAATATACCGATGTTCAACCCAATATATCTCATGATATTGAATATAACAGGGTCAATGCAGTATATTTGGGATATTAGCATTAGTTTTCATTGATTTTGAGTCCATGTTCTAATTTTTATAAGTTTTTAGCCTGCGTGTAATTGTTTTTTGTTTCTACGAAGAAGATGCGAAACGTTTGTTATGAACTTAGTGATAGTTGCGAAACATGTAGGTTTTTTCTGGAAATTGTGATGAAACATGTCCTTTTAGTAGATGTGAAATGTTATTTTTTTAATTTTATGAAGATGCCAAACATCAATCTTCTTAATTGAGAAGATGTGAAACATGTTTTACAGATAGATGCATAACTTATGTATTGTTTACTAATAATAGATGGGAGACGTTTGTCTAATGCAGGTACGTGATGTCTAGTAGTAGGATGTGCATTTTAAATTAAATACAGAGCTTGCAATTATTGACATTGGTTTGTTTTCTGAGTTTGAAGATATTGTTAAATTTGTTTTAAGTAGATGTGATACGTTAGTTCGCGGTAAATTTAAAATTAAGATACTCTTGTGGTGATCTAGAAAATGTTATCTTAGGTTGTGATGGTGATTTAATTGCTTTGGTATCATTTTTTGATAGTTTGGGTGTTTCAAGTGTTACTATTAAAGTTGAAGGTGATGTTGTTGTTTGTGATAATATTAGAGAAACTGCAGAAAGTATAGTTGAAGTTTTAAATGAAGATTTTGTTTGTGGAGAAACTGGTGAAACTTCTGGTGTTAATGCTATTAGTCGCAAGCATAAAGCAGTTGTTGCTGTTGGTTGGGTTAATGAAATTAGTGGTGTTGGGCAGGTGTTTCAAGATGGAGCAGTAGGTTTAAGATTAGTTGTTAGTCGGTTGGCTTTACAAAAAGGTTTTTCTTTTAAATATTTGCATAACAATAAACAAAGAATAACTGTTTACAGCATGAAAAAAATATTCAAAGGGCTGTCATTGGAGACTTTATACTAAACAAGAGAGGTCTACTGGTTTTATTATTATTAAGAAGTATGTCGAAACTCATACATGTGGGATTGGTTTTAGCAAAGAAAATAGAAGGTATTTGTTATCTGATTTGATTGGAAATGAAATACGTGATTGTGTGAGGAGGAGAGTTGATGTTACAGCTACAAGCGTGAAATCATTTTAAGAAAATGATTACGGTTTAAATATTTCTTACCGTGTTTCATGGCTTGCTCTAGAAAGAGCTAGAAGGCCCGTATATGGAGATAGTTCAACTTCTTATAAACTTCTTAAGAATTATTTTAAAACGTTGAAGGTTCTTGATATCAATAGTGATTACATACTGGAGTATTATTTGGAAACTAATGTGTTCAAGCGATGTTTTGTAGCATTATGGTCTTGCCTCTATGGTTTCAATTTGTGTCGTCAAGTTTTATTTATTGATGTGACTTTTTTAACGGGAAAATATAATGGAGTTTTGCTATCTACTATAGCCAAAGATGGTAACAATGGTAAGTTTTATTTATATTGGAATAAATGTTATCTTTTAACTATGTTATATATGAATCTGCGAAAAATAAGATTGGAGGTAAATAACAAATAGATAGATGCGAAATGTTCTGAATAAATAACATGATAGATGCGACATGTGTAATTTATGATTAATGTGATAGATGCAAAACACATGTAGTATATGATTAACGAGATAAATGCGAAACACATATAGTATATGATTAACGAGATAAATGCAAAACATATCTATATCAGTAAGCGATAGTTACGAAACCGCTTATAATGAGTCATTTATACTATTATTTGTTCTATATATTGGTTGCAGGTATTTTCCCTGTTGCATTTAGTATTGTTTCGTCTAAAGATACTGGGAATCGGGTATGGTTTTTGGAGATGTTGAAACCTCATTTTTTGGGATCACGAAATGACATTTATTAGTGATCTTCATTTAGGTATTATTATTGCTGTATCTGCTATATTTCCAAATTGCCACCATGGATACTGTCTTTATCATCTTATGAATAATTTGAGGCATTGTTTAAGGGCTACATTGACAAAATTTAAGGAGACTATGGTAAAAATATTTAAAAGATGTGCACATGCTTCTAATCAGAATTTGTTCAATCAATATATGGATGAATTACTTAAGGAGGGAGGTGAGAAGATTCAAAGTTTTTTCAAAAATTTATCTCATGAGAATTATACTTGTGCTTTTTTTAAAGGCAAGAGATATGGTTCTATGACATCTACTCCAGCCGAATCTTTTAACAATCAAGTAAAATAATTTTGTGGTTTGCCTATAATGGAGTTAATTGATAGGATTAGAGTTTTAGAAATGAGTCAAATTTCGAGACGTTTTGGTGATGCTAAACGTTGGACTAGTGATTTGTGTCCTGAATTTGATGAAAAGTTTAAAGCTAATGTTGAAGAAGGTCGTCCATGGATAGTTCATTCGTCTACTCCTCTTTTGCATGAAGTGTTTTATGATCCTGTTATGGTTGTTGATCTTAGTGTATGTCGTTGTTCTTGTGGTTTGTGGCAACATGAGTGTTTCCATTGTTCTCATATCGTAGCTACGATATTTTATATAGATGCAGATCCTATGGAATATGTTGAGCCATGGATAGTTCATTCGTCTACTCCTCTTTTGCATGAAGTGTTTTGTGATCCTGTTATGGTTGTTGATCTTAATGTACGTCATTGTTCTTGTGGTTTGTGGCAACATGAGTGTTTCCCTTGTTCTCATACTGTAGCTGCGATATTTTATATAGATGCAGATCCTATGGAATATGTTGAACCATGCTATTTTGTAAGATCTTATAAAGCAACATATTCATATGGTATAACTGCATTTACTACTTTTGGTCAAAGATCTACTTCAAAAAATTCTCCAGATCTACTTCCTCCAGTTTTAAAAAGAAGAGTTGGATAACCTAAGAAGAAAAGAATTCCATCTAGAGGATAATTAAGTATTCGTAAGATAACGTGTTCTTGTTTTCGTAAATCTGTTCATAACAGATGAACATGTGTAGACATTTTGTAAGATGAATGTAATATTTGATACTTTTAGTTTTTTTTAGTTGTGTTTGTCATAATGACAATAGATTGAGAACATTTCAATGGATGCTACATGGTAAACCTTTTGTTATATATAGACCTGATAGATGTGAAACGTGTAATAAACAACATGATGGGTTGTGATAGATGCGAGATATGTTTTACAAGATTTACTGAAGTGGATGCCAAACGTTTGATAGATGCGAAACAGCTTACACACAAATACACTGATCAGATAGTTGCGAAACCTTGGATAATTAAATATATTATATTGTGATAGTTGCGAAACGTTGTATTTAAGTAAATTTTTTTGCATATGCTAAACCAGCTCATAAAATACGTTTTTATGTAAGTGTTAAAATATAAATGCAAAAAAAAATAGATAAAAGGATCTAGTTCATTATGAAACAGGTGGCATACATGCTAAGTTCAATAAAACGAAATACAAACTTAAACAAATTTAAAAACAGAGTCTCTATGTTCAAACTCTGTTTAAGAAGACCCTTAGTCTTCTTGTTTGATTTGGGTCATCAAAAAACAAAAAAGATAAACTTCTTCTTACCCTTAGTTAAGACAAAAAAAGAAGACCCTCCAGCTAACCATCAGTCAGAGTCATCTTCGTCATCTTCAGAGTCATCTTCCTCCGAATCTTCTTCGTCTTCTTCGTCTTCATCTTCTTCGTCTTCTTCGTCTTCATCTTCTTCGTCTTCAGGGTGTAATCCTCTTCCATCTGGTCCCTTTTCCCCTTTCTGTTTAAGAGGACAAAAATAGGATCCTCATCTGGCTCCTCTTCATCTTCTGAATAAGCATCTTCAAAAAAAGAAGCGAAACTTTTATCAGAAATGTCGTCTGAAAGTTCACTTGTCGTTGTATGTTTCCACTCTTCCCTGGCCTCGGGGGAACAAGTGGGAGAACTGATACCCCTATAACAGGGACCATCATTTGAAGAATAGTTAAATATGGCATTTTATCAAAGCAAGTTTTTAAGAAGTGAAAAGTTTAGAAGATTTTCACTGAGAATGAATTGAGCTTGGGTAGAGTTATTTCCTCCGTCTTCTATTATCTATTTTCAATCTTTTATTTCCTCCCTTTAGTAAAATTAATTTTTACCCTTATGTAATACAAATGTTTTGATCAAATTTAGGCAAAGAATGTAGAGCTTTCTCTCTCTCCATATTTTATTTCTTTCTTTTCCTACAACTCAGTTATTTCTTTATTACTTCTTCTTTCTCTCTCCACTCTTCTTTCTCTTTCAAAAAAATTCCTCCCTCCATATAAATAAAAGATTTATTGGATTACATCGGATAGACGGAGAAATAAACATAAAATTTACTAATTTACAAAATGCTACGCCTTAGGGTTATTTTTTTCATAAGATTTTAAAACAATATTGATATGTTGAAAAACCATTTGAAGCCTATCACCATCAATAGAATGGGTGACAATTACTACAAGATTGTCATATCCTCTCTATCAACTTCGCATTTGTTTCAAAATGACAGTTGATTCGGAGACCCGGGTTTGGAATCGATTGCGCTTTTGTTTCAAAATGATAGTGGATTCCGAGAACCAGTCTCGGAATCAACTGCGCTTTTGTTTCAAAATGATAGTGGATTCCGAGAACCAGTCTCGGAATCGACTGCGCTTTTGTTTCAAAATCGGCAGTTGATTCCGAAACCCAGTCTCAGAATCAACTGCCGATTTTGTTTCAGAATCGTCTGAAACCTTCCTTGGAATCAACTGTATTTATGTTTCACACTGATATTTGATTTTTTTTTCTTTGGAAGTAGCTGAATGATTCGGAGACTGGATTCTAGAATCCACTGAATTTTTCTTTTCCAGAAGATATAGTTTTTTAGTGAAGATAGAGAGAAGGACAGTGGCAAATAAACATAAATTTATAATGAAATATAGGGTAAAAAGGTAAAAAACAGTTTTGATGGTGTTTTGACTTTTTTATATGAAGGAAATAAAAATATTAATGGAGGAATTAGCGTGGCCCATTGAGCTTTTGTGTTTGAGAACTGAAAGAATGAAGTGATATTTTATAAAGGTAGCTAAAATGTAATAAGAAAGTGAAAAGTTTAAAGATTAAACAGAAATAATTTATTGTTTGATATTGTTTAGATTTTCAATTAATGCAATGTAATAATTAGTATCTATTAGCTGTCACATCATGTAAGTAAATATCAAATCAAAGTAAATCTACTAGTTTGATATTTGAATTTTGAAGTTTATATGTGTGAGATTGGTAGATTATTTTAACTACAAAACTGTATCACTTCTGTAAGTGTAAGTGGATGAAAAATAATTATACCAGAAGATGTGAAAGAGTTTCCAATAGAAAAAACAATTTAGCGGATGCGAAACATTAAATAGAATAGAAAAGCTAGATGCGAAACGTTGTGTAAAAACTAAAACGTAGATGTGAAATGTGTTATTTACATCTCTCTATTAGATGCGAAATGACATGTGAAATATAAGGGACATATGATATACTAGATGCGGGACAATGTATTTAAATTTTTTTATAGGTAAATTTATTAAGAAGGTGAAAAGACTACAAGCTTTAATGGAAGCTTTGATATTTGTGACCTTTTGTAATTAATGCAATGTAACGATGAGTATCTTAGACTTTTCAAATCATGTAAGAAAACATCAAATCAAACTAAAGTTACTAGTTTGATTTTCGAATTTTTGAACTATATATGTATGAGATTGGTTGAGTTTATTAAATGCAAAAACATATTTACTTCTGTAAGTGGTAATTGGATGAAAAATAATTAGTCCATAAGATAGGAAGAGTTTCCAATAGAAAAAATAAATTGATAGATGCGAAACATTCATTAGAATACAAAGGATAGATGCGACACCTTATGTATAAATTAAATAGTAGATGTGAAACGTGTTATTTACATTTCTCTAGTAGATGCGAAATGACATGTAAAATATAAGGGACATATGATATGCTAGATGCGGGACATTGTATTTAAATTTTTGATAGGTAATTTTTTAACTTTTTGATATATATATATGTGTATGTGTGTGTGTGTGTGTTTGTTTGTTTGTGTGTGTGTGTGTGTTGTGTGTGTGTGTGTGTATGTGTGTGTGTGTGTGTTTGTGTGTGTTCGTGTGTGTGTGTGAGAGAGAGAGATTGGTTGAGTTTATTAACTATAAAAACATATTTACTTTCTATAAGTGATAATTGGATGAAAAATAATTAGACCCGAAGATAGGATAGAGTTTCCAAGAGAAAAAATAAAGCGATAGATACGAAACATGCATTAGAATATAAAAGATAGATGCGGAACCAGTGGATAGGTTCGAGATAGATGCGAAACCCGTGTAGTTACATTTTAGATAGATGCAAAATTTTAGTTGTTAGAGAGTTTTATCATTGAGATATAATTTATAGTAGACAAACTGTACATGTAAAAAAATATGACAAACATCACAAAAAGAAGTAAAACAAATATTACAAATGATCGTCCCAATATTTGTTAGTGTTCATGTCATTAAGAAACATGCAGAACATTTCTGCTCTTCTTAATGGTGCAATCTGAGAAGTTTTGTGAAAGTTAAGTTTCCCATGCAAAATATATTCTCTCCGGAATCAAGTGATCCAGGTTTTTGTTTAGGAATTTATAATGGACAAACTATCTTTATTGGTTCTTCTGATTGTAAAATATTTTTATTTTGGAGGTATGCAATCTGCAATTTAATAAACATACAAATAAATTAGATGCTATATATATGTATATGTTCTATGAAATTATTATAAAAGAGAGACACTTACTAATCTTTCTGCAGTTTTTCTTGTTAGATCTGGACGTTTTGGTATTGGGTTTAAATTTACTGATTTTTCATGTTCAACCTCTATTACCAATAATGTCCAATGGTTAACATTCCCAAGTCTAGCTTCTGTTAGAAGCGGAACAAAGATTAAACCTTCTGTGATGCCTCGTAGCTTATCGTCAACATATAATGTTACATCCATATTTCGGTGCAACATATGCTACATTGGAGGAGTAATAATTAGAAACATTTATGTTTATAATTTTACCAAACATTGTAAAAGTATTTTATTCTTACCATTACGCTTCCAGATAAGTATATTACTTACATAAATTCTCCTAGACTACTTGCAACTGGTATTTGAAAGTTGTGTTGTTTAAGGTTGATATATATA
Source organism: Limnanthes douglasii subsp. nivea (assembly GCA_036936605.1). Lineage (NCBI taxonomy): Eukaryota > Viridiplantae > Streptophyta > Magnoliopsida > Brassicales > Limnanthaceae > Limnanthes > Limnanthes douglasii. The sequence continues at coordinate 102,685,518 of JAUPFV010000004.1, forward strand.
ACCATCAATTACATGTGTTGTCAAAAGTGGAAACCAACAGTTTGTTAACATATGTATTGGGGAAGCAATGGAAACAAACTAAATTTAAATTTAACTTAGACCGTAGAGTTGATTTCATCTTCATCTGATGAACATGTCTGAACGGAAGATAATATAATCGTTGATTCACTGGCAACAACGGTGTATGTGGGAGAGTACCCCTGGATTTTGACTCAAGAGTATCCATCAATTTTGAAGAGAAAAAAACTGGAAAGCCGACCAGACATGGCTTGTCAAATTTCAACGGTTTCAAATACTGATTAGAGGAGCAATATTACAAAGTTTTTGACCGAGAAAATGTTTCTTGATGATAAGAATCTGTCAAAAAGTGTTCGGTACAAGGCGCAAGGCTTTTCCTTGTTGGGAAATGTTCTTTATAAAAAATCTGCAACCAGACCTTTGTTAAGATGTCTGGGGCGTGAAGAATCACATATGGTATTGTCCGAACTACACGACGGTAAAGGGTCGGCACACTGTGGCTTCAAGATATTGATCAGGAGAGTCATTTTGTCAGGTTTTTATTGGCCTACGTTGTCTGCCGATACTAAAAAACCGGTCAAAAGATGTGATACATGCTAGAGGTTTGCCAATTCGATCCACCCCCAGCAGTCCCCCTAGAATCCATTTCTGAGGGCCTACTGTTCGATAGGTGGGAAATAGATCTGGTAGGAACACTTCCGTTATCAACTCGAGGAAGACATGCTATAGTGGTAGCAGTGGATTATTTCTCGAAATGGGTCGAAGCAGAGCCGTTGTCAGGAACCAGAGCTAAGGATGTGGTGAAATTCATATGGTCGAACATTTGCTGTCCATATGGGGTCCCTCAGAAGATAACCATGGATAATGGTCCTCAGTTCGACAACAAAAAAATGAGGGAATTCTGTGCCAGTCACAATATACAGAAATGCTTTTCAGCCCCAAACCACGCCTCGAACAACAACACAAGAATCACCTTACGCTTTGGTATACGGAATGGATGCGGTAATCCCAGCAGAAACGATGTTCCCTTCTTTCAGGGTTGGTCATTACGAGGAGAGCGCCAACAATGAAAATCGGGCTCTGGCTTTGGATTTGATAGAAGAAAAGCGAGCTAAGGCTCATCTCAGTTCTTTACATTATGAGACCCTGATGAGGAGCTGATATGCCTCAAACGTTCAGAGAAAAGACTTCAAAGTTGGGGAAAAAGTTTTGCGGAAAGTTTTCCTCTACACAAAAGACAAGAACCGTGGGAAGTTGGCACCAAATTGGGAAGGACCGTACCAAGTGGTAGAAAAAGTAAAATCGGGGACTTATCGTTTAAAAGACAAATTTGGCCGACCTTTACGCCTTCCGTGGAACATCGAGCATCTTAAATTGTATTTGGAATGAGTTGTAATTTTTTATCGTTTAACATTTCCTTTGTAAAAGAAACTTTTGTTGGGGGCATACTCTTTCCTACCCTTGTGGCGTGGGGAGGTTTTAATGAGGTGCCTACCTAAACCGACCAATTATAATAAAATTTTAGAGCCTAAAAACAACCATACTGGAAACAAAATGACAAACCTATCAAAGGGGTTTTTCAACTCTCAAGTTGATCAACAAAATGTCGAACCCATTAAAAGTTTATCAACGAAATGTTGAACCCATCAAAGGGGTTTTTCAACTCTCAAGTTGATCAACAAAATGTCGAACCCATTAAAAGTTGATCAACGAAATGTTGAACCCATCAAAGGGGTTTTTCAACTTTCAAGTTGATCAACGAAATGTCGAACCCATCAAAGGGGATTTCCAACTTTCAAGTTGATCAACAAAATGCCGAACCTCTTAGAAAGGTTTTTTCAACCATAAGTTGATCTACGAATTTAAGATGTAATAAAATACATTAAACTTTAGCCTCGGAAACTGATCACTTCCAGTTGCAAAAATATAGTCTTAAAAACAAAAAAATCAAGTGCGAATAAAGGCCCGCCATAAACAAGTGTGGCTAAGGGAATAAAAGCCCACCAAGGACAAAACAAGTTAAAAATGGAAAAAAAATAAAAACAACATAAAAGTCCGAGCTGCAAACATCAAGCATCGGAGAATTCATCGGATGGGTCGGAGTATTCAACGGCATGGTCGGAACAGTCGATGCCTTCAGAGCGGTCTTCTTCAGGAACATCTAGCCACATTGACCCAAATGACATCCGAGGCCACAAAGCATGGAAGTTCAAGACATAGTCGGCCCTCGCGTCGACAACTTGTTTTTCCATGATCTCATTGCACTTAACACCAAAAAGGAGATTTTCTTCTGCTCTCTAGCCAAGAGCCGTTCGGAGCCCCTGCAATTCCCTAGCCATTTTCTGGACCGCCAACGAAGAAATTTGTTCTGAACTTTCTGAGCAACCAGCTCCTCGACGGCTTTGGCGCGATCTTTCTTGGCTTGAGAAAGAGTTTTTTTCCAATATTTTTCCTTCGCACCGAAAGCCTTAATTTTAACTTCGGCAGAAACGGCTCGTTGTTTAACAAGTTCGATTGAATCTTGTGACTCTTTAGATTTGGAAGAAATGCTTCTCTTAAGCTCGACGAGCTCCCTCTGAAGTTTTTGCACCTCTATCTCTTTTTGGGCTATGGGGGCGAGCAAATTCTGTAGAGAGTTGGCCAAAATGTCAGAGTCCAAAAGAAAGAAAGAGTTCGAGCTTTGGGCACGTACAGGAAAAAGTGCAGGGTCGGGGAACATCGAAGTTCTTTGGCCCTGAGGAATAAGATCACCCGAATGACTTAAGGCTCTGTACTTACCCCCAGAGTGACGACCTTCCGATTTCGCTTTCTTCTCACAACTTTCCACATGAGCGGATAACTTCGCACCCCCAAATTGTTTTCGAACATAGAGGGAATGGTGGTTTTCTCGGTGATAGGGTCGACATGCACCTCATGTGCAACAACTTTCCCCTTAGACTTTTTGTTCAAGGAGGAGTTCCCTCCTTCTTCAACCACAATGTATTTCTTAAATTTTTCGCCGCGAGTTTTTTGCCCTCCTTTAATAGCCACGGGGGACTTGTCACCACTTGCAGTTGGGTCACTAAGGATTACAGTAGCCTCTAGTTCTACGGGCAGAACTTTAATATGCTGGTCCACATCATTGCCTTGTTCGTCTTCAGTATCGGACAACTCCTCCGATTTCACACGTTTGCTTGGAGCTCGATCTCGTTTGGGCAGAAACACCTCAGAATTTGGGGCCTCCAGTCTTTTTACAAAGTCAACAATGTCAGGAGGGGTCTGTAGTTCTTCAGAGCTTAGAGTATGGTTGGAACAGCGCCAGAGGTTGCTGTTGATAAGGTTAGTATTCTTACAGCACCGACGAAACTTCTGACCCCAACTTCTCCTTGCAAAGGCCCAAAGTTGGGCAAAGATTACCCGAAGCTTCTTTGAGATGCTTTTTCTGCTGCTGTTGGATAGTCACCTTGCAAACTAAAAGGCAGCCCATTAAAAAAACAATACATACCCTCATGAGTCCATTTAAATGCAAGACGCCTCAGATTTTCTCGGTTGTTAGGTCGACCATTTTCTCAAACGCCACTCATAAAGACGAACCTGTACTTCCACGATCTGTCGGCCTCCAATAAGTTATTCACAATATTATTTGGGTAGGCAAAGGAAGAATAGAAAAAGGGCAGCTTAGGGGATTTGGAGAGCCCATAGATCCCTATATACTGTTCCATTGAGATTGGGATTCCTGATAGTTGTGAAGCTATGATGGTCGACATTAGGGTATACCAGGCATTAGGGTTATTTGGGTCGGAAATATTTCGAGGATTTCGAAATATCTAACAATGTCGGGGTCGAGGGGAAGTTGCAAACCCTAGTTGAAGAGTTCGGTGAAAAAGATTATCTCTCGACCTTCGACAGATAAAGGAGTTTCACCAGGTTGGGAAAAGCGGACTTTGACGCACTAAGGAATTCCCCAGATCTTCTTTAAACCCTCTTCTTCGTCTAGACAGTAGTATAAGTATTTTTCGTTGAATAAGGAAAGGATATGCCGGTTACGACATCGGCCATTCCAGGTGGCAACGGTTCGCTTTCGACGCCATTAACAATTTTTGATGCCAAATTGGTTGGAGCATCTGGGTCGGTGTCCTCACCCTCAATTTCTACTAATCCGGGTTCGGTGACAAGCGTATCGTCGACTTTAACTGGTGCAGTTGTGTTGGAGGTTCTTAGATTGGCTGACCCATCATCTTTGTTTCCGGTCCTCGCTGGTGCAGGAACCTTGGAGGAAGGTTTAGGGGCGACTTTGTCAGCAGTGTCATCGTCGAACCTTATCAATACATTTGGCTTGGAAGATTTATGTAAGGGTTTTTTAGCGGACGCCACCTCGTCTTTTCCTGAGGAAGCTCATTTGGATGAATATTTGTGACCAAGTCTGTTAGCAATTTTACCTCCGACATCAGCCGCCGCTAGCTTTGTGGAAGACTTGAGTGCTGGTTGTACAGCCTCTGCATTTACGGCCCCGTGGGTGGGTATTTATCAGCAAACATCAAGTCGCATGGAGAAGGAGTCGCGAGGACAGAACTTGAGCTGCTGTGGGTTTGAATATGGCCAGGCTTTGTAGCACCGACTTTTGACGCATCAGCCTCTTCGCGTTTCCTCTTCTCCTCATCTGTTAGAACTACCCACTTGGCAGTAGTCGCGGTGTTAGGGCCGGTTCGACGCCCTATAATATCAGGAGCCAATTCAATGTACTCGTACGGAGGAGTGGATGAAGAGCTGGAGTCGCCCATGGTAAAAAATGGGGTCTTTGGTCGGTTGGTAGTATTCCGAAGTCTTGAGGAGGTGGTAAGATTCTCAGCAGCAGACTTCTTGGGAGAAGAGTGAGCAGCAGAAGGCCTTGAAAAAGAAGCTTTTTGGGAGGTCGGTAAATCTTCGTGAGTTGAAAGGTTCGAAGGGCCTGGGTTTTTAGGTTTTGGAAAAATTAACTGTTCTGAATATGCTGGTGAAACGACGCTTTTGTGGATCAACCCATCGGCTTGGTATTCTTCTGCTCGTTCAGTGATTTGTAAGTAGTCGACGAAGCGAAATACTGGTTTCTCAGGGGCGTTGGATTTCTTCGTCGGTTTCTTGTGAGATATGGGTCTTCTCATAAACTAAATAGGATCTTCTCTCTCTAGAAAATGAAATTAACCAGAGTTTATCTCTCTAAAAAAACTTAGTGGAAATGAGAGTGAAAGGAGAAACTATTTATAGAAGAAGCAATCTTGGTGAAGATCCGCTCCATGGAGAAGCGCAATCGAAAAGAGCCTCGGGAATATCAAGAGTCATTTAACAAAAATACTGGTTAAAGTACGACCCAATTACCATGAGACACATGTCCAATCGAGCGGCTGCAGCAGACCTAGGGGGCTAGGGTTGTTACATGCGCGTAGGCAGCTAAATATGAAGAACACACCAACTAATTGAAAGTGGACGCGTGGACAGGCCGATAACCCGTTTAGACAGGGAAGCTTGGTGGGCTTTGAAGAAATTAACTCGATTCCGAGCCCACGGAAATGACCCAAACAATTTGAAGACAACTTTGATTATAACAAGCCCGTCACAGCGCAGTGAATGAAAAATTTGATGTTTGGCAACAAGAGTGTAAATGATCGACATTTCATATCAATAGTGAATGGTCGACGAGATCGCTGCATATGAAGAGGCTCTACAGATAAGCCTATGAAGAATACCGACCCTATGCGTCTGCGCTCGATCAGCACAACAAATAAAAAATCGAAACTTGGCAAAAAGAACATAAGGGTCGATATTTCATATTAATAATGAAGCGTCGACGGGATCACTATATATGAAGAAGTTCGACATATAGGGTCATGAAGAATCCCGACCCTACGTTTCTACGCTTGATTAGTTTTTGCTCGATCTTTCGCAAAACTAGGGGGTTACTGATAAGGGCATAAAATACCAAGGATAACAAAGGTTCCAAATTGTAATACATGAATATATAGGGACTTAATTGTAAAGTAAGAAATATGTGACATAAGTGCAAATATGAGGGGTAACATGTAATTATAGTAAATATGGCATGTGACAGTGGGTCCCACCGCTGTCACTATATAAGGAAAGATCCTCTCCCTAAAAATGGGACCTTCTAATGATTAGTACTTTATTTTGACTACATTCTCTCTCTAGAATCTTATACTTATTTACCTGACACCCTTCTTTCCATACACGTTTCCCGATAAACAACCCTAGATATTCTGACACTTAACATTATATACTTTGCAATTCTTATAATTTATTTTTCAATTGCCGGGTCTAAATTACTGACTTATGGCGTTTGGATTTCTTGGACTTCTGATGCCTTTTCCTTAACAAAACATAAAACTGGACATTAGATGCGAAACATGAGTAAAAATAATACATAAGGAAGATAGATGTGAAACATGTATATTTAAATACAAAAATAGGATTCAGTTAAACACGAGAGGTTGATAAACGTATAAATACAGATAATATTACAGTATTTCAGCTAAAAAAGTATAAATCTTTAAATACAAAAGTTTTTCAAAACATGTTTTGTTAATTCTGGGTTATCTGTATCACCTCTTTGTCTACAACATCTTCCTTGGTCACTTTAGATTATTCAGGAACATCCTTTGCCACACCAGATGCTTCAGTAACACTCTTGTCCCCTTTAAATACTTCAGATACTTCAACAATTTATTTTTTAGCAATAGGAACATCAACATTAGTATTTTTATCCTGTTCTTCAATCACAGTATTGGGATTTTGATATTCTGTAACATTAAGAAGAACTGAGGGATCATCTTTGTTTTCAAAACCAACTTTAGTAGGAATTTTAACTGTGGGATTGTCTTTCTTTTCAAACCCAACATCACTACTAATAATGGCATCAACTTTCTTTTCCACCCTAACTTCAATAGGAGTAGAATTCTCATTTTCAACAGCAATAATATCTTCAGAAGTAACAATATCAACATTAATAGGGGAATCCCTATTAACAGTGGTATCAACTTGGTTTTCCACCCAACATTCTTGTTTTCAACAGCAAAAACATCCTCAGATATAGTAGTAGCAACATGAAACTCAACATCACCAACATGGTCATCTTCAACAGTAACAACAATATTATGATCCTGTTTTTTCCAAATCATCTTCACTTTTTTCTTGTTGTGGAGGTGGAACCTTGTCTTCTACAACAATATTTGGTGTTTTTATTATTTTATTTGGTGATTGGTGGCCTTGATCATTCAATCTCTTTCTTCTTGAATAAGTTTTTGGTTGATGTTTAGTTGTTTCTATGTTTAGCTTCAACATATGTAGTTTAAGTGTGTTTTGTAGGTCAACCTCAATGTCCATCTCTACATCAGCTTTCATTTGTGTAATGATCTTCTCATTTTCTTCGAGTTTCTTTTTCAGTTTATCAATTTATTTTTGAAATATTCGGTGTTCCATTTCAGTTTATTCTAGGGCTGTCAAAAAAATCCGAAAAATCCGATATCCGACCGAAATATTCGATATCGAATTCGAATAAAACGGATAATATCCGTATTCAAAAGAAAACGGATAATATTCGTATCCGAATTCGTATTCGAAAATAGCGGATATGGATATAGTCATATCCGTATTCGAAATATCCGATATCCGAATTTCATAAATAAATATATATAATTTTTTTTATATTTAAGCATATTGTTTAGCTATCCCACATTGCAAAAAGAAAAAAAAATTACTAACAAAGTTGGCTATAAATATATAGAGTTGCTTCTTTGAAAAATGTATCTTATCCCACATCTTATCCCACATTTAAAGTTGGAAAAAAGAGTTGTTACCAAACTGTTTATAAAACACATGGTTGTTTTTTATAACAAGTATATCGTTTTTAGTCTTGTGACTCTTATCCCACATTTAAAATGTGGAAAAGAAATGCTACCAAATTTTCTATAAAAGACATGGTAGCTTTTTAAAATAAGTATATTTTTCTTAGTCTTATCCCACATCTAAAATGGGAGTATGAATTTCTACTAAGGTGCTTCTAAAAGTTGCTCATCCAATAGTGCAATTAGTTAAAAAAATTAGTGGAAATTCGGATTCAGATATTATCCGTATCCGGATAATATCCGTCGGATACGGATTCAGATGTTGTTTTTAATAAAACTTCGGATTCGAATTCGGATTCGGATAGTGATTTCGGATTTCAGATTCGGATTTGGATATAGGCAAATTCGTATCCGAAATATCCGTTTGACAGCCCTAGTTTATTCTACTTTTTCAAATGTTATTAAGTCAAAGTTCTGGCTAGAGACTGGGTCAGTTTGTGGTTTAGCTGTGTCTAGTGTTGGTGTTGTTGTTAGGGCTGGGTGTGGGTATGGGGTCGTGGTTGGGGCTAGGTATATTGTGTTAACTTTCTGCAAAATACTAAGCAATGTCAAAGATAAATGCGAAACATTTGACATCAGAAGATGAATAATAGATGCAAAACCTTAACATTCATAAACCTAGATGTGAAACCTTCAAGTCAAACCAAAATGATAGATGCAAAACTTAAATAGAAACAAGCCTAACGTGATAAATACGAAAGCTATTTAATCTTAGTAGACGCGTAATGTGTTTTAATATGAAAGAGGCCTAATGTGACAGATGCGATACCTAATTTAATTTGAAGCAGATTAAAGAGATATATGCGTAACCTTATGTAAAGCAGAAGTAGTAGATGAGAAACAACCTATGTAAGTATTAAAACAATCCAAAAATGTGAGAAAGACAGAATTTGCGAACCATTATAAGTTTGTTAGTGATTGGTCTTGCTCGGCTTTTATTAACGTTTCTTGATGTCTTCTCAGATAAATACTTCTTCTTCTAATTCTGAAAAATTAGGTTTAAAACTTTTTGCTTGAAGTGGCATATTTTCATTCCCATGTTTTAAACCAAAGATGATTTTTATGTCATGGTTTGTAAGCTTTAAAAACTTTTCCCCCAATTTAAATGCTTCTTGTTCGTCATCATATGTCATTGATATCCGCTCAATTACATCCCAGTACTTTTTGTATGCAGTCTTCTTTGTCCGAAGATCATAGGTTGTTTTTAAAAGTGAGTAAAAGAGTCTCTTCTTTGCTGAATATAATATGATGAGTTTAACAATGTTGGGTTTCACATTCTTGAATTTGGGTACTGTGATAAAGATGGCCAAAATCTCAATACTTAAGCCTGAATTAATAAATCACGAATATAAGTTGAATTTTAAGTTTATCGGGTTATGGGACCCCGATACAAGGAAATATAATAGGATAAGCTTTATAATGTTGGTTTCACAATGTAAAGACTATAAGTAAGGGTTAAGTTTAGAATTTCATCATTCTAAACCCGAACCAAACAGACAGTCGCTTGTTTCAGTGTTTTATTAACTCGTTCTGCAAGTTTTTTTAGAAGAATTAATTAAAATTATTTAATATATTTTATGTTTTACTACAAATTATTTGATGTAATTTTGAATAATATTTAAAATTTTATTTAAAATCGAGTTATATTATTTTTTTACCGACAAATAATTAGAGTTTTTTTTAGCAAAAATAGAATTTTATCACTTCATACTAAATTAAGAGATACAAAAGAGTTTGAGCAAAATAAGAAACATAAGCTTTGGGGTCTTCTTATTCGACAGTCCAACGACCGTTACTTCCTAAGCTCAGAAGAAAGCAAATCGACAGACCCAAAGAAGTATCAAAACACAAAATTCGGGATCTATCCAGGGTCAATGTACCCGATTCCAAGGCTGTAATGGCCAGAAGGGAATTTGGGGTATTGTAACCCTTGAAGATTTGATTTTGTCTACAAGAGAGAACCCACTTCGTGATCCAGTCAGATGTATGATTCTGGGTTCTGGAAATGTAACGAAGGGTCATTCGAGGATGAATAAGGCTTCTACAAACGGCGATGGTGGATTCTAGGAAATGAGCAGCAATTCCAGATGCCAGGATGTTGATTAGAGTCATGCAATCTGATTCTATATCAACATCCTTCCAGTTGTTGCGCTTACGTAGAATTAAGCCTTCAATTAGGGATTTGCATTCAGCTTAAAATGGGTTTAATTTCCCAAGCAAGCAGCCATAGCCAATCATAATGTCTCCACTGTCATTTCTTATCAGTATGCCTCCACTGGATTCACCAGTCGAGCTACATGCGCGGTCTATATTAAGTTGAATCTGCCAGGATTAGAAGCCATCCACTTCAGGTAACTGGGCTTCTTTTTTATATTGTAAATTGTTCTGCATCCCATAGCTGCACATGCGTGGGTGACGTGAGACCAGTGCTTAGCATATAGAGTATTCTTTAAATCAATCCCCGTAATGATTCTGGTCACTCTATCAATGGCACTCTTGATAGTATCATGGGTGCCATTGAATTTCGAACAGTTTCTGTTACACCAAATTGTCCAAGAAATTATTTGAGGGACAAGGTGGGTAATATGAAACTTGTTCTTTGTGTACTAGAACCAAGAACGGAAGATATGGTTACAAGCCATGAAACGATTCAAGGTGATTCTGAAAAGACAACCAAAATAGTTCCAAATATTCGAGGCAAAATTTTAGTTGACGAAAAAGGTGATTTCTCTCTTCACAACTATAGCAGAACTAGCATTTGAAAACAATGACAATATATTTTTTTAAAGAATATTATCAATAGGAATGTAGTTGTTATTTGGTTTCCAACATAAGAAAGATTTTTTTTTTTGGGAATGAAATGATTCCATATTTGTCTGAAAAAGCTTGATTTATTGTTCATAATTCTGATACTATCCCACGTTAGGTTAGTATTAAAGTTATGATCATTAGACAATTTCGAAACCAACTTGTCATCCTGGCCAGGGATGAGTTTGAAATAGTTTATCTGATTCACTAGAAAAACTTAACCTTAGCTGATAGAAACCACCTATCATGGCTTGAATCATTTAAGAGAGGAGGCATATTATGCCACTCATCAAACCAAAAGTCCATAGAGTCATTGCCAAGAATCCATTTCAGGTTTCTGTCAGCATATCCTTTAATGTTATGAACTCTCTTCCAAACAATAAAATCAGTAATTTTGTAAGTAGTTTTTAAATGGTGCATAGTTGGGTAGTAAGTACAATGTATTAACTCAGACCAAAGGAAATTTTTCTTCTTGAATAAAAACCAGAGTTTTGGGAGGTGTGTTGAATATAAGCCAATTTTTTAATATTCAATCCAACTTTATTAAAAGGTTTACACAACTTGTCCCAGGAGGTCCAGTGAATAGATTTATAATTGTAATTGGACCTCCAAAGAAATCTGTTAAAACATAAATCTATCTTATTAATAATGGAGTTAGGAATCAGACTATTGTGCATCTAATAGTAGATAATAGGGTGTAAAACAGAAGTGATAAGAGTCATTCTGCTTCCAAAAGACAGATTCTTCATATCCCATTCATTAATTTCATTGTGAATTTTCTCAAGTAAAGGAATACAATTCTTCCCTTTATTGTTGCCACAGATAGTGATGCCCATATAAGTGAAGGGAGCAGAATCCACATTGAAACCAGTGAACATTTTCAGTCTGGCAGTTCTAGTTTGAGAAGCTTTGGTTGAGGTAATTATTTTGGTTTTCTCTTTATTTATTCCTTGTCTAGAAACTGATTAATATTGCTCTAACAGGTAACACAACTTGTCAATGGAGGATGGAAGGCTATTTGTGAAAATAAGGATGTTATCTGCAAATGCCAGACTTGGCACCAGGTAATCTGCTTTCACATGAAATTTTAAACTGCTGTTAGAGCTAAACATGTTAAATAGACCTCGTATAAGTACTTCCTCAGCAAGAATAAAAAGGCTGGGAGAAAGTGGATCTCCCTGCCTTAGGCCTTTCTTCTGATGGAAGTAACCTACACTAGAGCCATTGATAAGAATAGAAACCATGACATTAGTTATCATTTTCCTAATAAGACAGATGGAATCCTTAGAGAACCCAAAATATTCCAGAACTTTGAAAATAAAAGCATGAGACAATTTGTCAAATGCTTTAGACATGTCTAATTGAATCATGATATTCCCTTTATTAGGTTTTCTATTAATGTTGTGAATTAGTTCCTTAGAAATTAGAATATTTTCATGTATAAGTCTGTTTTTCACAAAGCCCCCCTAGGTGTTAGACACAATGTTAGGAAGAATATCAGAAATTCTGTTGTTCACTAAGTTTGACAACAATCTATTGAAGATAGAGCAAAGACTGATAGGTGTGAAGCTACCCCAACCAGTAGGGTTAGAATCTTTAGGGATAAGGCAAATCCCTGTGGTAAACACCCCATTAGGAATATTACTTCCCTTTAGGTAAGAATTAAGAGCATTGTAGAGGTCCAAATGAATAATGTCCCAACAAGTTTTAAGGAAAAAAGAATTAAACCCATCAGTGCCAGTTGCAATGTCATTCTTCATGGAGCATATAATGCTCCAAACCTCTTCTTTGGTGGTAGGCTTGAGGATAGAATAATTATAATTGTCGGTAACTAGCTTAGGGATGTTTGTAAAAATAGGATCCTGCATTTTAAGATTAAGATCATCATAGCTCTTGTCAGAATCAGTTGAAAGAGAATTCTTAAAGAATTTTCAGCAAACTTAGCTATATCATCATCTTTGATTCCCGTAATAAGATTTTTCCTTCTTTTCTTAGAGACGTAGTTATGATACAGTGTGGTGTTGCCATCACTGTCCTTTAACCAAGTATTATAGCATTTTTGTCTCCAATAGCTCTCTTCAATCTAAGATCCTGAATATAAACACTGTTAGCTTTAGAAAGGTTGGATTTAGATAAGTTGTTGTTCTCAGTTTGATGAATAACCTTCATTCTGTTAACATCCTCTGAAGTAGCTTTAACTTTGTTAAAAATATTTCCAAATTTCTTGCTTTTCCAATATCTTAGGCACTTCTTTAGTCTCTTAAGCTTATACCAGAAGATATTGTTATTCTCACCCTTACAACTTAGGCTCCAATTCTGCTTAAGAACACAAATGAAATTATTATCATTAGCCCACGCATTCAAGAATTTTAAACTACATTTGTTATAATTAGAAGGCATACTAGAATTGTTAAAGAAGGAGATGAGAAGGGGGCATGGTCAGAACAAGTTTTGACCATGTGAAAAACCTGGAAACCGTTGAAGTAAGAGATCATGTTATTATTGATTAAAGCTCTGTCTAATCTTTTCCAACGATTGTTATTGTTCCAGGTATATCTGGATCCCACATAGCCAGCATATTCTAAGTTGCAGAGCCTGATGGCTTTATTAAATTTATCAGAGCTAGCTTCATCAAAGGTAGAACAACCTAACGGATCTTCAGAGCTAGTGATAGCGTTGAAATCACCAGCAACAATCCATAGAAGATCATCACAAGCAATTGTCTGCATCTGGTTTCAGAGATATTCTCTAAGGGACCTTTGGTTCTTAGCATAAACAAAGGTAAATTTGAAAGTCATATTTGGATAGATAACCTCTATATGGAGAAACTTCTCATGATCAACTATAACATTGATATTAACGTCATCACTCCAGAAAAACCATACTTTATTAGAGAAGTTAGCAGCGTAATTATTCAGACCAATCATTACAGAAATATTGTTAATCTTATCAAGCTTAGCCATTGGTTCTTGAATGGATATAATCTTAATCTTGTCAGTGTTAATCATAGAGATAAGCCTTAACAAGTTTGGTTTGTTTTTGATGCCACGGGCATTCCAACTAACTATCTTTATCATTATCTGATAAAGACTTCTGTTGTTTTCTCTCTCTTTTAAACAAAGAGTTGATAGTCAGTCTGTTGATGTTTTTACTCTTGTTTGCAGATTTAAGCTTGTTGCTGATGATGGCCTTGAAGTCATGGCCAGGGAGTTGTTTCGTGGAGTAACATTATTATTACCAATGTTGTCATGCTCAGGAGACAAAAAGATATCTTCATGCTGATTTTGAAGAATGTTTTGCGCATAGTCTTGATCCAATCTCTGAAGAGAACCAATCATCTCAAGATCATCTTTAGAGGAGTTACCCCCTTCTTCAGGGCCAAGATTAACATTGTCTTTGTCTGTAGAACTTCTAGTATGAGAATCAATGGCATGGTCATTTGCTGTAATAACTAATTTGATCTTTCTTTTGTAGACCTTACTAAATGTTCGATATTGTTTTATCTTGGATGTATGAGCATTGGTTGAAGTTTCTTGAATCAGTAACTTAGAACATTTTTGTAACTTATTCAAATCCAATAACCATCGTTATCCCCAGAGCCGACCCACATTCTTTGTTTTAACCTTTTCGAAACATCAATTTCCACTTGAGCGTAGCACGCATTGCTATTAGCTCTGTATGTATCATAGACGACTATTCTGTAGGTTATACCAAGAGAGGAAGCCAGGTTATTAATAACAGAGGTGTTATACATAAACTTTGGTATTTTTTCAAACCGAACCCAAAGCATAACTATGGGATTTTCAAAGTTTTTGTTGAAGTTAAGGCACCATCTGAGGATTCTCATCGTTTTGCCATCGACATTCCACACGTTTTTAGACCAAATGGTACATATGTCTTCCTTCAAACAAAATTACATCAAGATGTGTCGAGAGTCCAACGTAATGAAGTTGTAGGAGCCTTTAAATTTGAATGATTCAAGGAAGCTGCTCAGAGAAGATCTTTTCGGTATACCATTGCTGAACTTCCCGACTAAAGTAGTTCGAGATTGCTGGAGAAGAAGATCTTTCGTTTCTTTCGAGTATTGGATCGTTATATGATCCTATATTTCTTTGACGAACTCAGGGGTTGTCTAAAAAACAGAGCATTAGGTTTCAAGATTTTAGCGAACGATTTCTTGAACTATTTTTCGATATTGATTTCATTGTTGTTTTGAAGGGTTGGGAACTCTTCATCACGTAACATGACCTCCGTCACCAGATTTATGAAAATAAACCAAAGAATCCAAAATCAGAAGTACTGTAAAAGTAAAACAGAGACTCGAGACAAATGATTGTCATGAGTCCATCGACGTAATCCTAAAGCTTAAACAGGGAGAAGGAGAGCAACTCTGAAATTAATCAAAGAGGAATACCCCGACGATCCCCTTCTCCGGCGAGGACTCAAAGAGTTTCCGAAATTCTTGCTCCCAGTTAAACTTTTGACTTTTCTTAATTGGATATGATCTCGATTAGAGCTTGAATGGAACAATTTTTAATAATTTGGTAATAGGATTGGACGACTAATGGGGAAAGTGTAATTTGACGTCTTTTAGATGTTTATTTATATCAAAGATAATTCATAGTTAAAAGACATCCGATTTTTAACCTATTATAAAATTATAATTATGAATTTATTATCTATTAAAACTAACTGGTTCATTGAATAATAATGAATCTGGTTGAAGAAGTCTGGTTGGAAAATGGGGAATGGGGCCCAAGAAACGCTCCAAGATTCGACATGGGCTTCTTGATTTCTAGGCCTAGTCTCTCTTAACCCTAATCGGAGCGTTCTCTTTTACTCTCTCTTCTCTTTATGCAGTCGACACATCAGTCTCTTCCTCTCGAAGAGCTCCAAAAATCGCCACCCAAATCCACCCTGCCACTTCCAGATCTACAAAATCTAAACCAGTTTCCAATCCTTCCTGTAGATAGGCTTCAATCGACTTCTGTCTTGCAACTTCCTATTGCTCGAGAGAAGTTCTTTGAAAACCCTATTTTTGAAGGCGAAAATTCGAATTGGTATCAAATCCGGGATGATTCCAAGGGACTGAAGCCAGAATCAAGACTGACGTTCGTTGAGGCGCTGAAGAAGAACTCGGGGAGGACTTTTCCAGATGGAATAGCAAGGAAAGATCGCTCTTTCGTGCATGCAAAGGTCTCAACAGGAATGGAAGATGGATACACTTTCGTCAAATTTGACGAACCAGATAAGATCTCTCTTTCTTCCCTCTCTAAATTCACGTTAATTGCTAAATTCTCTTTTGGTACCCCTGCATTGTCTGATTTTAGGGTTTATTTAGATTCTTTTAGATTCTTAGGTAATTTCAGTGTTTTTAAGTGGTATTAGAGGCATGTGTTTGTTGAATTTGATGAATTAGTGGATGTTAAATCTTTTTGGAAGCCAACTGTTAGGACTGTGGGTCAGTTTACGTTTAGAATTCTTAGGTGGACTACTGATTTTAACCCCAAACGGGAGTCTCCTTTGACTCCTGTTTGGATTTCTTTTCCCAGAATTCCTGAACATATGTATAACACTGATACCATAGAACATTTAGCTAAGGCAATTGGTATGCCTTTGGAAACATGGATACCTTATAAAAATAGGGCTAGTTATAACACTTGTAAGGCTTGGACTGTTATTGATACCTCTAGTTTTCTTCCCCAAAGACTTTGATAAGCTTTGGGGATCGAGACGGCTACTGGCAGGATGTCATTTATAATGACATACCTGCTTACTGTAGGAAGTGTAGACATTTAGGTCATAGTGAATCTAGTTGTAAAGTTGATGAATTAAGCCATAAAAAACCATTAAATTTGCAAGTTAATGCTAAAAATATTAAGGAGAAATGGATCCCTAAGCTTAAATCGGTAATAGTTCCCAATAATAATGATATTAGTGAGCATGTGAATGATAATCAGAAATTGCTTAATAAAGATGCTGATATAAACATTAATAATCCTTTGCCTATGAAGACAGATGATAATTGTTTAGTTTTTAATCAAAATTTAAACTCTCCTGTTTTAAATGATAGTGATGTGATTGAGGCTTTGCAGTCTATAAACCTTAGTAATACCTTTAATATACTGAATGAGGATAATATGTCTGATAAGGAATTGTGTGATATATCTAGTGATATGCCTGATATGCCTGATATACTGAGTGATTTGCTTGATAGAATTAATTTAAGTCTCCCTAACTCTCCTATGAATAGACTTATAGATAGGCATGATAGGATAAGTAATAAGAAATCTTCCAAAGTTAAAACTAGAGGTCTTAAAAACAATTTAATTAATAAACCACTAGCCTTCAAAGGATCTGTTAGATCCTCTAAAATAATAAAGAAATGACAGTCTCTTTTTTGAATTGGAATGCTAGAGGAGTTGGTAATATCAACACAATTAGAAGAATTAAGAGTTTAGTTAAAAAGTTTTCAATTGATCTAATAGTTATTCAGGAGCCTATGTTGTCTAATGAAAAATTAGAGAAAACTTCTACTAAGTTAGGATTTAATCAATATTTTGGTAATAAAAATAACAAAAATTGGTTTACAATACTGTTTTAGGAACAATTTGTCTCATGTTGATGTTGAAACTGATTGTATGCAATTGTTTAACATGTTTGCTTATAATAAGTTTCCATGGTTTTTGTCTAAAGTTTTATCATGCTGCAGAAAATTGTTTTCATCTAAAATGACTTTAAAACATGTATGTAGAGAAGAAAATGTTGTTGTGGATTGGTTAGTTAAGTATGTTTTGGAAAAAAAACAAGATTGCTTATTCAATGGTTTGAATTGCCCAAGTGAGCTAAATGCTATTCTTCTTTTAGAAAGTATGAACTTGGGCTATTTTAGATTCTCTGATTAATATACTAACCCTTCGAAGCAGGTTTCTATCTGACTATGTTGTTTGTTATCTTTTTGCAGGAGCTTAACATGAAGACTCGAGCTGTAGGATTCTGATTCTAATGTATCAAGGTTACAAGAAGTGGTGGATTGAAGATAAAGAAGAGAGAGTATAGAGCTGGATAGGAATTTCAACATTCATATTGAAGATCAAATAATCAAAAAGATGTTGAAGCGCCATTCAATGGTCTCAGTATTCAAAACCTTAAGCCGATGTATCATTTTTCAATAGCTTTAGATGCAAGTCACTGTAATATTTATAAAACCTAAATGCTGTAATTTCTTCCAACATCAATAAAGTTTTGTTTTTGCCAAAAAAAAAAAACTAACTGGTTAATTAACGTGGAAGTCCACTTGTTTTTCTCTATGAATTCGATCCAAAGAAAAGATATGGTCTTTTTCTTTTCAACGTTCTACCGTTTTAGAACAATTGCTACCGGAGGTGCGGCCGACGGACTTTCCAAATCTTTATACAAAGGATGCTCCGGCTACGAGACCGGTAAAGAAAGACGGCTTTATCACCGAAACTCCACCTGCAAAAGTAAATCGTCGAGGATCACGGACCTTTCGGAAAACAGGTGATGGTAATCAAACTAGTGAAAGATCAAGTTACTAGGCTCTCAATGAGGGATTTTTGGTAAATAAAAATGCTGAGCTTCAGTAGGGGAGCTCGATCGAGCTCAGCAGGAACTTTTTCACGCACATTGGCATTCAAGAGTTGTACTGCGTTGCTGTATTCATGGCAGTGTGTATCTTAAATCAAATGAATATCCATAGAACGAAAGACGATAATACCTGAACACCTTTGCTCGAAAGAAACTGCTTGAGTTCTGCCATTTTTATGTCACCAACAAGAACTGACTTGTGTGGTGGAGCGGCAGTCGGCAAGGGAAGTAAAGACATCATATCATTCTCGAGTTTTCCAACCTCAGCATCAACCCAAGCTACTTCATAATCTCCCAGCTAAATATTGGATCGTTATATGATCCTATGTTTCTTTGACGAACTCAGGGGTTGTCTAAAAAACATAGCATTAGGTTTCAAGATTTTAGCGAACGATTTCTTGAACTATTTTTGGATGTTGATTTCATTGTTGTTTTGAAGGGTTAGGAACTCTTCATTACGTAACATGACCTCCTTCACCAGATTTATGAAAATAAACCAAAGAATCCAAAATCAGAAGTCCAGCAAAAGTAAAACAGAGACTCCAGACAAATGATTGTCATGAGGTCATCGACGTAATCCTAATGCTTAAACAGAGAGAAGGAGAGCAACTCTGAAATTAATAAGATTTTATTATACAGTAGCGACAGATCAATAAGATTTTACCAAATTCCTTCCTTTGACATTCTGAGAAAAAATGAGATAGGGTTATTTTTGGAAGATCAGACAAAGAACCCTTTTTGTTCGTCTGAGTAAATGTTACCGATACCAGATTGTAGTACTCACAGACACCCCATGCACAAGCAATCTCCGAAAAGGATCTTGAACTTTTAATACAAGAACATCTTCGCCATTTAATAAACAGACCTCATAGCCCTCTAGGAGATCAGGAAGAAAGCTACGGCCTAAAGCCTCTCTGTTGAACTTTCTACGCGTCAGTCCAAGATTTCTCTTTCCTAAACTTTTTAAGCGTATAACGGTCAGTCCAAGATTTCTCTTTCCTAAACTTTTTAAGCCTATAACGGTCAGTCCAAGATTTCTCTTTCCTAAACGGATTTCTCTTTCTTATTTATAGTTATAAATAAGGGGTCACTCTTAGTATTATTTCATTCTTTCCTTTTCTTTTTTCTATTCTCCTTGTTAGCTTATCGTTAGTTTTTGTTTTCTTTGTCTTTTCATCATGGTAATCCAAGTTTGGAAACATAACTTAGGCAGTGAGCTAATTCATTTCAAATTTCATCTTCAAAAATTTTGTATGATTTCCATAGATACCGAATTTCCGGGTCATCTTATACCTACACCAAGATTTGTTTCCGGTTTTCAAAAGTTCTATAATATGAAACACAATGTAGAGAATACGAAACTTATTCAGTTAGGTATCACACTCTTCAATCCAAATGGAAATATTGGTCATACATGGGAATTTAATTTCTCAGATTTTGATGAATCCAGTGATAACAAGAATCAAAGTTCCATCAACTTCCTCAAAAATAATAACCTTGATCTGCGGAAAATACTCAAAGAAGGAGCCAACCCAAGAGAGTTTTTCTTCCAATTTGGGCAGATACTGAAATGTCATCAAAATTTAACATGGATTACCTTTGATGGCTTATATGACATGGGTTATTTGTTGAAGGGGCTAAGTAATAATAATTTTGTACAATCTTTACCGGAGTTTATTACTGCACTTGGGATTGTCATGGGTCGTGTCAAAGACGTCAAATTTATAGTGGACAATTGCGAAGGATTTAATGGCCAAACGGGACTCCAAAGATTGGCTACGGATCTGAAAATAGAGAGGGTTGGAGAGTGTCATCATGCTGGATCAGATAGTCTATTGACTGCTCTTGTGTTTGTCAAGCTGAGTGAAAACCATGACATCAGAATTAGAATTGAACAGTCGGAAGGAATGCTTTATGGGATGAACAATAGAATTACGAAGCCTATTCTACATGGTCCTCCGGTGTGTTATTATCCAGCTTTGGTTCGGGGTTCATTACATTACTTACCTTGCATTCGGCATTTTCCTAGTCTGTTATATTGATCAATCCATATTTCTCTCTAAATAATGTAAGTGATGTCAAAATTTTATAATAGAATTTTCATTGATCAGTTACTTTTATAATTTCTATTTTACATATGTATATATATAGTTAATCAAACCTTGAATAGATCTGCAGTTTATAATCAGTTTGTTTAATGTATTTAGACTTAACACCCTTAGAGATTTGCAGTTTAATGTTATCGAATCTTTCTCCGACGTGAAAGCTGATATAAAAGCAGCGACGCTGATAGCCGTTTTTCTGTTGTATATATATCATCACTGACCTAAGTCTAGATTATTGTTTCCTTCTGTAAAAAAGGCACATAAGTAGCCGTCAACTCTTCCCCTGCACTGTCTGTCTATTCACCCTTTAAATTTTGACATTTTTATGTAGCCATCATCCCCTATTTATGATGTAGTTAAGTTGGTTAATGTTGTTTTATCGATAGTTTTAACACCACAATCTGGCTTTTGGAAGTCGAGTTTGTAGTTCTTCTATTCACAGAACCTTATTTTAAATGTAACTTCTTTTCATCAGTTTTCTTGATATAATTACATCCAATACCCATTATCTATTATAGATTTGCAGTTTAGTGTTAATCAAATCTTGAGTATAAGTTTATATAGGCAGTTATACTTACACATGCGATCTTCTTCTATTCCTAACTGTGCCAGATATGTGTACAAAAATTAAACTATGAGAGTTCTTTTTATGGTAACATTCCTATATTTTACCTAAAAGTCTAGGTCGCCTTCATAAGGTAGAGCCATCTGTTCACTTACACTCCACATTGTGTCTATAGACAAACTGTCCGGATCTTCTTATTCTTCTGCCCTTTTTATCTTAACGATTTTTTGGTATTCACAGACCGCTACGATCTGTGTTGTTGCTGTGTTCTTTTGCCAATCAGAGAAAGTGACCTCTTCCTTATGGTTCTTACTATGTCTTTCATATTCGAAATCCCAATCAGACCATGCATTGCTCTTAGAAGTATTGTCAACATCACTATCTCTTAAGTCATGACCCTGCATCTCCAATGGGATGTCATAGAGACTTCGATCCAGAATAGCATCAGTTTCAATCTGATCAAGTCGATCAAAGTAGGACTGTCTGTTGATTCAAAAAATCGTCAAAAGAAAGTTCTATACATACTCTTTTGTCGGGCGTATAAGCTGATGGTGATGCTTCTATTTTGCGTTTATTTTATTTTATGGTGTTTGTTCCTCTTCCGCTGGCTGTGGCAATGCTGGTGGTCTGCTACTTCTTCTTGGTGATATTGGTTTTGCTGGTGTTGGTCTTGTTCGTCTGGTTTGTTGAAATGCTGGGATTTGGAGCTCAATTCTTAACCTTGAACATGATGTACAGTTCTATAACATAAATGAGTAACTTGAACCAATTTCCCCTCTTTCAAATTCGTGGTATATCAATCTTAAAATTGGAGTTATGCATAATAATATAACTAATTTATAGATTAGATTGATTCGGTTAAAAATATAATTTACAATCAGAATCTGGAGCAGCTTCGAATAGTCTGAAGCTAGGTGTAAAAACGTTGCTTTTTTAATAGTAACACTTAAGAATCCTCTTTATTATAAAAGCAGAAGCTAGGTTAAACAACACAAGTACACAACCATTAAGTAGAAGTAGCTTAGCGTCTTCAAAAACTTAACAATCTAAACAGAGATTTATACAAAACCCTGGAAATTTCGGAGTAAAGTAATTTTCAATTCCAGCTTCAACTTCAATGGCGGCTAAATTACTTGAAGATATGTCGTTCAAAAGGGTAACCTCTAGGCTGCTTGGAGTCAAGGCATTATTATTCTTCATCTACTGGCACTTCCACTTCTGCACCTATTCCTAAACTTCCTCGTGTCTCCAAGAAATGAATGATATTGACAGGAGCTACCTTAGGCCTAGTCATGGTGGAGGAGCTTATGTGGATGAAGCAACGTTCTATGGCTAGCTTACTCTGCCCCACCGCCTATGCATGGTTACAATGGCAATCATCACCAATACCAATCCCACTCCTCTGCCGCCATGAACCACCACGGCGCTGCCGGTGGCGGTGGCGGTGGATGGTCACCCAACGGAGGCTATTCCAGTCACAATTTCCAGCACCAGGACTCTCGACTCTCGTACCCGCCAATTATTGGTAGCGGTTGGAACTCCCCGGCTGGCGGCGGAGGCCACTACGCCGGCGGAGGAGTGGGTGTGTACAAAAACCAAGTCACCTCCGAGATTGAATCGATCCTGCCCCGGAGGTTAAAGTGAGGGCATATAGGCAGCAGCAGCAGCAGAGAGGTGGATACTATGGTGGTGGTGGAGGTGTGCATCACGCGCCACCACAGTACGGAGGTGGGTACGGTGGAGGAAGGGCTCATAGTGCTGAGTGGCAATCTAAGGGTCTTTAAAATCAATAATATGATGGTTGGGGTGTGGTGTGGTGTAACAAAAATTTGAAGCCTGTGTGATCTATGGTCTCTCGTTATAGCTAATTATATCGCTATAGTCTCCCATCACGGTGTGGTGTGACACTGTAATAATTAAAATAAAATTTGTGTACTACGAATCTTGCTTGGTTATTAAATCGAGCAGTGCTATGAATAAAATTATCTTACTACAATTATTTTTTGTTTATAGATAAGCAGTCGTTCAGGTTTTCGTATGGATATATAAAAAAAAATGTTTATTAAAATTACATAATCAATCTTATTCGAGCTATAAAATAAATAAATCATAAAATAATGATAAAAATTACAAATTATGATAAAATATGGTTAAAAATTATAGTTTGGAATATTAAATGTTAACCATGCGAATTCTTCTATAATAGTAAGCCTTTCTTCTATAATAGTAAGCCTCTGAGTTGTTTGTATTTGGTTCATGCAAGTTGTTTATATACTAAATCATGCGTTCTCTTCCTTATCAAACATTACACTACTTAAGTATTAACGGTAGATAATAAAAAAAATTAGGAGAAGAGAAATTTTTATTAAAAGTTTTTGAGATGATGTTGCTTTTTTTATTATATATATCATATATTTATATTAGTACATTATTCTACTTTAGTAGAAGAATAATATTTATTAATATAATATATTTTTTTAAAATATAAAATCAAATCTCTAAAAGAATATAAATAATATTTTTATATAAAAAATATATTATCCAAATTTTTAGTAATATATTAATTAATTAATTAAATTAATTAATTAATATATTTTTAGCTAAATTAATATATGAACTTTTTAGATTCTTTTTAAAGACATCATTCTTTTTAGACTTGTGTAGTGGATGGGTTAGTGAAGATATGGTCCATTTGATCAAATATTTTTTCCCCTTTTCCGATATCTTTTACGGTTACCTCCAATCATTTATGGTCTTTTCCTCTAATATCTTCGGTTTTTTCCTCTAATCATTTTCGGTCTTTTCTGGTCACCTCCAATCATCCACATTTTTTCTTCCGTTTTTTTTCTTTTTTTAGTTTTTTTTTCTTTTTTTAGAAGACAGGACAATTCTTTTCTTCTTTTCTCCGACGGTTCTTTTCTCTTCTTTTCTTCTCTTTCTTTTTTTCTCCGACGGCCGTACGCCGACACAATTGAACACTCTTCACAATTGAATACTCTTCTTTTGCCTCCTTGGCTCAGATACCAATTATAGATTTTAATGGGATATTTTTGAGAAAGAAAGAAAAATATGAAAGAGAACAAAAGTATTTTTTATTTTATTTTTCTTAATCCTTTTTGTTTAGCACATCTCCTAATCTCCTATATATATTAGTATAAATATATTATACTGTTTTAAAGGACAGAATAATATATTTTACTAATATAATACTCTTTAAAATATAAAATCAAATCTAAACATATTTTTCTTAAATTGAATAATATATTATCAATTAAATAACATATTCTCAATTCAATAATATTTATTGAATAATATATTCTTAATTGAATAATATATATTATTTAAAAATACATTAATATATTATTAAAATATTTTAACTAAATTAATTAATTAATATTTTCAAGCTTAATTAATTATTGTCCATAAAAAAAGAAAAAAAAGCGTCGTCTTCTAAAAAAGAAAAAAAAAATTGGAAGAAGAAATTTCTATTAAAGCTTTTGAGATGATGTTGCTTTTTTTACATTGTATATCCTATATTTATATTAGTATATTATTCTGTTTTAGTGACAGAATAATATTTACTAATATATTATTTTCTCTAAAACACAAAATAAAATCTCCAAAAGAATATGAATAATATTTTTACATAAAAAATATATTATCCAAATCTTGAGCAATATATTAATTAATTAATTAATCTAATTAATTAATTAATAATTTTTAGCTTAATTTAATTTGGTTCCAACATTAACCATGCGACTTCTTTATAATTAGATTATTAGATCCAAGTACATTAAAACAACATATACTGGTATAAATAATATGTAACCCAAAATTATTAACACTTCCTTTTCCTGTGATACGAGTGGCACTTCTTCGGGGAACACCGGTTCTGTGGTGACTCATTCCTCGACTCGTGTTGTTTGGAGTACTTCGTCAGGGGTGTCGGGAGAAAAAAAGGATAGAGAAATGGTAGTTTGAAGTTCTGTTCGTTTGAATTTCCAACCTAACTTAGCTAAGCTAACTGTTCATGTAGCTCTTGAATTAGTCACAACAAAGCCAAATATATTGGTATGAGACGTGTGAGGATGAAAACAAGAAGACATATATAACAAGTAAGACCAGATGTTAGACACATGCATATTTTTTGTCCTTTTTTTAAGCGAAAGCTTCAAACGCTTGATTTCAATAGTTCACTTGGCGAAACAGCTTTAGGTATTACTTTCAAGTCTTTCAGTTAAAAGAGAACTGCTCTTGACGTAGGGGTTGATGGTCGTGTTCGGATGTTGGTTGGAGATTTGGATGTCGTTGCAGCGCTGTTTGAGGTCTTTCTAGTCTTCTTTGCTGGAGTCGGGTTTTGTTGGACGAGGCAATTAATTAGAAACTTGTAACCAAAGTCATGTCTTAACCATCTGTTTTCAGTTAGAGATGTACGTATTGGTGTTTCGTTGCCGGGTGTGGGCTCGTTTGGTCATGGTTGGGCGGTTTGTAGTTGCCTTGCGCCTCAACATTAGTTTGGGAAAAAATATTTTGAAACATAACAAAGATCCCGAGGTTAATGCATAGCTCTGGAGGGATGTTAATCGGCCTCTTTTAGAGGGAGATGATATTTCTGTAGAGTAGACGAGAGCAATTATAAGAGCAAACCCTACGCCAGCACCAGCAATGCATCTACCGGTCATTAGAATGATATAGTTTGGACCCTAGGAATATTACGAAGGCGACGCGATGACTATTGTATATCGTCTTCCAATAATATCATACGATCCTTCCGGCAGCTAAAGAGCCTACTAACGCGAACAAGTTCAAAATCCCAACCATAATTTCAATTTGGGTGTCGTTGATTTTTAATCGTCTTTTATAAATATCATAGTTCGGCTCATTAGACAAGTCATTTTCAATTTAATTAAAAAACAACTTTTTATAAACTGTCAATTAAATAAACATTGGACAAAGATAGTTTGTAAAATAGAATTTTATTTAAATCATATATACTATTATATAATACATTATGTTATTCAATTTTGTAAACTAACAGAAAAATCTATAGGTATTAGAGCATCCCAACAACTATTGGACTCTTGATAACATATTTAATGGATACGGTAAAAGACTATCTATATTTAGTAAATTATGCCATATATATTTGTAGTAACATAGTTAAACCATATTATTACTTCTTTTAACTTTTATCCCATTAACTTAGCAATTAGTAACTATCTTAAATAATACAGTACCTATTAACAAAAACGTAATATATAAATTTACATTACTCAAATATAATATATATTTACTTAAAAAATAGAGTATATGTTCGGGAATGTTTTTAGTCATATTTCTATGGATAAAAAACAGTACCGTTTTAATCATGTTTTGTGGTATTATAAATACTTTAAGGAAATGTCATTAAAAGTACGGGTAAAAAATATGATAGGTCCTCCATGTTTGTCAGTTGTATCATGTCAGTCCCATCATTTACCTTTGCAATAAAGAGACCCCTTTCATTTCAAAAAACGCAATAAATAAGTCTTTATTTACCCAAAATATATTTTTGCCATAAATGCCCTTTGATTTTCCATATCAGCATCCTACGACAGTAGTAAAAAGTGTAAAATTACGTTTTACTTTTACCTAAATTTATTAACCTTACTTCTAACCCAAACGCGACCCAAACAACCTAATAACTCGGTTCAGACCCAACTAATTTAATTAAAACCAGCCGAAGAGAGAATAACCCAAGTCACAACCCAACTTTTGATGACCTAGTAACCCACTAGCCCTAATCCATAACCCGCTAGCCCAAATCAAGTAACTGATTTCGCTCCACAATCCCTAATTCTTTCTTTTTTTCCCAAATCTATTGCATACCCCTAATGTTTTTCCCAAATCGTAAAACTAAACCCTGACACCCTGTTGCTGTTTTAACCTCATTCTTCATCTCAACTTCAAACCCACGATACTATTGTAACTCTTCGAACAGCCAAGTAAACCTTGTAATACCCAAATTAAGTTGCTCGAACTCAAGCTACAGTCAACAATGGTGAGAGATGGTTACAAGGGTAAGTCTATGATATTGTTTTCTATTTTCTTTCGTTAAGTTTGGTTTAAGTTACTTCATTGTAAGATTTTAGGAACTCGTTGTTGCTGTTGATTTAGGGTTTAGTTATTTTTAACTTTAAAGTCACTGCATCGTGAGATTGGGAACTGGTTATTGTTTATACTGGCGTGGATAATTTCGGTCTGAGGGTAATTTAGTCAGATGTTTTGTGATGTTTCAAGGTTATTTAATGTTTGGGTAGTTTGTAGTGAGAGATTTGAGTTGCCCGGTTGTATTTAATGTTCATTACCGTTATTAATTAAAGTGGTTGGGTATTTATACCCTTAATTGTGGGCCTCATGGGTTTTCGGGTCAAACTCATGAAACTGGGTCGATTTCAAAGGCACATAAGTTTATTAAGCAGGTTGATAATTAGCTTAGGCATAAAGTGATTAGTTTTTAATACTTTAATCTTGTTCGGATGGTTCAGTGGGTGGTTTTTGTCCGACATGCCCTTGTCCGGTTTCTACAGTGAGTGGTGAGAAAATCCGGACTCATTAGATACTATTAGGATTTTGTGGTTTTTCTTATTTAAACTTACTGCATCATGAGATTGAGAACTCGTTATTGTTGACACTATTAGGGTTTTTTTTATTTTTCATATTTAAAATTACTGCATCGATAGATTAGGAACTGGTGGTTGCTATTGATTTAGGGTTTCATTGGTTGTAAAACCATGACTTTATAAACTTGTATATTTATTAAATGTCAACCATGCAAGTTCTTCGATAATAGTAAGCCTCCGAGTTGTTTGTATTTGGTTCATGCAAGTTGTTTATATACTAAATCATGCGTTCTCTTCGTTATGAAACATTGCACTACTTAAGTCTACTGAAGTATTAACCATGCGTATAAAATTGTTAACACTTCCTGTTCCTGTGATACCGGTGGTACTTCTTCGGGGAGCACCGGTTCTGTTGTGACTCATTCCTCGACTCGTGTTGTTTGTCTTACTTCATCAGGGGTATCTGGAGAAAAAAAGGATAGAGAGATGGTATTTTCAAGTTCTCGATCGTTTGAATTTCCAACCTAACTTAGCTAACTGTTCATGTAGCTCTTGAATTAGTCATAGCAATGCCAAATATATTGGTATGAGACGTGTGAGGATGAAAACAAGAAGACATATATAATAAGTAAGACCAGATATTAGACATATGCATACTTTTTTTATCTTTTTGTTTAAGGGAAAGATTCAAACGCTTGATTTCAATAGTTCCCCTGGCGAACCAGCTTTAGGTATTACCTTCGAGTCTTTCAGTTAAAAAAGAACTGCTCTTGACGTAAGGGTTGATGGTCGTGTTCGGATATTGGTTGGAGATTTGGATGTCGTTGCAGCACGTTGTTTGAGGACCTTCTAGTCTTCTTTGGTGGAGTCAGGTTTTGTTGGACGAGGCAATCAATTAGAAACTTGTAACCAAAGTCATGTCCTAACCATATGCTTTCAGTTAGAGATGTCCGTCTTGGTTTTTCGTTGCCGGGTGTGGGCTCGTTTGGTCATGGTTGGGCGGTTTGTAGTTGCCTTGCGCCTCAACATTAATTTGCCGAAAAAATGATTTGAAACATAACTAAGTAAGATCCTAAGGCTAATGCATAGCTCTGGGAGAGATGTTAATCGGCCTCTATTAGAGGGAGATGATATTTCTGCAAAATAGATGGGAGCAATTATAAGAGCAAACCATACGCCAACACCGAATATTATGAAGGCGACGCGATGACTATTATACACCGTCTTCCAATAGTATCATAAGATCCTACCGGCAGCTAAAGAGCCTACTAACGCGAACAAGTTCAAAATCCTAGTCAGAATTTCAACTTGGGCGTAGTTGATTTTTAATCGTCTTTTATAAATATCATAGCTCGGCTCGTTAGACAAGTATCAGTTTAATTCAATTAAAAACCTAACTTTTTATAAACTGTCAATTAAATAAATATTGGACCAAAATAGTTTGTAAAATACAATTTCACTTAAATCATATATAATATTATATAATATATTATTGCTAACTAACAGAAAAATCTATAGGTATTAGAACATCCCAACAGCTGTTTGACCTTAATAACATATTTAAGGGCTACTAAGAAGATTATCTATATTTAGATATATTTGTAGTAACATAGGTAAACAGTATTATTACTTCTTTAACTTTTCTTCCATTAACTTAGCAATTAGTAACTATCTTAAATATACCGTACCTGTTAGAACAAAAATGTAATATATAAATTTACATTACTCAAATATAATATATATTTACTTAAAAAATAGAGTATATGTTGGGGGATGTTTTTAGTCATATTTCTATGGACGAAAAACAATACCGTTTTAATCATGTTATGTGGTATTATAAATACTTTAAGGAAATATCATCAAAAGTACGGGTAAAAAACATGATAGGTCTTCTATGTTTGTTAGTTGTATCATGTCAGTCTCATCATTTACCTTTGCAATAAACATGCCCCTTTTCTTTCAAAAAACACAATAAACAAGTCCTTATTTACCCAAAATATTTTTCTGCCATAAATGCCCTTTGACTTTCCATATCAGCGTCCTACGCCAGTAGTAAAAAGTGTAAAATTACGTTTTACTTTTACTTAATTCTATTAACCTTACTTCTAACCCAAACGCGACCCAAACAACCTAATAACTCGGTTCAGACCCAACTAATTTAATTAAAATCAGCCGAAGAGAGAATAACCCAAGTCACAACCCGACTTTTGATGACCTAGTAACCCACTAGCCCTAATACATAAACCGTTAGCCCAAATCCAGTAAATGATTTCGCTCCACAATCCCTAATTCTTTCTTCTTTCCCAAATCTATTGCATACCCCTAATTTTTTTCCCAAATCGTAAACCTAAACCCTGACACTCTGCTGCTTTAACCTCATTCTTCATCTCAACTTCAAACCCACTATACTATTGTAACTCTTCGAACAGCCAAGTAAAACCTTGTAATACCCAAAACAAGTTGCTCGAACTCGAGCTACAGTCAACAATGGCTAGAGATGGTTACGAGGGTAAGTCTATGATATTGTTTTCTATTTTCGTTCGTTAAGTTTGGTTTAAGTTACTTCATTGTTAGATTTTAGGAACTCGTTGTTGCTGTTGATTTACAGTTTAGTTGTTTTTAACTTTAAGGTCATTGCATAGTGAGATTGGGAACTGGTTATTGTTGATACTATTAGGATTTTGTTGTTTTTCTTATTTTAAACTTACTGCATCGAGAGATTGAGAACTCGTTGTTGTTGACACTATTAGGGTTTTTTTGTTTTTCATATTTAAAATTACTGCATCGAAAAATTAGGAACTGGTTGTTGCTATTGATTTAGGGTTTCATTGGTTTCAAACTTAAAGTTACTGCATTGATAGATTTTAGGGTTGTTGGTTGTTGCTGGTTGTTGTTGTTGGTGATTTAAGGCTTCTTTATTTTTCATATTACAGGTACAAACAAGATGTTTTTTGTTTCAAGCTACCACTAAAATGGAAAGATTATGGGTCAAATGAAGTTAAAATAAATTGTAGGAAAATGTCAAACCATCAACTACATAAACCCAGACATATTTAGTCTGTTGGAACTGTATGTCATGCTTGAACTCACAGAAGCAAAAGGTGAGGGAGGATATTATGTGTTTGCGTATAACGTGTCCTGTGTGGATGATTGTATATAGGTAATAGATACTAATGAAAATGCATTCGTGTTAACACAACGGCTTGGCCTAAATATGGAGGTTAATATATATGTAGATAGGGTTCCACCACTAGAAGTTATATTGACTCAAAAAAATGAAAAAATATGATAACTGATATCGTCGATCTTGATAGAACTGCAAATGTAGTAATAGCCCAGGCAGAATAGGCTGTACATGGTGAATATGTTGTAGATGATACTAATTTAGAGAAAGAGATTGTTGGGGATGTATAATATCATGTTGGTGATGTAAGTGTTAATGAGGCTGTTGGTGTAGGTGTAAATGAAGGTGTTGGTGATGTAGATGAACCTGTTGGTATAAATAAGGATGATGATGTAGGTGTAAATGAGGGTGTTGGTGATGTAGAGGAGCTTGTTGGTGAAAATGAGGCTGCTTGTGTAGGTATAAATGAGGCACTTGGTGTAAATGATGATGTTGTTGGTGTAGATGAGGATATTGTTGCTAGGGTTTTACAGGGGTCTGTTAGTGATGTAGAGGATCATGTTGGTGATATAGGTGTACATGAGTCTGCTGGTGTAGAAGAGACAGGTTTTGTAGGTGTAGATGAGGCTACTGGGGTACAATAGACAGGTGTTGTAGGTGTAGATGAGTTTGTTTTTGTACAACAGACATGTGATGTACAAAGACAACTCAAAATGAATATACACAAATACCCGTCAGTTTTAACTTTTTAATATTATTACTAAGTACTTATTGTTTTTATAACAATTAAGAAGAGTTGGAGTGGGTAATTGAAGAGTACAATCAGATGTAAGTTCTATTATTTTTTTCCTTTGTGAATGTGGGTATGCATGTGAGGTTGAGTGTGGTTAAATATTATAAATATTGTTGTAGGTTGAGTTTCATATTGGTTGAGTGTGTCACATGTGTGGTTGAATGTGTTATTGCATGTGATGTTAGGTGTGCTCCTAATAAATATAGTATTTATATATGTATGTGGTAGTGTTATTTATGCAGGGTAGTGTAATCTACTGCATTGATAGAAGAGGAGACAACATACATAGAAATATGGTCCCAACTGTAAGATTTAAACTTGTCTAATTGAAGTGGTTTTGGACATATTATACAAGTGGTGTATTGGGAATCTAACTGTTCATTTTATATTGGATATATAGGTTGATGCACCATCCTTATTTTCATCTCAAAACAAGATTGCATCCCCACATAACAACTGGGTGAGAACATCGAATATGCAGCAATTCAAGGATGCAAAGAAAGCATCAGCTACGACGACAAGGATAAAGTGAAAGCTCCCTGATTCTTGGTTAGAAAATATAAAGGCAAACAAGTTAGGCTATAAGAGTAGACTTGTACATTGGTATTCTGTAGCTACATCACATGGTGGTGCAGCAGCTACTGCTGGTTCAGGTAGCACAATCCTCAACATCAATATTTATGTTGGTGTTGTTACTGTATCTTGCATTGGGAACCCATGCATCTCTGTCGTTGCAATAGAAGGTTCCCAATCATGGGTAGCGGGTAGTGAACCATCGACGAAGCATGCCACACCTTGATGGAATTCTTATTTTGAGGTAGAATGTTGTTAGGAGTAGGTTTTTGTAAAGTTTGATGCGGTTAACTAATGTATTTCTGTTGTTTTGTTTTCTTTAGAGGCCTATTTTAATGGTTGAGAGATGGATTAGATGGTGTTGTTATTAGGGGTGGGTTTTTGTAATGGCTACACCTTGGATGTTTTTTATATGGTTGAATGAAATGTGATCTTTTTGTATGGCTGAATCATATGTTTTTTTTACCCCTGGTTACATGTTGTATTGCGTGTGTAA
This sequence comes from Limnanthes douglasii subsp. nivea, assembly GCA_036936605.1. Lineage (NCBI taxonomy): Eukaryota > Viridiplantae > Streptophyta > Magnoliopsida > Brassicales > Limnanthaceae > Limnanthes > Limnanthes douglasii. The sequence continues at coordinate 102,718,084 of JAUPFV010000004.1, forward strand.
ACAAGAATTACAACATATATGTAGATGTTAAAAAATAACACGTCTATATTATAGGTCTATATTAGTGGTTACAAGTTGTATTGAGTGTGTAATTACAGGTCAATATTGAGTGTCTATCTTTACAGGTCAATATTGAGTGTGTTTTAACAGGATATACAAGTTATATTAATTTTCTATTAACAAGATTACAAGTTATATTTAGGTACAGCAATAAATTAAAACGTGTTTAAACATAACAATCAATACAATATCATGAATGACTTTTCTAGTCAAGATAAAAAAACACTAAATAAAATAAATATAACAAACTGCAACAAAATCTTTTTAATTTCATTATATTTCCTAACATAACAATATCAATACAATATTATGAATGACTTTTAAGGTATTTCATTACGGGTTCCTAAAGTAGATTATTTGAAAAAGCAAGCGGACTCTAAAAGCAATGTCGAGCAACTCATAATAGATTTTATTTCTTTCATTTTTTTGTTTTGTTTACTATAGGATTTACTTTAGCTAAGTACTAGTATAATTACTCGCACCTTGCTGCACAAATGATAATTTAAAATTTTAAAATTTTAATTTATTTATATCAATTGTGATTTTTCTAAAAAAACATTATATCATATAAAAAATGGTGTAAATATCTATAGAAAATAAAAAACATAGTTTGGCATCATACAAATAGGTGTCTAGTAAAATATGGTGTCTAGTAAAAATAAAAATCATAAAAGATTGAATAAGTTATTATTAAAAACCGAACACAAAATATATACGGTCATTTCGTAGCAATACGATAATTAAAAGGAAAATCCTATGAAATTTAGTATTTTATAACATATAACGAATTCACTAACTTAGAAACTGAACATATAGTGTTACTCATACATTTTCAAGAAATGCATATTTAATATTTTGCAATGTCGGTGTTATGGTACTTTGAACCCTTGTCCTTTCTTACCAATTACAGATCAAGAAATCAATATACACAATATTATCAACATCATATAAGAGAATATTATCAACATTATATAAGAGAATATCTATGATATAACACAAACATTTAAATTGTGTTAGAATAGATGTTTAGGCGTGAACGTACAGATTTGCTTTTGGTACACCCCAAAAGGCCTCACGGAATAAACGCCGCCCAATCACAGCGGAAACACATCGCTGGATATGATTTTTTTGGGTTTTGTTTACTCTAGGATTTACTTTAGCTACGTACTAGTATAATTACTCGCGCGTTGCTGCATAAATGATAATTTAAAAATATAAAAATTAAATTTATTTATATTGATTGTGATTTTTCTAAAAAAACAAGGCTCATGATTTTGCTTTCGTTATACTCTGAAAATGGCTCTTACTAGTTGAGGTTTACACTTAAATACATTATATTCTTTTCAATATAGCAATGTGGAATTCTGGACCAAGTATGAGATGAAGTTTAGTCTCCAACAAATTGCAATAATAAATTATAATCAAATTTGTTTCCAATATTTTCTTCACAACCAAACACATAAAAATAACAAAAATAGAAAAACATAACACACTAAGCAAAAACATGGATCATTTAGAAAAAAACAATAACACAAGCATGTATATTCCCTCAAAAGAATCACTAAAGAAAAAACAAAAAGAAAAGTACAAAACCACCCTACCATACCATATGTATTCACCAAAAAATGGAGAAATAATAATCAAAATATATATTAAAAAAACTGGCTATCATACCCGTTTTGATCGATGTTACCGTCTATTAGTAATAGATTGGTTCTAAACATCCCAATGGAACAACCAACTACATTAAAATATGACATTAAATTGATTCTACTATTTTAAAAGTTTTATTTCGAATGTTGTTGTTTTGAAAATGAGTTAACCAATATAACTATAAAAAAATAATTACATTACCTAATTTGGTTTAATATATAAGATCGTAAACTTGATCGGTCCAATTTTTATATATTCTTTTTTAGTGGCCGTCTATATTTTAAAACAATAAAAATAAAATAAACATTAAAAAATATTAATAATTAAAATTTTGGTTTAGTAAAAAAATATTTAAAATGTTGTGTTTTAAATGAATAAAATCTTAGTATATAAATTAAAATAAAAAATAAAATGAATAAAATAATATTTGGTATATCTGTTGAATATATATTTGGATTTTAGAAAATATTGTATTATCTCTAATTTTCATATATCATATTTTTTATGAAAAAAATAAATAAATCAAACAATCTAATATATTAATAATTGGGTATTACAAAGCCGGGTAAACCCAAAGGCAAAAAAAAAACAAGATTAAAGAACTTGGAATAAAATCCTACATTTGTCATTCCAACTGAGAGGGAATCCATCTTATTAAGCGCTAAAAATGAAAAATGGGCCAATCCTACATTTGTTATTCCAGCTCACGAATTGAATACTGAATTCGAATCGGAGATCATGCTCCTCACTATGCCCTTTCGAACGATGATAAATCATATGAATCCGAGCTACTAGCTCTTTGCATGCCGAAATTAATAAATTATAAGAATCCGAGCTACTAATATTTTAGAAACCTACAAAAGGAGAAGAGAGATGCTACTACCAAGCCATACCATACTTTTGTGAATACCCTTTTGTTACAAAACGAGCCTTATATCTTTCAACAGACTCGTCAGACTTTGTTCTAATTTTAAAAACTCACCGAGAGCCAATTATATGCTTACCAGATAGAGGTTTAACTATATCCCATGTATGAGTATGATAAACAGCGGTAAGCTCTTCGACTATTGCATTTTGCCAACGAGATCGTAAACAGCTTTTTTAAACGACCGAGGTTCATATAAATCATGTATATTTGTTATGCAAGGGGTGAAATGAGCTGAGTAAGAAGAATACACAAAATATGGTAGTTTGGTAGACTTACTTGTACGAGTAGATCTTCTGAGTAGTGGAGCTGGTGGTTCACTAAAAGAATGAGCTGACTCAGGCCTTGATTGAGTAGAAGTAGCATCGGTTGTAGTTGATGTCTCATGAGCTGACACATTAATATAAATGTGTATATCGCTATTATTTTCAAAAGGATCAATAGTATAAAGTTTGGTATTTATTATATCATATGATTTCGGTGTAATCGAATAAAACGGGATATGTTCAAGAAATATAGCATGTCGAGAGACATAAAGTTTGTGACTAGTGGGATCAAAATAACGATAACTTTTATGTTTAACACCATAACCCAAGAAAACAAATACTACGGATTTAGGACCCAATTTGTTGCGTTCTACATGAAGACGAAGGATAAAACATGTACATCCAAACACTTGTAAGGAAGAATAATCTAGAAGTTGGCCGTATAACTTCTGAAATGGAGACATCCCTATATTATGAGCAGTTTAATCACATATATAGCGGTATTAATTGTTTATCCCCAAAAAATAGTAGGAACCTCAGCAGATAAAAGCAAAGAACGAGCAGTCTTGACAATGTGATGGTGTTTTCTTTGTGCAACACCATTTTGCTGAGGAGTGTTGGTGCAATAAGACTGATGTATGGTGCCATCAGATGCAAGTAAATTAGTATAATCATTGGATGTATATTCACCCCCTAAGTCACACCTGAAGCATTTTATTACAGCAGAATGTAAAGTCATAACAAGGGCCTGAAATTCTCTATAGATTCCAAGTAATGTGATCTTGATTTCATAAGGTAAACCCAAGTATATCGAGTATAATCATCGATGAAAGAAACATAATAGGACGAACCACCCTTTATGGAGACATGAGATGGACCCTAAATATCAGAATGAATAATATCAAACAAAATAATAGAAGAAGTGACTCTTTCATTAAACGGTAACGCTAAATGTTTTTTCCAGTTTACAATCACTACGGTCCGGGATATTACAAGTGTTTAACTGACCTAAAGAACTTGTAGAGACTACAAATTTTAAACGTGATACAGATACATATACCAGATAAGAATGCCAAAGATAAACCTCAGACGATGAAGGATTCAAACGAAACGAAGAAAAATCAACACCAGAGGTAGCAATGTTAGTCAAGTATGTTTTTTCCACTATCAACACCATAAACATCCACATATGTTACTTTGAGTTTCTCTAAAACATAGAGTTCCTCTATTTTACGACATGTTCTAATTACTCTATGAGTCTGTTGATTTTTTATAGCACAAACGGAATCATAAATCAAGAAACAATAACCAGATTTACACAATTGGCTAACCGAAACAAGATTCAAAGTAAGGGTGGGAACGTAGTAAATATCGAATATCGATATATGAGGGGTACAAATAAAGCCAATACCCTATACTGAAATTATTATAGCACTAGAAAATAAAATAGATTTGGGTAAAATATGAGACAACGAAACAAAGTTCGACATGTGAGGTGACACATGATGGGACACACCCGTATCCAAATTCCACAATGATGAATCGATATGTGAAGTGGAAGATGGGGACATACCTAATGGTATACAGATGTAAGCATAACAAGTTCTTCTTATTAAGTTTGTTACTAGTAAACTGTAGACAATCATATTTTCCTATCATATATGCAATAAGATCCACAATCTATCACAGAATAAAATCAAACAATCAAGAGATACCAAATCCAAATCGGAAAAATTAAACCAAAATCATGATCAAACCCCAAATCCAAAATCAAACCAAGTCCAAATTTAAAATCTCATTGGTTCAGCAAAATCAAATCGAATACTCAATCAAAATCAAATCCAAAACGAAGTTCAAATACCAAACTACATCAAAATACCAAACTAAATCCAAATACCAAGTCCAAATATCAAAATCAAAACCAAAACCAAAATCCCAATCCAAAACCAAACCTAGTAGTAAATTTAATTTCCAATTTCCAATAAAAAACAAAATAAAAAAACAAAATCAAAATTAAATAGAATTCACAGTTTTACCAACAAAATTGATGCACTATTTCAGTAACAATTTCTCTCAAACTGTAACACCGAATCATAATCCAACTGGTCAGATTGAAGGATTGGATGTCCCGAACACGCTCTCAGAAATTTATCAAAATTGGACAACATTTTCTTTTCGATCAGACCGTTTAATTGGGGCTGCACACAATAGATCTGAAAAGTGTATATATTTTCTAATGATTTCGTGACCAGATTATTGTACAAACAATTATCAAATTGAAGCACCGTATTAACATTAAAAAAACCAGATCGAAGCACAGTAATAACATCAAACAAATCAGATCGAATCACATTAGTAATAGATATGAAACAAAACAACTTCAAACATATCGTAACCCCAAAATGAAATCCTAATTTCTAATCAATAATGATCTGAAATAACATCAAACAAATCAAATTGAAGCACAATAGTAATACATCTGAAACAAAGCAACTCCAAACAACTCTTAACCCCAAAGCGAAGTCCAAATTATTAAGCAAAAGTATGTCCAAAATAACATCAAACAAATTAAATTAAAGCTCAATACCTTGCGAATAAATCAATTATATTACTCCAAGGATTGAACATGCTCTGATACCATGTAAATAAACAAAAAGAAAAAAAACCACCAAGAAGCGGCTAGGGTTTATGTTTATTTATAATACGTAAGAATTAAATAGAACATATATTTTTATTTATAGATAAAATAAAGAGATAATGGATTTGGCCTTTATATCTCTAATAACGAGAAGGCATTCCCCATTATATGATTTACTAGAAGTAGAGACCATAAGAAGACGAGCTGGTTTAACAAATTGGGAAGAGAATGGGTATGATGGATCTTTAATGAAGATGAGAAAAATAATGAAGCTTCAACTTGTTAGAGAAACTGCTACCATTAGAATCTCGAAAGAGAATATCTGTAATCAACTAAGAAACCTGACATTAAGACTGAAAGAGACAGAGCAAATAGAAATAACATCTTCAAGCAGGTTAGAACTATAAACTTACTTAATGGAAATAATTAAATTATAATTTCATTAGAAAGATAAGAGAGAAGAGAGATTGAATTAAGGATATGAGTCTGTATTGACATAACCAAGACTCATGCTCTCAATAAGACCCCGTATCAATTACTTTCATTCCTCTCGTTAGACCTTCTGTAGCACTCATAGCTACAGCTCTAACTCGATTATTTCCTAGGTGATTGCACTCAACTGGGCAGGGACTTGAACATTGTTTAATTCGATTTTCATTTTGCATCTGTAGAGTTCATTTAGCAAGCCAATCAAATTCTTTAGTATGGACTCTAATTATATTCTTAATTTTTGTAGAATAATGAATTGGAACACGGTAGAATTGACTCTAATGGCCATGGGTAGTGACCAGTTGGAATGTAATTTACAAGAATTAGAGGATCCAATTTAATTTCTAAAATTTTAATATTCTTGCTCTTACAGATTTGTAACCTATCCATAAGTGCCCTTGCCTCAGACATAATGAGAGTAATCTTGCCATAAAGGTTTCCACATCCCACACTATCTCATCATGACAGTCAGTGATGATGGCACTTCCACTAGATTCTCCGTTTGTAAGCCAGCATCCGTAAGTATTGAACTTGTATCTGCTAAGCAATGGAGGAGACCATCTATGATAGGTAATCTTATTCTTATCTTATAAATGATTATAGCATCCTAAATCAATAGCTGCATCTTCATCTTTGGCCCGGTGCTTAGTTTTCAAAATATTAGAATGATCAAGATTAGATAAGATATGCTTTATATAGATAATGGTAGAGTTGAAAGATATATATATATATATATATATATATTTGAACTTAGCTTTGTTTATCCCCTGCCATATGGCCCAACATAAAATTGGGGGCATAATATTACTACTATCGATTTCATTCTTAAAAGACCAGAACCAGATTTTTGTTAAGTGGGTAATAATCCTATGACTTCCAATAATGACCTTGAAAATGATAGAAAAATAGGACCATATAAACCAAGAATATTGATAGGCCATAAATAAGTGATTTAGAGTTTCATAGTTATTGCAGAACTGTCATTTAAATGCTAAGTTGTGTATCGTTACTCAACTATAGAATCGATGAAGATCCAATTATGAAGGATCCTCCGGTGTAAGAAGGAACACTTTATATGAGTAATTCTGTTACAAAGCTTGTTGTATAGGCTATGCTTAACTCTCAAGGAGTTCCATGTATCTTTTGTATTATATTTTCCATCTTTTGATGGAAGCCATATAATAGAATCATCGTTATGATCATTGATAGATAACTTAAGAATTTTCTGGATTTCATAGTTAGAAAATGATCCAGAAAGCCTGTTATGGTTTCAGACATTGTTCTCCCAAAAGACTTAACTTTCACAGACCTATACCAATGATTGTCACAATTAGTATAAAAAATAATAAGATTAGGCCTCTTGTACCAATTATCTAGCCAAAAATCCATATTTCTTTTGCCAAAACTCTACTTTATGTTAGCTTCAACAAAGATCTTAATCATTCCAAATATTTTCCAAATTTTAGAGCATTTAGTAGAGTATTTGACCTGGAGAGGATGGAATTATTTGCAATAGTTGTTGTGAATATATTTAGCCCATAAAGATTTATTCTCTCTAAACCTAATCCAAAGCTTGCAAGATAAGGTATCACGCATGTCAAGTAAATATCATAATTTTCATAATTTATAACTTCGTATGTTAAGTAAATGTCATAATTTTCATAATTTATAACTTAGTACGTAATTGATAAGGGGACACGTCGTGCGCATGTCAATACATCTATTTATTTTTTTAAACAAATATGAAATAATTTACTTTACTCATATATAAATCAAATATTTTAAAATAAAATAATACATGATATTATAAAAAAAATAAAAAATAAAATCTCTTCAAAATAATTAGAAAAATCTATTTAGCCATTAATTATTATATATTTTTCGAAATTTATTTTATTGTTAAAATTATTTTGTACCAATCTAATATCCAATTATAGATCTTTTATTAAAAATAATTTTTTTTATTAAAACTAAATTAATTTTTCATATTTAAACTTAATTTTTTTTAATTAGACCTAACGACATTCATAATAAACATAAATAGATAAAAATAATTATTTACCTTAATGGATGATCTTAATACCCAAAGCCTTGTCCAATTTTGTTTTTCCTCCATAAAATAAAAATTAAATAATATATGAAAATATATTTTGTTGTAAGATGATTTCAGATTTTAGATTACTTATGTATGGTTGAATATCAATAGTAAAATTGTTTCACAACCAAAAAACAAAGTAGGTTGGAATAAGGATGAGCATATCATACCAGTGAAATTTTATACAAATGCTTCCTCTAATGGAGCATGTGCCCTTATCAATTGCCACAGATCCTCACGAACAATACAAATTTGTGTAGAAACTTTCTTAAACTTAAACTTAAAAATAGAAATAATTCAAATTCTGAGTAACGAAAAAAAGAAATCAAACATTAAAATTTAATTTAGAGAGAATGAGAAGGGGAGGAAAAAATTGAAACATAAAAATTAAATAAACAATCAAACAAACACTTTCTGAATGATTTTTTTCTTAAATTATGGTTAAAAATAGAGTTAAAAATAAAAAAAAATATCTATAAAACCATAGGAAAGAATAAGAAGAACACTAAGTAGAATAGAGTGAGAGAAAGTAAAAAAAATAAAAAACAGCCTGAACAGATTATCAAAAAGTTCGAAAAAATGAAACAAAAATCAATTTGAAAAAGCCGAAAAGAGGTTAACAGCAAAATCTAAAACCAAATCAATAGAAAGAGACGTTGAGAGGATTTAGTGAAAGACTGAAATAACGCTATAATATGTAAACCAAAAACAGAATCGGTGGAGAGTGTGTGAAAAAATTTAATAAAAGAAGTGTGTGAAATTTTTTAATAAAAGAATAAAATAACACAAACCGTATTTACGATGGTGGTTAGGTAAACATATGATTTAATTTATCCTCTACACACAAATAGCTAATTTTATTTAGTTAAATTTATTAAATAAAGGACAAAATTAGGTAGAATGGAAGATTCACCCAAAACTAAATAGATCCAACCTTCAAATTGTATTAACAAAATGTAAATTTGTATGATAGATTATGGTTAAATGAATAAAAGAGGGCTTATTTTTTTAGTACGTATACTAAACCCCTCTTTATTTTTTACTTTAGTATATATAATATGTAAGGGCAGTAACTAATCTCAAGTATATCTGATGTAGTATCTACTTCACTTCTTGGTATAACAGCAATCACAGTGGCCAACACTATTGCTGGTGAGGAAACAGTTCATAAACTTGCTGCACTTTTGCTTGTGATAGCTGGAGGTAACTATGTATTGTTGTTTCTTTGTGAAAAGGGTAGTTACAGTCATTCACACTATTGCTGGACTTTTTCTTTTTCACGTTCTATTGTTTTAGAATTATAGCTACCCGAGCTACCGCCGACGGACTTTTCAGATCTTTATACAAAAGATGTAACTCCAGCTGCGACACCGGTAAGGAACAATAGCCTAATCACAAAAACTGCGGTTGTGCAGTCCACAGTAAAACGTCGCGAGATATGAGGAGCGAGCGAAAGTTTTTTGTCGTTGTATTGTACTACATTGTACTACCGTTTCAAATCATTCTTCAGCGTCATTGTGGCTGTACCGATTTTGTAGATCTCAATTTTCAATTGAGAAAGATGATTATATCTTTGGCTCATTAATGGAAAAATAAAATAATTAAAATTTACTAAAATGATTAAAAAAAAGTGAAAAAAAATTGCTGTCAAATATTTGCCTAAAAAGCACGTAGGTATCTGCATTTGCTTTTTTGTTGTAAATTTTTTGAGATACCCGTGTAAGGGCCGATCCTAGATTTCTGTTTTTTATTTATAGATATAGATATATATTTATAGATATAGATATATATTTCTGTTTGTTATTTATAGATGTTAACATAGATATAGAGCTGACTCTTAGTATTATCTTAGTTTTTTCTTTTCTTATTGGTGTTGATGTTGGTATTGTTCTTCTATTCACGTTTAATCTCTGATTGACACTCACTTCTTTTTAACTTTATCTTCTTTTACTTTTTGTTTACTTGTTTCTTCAAAATAGTAACCCAAGTTTGGGAAGATAACTTAGATAATGAGTTAAACCATCTCAAATTTCATCTCCAACAGTTTCCTATGATTTACATAGATACCGAATTTCCAGGTCATTATATACCTACACCAAGATTTGCTTAGACATTTCAAAAGTTCTATAATATGAAATACAATGTAGATAATACTAAACTTATTCAGTTAGGGATCACGCTCTTCGATCGAAAAGGTAATATTGGACCTACATGGGAATTTAATTTCTCAGATTTTGATGAATTGACTGATAATAGGAATCAAGGCTCCATCAATTTACTCAAAACCAACAACCTTGATCTACAGAAATTCTCAAAGAAGGAGCCAATTCAAGAGAGTTTTTATACCAATTAGGGCATATATTGAGATGTTATCGTCAAAATTTAACATGGATCACATTCCATGGATTACATGACATGGGCTACTTGTTGAAGGGGCTAAATAATAATAATTTTGTACAATATTTACCCAAGTTTATTAATACACTTGGGATTGTCATGGGTCGTGTGAAAGACGTCAAATTTATAGTGGACAATTTCCAAGGATTTAATGGCCAAACATGACTTCAAAGATTGGCTACTGATATGAAGATATAGAGAGTTAGAGAGTGTCATCACGCTGGATCCGATAGTTTATTGACTGCTCTTGTGTTTGTCAAACTGAGGGAAAACCATGACATCAGAATTAGAATTGAAAAGTCTGGAGGAATGCTTTATGGGATGAGCAATAGAATTACGAAGCTTAGTCCTCTGGTGCATTATTATCATGCTCTAGTGTGTTATTATCCAACTTTGGTCGCGGGCTCATTATATTACTTACCTTACATTTTGTATTTTCGTAGTCTGTTATATTGATCAATTCATATTTCTATAAATGATGTTAATGATGTGATTCGAAGTCCATTCTATAATAGAATTTCTATTAAACTAAATTTCACTACAATCCTCAAATATAGGGTCTTTGTTTGCTTGAATAGATTCAATTGGTCATATATCAGAGATGAGTATAAGTTTTTCCAACAAAAATCAATATCTCTGAGTTTGTTTAATGTAATTAGATTAATACCCATCATATATTTGCAGTTTAATGTTAATCGAATCTTTGTCAGAGATGAAATATGATATAAAAGTGGTGATGCTGATAGCTGCTTTTTGCTGTATATATAGCATCACTGACCGAAGTCTGGATTATGGTTTCCTTCTATAAAAAAGGCGCATATGTAGCCCACCATAGAGAGGTACTCGTCAAATAAGCATCATCATTTGTTTGCATAAGCAATTATGTTTCTGAAGATGTATCCAACTCAAAAACAGAAGAGTTATATGTTTAGCAACAATATGGGAGTCTTTGCTTGACCATTAGACATTGTATGCTTTGGACAAAAATAGTTGTTTAGATTGTGTAGTGTTGTACTAGTACGACATTCAATACTATATTTGTGTTTATTTCCCTATTCAAATTGGATTTGTTCACGACCAACAAGAGCCTTGTTGCGATCAAGATTTACGTTGTTGCTTTCAAGACATGTTCTAACGTTATTTCCATGAGAGGTGAGGTTTTGGATATTGAAATTAGTAGTATCCTTATTTTCATATGCTAATTCTTTCATAGCGTATGAGTGTGATGAAGAATTGTGCAAGCAATTGGTGTCCAATCGAGCCTCTCAGACCTCCTTTTTAAGTGAATCGAGTTTCTGGTTGTTGATGATAGAAGGATCGGTCACAAATTATGCTACGTGGTGTTATAAGAGGAAAGAAAAACATGTACTTTGCTTAACTAACATCCTATATTCAGCAGAATTTTTTTCCTTTACTACAAGCGTACTATCTTTGGTTACTTTATGGCTATAATCCTATGAAAATGTAAGGACTAAGGATTATGTATTTTTCTGTAACATTTCCCTTCTGTTTTAGGCAGGGTGCAAAGATTGTTCTGTATTGAAATGAGATGTATCACGTATGGTACCCTTGCGAAATTGAAGTTACCGCTTATCCTGTATTTTAGTTTGTGGCTTTTTACTATGCAACTCTGGAACCAGTATCATCTACTTAAATTAAGATTTATGTTTTTGAATGTTCAACTAAGAACCATCCTAACGACCGTTACAATATTTGCATTTAACCGTTTTAGGCCTTTCCTAAGTTAGGAAGATATTGAACTCTCTTATTTAGCCCGTGTATGGATTGTCAATCATTTACACCATTTACATAACCAACTGGTGTTTTCATTGGGAGTCATTTACCCAATTTATGTATTCCAGAAGGTCTAGAAAGTCTTATGCATAGATGGACGACTAATTCCTTATGAAAAGCTTGGATAAGTAATAACTCCACCACACCACTTTAGCTTATTGGAGCTTTTAAGGTATTTCATTAGGAGTTCCTGAAGTATATATATTATGAATTATTTGAAAAATCAAGCGGACTCTAAAACCAACGGCGAGAAACTCATATTATTTCTTTTTTTTCGATAAATCATCTTTGCTTAACTGAATTGATATTAAGAAGGAGAGAGGAAAACCTCTTGTTTAATATCTTTGAGATTATCCTATTGAGCGGAGTACATAAGCTTATATTCCTGAAATATTTCCAAAATTTAGGTGCTTCCACTTTGGGGATAAGACATATAGGAGTATCATGGTTTCCCTAAGGAACAACATGGCCCAAGAAGAAGCAATAATATCCTTACACATGTCAAGAGCAATTATGGACCAATAATGGTGATAGAATTTGACATTGAATCCATCCATACTTGCAGTGCTAGTAGGGAAAATAGACTTGATGACATCATGAATCTCCTCCTCTAAAGGTAAGGGCAAAAGCATGTTATTGTCCTTTTTATTTATTATTTTTGGAATATAGTTTTAAATTTCTTCAAATTTTGCTGGATTTGGTTGCCCAGTTAGAAGTGTTTTGAAGTATTATGCTGCATCTTTTCCTAATTCTACTTGTTCACTGATCGAGTTACCGTAACTCATTATTCCTTGGATTTTACGTTACATTCTCTTTCTCTTATCATAGTTATGGTAGCAATCTAAGTTTCTACCTTAATCATCGAGTCAGTTTATGTCACTTTACTGAATCCAATACTTCTCGTCTTTTTCCAAAAGTTGGAGCATGTTAGCTTGAGCTTTGGCCAAAACAACTTAATCTTCTAGACTCTGAGAATACTTAAAACAATTTTCCCTAAATTTCACTTCTTCTTCAGCTTGAATTATAGCATCAAATATGTTATCAAAATCCTCCAAATTCCATTATTTTAGTTTGTGCTTCAATCTCTTTAATTTGTTCTGAAATGTCTAAATTGGATATTATTTCCAATTTTCTTCCACAACGATTAAGAAACCTAGATGTAAGTTCCACGTATTTTGAAATTTAAAGAAGGATTTAAATGGTTTTGATTTGTGAACATTGTAATACTCAAAGGGGAATGATCAGGACATATCCTTGAGAGATGTTTCACTCTTGTGTTAGTAAAATAACCTAACCAATCATAGTTATAGCAAACTATGTCTAAGAGCTTCAATTTCCTATTATTGGTCCAAGTGAACTTGAAACTAGAGAAGGAAACATCCTCTAAGTGATAAATCATAATAGCATGTCTAAATCATCCATGCTTCTTGTGCAAATGGTAGAGCATGAAATTTTCCCATCAGAGTTAAGGAAATCATTAAAATCCCTTAAATCGTCCATTACTTAGCATTCCTAGATAGATACCTTAGGTTATCCCAAACTTCTAGCCTAAGAGTTTTAAGACATTTTACATAGACTACTGTACCCAAGAAGCTTTTGTCCAGATCCATATGTCTAACCTTTAGATGAATTAGTTGATCTTGATTTAAAATGACTTATACTGAGTAATCTTCATTCCATAACACCAAAAAAAATTTATTTATATTAGGAGTGCAAGATTTAAAGGCCATTTTCTTAGAAATATATGATAGTTTATCCACATAAACCATAGGCTCCTAGATAGCTAAAAAGTTAGTTTTTTCTATTTTTTATTGATATTAATCTTCTCATTATAGTCTTATTATCCAGCCCCTCATATTTCAATTTTAAATAGTAATGGTCATTTAAATGCATCAAGTAAGGGAATGCTAGACCCTTTAGTAAGAAGAGTTTTGGTAGAAATAGGACCTTTGAAGTTCTTGGCCTCATATTTGTTCATTCTCTAACTCAATATGATTTTGAAATGCATACTAACTTCTAAATTGTGTAGCACTGAAGATGAAGGTAGGCTGCATATGTTTAATCAAATAAATGATTATGTCTCACTAGATAAAGCATTTAGTTCTTTATTGTCTACGAATATGCTACTAATCTTTATTGTATGTAGTGCTTCAATGATTTCAGAATCCTTACTCTAAATGTAATCCTTATTTGAACCTTCATAACTAGAAGTTACTCATCTTACTAGAAGTGTTAACCAAACTAAAACCATGGAGGGGTTTATTGTATCTCTACTCGGTGTTTTTGGCCTATTCATAAACATTATGCTTTTCTAAGAAGAAGTAAATATATTATGTAAGTAAATCCTTACTTGATGTAGAAAGTAATATCTAATTAAATTTGTACTCGATACCTGTAGCTGGAGAACTTAGCCTTAACATTGATGATCGCAACTCGGATATAAGACCATACTTCTAAACTCACAGATAAATTTTTCAGACATTTGTCCATTCTAAGAGTGTCTTGAAAGCCAGATGTGTATGGTAGACTAACGAGGTGGTCCATGAAGTTGGGAGACTATAACATTCAGTTCAAACCAGGAACAATAATAAAAACCAAGCCTTGTGAGATTGTTGGAAACATCGTGGACCAATATGATAATAATTTATTTGTTAATTTTCATAATATATAATTAACCATTCATGGACTTTTAAAAGTTAGCACAAGACCTGCGCGAGGAGAACATTAACTATTTCAAACTTTTGTATGCAATGTTTTCCACTCAAAGTCTGCGAGTTATATCGACGGTTCAATATCTGAAGAGGCAAGAGAAGAAAGAAGGCAGTAATTCTATAAGCTCAATGATATGGAACAAACACAAGAAATGTACGAACATGCACAATATCCTCTCCTCAAGAGTCATAGCCGAGAAAGAAAAGATAAATCAGATGAAGGATCCTCTAGCCATACTCGAATACAATGACGAAAAAAGATGAGCAAATGAATGAGTAAAACCCATATTCCAAACCTGATAATGAAAGAAGAGGAGATAATACAAGAGTAGATGCCCTTCACCAATGGGTTTGAGCTTGGTGAAAGACATAACGTACTACCAACAAATATTCAAATCAATCGAATGACCAATAACTTCTACTAAAACCGCCGAGATTTTAGCAGAATCTTTAACAACATCTTCTAAAATTATAGTGAATCTCTAACAACACCAATATGTGTTCCAACCAAATATCCAATAGGTTTATCTAGTGGTCTAGGCGAACTTACAGTAAACCTCTTAGGTGTTCCAACTAAGCTGCCACGAGGTTCTCCCATTCGCTAGCATGCATTTGGACCTCCAACAATATTCACCTAGAATATATATTGGATATCATCACGATTCAGTACCACCTTTAAAGGTTTAGCTCACTTTGTACCACTCTACACCACCCTTACATAAACTTCAGAACAACTATGCATTAGTGTACCTCAACATAAACCAATAATATATGCATGTCTCGATCACCATGGAAAAGCCAACGAAGCGAATGTGAAACTTACAAGGTTTAACCAAACTCTACAATAAGTAAACTTAAACTCAACTGAACCCATATTCTGACATTGCCAAACATGAATGGTGCAAAAAATTTGGCAGAGTACTGTCAAGGGCCAAGACAGCAGCAGGCTTACCTATTTCTCTGATAAACAAATAATAAATATTTCAAAGTTATTTTGGAGGACAACGAGGATATGCATTATGAATAATCCATTTGGCTCCCAAAATCCTCTATGTATATTTGACACAAAACTTCACCTACCACAAGATGGAGAAATATAATGGAAACTAAGATCTAAAGCACCACACCGAGCATTTTTAAAGCAAGATGATGCAGTACGGGGCAGATGATAATATAAAATGTATAGAATTTTGAATGAATTTTCGAGATAAATCTTTGACATGGTACAATAGCCTCTCTCGTAAGGTACATAAAAATCGTCTAGATGTTGACAACGAACTTTGGAAACCATTTCATTAGTTCTAAGTTGATCGAAAGAGATATAGACTAAATAATCCACTTTAAGAAACGATATAATGATACTTTATAATAATATACTAAGAGATTGTGAATAACAAAAATGAGCTGCAAGACTGTCTTGACTTGGTGGTGGTCGTAACGTACATACAAGAAATACTGTAATAACTTCTATCATATATCATTGTGAAAAAGAAGGCACTAAACTTGGGAGACCTGCTTAAGCATATAAAACATCAAATCAAGGTTGAGGATAGTACGATCGATGATGTCACAAAAAATCTAAATATATACCCCTCGTATTATCCTTCAACACAAAAAACTAAACGATTGATGCTGGCTCAGGTGAACTCCAAACTATCTCCGGAGGCCTTTAAGAATAATACGAACCACTTGACGAGCAATCAAAACGGTAAAGTGAGGCCAATGAGAAATTACACAAGGGGTTTTCACCAAGATAACTGAGAACTAAGATTTATCTATGAATACACTAAAGATATACTCACATACCCCAGGCTAGAGAAGTTATAGGTATCAAAGAAACTTAGAGGTAAACACAAATTATGTAAGCTCCACAGTAATATGGGAAAATATACTAGAGATTTTTGGGCATTACAGCATTATGTTCACAATAAGATTGATGAAAGAAAACTCTCGAAGTTAGTTAAGAAAAAGACGGTCATCATCTGCCAAGGTATAAAAGGCTAGTTTTAGTAACACAAGATGCACTGAGAGCCTTGGATACCAAGGTATTAAATAACACATATTTTGTTACTTTCAATAAAGGCGATAACAGCTAGGATTAATATTTTTTATATAGACCTAACTACCCTCTTGTTAATATAAGGTTAATAAAAAACTAAATATAATTAGTTTGAAGATACTGTACTGGAGTGGTTTATTTTCGGTTGAGGGTAATTTTTTCCAGAGTTTTGTGGTGTTTCAAAGGTATTTATTGTTTGGATAGATTGTAGTGAGAGACTTGAGCTGCCTGGTTGTATTAAATTTTCATTACCATCATTAATGAAAGTGGTTGGGTATTTATACCCTTAATTGTGGGCCACATGGGCTTTCGGGTCAACTTATGGATTCGGGTCGAGTTCAAAGACCCATTAATCTTTAAGCAAGTAGTTAATTAGCTTAGTCATGAGGTGATTTAAGTTTTAATACATTTAGTCATGTTCAGATGGTTCAGTGGGTGGATTTTGTCCGAATTGCCCCTGTCTGGTTCCCTCAGTGAGTGGTGAGAAAATTCGGACTCATCAGTAGCCCCTTTTTAGGTTGTGTTCGAAAGCCTTTGGCAAAACCTAAAAAATAGTTCAAGTGTAATCACAATTTCGTCCAGACATTTCGAAATGTATAACGACTTTATCCGGACAGACCGAAACCCTTAGAAGCTGAGCGGTTTTGCCATAGATAGTGGGACACGTGTCCTTCTCTGATTCGCCTCACCGGCCGTTTTCCTCCTAGAAAGGCGCTCCCACTTGTTTCGAAAAGAAACCTCTTAATTAATGTTGGTGACATCAGCGCCATCTTTAATCATTATACCTATCTTTTCATCTTCTCCAAGGTATCAAAGTATCATTTGTCTCTTTACTATAAATTAGTTCACTTTTCACTGTTTTATCATCTTCATTATCTCCATTCTGTTAATCTTCAAAGTTTTTACCTTTCAAAAAACCCTTTTTCTGTTGTGAGTTTATGTTTACAGTAAGAAACGCCTTAGTAAAAGGTGGGTGACTCAACTTATCGGAGTTAGAAACAGCTCAAAAAGTCAAGAGAGAAAAGCGCATTGCTGCAGGTCTCCCTGTTTCTCCTGTTGACAAGTCTGATACCCCAAGCTCAGAGCCTGATCGGGGTTCATCTTCTGTAAAGAGTTCTATACCCAGAAGGTTATTCCAGCCCATTCTTTCTCCAATCGCCTTGGGCTCATCGGTTCAAGAGTCAGAGCCTGTTGTTGAACCAAAACAGATGGTTACAAGCCTTAGGAAACCTTCCCCATTCATTTCTATGGGGTCAGATGCTGATATTTCCCCGGAGAAGCTGTTAGATAGACAAAGGGGTCGTCTGGTAAAAGGGCAGGCTGCTGGTACGCAGCCTAAACCAAAATCCATGCCTTCAAAATCCGGGGTAAAAAGTAAAACTATAGGGTCAGAAGCACCCATCAAAATTCCCAAGGACAAGCTGTCCGGTCCGGAGGCAACCAGTTCAAGCCTTCAAAAAGAGACCTTCGGGTCGGAGCCCCAACCGGACCCTAGACCACAAGGGGGAAAGGACGCTCAACAATCCGGAGGGCCTACTAAGCCAACCTCTAGCTCTTCTCTTCCTAAAACAGCTGACAATCCCTCCATAGTAATGGAGGATGTAATGAAGGATAGAATTGAAGAAGCCCCTTTTGAGACTGATATCTCAGGGAAAACAAGCGAGACTGCCATCATTAGGAAGAGCAAAGGCAAAGAAAAGTGTATTTAAAGCATCCGGACCTGCCGGAATCCCTTGTGGGAAAAGTGGGGCCTTGTTTCCACAAAGTAAGTGATAAATATCTGCTGGCCATGCAGAAGATCAATTACACTTTCATTCATACTGCTGAACTTGGTCGGATGAGGATGAAGTGGGGGATTCCAGAAAATGTTAAAGTAAGGATTCCAATTGATCCGGAGATGCCCATGGACTGTAAGCTCAACGAGATTGTCTTCTATAATGATTTATTCAAATGGGGACTTAGGTTTCCCTTGGATCCAGAAATAGTCAGATATTTCCATCTGATAAAGCTTTGCCCAAGTCAACTAAGCCCTAATGCATGGTTCACCCTTATGACATGTATCATGGCTTCAAGGCTCTCCGAAATTCCCCTTCTGATGGAGCAATTTGCTGCTGTAGCAGCCTCTGCAGAAATTATGTCATCCATTTCTACCACTTCAACATGAGTGACGACTACAAGGTGGTGGATGACTTACTCGAGTCGGAGAAAAGCTGGAAGACTCAATTTTCTGTTCGTCAGCGGTGCGTGGGAGAATGGGAAGAAAATTAAAGCTGGTGTCAACCCAAGCATGCTTACGAGCAGATGGCAAAGTGATGGTAACAATCTCACCATATACTTCTACTTTTACTTATAACAAAAAAAATTATCTAATTCTTCTTCTTTTGCTTTTTGGTAGTGCTGCCCAAGGATTTCAACGATTACTTAGAGGCTGGGCAGGCTACCTGTGCCAAGCTAAATGCTTGGGCTGCTGAAACCTGGGGAAACCGCTTCCACAACTGCTTTACTGGAGGCAATCTAACCAGATCCTATCTTTGGAATACAACCGACCGGAGGGATCTGTCTTGGGAGGAATTAACCACTCCACCCCCTCCGGGAGTGATTCTCCGGAAGACAGAGGGAAAGGATGGTAAATTGGTCTTGCCGAGCAGAGCTAAAGCCCCAAGCAAGATGAAGGGAAAAAAAGTTAAGCCCAAACAAGGTATGGTAGAGGCCAATCCTACCGAGGTGGAGGAAGTTGTCCCAAAAAACCCAGAGGGAGAAGATCAAGGGCATATCGATGATGTCTTGCTACAAGTGGTGGAGCACGAGATCACCAAGGAAGTAGCTGGGTCTTCAAAACCTCAAAAGGTCCCTAAAAAGGACAGAAAACGGGGAGCAGAAGGTGGACACCGGGATGCCAAGAAAAAGAAAACCTCCAAGGAAGTCGAGGTTTCTCTCCGGGCTCCGGAGCCACTACCTCCTGTTGAACCTACTGACCCCACTCAAGCAGAAGAGATCCCTGGTGATTTTCAAACCGGAGGGGGTGCAGGAGGGGATATCAGCATTGATGGTGTCGATATCAGCGGGCTTGAGGGGATTGGTCTTTACTTCGAAAACCTCTCCAAAGACGATTTTGCTGGGCCCTACCTCCCCCCAAGTTCTTCGAACCTCGTCACATTCAATGGTAGGTCTTTTTCTGTCTCAAGTGAGAGAGACACCATTGCTCACTCTTTACTGAGCAATGTCCATCCAGTGCTTACCTTGGAGAAGCAAGTGCGCAATCAGTCAGCCATCATCAATACCCTCAATTCTGACAAATAGAAACTGTCTAACGACCTTATTAGTGCTAAACAAAATACTGAGGTATTGAGGAAAGAGAATGAGGAGTTGAAGAAACGTCAGGAGGACTTGGTCAACAGGTTGGCCACTTCGGAAGGAGTTGTTAAAGAACTCCAATTAAAGCAATCTGATCTGGAAAAAGACCTCTTTTCTTCAAAAGAGGAGGTGAAGGCCAAAGATAGCATCATTCAGGCCTTAACTGATAACAAGATCTCTCTTGAAAACAGTGTGTCCAAGGCTGAGCAAGAAAAGGATGACTTGTTAAGGGAGCAAGAGAAAACAATCCAGACTAAGATTGACGATTATACCAATGAGGTTATAGATTCTCAGGAGGCAAGGTATGCTGAAGTCAAATCAGATATGGTCCTGCTCTTCCATGAAATTTTTTCCAAGAGGACATTGGGAGATTTATGGCGATTTGTAGAGTACGAAGACCTTCCTCACCACACTATGGTTGCTGGTGATAAGTATAACTACTCCAGTGGCTGGGATGACACCACCGACGAAGAAGAAGAGACTTGGGAGAGTCCGGATGAAGACCCAAAGAAGAAAAAACCAAGTGAGGCTGAGCCATCTACAAAAGCTCAGTCTTAGAGTATCAATTATCTTTTTAATTTTCTTGTGATTGAACCAAAGTCCTTGGATGGCCAAGGCATTTTTTTGTAACCATGTCCGGTCCTTGTTCGGATAACCCTTTCTTGTTTTGACAATTCAAATCCTTGGATGGACAAGGCATTTCGTATGTTATAATGGGTAGTTTCATTTTGCATAACTCCTGCATTATTTCATGGCTTTTCAATTTTAGTGGACAATTTTTAAACAACCCTTAGTTATTTCACAAGTATTTTAAAGTGAGAGTGTTTAAATTCTCCGATGACAAATGTTTAAGTAGTCATCATTCCTCCAATTTAATTCGGTCCGTTCAATGAAAAGTTTCAACGAAAACTATTAACTGAAACACTCCGAATCTTTTAAGAAGGCATCATATTTTATAAAAAAAGACTGGACACCTCATTAAAACCTCCCCGAGCCACCAGGGAGGAAAGAGTATGCCCCTAAATATTTACATGAATTTTTAAACAAGTAAATATTTACATAGTTCTTATTGCAAGTACAAAGAGAGGTGCTCAATGTTCCAGGGGTGATTCAAAATCCTTCCATCTTTGTCTTGGAGCCGGTATGTCCCAGGCTTAAGCTTTTCACTGACCACATAGGGTCTTTCCCAAGTTGGAGCCAACTTACCGAACTGCTTTTATTTAGTATGTAGGAAAATTTTTGTCAATACCTTATCCCTTAGTTGAAAATCCCTTCTCTTAACTTTAGAAGCAAACCTACTTCTCATCAAACCTTGATAGTGTGCAGCTCTAAGGTGAGCCTTAACTCTTCTTTCTTCTATTAAGTCAAGCTGGCCTCTGACTGCCACTTCGTTAGCGTGTTCGGAAAAATTATGCACTCGAAATGAAGGAAGAGTAGCTTCTATGGGAGCTATGGAATCCATCCCATATACCAAAGCAAAATGAGACTCTTGTGTTGCAGCCCCGGGAGTGGTCCGGTAAGCCCACAAGACTTCTTGCAAGTAACTTGGCCATTTTCCAGCAGCCCCTTCTAAATTTTTCTTCAAACCGGACAGTATTGTCCTGTTAGCCACTTCAACTTGACCGTTTTCTTGTGGGTGGAAAGGAGAAGAAAAGCAGTGTTGAATTCCTCTAGAGGCACAGAAAGCCTTAATTTCCTTGTTGTCGAATTGTGGCCCATTGTCTGTTGTTATCTTCTGTGGAATTCCAAATCTGCAACAAATGTTAGACAGAATGAATTTGATAACAGATTTCGAGGTAGTTCCTGCCAATGGGGCTGCTTCGATCCACTTCGAAAAGTAATCAATGGCAACAATTATAGTTCTGCACCCCCCAGATGTCATGGGTAGAGGTCCCACTAAATCCAATCCCCATCGAGAAAAAGGTATTGGCTCAGAAATTGACTTTAAAGGGACGGCTGGGGTATGGACTTCATTACCATATCGCTGGCATGGATCACACTTTTTTACCAACTCCTTGGCATCTTGCATTATGGAGGGCCAATAGTACCCAGCTAATAAAACTCTTCTAGTTAGAGCCCTGAATCCACAGTGCGCTGATCCCTCACCATCATATAATTCGGAGAGCACTATTTGAGACTCATCGACCCCCAAACATCGTAAGAGAGGTTTATTATAAGATTTCTTATAAATAATATCTCTTAGGACGACAAAACCACGAGCCTTGTATTTCAATTTCCTTGCCACTGCTTTTTCCGGAGGCAAAATGTCATCTAAGAGATATTGAAGGAGAGGAAATCTCCAATATTGAGGTTGTTTTATATGTATATTCAAAATTTCTTCTTCCTTATCCGGATTAATTTGAATGGATGGGCATTCTTGCACATGTATCCAAGGGTAGGACTCAGAATAGGCTATGGTTGCCAAGGAGTCTGCTAGTGTATTTTCTGTTCGGGGTATGTGCTCATAAGTGACGCTTTTGAAATTAAGTGCCACTTCTTTGAGGGTAAACAAATATTTAATTAGCTGTTCTTTCTTAGCATCTGATTGACCTTGTGCATGATGGATAAGAAGCTGAGAGCCGCTCATTAACCTAACCCTCTTGGCTCCACAGATGAGAGCTAATTTTAAACCAGCTATAGCAACTTCATATTCAGACTCATTATTAGAAGCCCTGAAGGAAAAATATATAGCTTGGTACATTCTGTCACCGTACGGAGAGGTTAAACATATCCTAGCACCACATCCCATGGTACTTGATCCACCATCAGTCCGGACAACCCAGAATTTTTTATCTTTTACACTGGTTGCTTGCTCAGCATCCCTATCTGAATGGAATTCAACTAAGAAATCAGCAACATCTTGGGCTTTAACTGCTGTTTGAAGAGCAAAACCAATATCATAGTCTCCCAGCTCTACTGACCACTTGGTCATTCTACTTGAGATGTCAGCTTTTTGGAGAACATTTTTCAAAGGAAAAGAAGTCCGAACGATGATGGAATGAGCCTGAAAATAGGGCCTCATTTTCCTTGCTGCAATCATTAGCGCCAATGCCAATTTTTCAAGCTTCAAATATCGTTTTTCTGCATCTATCAAGCTTTTGCTGATGTAGTACACCGGACAGGGATAATTGTCCACCTCTCTTACCAACACTGCACTTATTGCACAATCAGAAACTCCCAAATACACGAAAAGGGTTTCTCCATTAACAGGTTTAAACAAAGTCTTGGGGGAGGACAAATGTTTCTTAATTTCATCGAAGGCCTCATCACACTGTGAGGACCATTTAAAGTCCTTTGCACCTTTCAAAGTTTGAAAAAATGGGGAACACCTGTCCGAAGACCTTGAAATGAAACGGTTTAGTGCAGCCAGCCTCCCAGTCAATCGTTGTACTTCTTTAATATTTCGAGGAGGCTCCATTTGTAGTAAAGCATTAAGCTGGTCCGGATCAGGCTGTATCCCTTGCTCACTTATCATATACCCCAAGAATTTCCCAGACTGCACTCCAAAGACACATTTTTCTGGGTTTGATTTCAAATTTACTTTCACTAAGTTAGCAAAAGTTTCTTGGAGATCTGCCAAGTGTAGCTCTTCGTCCATACTTTTCACCATCATGTCGTCGATGTAAACTTCCATGTTTCTTCCGATTTGATCAGCAAAAGCCTTTTTACCAACCTCTGATAAGTAGCACCGGCATGTTTTAACCCAAATGGGATCACCTTGTAATAATGAAGGCCCCTATCAGTAACAAATGTAGTTTGTTCTTGATCCTTCGGATCCACTTGAATCTGATTATACCCGGAGAAGACATCCATAAATGATAGCAGCTTGTTCCAGAGGTGGAGTCCACCAACTGATCAATTCGGGGGACCGGGTATAAATCATTTGGGCAAGCTCTGTTGAGATCTGTGAAATCGATACACATACGCCATTTGCCATCCTTGTTTTTTACCAATACCGGGTTGGCTGTCCATAAAGGGTATTGAAATTCCTTTATGTGCCCCATTTTAGAAAGCCGGTCGACCTCTTGAACTATGACATGAGCCTTTTCCTTAGAAAAGGCTCTTCTCTTTTGTACTACGGTTGATATGTCCCTTCGGATGGACAATTGGTGTGATATAATATCTGCTGGTACTCCGGTAACATCAGCATTGCACCAAGCAAAAACATGCTGATGGTCTTTCAAAATTTTTAACATTTTACCCTTTAATTCCAATGTCATCTTGGATCCTATCTTGACACTTATTCCTTCAGCCAGAGAGTGAGTTTCAACTTCTTCAATTGGTATTAAAACACCAGGGGTCTCTCTGGGGTCATCAATTTCACCCTCTCCCCCAGAGGGCCCCTGAAACTGCTATTCCTCATTGATCTGACAATCCACCACAACAAAAAGTATTCTAACCATCTTTTTAAAAGAGTCTTTTCCCAACAACACCTCCTCCTCGAACTCTCCGATCACATCTGCTGAGCTTCCAGTGAAACCCATAATTGATCTGTTCGAACACTGAATTACTGCTGGATTCTTCATTTTTTTGTAGGAAGTTAAAAAGAGAATATTGGCTGAACTTCCGGTATCCACCAAACTTCGTCTTATATCATTACCTCCAATGGATGCTCCTATGACAACATCATCTTCATGTGGACCATCAATATCCCTCAGATCATCCCCGTCAAATACAATAAAAGGAAAAGGAATTTGCGATTGATAGGAGGTCATGCCTCCTTCAAGCTGGGTAGCTAAAGTATGAACGTGCATCTTTCTTGAAGAAGCAGTTGGTGCAGTTATGGTGTCCCCTCCGAATATTGTAAGTGACTCAAAAAACTTAATAAGTCCGGACACCGTCTTGCAACGCTCCATGATAACACCCACTTTATTTCGGGTTGGATCAGGGTCCAAGTATTCTGACTCTACACTGAACCTCTCGATTATCACTATAGCAACATCCGGAGCCGATGTGCCTGCATTATTTGGACCAGCCCGATGAGCACTATCAGGCCTATTTCCACCTCTTCTTTTAACATATTCTCCTAACTTGCCTCTTTCAATCAAGTTCTGCACTTCTTGTTTCAACGCAATACAATCTTCAGTGGTATGACCAGTATCATGGTGATACTGGCAAAAACAATTATTACGGCTCTCCCTAGGAGACTGTAATGCAGCCGGCTTTCTGTAGTGTACTTCGTCTTTTGTTTTTTCATAAATGGTGGCTACATTTTCTTTCAACTCAGCAAACCACTCCGGTTGAACCCAAGGCCCTCGTTTATTTCTAGATTGTTGACTCTGGCTGGTGCAGCTGGCTGAGACTGAGCTTTGGCTCTATTATGACCCTGCCCGGCTTCCCTAGCCTTGTTTCAGGACTGGTTTTGGTTTGGATTTGGTGCAGTCGGAGCAGACCGCACCTGCCTGTTGTACCATTTCAGAGCACTCCCTGTAAATGATTGGGAGAATGCTCTACAAAGTAACTTGTCGTCATCATCGAAATTCATCATGAAATTTTTGAATTGTTCCAAGTGGTTATCCGGGTCTTTACTGCCATCATTTTTTCCATTTTTGTACTGTCAAACCTCTTAGGAAGGTTTTCAGACAGTATCTTGGAGGACAATGGAGATTGTCTCCAATTTCGGCCACGACTGAAAACGGTATCCTCATTAGGAGTTGCAAAGATACCTGGTTCATCATGGAAGGCAAAAGGATCCATTAACAATCGATTTACATGTCTCCGGCTATGAGACGACCCTTTGCTTATATGCCTCTTTAACCTTCCATGCCTATCCCTTTTTCTTGAATACTTCTTAACCAATTTTTGTTTCTTTTTAGAACGGCCCTCATCACTGCTGGATGACAAGGACTCTTCAACTCCATCTTCATTTGAGGAGCTACTGGAAGACTCTGAGTCTGAATCAGAGCTCTCCACCGGTTTAGATCGGTGAGACTTTTTAGAGCTAGCATGAGTATTTTTTACACTCACGTGAGTTTTTGAGGGCTCATGCTCTCTTGGATTGTCAGTATGATGAGCTATCGACGCCTTAGAATTCTCTTTTGTGCCCATCTCTGCCCTCTTGGCAGCCCTCAGAGCTTCTATTTTAACTTTTAACCTATATCGCTCCTCAATAGTATATTCATCATTTTCTCCCACCACTTCTGTCAAAGCTGGTGGTACTTCCTGCACGTCCGGATTCATCTGAACTGATTCTTCTTGATGGTTTTGAATACTATATTCAGGCATCGTCGAGCTCCCACTGTGCTCCCACTGTGGTCGCCAATTTGGTGTGGTTTATTTTCGGTTGAGGGTAATTTTGTCCAGAGTTTTGTGGTGTTTCAAAAGTATTTAATGTTTGGATAGATTGTAGTGAGAGACTTGAGCTGTCTGGTTGAATTAAATTTTCATTACCATCATTAATGAAAGTGGGTGGGTATTTATACCCTTAATTGTGGGCCACATGGGTTTTCGGGTCAACTTATGGATTCGGGTCAAGTTCAAAGACCCATTAATCTTTAAGCAATTAGGTAATTAGCTTAGTCATGAGGTGATTTAAGTTTTAATACATTTAGTCCTGTTCGGATGGTTCAGTGGGTGGCTTTTGTCCGAATTTCCCCTGTTTGGTTCCCTTAGTGAGTGGTGAGAAAATCCGGACTCATTATGTACAAGTACCTTTTTTAATATGTATGTCAAATTAAAAAATAACCGTAAGTTTAAAAACTATGGTTTCCAAATTAAAAAGTATAAGCGATTTTAGAATTATTGTTTTAAATAAATAAATTGATTTGATTATAAATTTTTTTTTATAACAAATTTGATTTTATTTCTATTTATTTTTACGAATTTTTTATATAAATTTTTTTATTTTATTTTCATGTATATTTTAAAATATTTTTATAATATTAAATTTAATTTTATTATATATTTTTTAAAATAATATATAAGATTTCTAAATGTGTTTTAAAAATATTTTTATGTGAAAATTTTGATTTTATTTTCATCAATTTTTCAAAGATATATTTAAATAACAAATTGATATTAGTTTCATATATAGTTCAAAGTATCTTTTAAATATTTAATTTGGTTTTGTTGTATCTAACTTTTTTAAAATATCTTTCAAAAATTATATTATAAGATCTATTGTTATTTTAATAAAAAAAATATTTTGATAAAGTATAAGTCCGTAAAAAATAAATTCTAATATTAAATTTTAATCAGTATAATTTAAAAAAATTTAAAAGAGATATAGATAATGGTTTTTTTTTTTTTAAATTTAATATAATAAAATTTAAATCGCCTATATATATAGTATTTTTCAAAAGTGTAGTTTTTAAATTATTTTTATATTTAAATTTTAAATAACTTCAAAATTTTGATCTTATTTCTGTGGATAG
Source organism: Limnanthes douglasii subsp. nivea (assembly GCA_036936605.1). NCBI lineage: Eukaryota > Viridiplantae > Streptophyta > Magnoliopsida > Brassicales > Limnanthaceae > Limnanthes > Limnanthes douglasii. Next base: position 102,745,898 of record JAUPFV010000004.1, read on the forward strand.
CATAATTTATGTATCCTATATTCATTTAGTTATATTTATATTTAATACGGAGTGTATTTGTGTCTATATAAAACAATATAAGCCATAGTCATTAATTCATCTAATAAAAGTAGCTTAAATTAACTAAAAGTGTGATATTTAATGCTCTCTAACCAGGCACCGGTTAGTTAAACCCAATTATAGTCTCTATTTTAAGATTATAGTCTTTAATCTAGCCAAGTTTTTGACTTGTTGTCACATTAAAATGCTAACCGGTGCCCTCGGCCACCTGTTAAGGAATGCTTTAGTTGCTTCTTTCGAAAAGTTTTTATACTAAATTAAATCAAATAAATCAAGTGATAATAGGCTGTAAAACAGAAGTGATAAGAGTCATTCTGCCTCCAAAAGACAGATTCTTCATATCCCATTCATTAATTTCATTTTGAATTTTTTCAAGTAAATGAATAAAATTCTTCCTTTTATTGTTGCCACAGATAGTGATGCCCATATAAGTGAAGGGAGAAGAATCCACATTGAAACCAGTGAGCATTTTCAGTCTGACAGTTCTAGTTTGAGAAGCTTTGGTTGAGGTACTTATTTTGGTTTTCTCTTTATTTATTCCTTGTCGAGAAACTAATTAATATTGCTCTAACAAGTAACAAAACTTGTCAATGGAGGATGGAAGGCTATTTGTGAAAATGAGGATGTTATCTGCAAATTCCAGACTTGGTACGAGGTAATCTGCTTTCACATGAAATTTTAAACTGCTGTTAGAGCTAAACATGTTAAATAGACCTCGTATAAGTACTTCATCAGCAAGAATAAAAAGGCTGGGAGAAAGTGGATCTCCATGCCTTAGGCCTTTCTTCTGATGGAAATAACCTACACTAGAGCCATTGATAAGAATAGAAACCATAACATTAGTTATCATTTTCCTAATAAGCCAGATGAAATCCTTAGAGAACCCAAAACATTCCAGAACTTTGAAATAAAAGCATGAGACAATTTGTCAAATGCTTTAGACATGTCCAATTGGATCATGATATTCCCTTTATTAGTTTTTCTATTAATATTGTGAATTAGTTCCTTAGTAATTAGAATATTTTCATGTATAAGTCTGTTTTTTCACAAAGCCCCCCTAGGTGTTAGACACAATGTTAGGAAGAATATCAGAAATTCTGTTGTTTACTAAGTTTGACAACAATCTATTGAAGATAGAGCAAAGACTGATAGGTGTGAAGCTACCCCAACCAGTAGGGTTAGAATCTTTAGGGATAAGGTAAATCCCTATGGTAAACACCCCATTAGGAATATTACTTCGCTTTAGGTAAGAATTAAGAGCATTGCAGAGGTCCAAATGAATAATGTCCCAACAAGTTTTAAGGAAAATATAATTAAACCCATCAGTGACAGTTGCACTGTCATTCTTCATGGAGCAGATAATGCTCCAAACCTCTTCTTTGGTGGTAGGCTTGAGGATAGAATAATTATCATTGTCGGTAACTAGCTTAGGGATGTTTGTAAAAATAGGATCCTGCATTTTAAGATTAAGATCATCATAGCTATTGTAAGAATCAGTTGAAAGAGCATTCTTAAAGAATTTTCAGCAAACTTAGCATTCTTAATAAGATTTTTCCTTCTTTTCTTAGAGACATAGTTATGATCAGTGTGGTGTTGCTATCACTGTCCTTTAACCAAGTATGATAGCATTTTTGTCTCCAATAGATCTCTTCATTTCTAAGAGCCTGAATATAAACACTGTTAGCTTTAGAAAGTTTGGATTTAGATAAGTTGTTGTTCTCAGTTTGATGAATAACCTTCATGTTGTTAACATCCTCTGAAGTAGCTTTAACTTTGTTTAAAATATTTCCAAATTTCTTGCTTTTCCAATATCTTAGGCACTTCTTTAGTCTCTTAAGCTTATACCAGAAGATATTGTTATTCTCACCCTTACAACTTAGGCTCCAATTCTGCTTAAGAACACAAATGAAATTATTATCATTAGCCCACGCATTCAAGAATTTTAAACTACATTTGTTATAATTAGAAGGCATACTAGAATTGTTAAAGAAGGAGATGAGAAGGGGGCATGGTGAGAACAAGTTTTGACCATGTGAAAAACCTGGAAACTGTTGAAGTAAGAGATCATGTTATTATTGATTAAAGCTCTGTCTAATCTTTTCCAACGATTGTTATTGTTCCAGGTATATCTGGATCCCACATAGCCATCATCTTCTAAGTTGCAAAGCCTGATGGCTTTATTAAAGTTATCAGAGCTAGCTTCATCAAAGGTAGAACAACCTAACTGATCTTCAGAGCTAGTGATAGCGTTGAAATCACAAGCAACAATCCATGGAAGATCATCACAAGCAATTGTCTGCATCTGGTTCCATAGATCTTCTCTAAGGGACCTTTGGTTCTTAGCATAAACAGAGGTAAATTTGAAAGTCATATTTGGATAGATAACCTCCATATGGAGAAACTGCTCATGATCAACTATAACATTGATATTAACGTCATCACTCCAGAAAAACCATACTTTATTTGAGAAGTTAGCAGCGTAATTATTCAGACCAATCATTACAAAAATACTGTTAATCTTATCAAGCTTAGCCATTGGTTCTTGAATGGCTATAATCTTAATCTTGTCAGTGTTAATCATAGAGATAAGCCTTAACAAGCTTGGTTTGTTGTTGATGCCACGGGCATTCCAACTAACTATCTTTATCATTATCTGATAAAGACTTCTGTTGTTTTCTCTCTCTTTTTAACAGAGAGATGATAGTCAGTCTGTTGATGTTTTTCCTATTGTTTGCAGATTTAATCATGTTGCTGATGATGGCCTTGAAGTCATGGCCAGGGGAGTTGTTTCGTGGAGTAACATTATTATTACCAATGTTGTCATGCTGAGGAGACAAAAAGATATCTTCATGCTGATTCTGAAGAATGTTTTGCGCATATTCTTGATCCAATCTCTGAAGAGAACCAATCATCTCAAGATCATCTTTAGAGGAGTTACCCCCTTCTTCAGGGCCAAGATTAACATTGTCTTTGTCTGTAGAACTTCTAGTATGAGAATCAATGGCATGGTCATTTGCTGTAATGACTGATATTATCTTTCTTTTGTAGACCTTACTAAATGTTCGATATTGTTTTATCTTGGATGTATGAGCATTGGTTGAAGTTTCTTGAATCAGATGAGTTTGACTAATAAGAACATTATCATGTTTGACTAATTCTCCTCTTTCTTTATCTTTTTTAACCATTGAGTCCATCTTTCTACATTCATCAGTTTTGTGGCCTAAATGAAAATAGCCATTACAGTAACTTGGAACATTTTTGTAACTTATTCAAATCCAACAACCGTCGTTATCCCCAGAGCCGACCCACATTCTTTGTTTTAACCTTTTCGAAACATCAATTTCCAGTTGAGCGTAGCACGCATTGCTATTAGCTCTGTATGTATCATAGACGACTATTTTGTAGGTTATACCAAGAGAGGAAGCCAGGTTATTAATAACAGAGGTGTTATACATAAACTCTAGTAATTTTTCAAACCGAACCCAAAGCAAAACTATGGGATTTTCAAAGTTTTTGTTGAAGTTAAGGCACCATCTGAGGATTCTCATCGTTTTGCCATCGATATTCCACACGTTTTTAGACGAAATGGTACATATGTCTTCCTTCAAACAAAATTACATCAAGATGTGTCGAGAGTCCAGCGTAATGAAGTTGTAGGAGCCTTTAAATTTGAATGATTCAAGGAAGCTGCTCAGAGAAGATGTTTTCGGTATACCATTGCTGAACTTCCCGACTAAAGTAGTTCGAGATTGCTGGAGAAGAAGATCTTTCGTTTCTTTCGAGTATTGGATCGTTATATGATCCTATGTTTCTTTGACGAACTCAAGGGTTGTCTAAAAAAACAGAGCATTAGGTTTCAAGATTTTAGCGAACGATTTCTTGGACTATTTTTGGATATTGATTTCATTGTTGTTTTGAAGGGTTGGGAACTCTTCATCACGTAACATGACCTCCTTCACCAGATTTATGAAAATAAACCAAAGAATCCAAAGTCAGAAGTACTGCAAAAGTAAAACAGAGACTCGAGACAAATGATGGTCATGAGGCCATCGACGTAATCCTAAAGCTTAAACAGGGAGAAGGAGAGCAACTCTGAAATTAATCAAAAAGGAATACCGACGATCACCTTCTCCGGCGAGGACTCAAAGAGTTTCCGAAATTCTTGCTCCCAATTAAAATTTTGACTTTTCTTAATTGGATATGATCTCGAATGGAACAATTTTTAATAATTTGGTAATATGATTGGACGACTAAGGGGGAAAGTGTAATTTGACGTCTTTTAGATGTTTATTTATATCAAAGATAATTCATAGTTAAAAGACATCCGATTTTTAACCTATTATAATTATGAATTTATTATCTATTAAAACTAACTGGTTCATGGTTCATTAACGTGGAAGTCTACTTGTTTTTCTCTATGAATTCGATCCAAAGAAAAGATATGGCCTTTTACTTTTCAACGTTCTACCGTTTTAGAACAATGGCCGACGCACTTTCCAAATCTTTATACAAAGGATGCTCCGGCTACGAGACCGGTAAAGAAAGACGGCTTTATCACCGAAACTGCGACTGTGCACTTTACAGTATATTTTTGCGAGATGTGAAAAACGTTCCTCACAACACGAACGCTGTGGCAACTTGCAGTAATGGGCGTACGAAAGTTGCTTGTGGTTACATTGTACCACCATCTCGAATCGTATTCGTATATCGATTTGTAGATCTCGATTGGTCGAAGATGGTATTTTTGGCTCATTAATAGAAAAATAAAATAATATATATATATATATATATATATAATTTTTTATTTTTAAAAAAACCAGTTTTCTATATTGACATTTCTTAAGGAAAAAAAAAGCAAAATAAAAAGAGTAAAAATAGAACCCTAGAAAAGTACATATGTACCATTTAATAAACAGACCTCATAGCCCTCTAGGAGATAAGGAAGAAAGCTACGGCCTAAAGCCTCTCTGTTGAACTTTTTAGGCGTCAGTCCAAGATTTCTCTTTCCTACCGTTTACGCAGGCCTAAAGCCTCTAGGAGATATGTTCTTCGGAAGGATGTTTCTTCCCGCAAGCTATATGTTACGCCTACGGAAATAGTTTATAAGACTTCCAGGCCTTCTTTCATACCGTTTTGGGGTTTAACAAGGATCGAGAAACATATACCTTTTGAGATGGTGATCAATATTAAAGGTTGTCTGCAATCAGGGTATGGACTTCATACATTTAGAGTTGAAAGTGTAGCGCTTGGAAAAGCCGCCCCTGTTGATGAGTTGCAGGTGTTAGAATTATTTAGAAGCTGTTATTTTATGTTAACATTTTGTGTTTTTTGGTTGTCCTCTGCAGCTTTACTTTACTTATATCTTTTTTTTTTTAACTTGTGTCAGTCACTTAACGTGTGTTAGTGACCTTTATATGTATTTAAACAAGCATTTCTATTGAATGAATTAAGACCTTTTCTTTTCACATTCCATTAACTCTTCTGCCTCTCTCATTTTCATTTACTTTTACTGTTAAACCTGTGTCTTCTGCACTAACACAGTGGTATCAGAGCCCTCTTCTTAAGGGACTTGTGAGATTAAAATGGAAAGAGAATTTTCAATCGCTGCACCACCAGTCTTCGATGGAGACAATTATCAAATGTGGGCAGTTCGTATGGAGACTTACTTGGAAGCTTTAGATCTTTGGGAAGCAGTAGAAGAGGATTACGAAATCCCTCAACTTCCAGCAAATCCTACCATGGCACAGATCAAAGCACATAAGGAAAATACGACGAGAAAATCAAAGGCAAAAGCTTGTCTATTTGCAGCAGTATCTCAAATGATTTTCACACGAATTATGTCCCTCAAAACAGCCAAAGAAATTTGGGATTACCTCAAGGCTGAGTACGAAGGAGATGAAAGGATTCGTGGAATGAAGGTCCTTAATTTAATTAGGGATTTTGAGTTGCAGAAGATGAAGGAGTCTGAGTGCGTGAAGCAGTACTCTGACAGACTTCTCAACATTGCCAACAAGGTGAGATTGCTTGGGTCTGAGTTAACAGACTCCAGGATTGTCGAAAAAATATTGGTGACTGTTCCAGAGAGGTTCGAAGCCACCATTACTACTTTGGAGAACACCAAAGATCTGTCAAATATCTCCCTTACAGAGCTCTTAAATGTCTTGCAAGCACAAGAGCAGAGAAGGTCTATGAGGCAAGAAGAAGTGATTGAAGGTGCCTTACCTGTAAAGCATGAAGACATCAACAGGTATATAAAAAAACAAACTTCAAAAATCACTGGAAGAATGGAGATTCATCTAAAAAATTTCAGAAAAGAAAAGAAGCAGATGTCAGAAAATCCTATCCGCCTTGCCATCATTGTAAAATTAAAGGTCATCCACCACACAGATGTTGGAGGAGACCTGATGCTAAATGCTCCAAATGTAATCAAGTTGGACATGAAGCTGCAATTTGTAAAGTAAAGGGTCAGAAGCAGATGCAGGAAGCAGATGCACGTGTAGCTGATCAAGAAGAAGAAGATCAACTGTTTGTGGTCACTTGTTTTTCAGGCAGAGAATCCAGTGAAAGCTGGTTGATTGACAGTGGGTGCACAAATCATATGACATATGATAAAGAACTCTTTGAAGAATTAAAAGATACCGAAGTCAAGAGAGTGAGGATCGGAAATGGTGAACACCTAGAAGTCAAGGGAAAAGGTACAGTAGCTATAACAAGCTACAGAGGTACGAAGTTTATTTCAGATGTTTTATTTGTTCCGAAAATTGATCAAAATCTGTTAAGTGTTGGTCAATTGCTTGATAAAGGCTATAAAATGTTGTTTGAGAACAAACAATGCTTGATCAAAGATGCTAGCGGCAAAGACTTGTTCAATGTTGAAATGAAAGCAAAAAGTTTTGCTCTAAATCCAATGGAAAAGGAGCAGATGGCTTTTAAATCCAGACCTTGTGCTACTGAGATTTGGCATAAAAGACTTGGGCATTTTCATCATCGAGGGCTGCTTCATATGCAGTCAAAGAAGCTGGTTGAAGGACTCACAGACATTGATGATGACATGCCTCATTGTCAGGCTTGTAATTTTGGGAAGCAGCACAGGAAACCATTTCCTAAACAAGCTTGGAGAGCCTCGAGAAAGCTACAGCTGGTTCATACTGATCTTTGCGGTCCTCAACGAACACCATCATTAAATGGTAATCTCTATTACATCATTTTTATTGATGATCTAACAAGAATGTGTTGGATTTATTTCTTAAAGCAAAAAACAGAAGTTGCTGGTGTGTTTTGGAAATTTAAATCAAGAGTTGAGAATGAAAGTGGATGCTTGATTCAGACTATAAGGTCTGATAATGGTGGAGAATACACTTCGGAAAAGTTTAACAGGTTTTGTGAAGATGCTGGAATTGAACATCAATTGACAGCTCCATATTCTCCTCAGCAAAACGGAGTCAGTGAAAGAAGAAATCGATTTATAATGGAGATGACGAGATGTATGCTTCATGAAAAAAATCTTCCAAAATGCTTTTGGGGAGAAGCAGCAAACACTGCTGTGTTCTTGCAAAATCGAATTTCGACGAAAGCCGTAAAAGACTTGACACCATTTGAAGCGTGGTATGGTTACAAACCTTCTTTAAAGTTTCTTAGAATATTTGGCTGCCATTGTTTCACTTATATTCCACTGGTCAAGCGAGATAAGCTTGATAAAAAGGCAGAAGCCGGAATTTTTATTGGGTATAACACTATATCCAAAGCTTATAAAGTTTTCCAGCCACTTACTGGTCGAGTTATAGTGAGCCGAGATGTTCATTTTATTGAAAACGAGCAATGGAATTGGGAAGAATCAACCAATGTGAACCAGATTTTTCATTCACAAAACAGTTCAATCAATGGTAGCATGATAGAAGAAGAAGTTCCTACAAATGAGGGGCAAGATGTTTCAGTTGATGATGCTCCGGTAAGAGGTACTAGGTCTCTGTCTAATATTTATCAAAGGTGTAATGTAGCTGTTTGTGAACCTACAGGGTTCTGTGATGCAAAAGACAGTCAGCATTGGATGGCTGCAATGCAGGAGGAGCTGTCGACGATCGTAAAAAATAAAACTTGGGAGTTGGTTGATCGACCTCTAAACAGAAAAATAATTGGTGTAAAATGGGTTTTCAGAACAAAGCTAAATCCTGATGGTTCAGTTAACAGATTCAAAGCAAGACTTGTTGTAAAAGGATATGCACAAGTGTTTGGAGTGGATTATTCGGAAACATTTGCACCTGTTGCTAGGCTTGACACGGTAAGACTACTGCTTGCTCTTGCTGCTCAAAATAGTTGGAAAGTGTTCCAACTTGATGTTAAATCCGCGTTCTTAAATGGAGACTTGCAAGAAGAAATTTTTGTTGAACAACCTGAAGGTTTTGTAAACAGAGGGAATGAAGATAAAGTCTATTTGTTAAAAAAGGCTTTATACGGCCTAAAACAGGCTCCGCGAGCATGGTACAGCAAGATTGATGATCATTTGGTGGGTCTTGGCTTTCGCAAAAGTCAATCTGAACTCACATTGTATGTCAAGAATGAAGGTACAAATACCTTAATCATTTCTCTTTATGTAGATGATTTGTTAATTACAGGAAACAGCCTTGACCAAATTAATCAGTTTAAACTCGAAATGGAAGAGTTTTTCGAAATGACAGACCTTGGTTTGATGTCATACTTCCTCGGCATTGAGATCAAACAAAGCCAAGATGAAGTGTTCATATGTCAAGGAACGTATGCAAAGCAGATACTTAAAAAATTTCAAATGGAAGATTGCAAAGCAATGAATACTCCTATGAATCAAAAGGAGAAGCTGGTCAAAGATGATGGTTCTGCTAAGGTTATTGAAGACGATTTCAGGAGTTTGGTAGGTTGTTTGATGTATTTGACAGCAACCAGACCGGACATATTAAATGCTGTAAGTATTCTCTCCAGATTCATGTTTTGTCCCAACGAAACTCACATGACAGCAGCGAAAAGAGTTATCAGATACATAAAGGGGACTTGGAATTATGGAGTTAAGTTTTTGAAGCAGAAAGAGATGCAACTAATTGGTTTCTCTGACAGTGATTGGAGCGGCTCGATTGATGACATGAAAAGTACATCAGGTTACTGTTTTTCCCTTGGATCAGGTATATTTTGTTGGAGTTCAAAGAAGCAGGAAACAGTAGCTCAATCCACTGCTGAAGCAGAATTTATAGCTGCTGCAGCTACTGTTAATCAAGCTCTTTGGCTAAGGAAACTTCTAGTTGATCTAAACATGGAGCAAGAACAAAGAACTGAAATTCTAGTTGATAATCAGGCTGCCATTGCGATCTCAAACAATCCGGTCTTTCATGGAAAGACTAAGCACTTCAATATCAAGCTATTCTTTGTTCGAGAAGTTCAAAAGAGTGGTGATGTGAGTCTGCGTTACTGCAAATCTGAAGATCAAATTGCAGATATTTTCACTAAACCTCTGCCACTAAGCAAGTTTGAAGATTTGAGAAAAAAACTTGGAGTTTGCAGCTTCTAAACAAGGAGGAGTGTTAGAATTATTTAGAAGCTGTTATTTTATGTTAACATTTTGTGTCTTTTGGTTGTCCTCTGCAGCTTTACTTTACTTATATCTTTTTTTTAACTTGTGTCAGTCACTTAACGTGTGTTAGTGACCTTTATATGTATTTAAACAAGCATTTCTATTGAATGAATTAAGTCCTTTTCTTTTCACATTCCATTAACTCTTCTGCCTCTCTCATTTTCATTTACTCTTACTGTTAAACCTGTGTCTTCTGCACTAACAGCAGGTGCATGGAGTTGCTAACCCTGGACTTCTACGAAAGGTTATTGTGACAGAAGCTGCCAAGTTTACGCAGGAAGCTGGTAGATACTGGAAAATTGGTTCTCTTAATGGAGAAGGAGAAAGTCTATCTCGTAGGGCATCCTCTATGGAGGGACCAACTATTTTGAGATCACCGGCCAAATCCTTGAAGATGACTGCATCTCCACGGAGAGGCGCAATTCCCAACGAACTGTTATTGCATAAGCTTGATGAAATGAGTAAATCAGTCAAGAAAATCGAGTTTCTGGTGGAGAAGTCTCAGGCTATTCCTGGAAATAATAAGCCTCAAAGTTGCCTAGATTCATAAGTGCAGGTTTCGACTATGGGCTAAAATTTTGCCTATGTAAATCAAACAATGTATATAGACAGACAGACCTCCAATAAGGAGCCCGGAGTATTGATTTCTTGGTTACCAGAACTCAATGTAAGAAATGAACAACTAGGTACACTTGTAAGAAGTTCTATGAAAAAAGATCGTTCTTATTAAAAAAAAAAAAGATTTCTCTTTCCTAAACTTTTTAAGCGTATAACGGTCAGTCCAAGATTTATCTTTCTAAACTCTTTAAGCGTATAACGGTCAGTACAAGATTTCTCTTTCTATAAATAAGGGCTCACTCTTAGTATTATTTCATTCTTTCCTTTTCTTCTTGCTATTCTCTAATTTTTATTTTTTTTCCAAATCCTTCAACTGCACTCACCTCTTTTTAACTTTACTTTCTTTTAGTTTTTGTCTTTCATCGTGGTAATCCAAGTTTGGAAACATAACTTAGGCAGTGAGTTAAATCATTTCAAATTTCATCTCCAAAATTTTTGTATGATTTTCATAGATACCGAATTTCCGGGTCATCTTATACCTACACCAAGATTTGTTTCCGATTTTCAAAAGTTCTATAATATGAAACACAATGTAGAGAACACGAAACTTATTCAGTTAGGTATCACACTCTTGAATCCAAATGGAAATATTGGTCATACATGGGAATTTAATTTCTCAGATTTTGATGAATCCAGTGATAACAAGAATCAAAGTTCCATCAACTTCCTCAAAAATAATAACCTTGATCTGCGGAAAATACTCAAAGAGGGAGCCAACCCAAGAGAGTTTTTCTTCCGATTTGGGCAGATACTGAAATGTCATCAAAATTTAACATGGATTACATTTGATGGATTATATGACATGGGTTATTTGTTGAAGGGGCTAAGTAATAATAATTTTGTACAATCTTTACCAGAGTTTATTACTGCACTTGGGATTGTCATGGGTTGTGTCAAAGACGTCAAATTTATAGTGGACAATTGCGAAGGATTTAATGGCCAAACGGGACTCCAAAGATTGGCTACGGATCTGAAAATAGAGAGAGTTAGAGAGTGTATCATGCTGGATCAGATAGTCTATTGACTGCTCTTGTGTTTGTCAAGTTGAGTGAAAACCATGACATCAGAATTAGAATTGAACAGTCGGAAGGAATGCTTTATAGGATGAACAATAGAATTACGAAGCCTATTCTACATGGTCCTCCGGTTTGTTATTATCCAGCTTTGGTTGGGGGTTCATTACATTACTTACCTTGTATTCGGCATTTTCCTAGTCTGTTATATTGATCAATCCATATTTCTCTCTAAAAAATGTAAGTGATGTCAAAATTTTATAATAGAAATTTCATTGATCAGTTACTTTTATAATTTCTATTTTACATATGTATATATATAGTTAATCAAACCTTGAATAGATCTGCAGTTTATAATCAGTTTGTTTAATGTATTTAGACTTAACACCCTTAGAGATTTGCAGTTTAATGTTATCGAAACTTTCTCCGAGATGAAAGCTGATATAATTAAAGGCACATAAGTAGCCGTCAACTCTTCCCCTGCACTGTCTGTCTATTCACCCTTTAAATTTTGACATTTTTATGTAGCCATCATCCCCTATTTATGATGTAGTTAAGTTGGTTAATGTTGTTTTATCGATAGTTTTAACACCACAATTTGGCTTTTGGAAGTCGAGTCTGTAGTTCTTCTATTCACAGAACCTTATTTTAAATCTAACTTCTTTTCATCAGTTTTCTTCATATGATTACATTCAATACCCATTATCTATTATAGATTTGCAGTTTAGTGTTAATCAAATCTTGAGTATAAGTTTATATAGGCAGTTATACTTACACATGCGATCTTCTTGTATTCCTAATCGTGCCAGATATGTGTACAAAAATTAAACTATGAGAGTTCTTTTTATGGTAACATTCGTATATTTTACCTTAAAGTCTAGGTGGCGTTCATAAGGTAGAGCCATCTGTTCACTTACACTCGACATTGTGTCTATAGACAAACTGTCCGGATCTTCTTATTCTTCTGTCCTGTTTATCTTAACGATTTTTCGGTATTCACAGACCGCTATGATCTGTGTTGTTGCTGTGTTCTTTTTCCAATCAGAGAAAGTGACATCTTCCTTATGGTTCTTAATACGTCTTTCATCCTCGAAATCCCAATCAGACCATGCATTGCTCTTAGAAGCATTGTCAATATCACCATCTCTTAAGTCATGACCCTGCATCTCCAATGGGATGTCATAGAGAGTTCGATCCAGAATAGTATCAGTCTCAATCTGATCAAGTCGATCAAAATAGGACTGTCTGTTGATTCAAAAAATCGTAAAAGAAAGTTCTATACATACTCTTTTGTCGGGCGTATAAGCTGATGGTGATGCTTCTATTTTGCGTTTATTTTATTTTATGGTGTTTGTTCCTCTTCCGCTGGCTGTGGCAATGCTGGTGGTCTGCTACTTCTTCTTGGTGATATTGGTTTTGCTGGTGTTGGTCTTGTTCGTCTGGTTCGTTGAAATGCTGGGATTTGGAGCTCAATTCCTGACCATGCAATAACTTGTATGATGAACATGAGATTATAGTTATGTTTCATACATATGATTCGTTCAGTAAATAAATCATGCGTTTTCAATATAATAACATGCAACTCTTCACATGGAAAACCATGACTTTATAAAAATGCATATCTATTAAATGTCGACCATGCGAATTCTTCTATAATTGTAAGCCTCCGAGTTGTTTGTATTTGGTTCATGCCAGTTGTTTATATACTAAATCATGCATTCTCTTTCGTTTATGAAACATTACACTACTTAAGTCTACTTAAGTATTAACCATGCGACTTCTTTATAATTAGACTATTAGATCCAAGTACATTAAAACAGCATATACTGGTATAAATAATATGTAACCCAAAATTGTTAACACTTCCTGTTCCTGTGATACCGGTGGCACTTCTTCGGGGAGCACCGGTTCTGTTGTGACTCATTCCTCGACTCGTGTTGTTTGTAGTACTTCGTCAGGGGTATCCGGAGAAAAAAAGATAGAGAAATGGTATTTTGAAATTCTGTTCGTTTGAATTTCCAACCTAACTTAGCTAACAGTTCATGTAGCTCTTGAATTAGTCACAACAAAGCCAAATATATTGGTATGAGACGTGTGAGGATGAAAACAAGAAGACATATATAACAAGTAAGACTAGATGAGAAGATAGACATATGCATACTTTTTTGTCCTTTTGTTTAAGCGAAAGCTTCAAACGCTTGATTTCAATTTTGCCAAAAACGATATATATATATATATATATATGTTTTTTATGTCTTAAAAAAGAAAAAAATGGTATTTTCGGATTTTTTTTCTTCTGAATTACGGTTTAAAATATACGAATTTTTAAATTTTAAATTTTAGAGTAGAAGCCAAAAAGACGACTAAAGAAGATGTGAAACCTTTTTTTGCTCGATGCGAAACCTTTCTAAGTTTGTACCGGTATATGCAAAACCAGGTAATTATGATAGATGCGGAACCGAGCCAACTATGATAGATGTTAAACCAAATCAACTATGATAGATGTGAAACCAGACACATGATAAATGTGAAACCATATAATGAGAAACCAGTGTAAAATATAATTCTTTTAGAAAAAAATCAAAACAAATCATGAATGTTACTAATTTTGTTTGTCTTAAAAAAACAAAACCCAATGGTATGTTCGGATTTTTTTTCGAGTTACGGTTTAAAAGATACGGACTTTTAAAATTTTATAAAACGAAGAAGATGCGAAACCTTTTTTGTTTTGATAGATGCCAAACTTTCTTTGTTTTGATAGATACAAAGTTGTTTAAATTATGTACTGCTAGATGCGAGTTCAAACCCACTATAATAGATGCCAAATACGAAGGCCCAATACAATAGATGCTAGATGCAAAACCAATCCACTATGATAGATGCGAAACCATATAATGAGACAGCTGTGTAAAATATGTAAGAAAAATTACGATATGTACTCATTTAAAATTATAGCATACAATTATATAAAATTTTATTTGATAAACCTGGTCAAACTAAGGATGAACAGGCGAAGTAAATAATACTTCTTCTCGCTCCTCTCTATGTACGGATACCGACATTATATTATCCTCCGGCCACTGCTTGCTGAAATATTTTTTTGAAAATTTTATAAATAAAAAAATTACAAAAATTACGATACAAAAATAATAAAAATTTGTGCTAAATTTTTACGAAACCAACAAAAATTTGTGCAATACTTGCCGGGATCATGAATACTATAACATATTAATAATTATAGTACAAATAATAATATATAGTAATTATAGAATTAGTAATAATAATAATATGATTGTAAATTTTACATCATTAATGTCTTAATTAAAATAAAACTTAACAATCTTCATTAAAAAGTATCCATTTTACAGCTATTGATCACTAATTTACCATTAGGAGAGCCCTCAATGCTAATAAAACTTCTGTTTACATTTATAATTTTTAAAAAAAACATTCCAGAATATGTAGTAAAAATTTATTTTATTTGTAATAAGATAAGAGAGGTTAGGAGTGGCTTGATAAATTTTTATAATAAACATCCTGAATACTATTAGAAGACACTCCAAAAAGATAATTAACCACACCATCAACAATTTTTAACACGTTATCATAATCAGTTTTTTAAGTAAATATTTTTCCAAAAAACCGGCATTATCATATTATTAATTTCACAATTGGTGAGGTTCAAAATTTGAGTGAGTCTCTCTCATTTTAAAATTAGTATGGTTAACTTAGCCCCCGAGGGGGGAGCCGAGTTGGTTGAGTATGGCATTCTTATGACCAAAAGGTCATGAGTTCGAGTCCCTCTGCATACGCTTTCTCGGCTGAGCCTGTCACCTTGTGTGGTTTACCTTCTGGCGTTGGTTTGCAGGCTATCGCGTCAGACTGAGGGTTTACCCTGTGCGCACTCATTGCACTCTGAGTAGCGGCTGCGGGTTCGCTCTGAAAAAAAAAAGTATGGTTAACTTATATTCTTTAGAATAAGATATCTCACCCCTCGATTTGGACACTCACATGAAAGAATTACTCCCTCTCATAGGTAAAATGAAAAACGTAACCTAATAAATAAATAAATAATTGATACCGCTACTCTCATATAAGGCTTGCACCCGGGGAAGCTGCGATATTGTGCACCTGGTGTAATTTTTCAAAAAACTTTTGCACCCGAGATGGTCACTCAGAATCAGGTGTTTTGCAGTTAAAAAAAGCATATGATTCCGAGATGGCCTTTCAGAATCATATGCTGTCGTTAAAAAAACCAGAATAGAATAGAACAGCCATATTAACACAAAACCGAAACAAACTCGAAAATATATCCAAACAAAAGCATAAACTCTAATCGAACCCTAAATCTACCAAATAAGAACCCTAATCGAACCCTAAATCTACCAAATAAGAACCCTAATCGAACAGCCTAGCTGAAAACTGAAGAAAAAAAATCGTACCTTAGGAAGGGTTGCTCTATCTCTTCGATTAGGGTTTTGAAAGGAAACTGGAAAACAAAATACAGTACGGTCAATGGGTAGGATAATGAGTAGAAAACTGAAGAAATAAATAAGTATGGATTTTTTATTTGAATTTGTTAATGGGTAGGATAATAGAATAAATTGGTAGAATAATGGCGTAATTGAAAATGAAAGAGGTAGAATAAATGGGTAAAAGGACAAATGTATAATTTCATTTATGGAGTAAATAACAACATAGAATTTTTTTCAAATTATGGAGGAAA
The DNA here is from genome assembly GCA_036936605.1 of Limnanthes douglasii subsp. nivea. Lineage (NCBI taxonomy): Eukaryota > Viridiplantae > Streptophyta > Magnoliopsida > Brassicales > Limnanthaceae > Limnanthes > Limnanthes douglasii. The sequence continues at coordinate 102,761,910 of JAUPFV010000004.1, forward strand.
TAAAAATTATCATGTGGGAAATAGTTTTGGCCAAATAAAAATTGATACCGCTACTTTTATAGAAGGTCATGTGGCACCTGGCGCTGCCGGAGATTGTCCAAGGCCGAAAGGAGTCAAATTGCTCCAAAAGAATTTTTTTGTAAAAAATATTATTACGATATATTATTTTTTTAAATTATAGCATTAAAATTTAGAGATTTATTTGACAAACCTTGTCCAACTAAGGACGACGAGAAGGGGACAAACAGAAATAGAAAATACACCTTCTCCCCCCCTTTCCATAATCAAATAACAACAATTTATTTTCCTCTGGTCACTCGTTCATACATGATGATGTTTGTTGAGATATTTTAGAAATGTTTTGAAAAAGATTTAAAAACAAAACACAATATGTACAAATATTACGATTTGTACAACATTTATGAATTTAAATAATCATACTTTTAGAATTATACATATAATGTCAATCATACATATTCAGAAATGTATATTTAATCCTTTGCCATATCATGATATTATGGCGCTTTGAACCCTTATCCTTACCATTATTGTTTTAGAAATCTATATAAACTATACTATAAAGATTATATAATCAAATATCTATGATAAAACACAACAATTCAAATTGCACTGATAAATTATAATCAAATTTCTTTGCAATATTTACTTGACCACCAAACACATGAAAATAACAAAATAGCAAAATCTAAAAAAAACAAACATGTATATTCTCTCTAAAAAAATCACCAAAAAAACAACAAAAATACAAAACCACGATCCCATATGTATTCAACAAAAAATAGAGAATTAATAATTAAAAAATATATAATAATAAAAACTCGATATCGTACATGTTTTCGTCGATGTTACCGTTTATTCGTAATAGACTGGTGCTGAACATCCTAATGGAAGAGCCTATATATTCAGTGAGAAAAACCTTAGAATGCTTGCATTAAAATACGATACTAAATCAATTTTACTTCTTGTTTGAACTTCTATTTCAATTTTACTCTCTTCAAAATGAAAAAAAAACCAATATAACTTAAAAATAATAATTAAATTATTTGATTTGGTTTAATATTTAATATCGCAAGCTTGGGCGGTCTAATTTTTATATTTTTTTAGTGGTCGTTTATAAATAAAACAATAAAAATAAAATAAACATTAGAAAATATTAATAAATAAAACTTTGGTTTAATAACAAAATATTTAAAATGACTTGTGTTTTAAATGAATAATATCCTTATATATAAATTAAAATAAAAAAATATTTGATAATTTATGTTGACTACATTTATCATCTTTAATTTTCATATATCATAATTTTAATTAAAAATAATTAAAGCAAACATCTAATATATTAACAAATTGGGTATTACAAAGATGGGTAAACCCAAAGATCCAAAATAAACAAGATTTGAGAACTTTGAATAATATCTCACAGAGAATCGATCTTATCAAGTGCCAAAAATGAAAACTGAGTCAATCCAATATTTGTTATGCCAACTGACAAATTGAATCTTGATTTATAATCGGAGATCAAACTCCCTAATATCTCCTTTCGAACGATGATTAAATCTAACTCTGCATACCAAAATTAATAAATCAAAATACGAGATACTAAGGTTTAGAAACCTACAAAAGGAGAAAATGGAGGCTACTGTCAAGCTATAGCTTGTAACCTCGAGGTTAGTAGATAGTAAGTAATTCGAGAAAATGATATTGGAGTAAGAGAGACCAAAAAAAGATGAATAAAACTAGTGTAAACAAAATAAAAAATAAAAAGAAGAGAGAAGCAGCCGCCAAGAAATGACTAGAATTTAGGTTTATTTAGAAAGCGTAAGAATTATATTAAAGATATACTTATATTTATAGATAAAATAAAGAGCTAATGGGATTGGGCCTTTATATATGTAACACCATCTCTCAAACTCACAATGCAACAATAATAAGTATTGGGAGTTTGTCATAAAGAAAATGAAACCGCGCTATTGAGTGAGCCTTTGTGAAAATATCAGCAAACTGCAAAGCTGATGGAACATGTGAAAGTGAGATAGTGTCAACCTGAAGATGATGTCGAGTAAAGTGACAATCTATTTCAGTGTGCTTCGTCCTCTCATGAAAAACATAATTATTTGCTATCTACATACTCTTTTTGTTATCACAATGTACGAAAGTAGGTTTAGTAACATTAATCCTTATATCTGCAAGAAGCCATCATAACGAAACAATCTCACACGTGGTCACAGCCATAGCACGGTACTCAACTTCAATAGACGATCTAGAGACAACATCATCTTTCTTAATTTTCCATGAGATTAATGAATCTCTAAGAAAAATACAGAAACCAGTAGTATATTTTCGGTCATGAAGATCATTATCCCAATCAACATTACTATAGGCACGTAGTTCAAGTGAAGAGGTTGAAGGAAACAAAATGCTCTGGAATTGAGTGCCACGAATATATCTCAATATTCAAAGAATGGCTTCCCAATGGAAGAATGTAAGAGCAGTAACAAACTGACTAACCACGTGAGTAACATAAGCGATATCTAGTCGAGTAATTGTAAGATAGACCAAAATCTCTACGAGAGTTCGATATAGAGTTGGGTCTGACAAAGGAACACCATCAACCGGAGAATAACGAGCATTGGTTTCAAGAGGGGTATCTACCGTCCTTTTATATGAAATTCGTGCTCGCTCGAATAAATCAGACATATATTCTGTTTGAGAGAGAATATAACCTTTTGGAGAGTGAGCCACCTCAATACCTAAAAAATAACATGAGGAGCTTGTTTGAGACCGTATAAAGCTTTTCTAAGTCGACAAACTTCACGTTGTTGGTGAGAAATGCATGGAGGAGGAGTCATGTAAACCTCTTCATGAAGATCACCATTCAAAAACGCATTTTTGTCATCTAGTAGGAAGATCTTCCACCAGCGAACGGGTGCAACCGTAATAAGAGTACGAATTTTCGTCATTTTGGCCAATGGGGCAAATGTCTCATCATTACCATACTTTTGTACATACCCTTTTGCTATAAGACGAGCCTTATATCTTTCAATAAACTTGACAGACTTTGTTTTAATTTTAAAAACCCATACAAAACCATAAGAGTTGTATTAAATATATGTTTATATTTATAGATAAAATAAAAAGCTAATGCGCTTAACCCTTTATATTTATAACAACTAGAAAACAGTCTTCATTATATGATTTACTAGAATCAGAGACCAGAAGAAGACGAGCTGGTTTAGCAAATTTGGCAGAGAAAGGATATGATGAATTTTTGATGAAGATGAGAAAAATAATGAAGCTTCTACTTGTTAGAGAAACTGCTACCATTAGAATCTTGAAAGAGAATATCTTTAATCAACTAAGCAACCCATGCTCTCAAAAATTACATCATATTTATTCTTGGTGTTTTTATGTCAGTGGTTCACCCTATCTCTGATTATAAACTCTAAATATACTCAATGTAAGTCACAGTCAATTTTCATCATTTCTATCGAATGTGTTGTTCCTCGTGCATGTATAAAACAAATAAAATATATAAAAGAGATTACATTACTATATATTGTTATCACATACTAATAGAACATTATATATCTTCTAACTAATCAAATTTAAGTTAAATTTCTTTAATTCAGTTTCTGGGTTTTTAGTAAAAATTAATAATATTAAATTATGAATAAGATAAGAAATAATTTTTTTTAATCAAAAATAGAAATTATATTGAAAGGGCGAAATCGAGAGTTTTAAAACTTTGAAGACTTAAATTAAAGAAGATGGAAAGCTAAGGTTTTTACTAAAAGTTTTAAAATCAGTTTGGCACCTTGTTTTCCCTCCTTGACTGAAAAACAAATTTCCTTCGAACTGTGATTCTGACAGAAGCATTCTTCTTCTTCTTCCAAGCAGATATCAAATCAGTGGCTCAAGAATGTTCAATCTAGCTAATCGATGACTTTATGGTTCAAATTGCAAGACTATGATTCCTGGAGGATGATTGGCTACATTTAAGTTCTTCTTCCTGGTCTGATCCAAGCTTCTTATTGTCCAATTGAACAAATCCTTGGTAGAGGCATCGCCTTCGAGAGAATTGAAATCACAAACTACAAAACAGAGGAAAGTAAGTTACAATCCTATTCTGATGTAGCATATTCCTAAACTTTCAAGTTTTGAAATGGCTTCAAGCTGATTAGGAGGTTTGAAATTCTTGTAGTCAAGTTTTATTTTGCACTTCAGGGTCCATCAAGCTAGCTAGTCCGCTGCTCGATTATGTTTCCTGAAGATAAAACGAACTGGCATATTATTTGTAATAAGTAATTTTATTATGTTCATTATTGACTCTAAATGATTCTATGTCAACTTCCCTTATTCCTTTGATTTTGCAGATCATGAGACCATCAAGAATTGCTCGAGCTTCAGATTTTAACGGATACAATTTTCGGTAGGTGTTGTCGTATCCACAGATTATTGTTCCCTTAATGTCTCCTATAATAAATCCACCACTTGCTTCACCAGATGTTAAGCAACATGCGTCTGTATTAAGCTTGAATCTCTATGGTCTTGGAAGTTCCCATTTAAGGTATAAAGTCTTCTGTTTAGGAGTAATGTGTTGAACACAACCCAGCATAATTGATGTATTTTTGTTTGATTTCCAGTGATTTCTTTGAGCAGCTTAGGTCGGTCTAAGTGAGTGATCATATGTATGATAAGCAACATGAGTCTGTATTAAGCTTGAATCTCTATGGTCTTGGAAGTTCCCATTTAAGGTATAAAGTCTTTTGTTTAGGAGTAATGTGTTGAACACATAACAGAATAATTGATGTATTTTTGTTTGATTTCCAGTGATTTATTTTGAGCAGCTTAGGTCGGTCTAAGTGAGTGATCATATGTATGATATAGTCGATAGAATATCTTGAATAAAAACTATCTTCATTCATCTTTTTTCTGTTGCGTTGCTGTCAAATGACCTAGCAAATAATAGGTGAAAGGATTGTTTTAATATGTATACTAGTAGGAGCAGACCGGAACCAAGTTCTGAGTAGATGCTTTAGTATCATGTGTCTTCTTATGTCTACTCTAAGAATTCCTATAAAATGTAACTATATACTCCAAGAATAATAACATAATACAAATAAGTAGTCAATAGATTCTTCAATTAAACATAATTGATATTTAGAAGCAAACTGTATTTGTCTAGCTTTGATAACTGAGTCAATAGACAACTTTTTCAGTAAGAGTCTCCATGTAAAGAAAAAGCATTTTCTTGGGGTTACATTGTTCCACAAGTTTTTTAATAATGAAGAGTTGAATGAAGCTAGTCTTATGTATTTTAAGGTATATTTAATGTTAAAGATACCATTACTGGACAGGCTCCAAACAATTCTCTCTTTAAGATTATCCTTAATGTTAGTTTTAAGAACAAGACTAACGTTAAATCTGTCGGGTATCTTTTGAGTTTACTAATATTACATCTGTTAGCATCCCGAAAAGACCTAACATTAATACCTTTAAACCAACTGTCATTTGCATTATGATCCAGTTTTATTAAACGATCTTTGCCAAACCAATTATCCAACCATAAATCTACCGTACCTTCTCCTAGTCTCCATCTAATGTTACCTTCTGCAAATTCTTTAATGCCAACTAACTTTTTCCAAGTTAAAAAAACCTTTTTTAGAGTAGTTGATCTGAAGAGGATGGTGTACTTTACAATATATGCTTTACATCAGTCTTGCCCACACTGATGTGTTCTCTCTGAAGTTAATCCAGAGCTTGCAACAGAATGCACTCTGGATATCTTCCAGCCTTGAATGTTTAGACACAATTTCCAAAAGACTTGCATACTTTCTTCCAAGAGGACCAATGCATGTTAGAAGCTTCATTAGATGATCCTAATATTTTTGATAATAGTATTAAGGAGACAGTAGCTTTGAATCCAGTACTGAGGGGTTGGCATCAATGCAGTTCTTATCAAAGTTAATCTTCCTCCAAATGAAAGAGCTTTGTCATTCCAACTCTCAATTTTAGGTCTGATTCTTTCTAAGAGGGGTATAAAGTTTGAAGCTTTGTTGTGGGGGCTGAGAGTGACACCAAGATATGTTGTAAGGTTGATTATGTTGAAGTGTGTTTGTGTAACCATGGAATTCCTTCTGTCTAAAGAAAGACTTGAAGAAGTGATTATAGTGGTTTTCACTTTATTAAGAGATTGACCAGAAACATCTTGGTAAGTCTGCAAAAAGCTGCCAATATGTTCTAAATAATAGGGTGAACTATTAGAGAAAATCAAAAGATCATCAACAAACGAAAGAACAAGAATTGTTAGTTTACTCCAGTTTGAATACTTAAGAGATTGTATGAACATACTAGGGGACATAGGGTCCCATTGGCTTATACCTATTTTCATTTTGAAGAAGCCAATTGATTCCTCATTTATTAATATAGAAAAATGTACTAACTTGATAATGTTGGAAATTAAAGATATAACCTTGTTGCTAATGACATAGCATTGAAGAACCTTTAGTATGAAGCAATGAGATAGGTTTTCAAATGCTTTTGACATGTCAACTTTTATAATGATATTTCTAGCTTTAGTTTTCCTGTTAATGTCATAAGACAGCTCTTTTGCAATGAGTATATTCGCGTGGATAAGTCTACCTTTCACATAAGCATCCTGAAATTCATAAATCAGCTTAGGCAAGAGAAGAGATAACCTGTTGTTAAGCAATATACACATAATCATGTTTAACATCGTGCAGAGGCTAATTGGTCTGAACTGATTCAAAAAAATAAGGAGTATCTACTTTAGGAATTATAAAAACTCAAGTAGCTAGAATTCCTTTTGGTATAGTGTGTCATTTGAAGAAAGATATTAATGCATTGGTGAGATCTTCTTTGATGATATGCCAGCATTTGGTGAAGAATAGTCTACTGAAACATCAACACCAGCAACTCTTTCTGAGTTTAAGCTTTGTATAAAACTTTATATTTCTTGTTCAGTACGATCTGCTAGCATGAAACATTCTCAGAGCTATCAATTAGTTTAGGTATAACTTTAAATATCTCACTATTCATATAATTGTCATGCTGTTCTTTGTTAGTATAAGAAATAGAGGAGATAATGCTTTTAAAGTATTCTTCTGCAGATGCTTTAATGATATCATTATCATAGCACCATTTTTTGTTGAGTTTGATGCCAGATATTCTGGATTTCTTTCTTTTCCTCTTAACAAAGTTATGGTATAACTTTGTGTTTCTATCTCCATCATGGAGCTAATTGAAATATTTCTGCTTCCAATAGTCTAACTCAACTACACCCATACTAATGGTGGTTCTGTGGAAAACCTTAGGCAAAACCGCCTTTGTTAGAGGATCTTAACTATCATGGAGTTTGTGGTGATGTACTCTATATTTATCTGACCAATCTGAACTATCACTTTAACATAAAATAACTTTATGTTTATGTGTTTGGACCTAGAAAAGTTCCTATTACTATTAGAGTATTGCACTGCGATATTCCGCAGCCACAATTACCGGTTCGATACTTCAAAGTACGCAACAAATTCTTCCACCAAGGTGGAAGATGCAATAAGTGTTTACTTTACACCTTTCCAGGATATTGCACCTCCAACCAATAAGAATATGTTTCCTGACGTGCTCTTTAGTATGTTTATGCCCCTATCATATGTTTCCTGACGTGATAAGACAGTGCTAAAATCCCCCTTTGAGAGTCATTCATTAACTAAAGTGGTTATGTTTCCAAGTGACTCCCAGAGATGGTTTCTATTAGATATTTGACACTTAGCATATATACAAGTTATAGATAAAGGTTTATCTAATAGGAAATGAGTAATATTAGAATGTATACATTGTAGACTATCTAAGATTATATCAATTTGTAATTCAGTAGACCAGAATAACAAGATTTTGTTTGATACATTTGCAAAGAAATTCGGGTAACTTAGCTTTGAAGAAAGTGACTCAATTTTGTTACTTGCTATCATTGGTTCTTGAATGCATAACGCTGAAATTCTTTATTTCTTTATAGCAAAAATTAATTAGTTATTGTTCTATTATCTAATAACCCTCCAAAAATTATTGACCACACCAATGGCGAATACCATGGCTTATGCGAAATGTGGGTTCTGTAAATTGTGATCATATTTATTTTAGTTTTGTTCGGTGGAGCAAATCAATTACACCATGGTTCACAATATTTTGTTGAGATGCCAAACATGAAAATAATATTTTTGTGATATATCCCTAATATTAAGTTTCCAAACCCCGCATAAAATATTTAATACCCAACTTTCATAACTCTTTAATACTATGTATTTGTGAAATATTTATAATTAGTATGGAAAATCTGGCATTTTACGTTTCACAACGTAATGGTACTATATTTTGTGATGCTTCTATAACATGTTTCACGATGTATATGTCTTATCTTTTAGAATTTAGAAAATCATTTTGCTAGACGTTGGCTATAAAAATCATTTGTTTCCCAGTATTCTGAATTTGCGGATCCAAACAATTGTGTTTTTAAATAGACTATGAGAAATCTTCCATAGGTGTTTTGATGGGAGTTGGGGTATATATAAACACTCTTATCTAATTGATTGTGGTCATATATTCGATTTTGGGAGTGAATTTGTTTTAAAATTTAATAGCAATAATGTTTTGGTTCGATGTTTGAGGTTTTATATTAGTTTGTTATAAATTGTAGAGGTTTGTAGTTTCCTGATTTAATAATAATATTTTGTTGGGTTAAATATGTTGATTGCCAAAGTTTGTTATTTATAATGTTGTTTTTTGGTATTGTCATTAGGTTGTAATAAATATCACCATACATTATGAAAAAATATCCAACCAAAGTTGGTAAATATCCATTTTGTTTTTATAATTTTGGACTTGAAGGGTCTTCCAACTTCGGTTGGTCAACATTCATTTTTTGTAACACACTACAAAAAGATTTATATCAGACAAGTTCGATATGCAGGATCTTGGTGATGTCAGTTTTGTGTCAGGAATCCAGATACATCGAGATCGCTCTCGTGGTATTCTTGGATTATCTCAGAACGCATACATCGAAAGTGTGTTATATAGTTACAGATTGGAAGATTGAAAAAATGTAAGTACCCTTATAGCAAATGGTGACAGACTTAGTATTGGTCAATTTCTTAAGATACAAATTGAGATTGAGGAAATGAAAATGGTCCATTGTGCTTCGACATTTGGGAGTGTAATGTATGCTCAATTTTGTATTAGGTCGAACATTGTCTTTACTGTAAATAGGTTGGGAAGATATGTTTGTAACCCAGACATGGATCATTAAAAATCAGTTAAAAGGTTACTCCAGTATCCGTAAGGAATAAAGGAGAACATGTTGACATATTGGAAGTCATATAAAACTAGAGATCATAGGGTATCTTGACTCAGACTTTGGTGGATGCATAAACATACTAAAGAGCACGTCGGGAAACATATTCTTATTGGTTGGAGGTGCAATATCCTGGAAAGGTGTAAAGTAAACACTTATTGCATCTTCCACCTTGGTGGAAGAATTTGTTGCGTACTTTGAAGTATCGAACCGGTAATTGTGGCTGCGGGATATCGCAGTGCAATACTCTAATAGTAATAGGAACTTTTCTAGGTCCAAACACATAAACATAAAGTTATTTTATGTTAAAGTGATAGTTCAGATTGGTCAGATAAATATAGAGTACATCACCACAAACTCCATGATAGCTAAGATCCTCTAACAAAGGCGGTTTTGCCTAAGGTTTTCCACAGAACCACCATTAGTATGGGTGTAGTTGAGTTAGAGGATTCTTAGTTTCAGTGGGAGAGTTTGTAATAGGATCTGATGTTATATTTTGCAATATTTTGCACATTAAGGTTTATTGCAATATATATACATTTATCTTTCGAAGTGTTATTATTATCTGTAATGTATTGGATCTCCAAAGGTATGAATCATTTAAGAGTAGATATATACGATTAAAAACCATATTACTCTTAGGACACACTCCATAATTGGCCAAAGTAATTGATTGATAATGGTAATGTGATTATTGTTGCATCTGATTGTTCACATTAGGAGAAACAGGTTTTTAGTCCTTTATTGTTATCAGTCATGTACAGAGTTGTACCGTTTTCCCATTGACAATGAATATAAGGATCCCATTAAAGTTGAATACGCATTCTTGAGTAGCATGTGGAAAATTGGGAGATTGTTGGAATATATTTATTTATTTATTATATTTATGGATCGAAAATAATTTGGACCGACATGCTAAATAAACATATTCAGAATCATATGCTCTCGTTAAAAAAACCAGAATAGAATAGAACAGCCATATTGATATAAAACCGAGACAAACTCGAAAATTTATCCAAACAAAAGCATAAACTCTAATCGAACCCTAAATCTACCAAATAAGAACCCTAATCGAACCCTAAATCTACCAAATAAGAACCCTAATCGAACAGCCTAGCTGAAAACTGAAGAAAAAAAATCGTACCTTTGGGAAGGGTTGCTCTCTCTCTCTTCGATTAGGGTTTTGAAAGGAAACTGGAAAACAAAAGACAGCATGGTCAATGGGTACGATAATGAGTAGAAAACTAAAGAAATAGATAAGTATGGATTTTTTCTTTGAATTCGTTAATGGGTAGGATAATAGAATAAATGGGTAGAATAATGGCGTTATTGAAAATGAAAGAGGTAGAATAAATGGGTAAAAAGACAAATGTGTAATTTCCTTTATGGAGGAAATAACAACATAGAATTTTTTTCAAATTATGGAGGAAATAAAAATTATCATGTGGGAAATAACTTTGGTCAAATAAAAATTGATACCTCTACTTTTATAGAAGATCATGTGGAACCCGGCGCTGCCGGAGATTGTCCAAGGCCGAAAGGAGTCAAATTGCTTCAAAAAAAAATTTAAACATATTATTGCGATATATTATTTTTTAAAATTATAACATTAAAATTTAGAGATTTATTTTCACAAACCTTGTCCAACTAAGGACGACGAGAAGGGGACAGACGGAAATAGAAAATACACCTTCTCCCCCATTTCCATAATCAAGTAACAACAATATATTTTCCTCCGGTCACTCGTTCATACATGATGATTGATAAGGAAATATATTCATAAGGGACTTAAATGTAACTAATAAGAACTTGAATGATAAGTTCTATTAATAAAGAATAAGATTAAAGCTTTATAAGAAGAATAGGGACTCAACTGTAAATAAATCTCTTATGTAACCGAATTTGTAACTAACTCGCTGGGCCTATTTAAAGAGGTCGAGGAGACAGATTACACCTATAAAATAATGAGAGGAGAAAGATTATATTCACCATCTAAAAATCTCTCTACTGATTCTTAATCAATATTCTCAATCTTCTCAATTCAATTTCTATTCTCACCAAATTGGCGCTAGAAAGAGGGGGACGAAGATACCTTGATCGATAGATCAAAAATCGAGTCTCGGATTTTTTCGTTCTTTGAAGCATTTCGTTTATATTTTCGTTGATCGGAGATGAATTCGGAGGAAGGAGATAATCCGTCTGTTTGAAAAGATTTGAAGACGTTGAGATCTGATCTGCAAGAGAAAGAAGCAGATGAATCAGTTCCGATTCGATCAAACCAATTTGATTTTGAAGGTAAAATGAATGAGTTGATAAGAAAAGTGGCAGAACTTGATAAATTTGCTCAAAAGAAACAAGATGATAATGGCGCTAGACTTAGATCTGAAATATCAAGAGGTAATCGGGATGATCAGTCGGATCCATCGAATGACGTCGGCGATGTTCGAGATGTTCAACGTAAAATACATTTTGAGCGTAAGAAGGAGCACAGTGGAATGAGAAAAAAGGAAAAGTTGCAGAAGCGACGGTATGTAGATTCTAGTGAAGAAGATTTCGAAAATTCGGAATCAGATGAAACACCAAGATATAAGCATTTTCGAAGTCATTCAAAAGAAGGAGGATATGAATTTTGGCCAGCTAAAATGTATAAGGAAGGAAGGCCAAAGAAGGAAAAACGAGTGTATTCTCCTCGGAAATTTGAAGGTGAGCCAAGTTTGTATGCTACTGTTGGAATGAGGAACGAAGACCAGTTTGTTCAAGGAGTAGATTGGAGGGATTCACCGTTGATTAGTGCGATTAGATCTGTACCACTTCCGAGGCGGTTCGACATTTCTAAAATTGACAAGTTTGATGGAACTCAAGATCCAGATGATCATATAGAGAAATTCAAGAATTATATGACTAATTTCGAGGATGATGATAAATTGGTTTGTAGGGAATTCTCTCAGACATTCAAAGGAACTGCATTAAAATGGTATAACAAGATTCATAAGGAGTCCATTGTAAATTTTAGAGGCTTTTACACAGCTTTTCGAAGACAGTTTGTGGGAAGCAAAGAAATGAGAGCTAACGGAGATACGATAATACAATGTAAGCAAGATGTGTGAGAAAAGTTGAAAGATTATACGAAAAGATTTGTGTCAACAAAAGCAGGATTAGATGATTGTGAGGAAGTGGTAGCTATGGCAGCGTTCCGACAAGGATTGTTGCCAGGAGATTTAGCTTATGAAACAACAAGGCGTAGGGCGTTAACGTTTGGAGCTCTCATGGCTCAGGTTGAAGATCAGATCAAAGTCGAAGAGTCTACTCGAGTTCGAGGAGGAAATAGTATTGTTCAGAAAGGGAATAGTCAAGTGGGAAATAATCAAGTGAACGCTTCGAATAATAACTCGTCACGGGCGAGGGGTAATCAAAATGTTTCCAATCAAGGAGGTTCGAACTCATATCAAGGGGGTTCTAGTCAGCACAATTTTAATAATCAACACCAATTCAGACCAAGATCGAATGTGTGGGTAAGACTAGAATATTATGCGGATTTGACTGAAAGTGTGGCATCGATATATGAGAAAACCAAGGGTACAGTAAATTTTAGAAAGCCGGCAGCAATTAATAGGCCAAGAGAGGAACGCAATAACAGGTTCTGTAGGTATCATGATGATATTGGGCATGATACAAATGATTGTATTGCTTTGAAGAAGGAAATGCAGATTTTGATAGAGAATGAAAAATTGTTGGAGTATGTCAAAAGGAACGCTAAAGCCATAACTCAAAAGGTTAGTAATCCTAACTCTAAGCAAGAAAGTGCATTGATGATTTTAGATGTTGCAGAGGATGAATTTGATGTGGCTTCGGAATATGTCGACCCAGACCCCAGTCGATTGTTGTTGATGTCAGTTGATGAGCCGCTGTGTAAGGGACGTGTTCGTGATTTATGTGCGTTCTTTGAATCCTTGGCAATATTTGAGGGAGACTCAATGACTAATGATACTAATAATTCGAGGAAAAGACATATAGTAAACTTAACGCATCAAATTGAAGGAGGAGCATCAGCACATCTATACAATAAGAAGAATGTCCCATTTATAATTTTCGATGGAGATGATTTGAGAGGAATTACAGGACCACATGAAGATGCAGTGGTCATTGGAGCAGAAGTGTGTGGGGTAGAAATTCGACGAGTATTGATTGATACTAGAAGTTCTGCTAATGTGTTGTTCAAATCAACATATGATAGATTAAACGCTCCGCCTCGGATAGAAAAGTCAGAAAGAACTATAATTGGGTTTACTGGTGCAACAGCGAATGTAGTAGGGGAGTTTGAAGGTGAAATGTCTCTGGGAAAAGGGCATTTTAAAAAGAAAGTACAAGTACTTTTTATGGTGGTAGATTGTCCGTCGAGCTACAATGCTATCTTTGGACGGTCATGGCTGGCAAAAATGTATGCTATAGTTTCTACAGTTCATCAATGTTTGAAATATGTAGTCGGGGATCGAATTGGTGTAGTTCGAAGTGATCAAAAAGTGGCTAGAGAGTGTTACGCTGCTGCATTTAGACTACGTGATAAAAGTACCGATGATCCAATGGAGAAATAGCAGTTTGGGGGTTGCCTTCTAGTAATACAGATGAGGGAATTGATGATCCGAGGTCAACCCCGAGTTTTGTGGTGGTAAGTGAAGAAATAGAAGAATACGTTTTCAATAATAACAGAGTACTTCGAATTGGGACTTTACTGTCTTTATCAGTGCGAGAAAGATTGTTGAATTTTTTGTCTAAAAACTTGGATGTGTTTGCTTGGATGTCTGAGGATGTAGTTCGGGTCCCAATTGACATTATATGTCATAGTTTGGCTGTGGATTCGAAGATCAAGCCGATAATACAAAAGAGGAGAGCTTTTTCTTTGGAAAAATCTGAGGCCATAATTGCTGAAGTAGATAGATTGTATAAAATGGGGCATATTAGGGAGTCCAAATATCCGAAGTGGACGGCTAATCCTGTAGTGGTGAAAAAGAAGAACGGAAAATGGAGAATGTGTGTAGACTTCACAGATTTAAACAGAGCCTGCCCAAAGGATCCTTTTCCAGTACCTCGAATTGATCAATTAGTGGATTCTACTTCTGGAAACAAAATTCTAACATTTATGGATGCATTTTCAGGATATAATCAAATTTGAATGAATCCAGTGGATGAAGAAAGCACAACTTTTATCACTGATCGAGGTTTACATTGTTATAGAGTGATGCCGTTTGGATTGAAAAATGCTGGGTCTACATAGCAAAGGTTGATGAATAAGGCATTTGCTTCACAAATAGGGAGGAATATCGAAGTATACATAGATGATATGCTTGTTAAGAGCAAAAGTGATGATGATCATATTGATGATTTAGAAGAGACGTTACTGAATCTTAGAGCAATACAGTTGAAGTTGAACCCAAAAAAATGCACATTTGGAGTCCGATCTGGTAAGTTTCTGGGGTATGTGATAAGTGAAAGAGGAATTGAAGTGGATCCAGAACAGTTGAAGGCTTTTATATCAATGTCTTCACCTCGGAATATCAAATAAGTGCAAATGTTAACAGGCAGGTTAGCAGCTCTGAACAGATTCATTTCTCGTTTTTCAGATAAATGTTTTCCTTTTTTCCAGGTGTTGCGTCGACCGAATAATTTTGAGTGGACTTCGGATTGTGAAGAAGCTTTTATTAAGATAAAAAATCTTTTGTCCTCTCCTGAAATATTATCAAAGCCTCGAGAAGGTGAGCAACTGTTTTTGTATGTAGCAGTATCGGATTATGCAGTGAGTGCAGTTCTGATTAGTGAAGATTCGGGAGTTTCGAGGCCCGTCTATTATATCAGTAAAAGTTTGGTTGATGCTGAAAAACGTTATTTAAAGCTCGAAAAATTGGCATTTTGTATAGTAGTGGCGGCGAGAAAAATGCGTCCTTACTTCCAAGCACATACAATTGTTGTTCGAACTTCTTATCCATTGAAAAATGTATTGCAAAAGCCAGATATCTCAGGAAGAATGACTAAGTGGTCTGTAGAATTGGGAGATTTCGATGTGTTGTTCTCTCCACGAACGGCTATCAAAGCTCAGGCCTTAGCAGATTTCTTTGTTGAGTTTCATTCGAGCAGGTTCGAAGAAAAAGAAGATGAAAGAATACATACGAATCCGATGTGGACGGTACGAACTGATGGAGGATCTAGTAATAAAGGGTCGAGTGCGGGGGTAGAATTGGTGGCACCGACAGGGGAGTATATGTTTCAAGCTATAAGATTTGGATTTCATGCTTCGAATAATGAAGCTGAATATGAAGCAGTGCTAGCAGGATTGCGATTAGCAAAAATTTGTGGAGCAATATTTGTGCACTTAGAAACAGATTCGCAGTTAGTAGTTAACCATGTTAAAGGAATATCAGAAGCTAAAAAAGACCGTTTAGTTTTGTATTTGCAAGAACTTGGAAGTATGATGGCACAATTTGAAAATGTTGAGGTGGAGCATATTCGAAGAGGAAATAACACAATGGCTGATTCTTTAGCAACAATGGCTTACTCTGAAGAATATCCATGGATCGTGACAAAACCACTGCCTTCTATTATATCAAGCTCTGAGCAATGTGAATTTGTTGAGGAGGTAGTACGTGATTCAGCGCGCATTCGGGGTGATTGGAGAATTGACTTGTTAAATTTTCTTACAAAGGGAATACTACCTCTTGATAAGCATCTGCTCAAGAAAATAAGGAATAAAGCCCTTGGTTATGTGGTGTTGGATGGGGTATTGTATAAGAGGTCTGTGTCGAGGCCTTTATTACGATGTTTGAGTGAGCAAGAATCTCAAAACATTTTATTTGAATTACATGATGGAGATGGATCAGCTCATTGTGGTTTCAAAGCTTTAACACGTAGGGTATTTTTGGCATGATATTATTGGCCTACTATATTGCAAGATGCCAAGTTGTTAGTTCGAAGTTGTGATACTTGTCAAAGGTATGCACATTTGATACATAAACCAGCGACACCTCTAATGATAATCTCTGAGGCGGTTCCTTTTGATAGATGAGGGATTGATTTAGTAGGACCATTGCCTATGGCTTCAGGTGGAAGACAGATGATTATTGTCGCAGTTGATTATTTTTCGAAGTGGGCAGAAGCAGAGCCTTTAGCTGGAACAAAAGCTAAGGATGTGATCAAGTTTATTCTAAGTAACATCTGCTACCGTTTTGGAGTTCCTCGAAAGATAACAACAGACAACGGTCCCCAATTTAATAACAAGGAAATGGACTCTTTTTGCTCCTCGAAAGGAATACAGCAATGCTTTTCTACTCCCTTCCACCCACAAGCAAATGGGCAAGTGGAAGTTACAAATAGATCAATTTTGGAGGGTTTGAAGAAAAATTTGGCGGGAGCAGCGGGGAAATGGCCAAATTATCTTCAAGAAGTGTTATGGGCTGCTTTTTCTTTAGTGTATGGAATGGATGTTGTATGCCCTGCTGAATCTACATTACCTTCCTATAGGCTATTGCGTTATTCCGAAGTAGATAATGATGAAGCTAGAAGGATTAAGCTTGATTTGTTAGAGGAAAAGAGGGTTAAAGCACATTTGAATGTGGTTCATTATCAAACCTTAATGAGAAGCAAGTACGATGCTAAAGTTAAGAAGAGGGAGTTCAAGGTTGGCGATAAAGTGTTGCGAAACGTATTTCTTCATACCAAGGATAAACACCTCGGAAAATTGGCTCCGAATTGGGAGGGTCCTTATGAAGTCAAAATGAAAGTCAAGCTAGTGTCATATAGGTTGTCTGATTGTGAGGGGAGGATGCTTAAACACCCTTGGAATATAGAACATTTGAAATTGTATTGTGAATAAAATCGAACTTAGAATTTTTGAAAGACAGACATACTCTTTCCTTATCTGTTGGCCCAGAAAGGTTTTAATGAGGTGTCTGGTAAAATTAAATTTCATAATAAAATTTCTTTTGGCCATTGGTTGTTTAATATGATGAATGATTTGTTATTTTGGTAACTTGGCAGAGACTGATCATCTTTGAGAGTTGACCAAGAGTAATTTTCCAAAGCAATAGCTTTGAAGAAATAACCTATTTCGAGATGCCACGTTTTATGAGTGCATCAAATTTTCGAGGTGCCACGTTTTATGAGTGCATCAAATTTTCGAGGTGCCACGTTTTATGAGTGCATCAAATTTTAGAGGTGCCACGTTTTATGAGCGCATCAAATTTTGGAGGTGCTACGTTTTATAAATGCACCAGAACTTTGAAATATTAAGATAGTTGCTTGTTTCATTGGATAAAGCTTGAAGCTTACAAAAAGGAGAAAACTACTTAATAAAAAAAACAACAACAATAAACACAGGACTTAGATAATCTATTGTTTAGTCGTCTTCCGATGACCCTTCAGAAACGTCATCTTCTTCTGAAGAACTTGATGCAACCTCGAATGCTTCTTTTGGGCGATCTTCCTCGGGAATTTATTTCCAAAATTCTGTTAAATTTAACTTTGGATAGGTGGCATGAATTTCTCGAAGAAGATCGATGGCTGTTTGGGTTTGAGCCTTCTTGATACCATCAAGCATCAAAGAACCAACAGCAGCTTCGGCTTTCTTGATGGCGTCCTTCTTTTCCTGGCCGAATCCTGTTTGAAGCATAGTCAATTGAGTTTGACAATTTTCTAGGCTTTCTTGAGTTTTCTTAACAAGTTCTTCAGCATCGGTAGATTTTTTCTTTTCATCAAAAATGGCAATAGAATGTTGAGAATTTATATTTTCCATAGCCAGACGATGAGAAGTCTCCATAGCTTTGATTTTTTCTTTATGCTCCTTAAGAAGTTTTCTTTTCTCAGCTTCAAAATTTTGAAGTGCTTCATCTTTCGAAGCTTTTTCAGATTCTTTTTCCTTTTTGCTCTTGATTAATTCTTGTGCAAGGAGCTCCAATTGTTTATGTGAATTGCTTACTTCTTCACACAATTTTTTGGCTGCAGCACTTAAGTTAGTAAAAGGTCGAAGGATTGAAGTTACCTCATCGGATCTGTCAGGGTTGGGCAAGTTTGATGGGTGATGATAGACAAGAATAATTGCATTAGATGTTGAAGTTATGGCAGCCTCGGTAGAAGATGATGGAATAGTGTTGGTAGGCTGAGAATTTTCACAGTTGACTATAAAATCCCCACTCGAGTTGAAATCGTCGAGGTTAAGATATTCGTTTTCCTGGCTATCTCCTAGTGCCAATCCACCTTGAGGATTTTCTTCAATAAAGGTTTTCTCATGGACCTCGGAAGCCAGTACCTCTTCGACCATTTCAGCTTGGTTCTTTTTCGGGGTAGTGGACTTGTCCTTTTTCTTCTTTGAAGCTTTATCTTCTTTCTTCTTTTTAAGGATAGGTTCGCCTTCTTCGGATATTGGAGGAAGTTGAGATGCAGGCATTTTTCGTTTCCTTGTAGGCTTCGAATTTTTAGAAGGGCTAGGATTACTTGGGTTGGACTTTTTGAGGGCCAGTTTTCCCTTCTTTTTTGATGGCAGGTCACTATCAGATCGATTCCTGGTGGGAAGATAAGTTTTCCCATCTCGTTCGAGTATTCTTTTGACTGCTTCAATGGGATCTAGGGGGAGCATCGGGTTTTCAGGGAAGTCAGCTCCCAAGGTTATGCGCCAGAGATGGCTGTTGACGAAGTTGATTGTTTGAAAGGCGGAGTGAAAGCCATTTCCCCAGGCTTTCTCAGCCCATTCAGCCATTTTCATGAAGATGGTCTTTGCAGTCTTTCGACGACTTTTGAATCACCTCGAAATTTCTGGGAAAATAGTAAATAATTAGATAAGTAGGCCTGGTTAGTTTGATTAGGCTTAATAAATTGGGAAGAAAATATTAACAATAATAAACATGATTTACTTACTGTCATCTCTCCAGATGAGAGTAAGTTTTGAGGGGTTGTCATCAGAAATTTCTTTACCATTTTCCCAGGCTCCTGACAAAAAAACAAACCCTTGCTTCCAAAACTTGTCAGCCTCGAGGAGGTCATCGATAATCTTCAGATCATCCTCCAAAGTTAGGTAGTAGAATGGTAAAACTGGCCCCTTTGAGATTTTAGTCAGTGAAATGAAGTCCTCTATTTCGAGGAGGATGTTTCCTAGCCTCGACACCATAATGACGGAGAATAAAGTGAACAATTGGTTTGGAGTGACTTGTGTTGGGCACAACCCAAGAATTTCGAAGTACTTTACAATCATTGGATCGAGGGGAAATATAAGTCCCCAGTTGAAAAGTTCAGGGTAAACTACCAATTCGTTTTTCTGACAATTCAAAGGTGTTTCTCCTTCTACTGGTAGACGAAGAACGATGTTGTCAGTTAATCCCCATTCTTTCTTAAGAGTTTCTTTTTCTGATTCGGGGTAGTAAGTATAGGGTACATTTTTTAGGGCTAGAATGTACCGAGGACAAAGTGGTTTTAGGTTTTCCTGAACCAAGGCGGCAACATCTTCGGGGAGGGTAACAGGAGGTTTCTTTCCTCGAATATTCCTTGAAGGGTTTACTTCTAGTTCCGCCTCGGATTCGGCTTCGGCATTGGATTCAGTGGCTTCAGAATCATTCTCTTCATCAGTAACTTGAGTTTGAGTCTCAGTTTGGGATTGTTTTTCAGTTTGGGATTGTTTTTCGTTTTCCATAAGAACTGGTTGACTATTTTATGGAGTAACATCAACCATTTCTTGTGGGGGAGGAGAGGAGGTTTCTGCATCGTCACCCATTTCTAGGAAGGTTGGTTTTTTGCGAAAAACTTTAACTACTTCGGATTGTAGGATAGGTGATTTGGGTTGTAGTTTTTGAGGAATTAGAGGTTTGTCAGAATTGACAGGCTTAGGTTTTCGATGTGGTCTTAGTGATGGAAAAGTGGATTGATTTCGAGGAGGAGAAGATTTCTGGCTAGATTCTGGGTTTGATGCTAGGGGCGAAGATGAATTAACAAGGTTGGAATTGAAGTTACCGTATTTGAAGGTGGTAGAGGAGAAGCGAGGACCGTTGTAGATTAACCCATAAGCTTTGTATTCCTCAGCTCTTTCTCCAATACAGAGATAGTCATAAGCGCCAAATACTTGATTGCTAGGACCAGGGAAGAGATATTTCTTTGGTTTTCTTGGTTTTTTGGGTTTAGATCTTTTGTATTTGGGATATCTTCTCATACAATAGACGTTAATCTGGGGAATTTTTTTTTGTGACTGAAGAAGTTGATGTTTCTGGGGAAAGTGGCTAATGAGGTTGAAGGTTGAAGAAGAACCAGATGAAGATAGCTTAGGAGCGATGATTTTTCTAAAAAGTTCTTAGTAAGATGGAGCTAAATATTTATACTTGGGAAAAGATGACGTTGAGAATTTGAAGAGGCAAAACCAGTGAACTGTTCTTATTGGGTGGAATATAAACGTGGATAAAACTTGTCATGTCATAGACCTATCAAGAAGGGTCTAATCAATTTTTCAAGTAGGGGTATGTTAGTTGAAAAGCGTTAAAGACAGAAGATTCGAGGTTGAAGTAGAGTTGTATTTCTAATTGGTAGATTCGAAGCGAGTGGGAAGTTTATTTGCACTCATTCTTATATTCGAAGTGAAATTGCAAGTCACTGGGCTCAGTCATGATAAAGGGGCTGGAGGAAAGAAGTTTTGTTCACTTGGGGTAATGTTCGAAGACTGAATAGTTCTTATAAAATTATCTTTATAAGAACTAAGGGGGCTACTGATAAGGAAATATATTCATAAGGGACTTAAATGTAACTAATAAGAACTTGAATGATAAGTTCTATTAATAAAGAATAAGATTAAAGCTTTATAAGAAGAATAGGGACTGAACTGTAAATAAATCTCTTATGTAACCGAATTTGTAACTAACTCACTGAGCCTATTTAAAGAGGTCGAGGAGACATATTACACCTATGAAATAATGAGAGGAGAAATATTATATTCACCATCTAAAAATCTCTCTGCTGATTCTTAATCAATATTCTCAATCTTCTCAATTCAATTTCTATTCTCACCAATGATGATGTTTGTTGAGATATTTTAGAAATGTTTTGGAAAAAAATATATAAAAAAAACATAAATGTACAAATATTACGATTTGTACTACATTTATGAATCTAAATAATCATACTTTTGGAATTGTACATATAATGTCAATCATAGATATTCAGAAAATGTGTATTTAATCCTTTGCCATATCATGGTATTATGGCGCTTTGAACCCTTATCCTTACCATTATTGTTTTAGAAATCTATATAAACTATACTATAAAGATTATATAATCAAATATCTATGATAAAACACAACAATTCAAATCGCACTGATAAATTATAATCAAATTTATTTGCACTATTTACTTGACCACCAAACAAATGAAAATAACAAAATAGCAAAATCTAAAAAAAAACAGGTATATTCTCTGTAAAAAAATCACTAAAAAAACAACAAAAATACAAAACCACGATACCATATGTATTCAAAAAAAAATAGAGAATTAATAATTAAAAAATATATAATAATAAAAACTCGATATCGTACATGTTTTCGTCGATGTTACCGTTTATTCGTAATAGACTGGTGCTGAACATCCTAATGGAAGAGCCTATACATTCAGTGAGAAAAACCTTAAAATGATTGCATTAAAATATGATACTAAATCAATTCTAATTCTTGTTTGAACTTCTATTTCAATTTTACTCTCTTGAAAATGAAAAAAAAACAAATGTAACTTAAAAATAATAATTAAATTATTTGATTTGGTTTAATATTTAATATCGCAAGCTTGGGCGGTCTAATTTTTATATATTGTTTTTAGTGGTTGTTTATAAATAAAACAATAAAAATAAAATAAACATTAGAAAATATTAATAAATAAAAATTTGGTTTAATAACAAAATATTTAAAATAACTTGTGTTTTAAATGAATAATATCCTTATATATAAATTAAAGTAAAAAAAACATTTGATAATTTATGTTGAATACATTTATCATCTTTAATTTTCATATACCATAATTTTAATTAAAAATAATTAAAGCAAACAATCTAATATATTAACAAATTGGGTATTACAAAGCTGTGTAAACCCAAAGATCCAAAATAAACAAGATTTGAGAACTTGGAATAAAATCTCACAGAGAATCGATCTTATCAAGTGCCGAAAATGAAAACTGAGTCAATTCTATGCCAACTGACAAATTGAATCTTCATTTATAATCGGAGATCAAAGTCCTTAATCTAACTCTGCATACCAAAATTAATAAATCAAAATACGAGATACTAAGGTTTTAGAAACCTACAAAAGGAGAAAATGGAGGCTACTGTCAAGCTATAGCTTGTAACCTCGAGGTTAGTAGATAGTAAGTAATTCGAGAAAATGATATTGGAGCAAGAGAGACCAAAAAAAGATGAATAAAACTAGTGTCAAAAAAATAAAAAATAAAAAGAAGAGAGAAGTAGCCGCCAAGAAATGACTAGAATTTAGGTTTATTTAGAAAGCGTAAGAATTACATTAAAGATATA
This sequence comes from Limnanthes douglasii subsp. nivea, assembly GCA_036936605.1. Lineage (NCBI taxonomy): Eukaryota > Viridiplantae > Streptophyta > Magnoliopsida > Brassicales > Limnanthaceae > Limnanthes > Limnanthes douglasii. Next base: position 102,784,826 of record JAUPFV010000004.1, read on the forward strand.
CTTATATTTATAGATAAAATAAAGAGCTAATGGGCTTGGGCCTTTATATATGTAACACCATCTCTCAAACTCACAATGCAACAATAATAAGTATTGGGAGTTTGTCATAAAGAAAATGAAACCGCGCTATTGAGTGAGCCTTTGTTAAAATATCAGCAAACTGCAAAGCTGATGGAAGATATGAAAGTGAGATAGTGCCAACCTGAAGATGATGTCGAGTAAAGTGACAATCTATATCAGTGTGCTTCGTCCTCTCATGAAAAACATAATTATTTGCTATCTACATACTATTTTTGTTATCACAATGTAAGAAAGTAGGTTTAGTAACATTAATCCTTATATCTGCAAGAAGCCATCTTAACGAAACAATCTCACACGTGGTCACAGCCATAGCACGGTACTCAACTTCAATAGACGATCTAGAGACAACATCTTCTTTCTTAATTTTCCATGAGATTAATGAATCTCTAAGAAAAATGCAGAAACCAGTAGTATATTTTCGGTCATGAAGATCATTATCCCAATCAGCATTATTATAGGCACGCAGTTCAAGTGAAGAGGTTGAAGGAAACAAAATGCTCTGGAATTGAGTGCCACGAATATATCTCAATATTCGAAGAACGGCTTCCCAATGGACGAATGTAGGAGCACTAACAAACTGACTAACCACGTGAGTAACATAAGCTATATCTAGTCGAATAACTGTAAGATAGACCAAACTCTCTACGAGAGTTCGATATAAAGTTGGGTCTGACAAAGGAACACCATCAACCGGAGAATAACGAGCATTGGTTTCAAGAGGGGTATCTACCGTCCTTTTATATGAAATTCGTGCTTGATCGAATAAATCAGACATATATTTTGTTTGAGAGAGAATATAACCTTTTGGAGAGTGAGCCACCTCAATACCTTAAAAATAACATGAGCAGCTTGTTTGAGACCGTATAAAGCTTTCCTAAGTCGACAAACTTCACGTTCTTGGTGAACAATGCATGGAGGAGGAGTCATGTAAACCTCTTCATGAAGATCACCATTCAAAAATGCATTTTTGTCATCTAGTAGGAAGATCTTCCACCAGCGAACGGGTGCAACTGTAATAAGAGTACGAATTGTCGTCATTTTGGCCAATGGGGAAAATGTCTCATCATAATCTATACAATACTTTTGTATATATCCTTTTGCTATAAGACGAGCCTTATATCTTTCAATAAACCCGTCAGACTTTGTTTTAATTTTAAAAACCCATATATTAAATATATGTTTATATTTATAGATAAAATAAAAAGCTAATGAGCTTAAACCTTTATATTTATAACAACTAGAAAACAGTCTTCATTATATGATTTACTTGAATCAGAGACCAGAAGAAGATGAGCTGGTTTAGCAAATTTGGCACAGAAAGGATATGATAAATTTTTGATGAAGATGAGAAAAATAATTAAGCTTCTACTTGTTAGAGAAACTGCTACCATTAGAATCTTGAAAGAGAATATCTTTAATCAACTAAGCAACCCATGCTCTTAAAAATTACATCATATTTATTCTTGGTGTTTTTATGTCAGTGGTTCACCCTATCTCTGATTACAAACTCTAAATATACTCAATGTAAGTCACGATCAATTTTCATCATTTTTATCGAATGTGTTGTTCCTCGTGCACGTATAAAAAAAGAAAATATATAAAAGATATTACATTACTATGTATTGTTATCACATACTAAAAGAACATTATATATATATATATGCTAACTGATCAAATTTAAGTTAAATTGCTTTAATTCAGTTTTCTGGGTTTTTAGTAAAAATTAATAATATTAAATTATGAATAAGATAAGCAATAACTTTTTTTTTAATCAAAAATAGAAATTATATTGAAAGGGCGAAATCGAGAGTTTTAAAACTTTGAAGACTTAAATTAAAGAAGATGGAAAGCTAAGGTTTTGACTAAAAGTTTTAAAATCAGTTTCGCACCTTGTTTTCCCTCCTTGCCTGAAAAAACAAATTTCCTTCGAACTGTGATTCTGAGAGAAGCATTCTTCTTCTTCTTCCAAGCAGATATCAAATCAGTGGCTCAAGAATGTTCAATCTAGATAATCGATGACTTTATGGTTCAAATTGCAAGAGTATGATTCCTGGAGGATGATTGGCTACATGTAAGTTCTTCTTCCTGGTCTGATCCAAGCTCCTTATTGTCCAATTGAACAACTCCTTGGTAGAGGCATCGCCTTCGAGAAAATTAAAATTATAAACTACAAAACAGAGGCAAGTAAGTTACAATCCTATTCTGATGTAGCCTATTCCTAAACTTTCAAGTTTTGAAATGGATTCAAGCTGATTAGGAGGTTTAAAATTCTTGTAGTCAAGTTTTATTTTACACTTCAGGGTCCATCAAGCCAGCCAGTCCGCTGCTCGATTATGTTCCCTGAAGATATAATGAACTGACATATTGTTTGTAATAAGTAATTTTATTATGTTCATTATTGACTTTAAATGATTCTATGTCAACTTCCCTTATTCCCTTGATTTTGCAGATCAGGAGACCATCAAGCATTGCTCGAGCTTCAGATTTTAACGGATTCAATTTTCCGTAGGTGTTGTCGTATCCACAGATGATTGTTCCCTTAATGTCTCCTACAATAAATCCACCACTTGCTTCACCAGATGTTAAGCAACATGCGTCTGTATTAAGCTTGAATCTTTATGGTCTTGGAAGTTCCCATTTAAGGTATAAAGTCTTCTGTTTAGGGAGTAATGTGTTGAACACAACCCAGAATAATTGATGTATTTTTGTTTGATTTCCAGTGATTTCTTTTAAGCAGCTTAGGTCGGTCTAAGTGAGTGATCATATGTATGATATAGTTGATAGAATATCTTGAATAAAAACTATCTTCATTCATCTTTTTTCTGTTGCATTGCTGTCAAATGACCTAGCAAATAATAGGTGAAAAGATTGTTTTAATATGAATACTAGTAGGAGAAGACCGGAACCAAGTTCTGAGTAGATGCTTTAGTATCATGTGTCTTCTTATGTCTACTCCAAGAATTCCTGCAAAATGTAACTATATACTCCAAGAATAATGACATAATACAAATAAGTAGTCAATATATTCTTCAATTAAACATAATTGACATTTAGAAGCAAACTATATTTGTCTAGCTTTGATAACTGAGTCAATAGACAACTTTTTCAGTAAGAGTCTCCATGTAAAGAAAAAGCATTTTCTTGGGGTTACATTGTTCCACAAGTTTTTTAATAATGAAGAGTTGAATGAAGCTAGTCTTATGTATTTTAAGGTATATTTAATGTTAAAGATACCACTACTGGATAGGCTCCAAACAATTCTATCTTTAAGATTCTCCTTAATGTTAGATTTAAGAACAAGCCTAACGTTTAAATCTGTCAAGTATCTTTTGATTTTACTAATATTACATCTGTTAGCATCCCCAAAAAACCTAACATTAATACCTTTAAACCAACTGTCATTTGCATTATGATCCAGTTTTATTAAACGATCTTTGCCAAAACAATTATCTAACCATAAATCTACCTTACCTTTTCCTAGTCTCCATCTAATGTTACCTTCTGCAAATTCTTTAATGCCAGCTAACCTTTTCCAAGTTAAAGAACCTTTTTTAGAGTAGTTGATCTGAAGAGGATGGTGTACTTTACAATATATGCTTTACATCAGTCTTGCTCACACTGATGTGTTCTCTCTGAAGTTAATCTAGAGCTTGCAACAGAATGCACTCTAGATATCTTCCAGCTTTTGAATGTTTAGACACAATTTCCAAAAGACTTGCATACTTTCTTCCAAGAGGACCAATGCATGTTAGAAGCTTCATTAGATGATCCCAATGTTTTTTATAATAGTATTAAGGAGACAGTAGCTTTAAATCCAGTAATGAGGGGTTGGCATCAATGCAGTTCTTATCAAAGTTAATCTTCCTCCAAATGAAAGATCTTTATCATTCCAGCTCTCAATTTTAGGTCTGATTTTTTCTAAGAGGGGTATAAAGTTTGAAGCTTTGTTGTGGGGGCTAAGAGTGACACCAAGATATGTTGTAAGGTTGATTATGTTGAAGTTTGTTTGTGTAACCATAGAATTCCTTCTGTCTAAACACTTATTGCATCTTCCACCTTGGTGGAAGAATTTGTTGCGTACTTTGAAGTATCGAACCGGTAATTCTGGCTGCGGAATATCGCAGTGCAATACTCTAATAGTAATAGGAACTTATGTATGTCCAAACACATAAACATAAAGTTATTTTATGTTAAAGTAATAGTTCAGATTGGTCAGATAAATATAGAGTACATCACCACAAACTCCATGATAGCTAAGATCCTCTAACAAAGGCGGTTTTGCCTAAGGTTTTCCACAGAACCACCATTAGTATGGGTGTAGTTGAGTTAGAGGATTCTTAGTTTCAGTGGGAGAGTTTGTACTAGGATCTGATGTTATATTTTGCAATATTGTGCACATTAAGGTTTATTGCAATATATACACATATATCTTTCAAAGTGTTATTATTATCTGTAGTGTATTTGATCTCCAAAGGTATGAATCATTTAAGAGTAGATATATACGATTACAAACCATATTACTCTTACGCCACACTCCATAATTGGCCAAAGTAATTGATTGATAATGGTAATGTGATTATTGTTGCATCTGATTGTTCACATTAGGAGAAATAGGTTTTTAGTCCTTTATTGTTATCAGTCATGTACAGAGTTGTACCGTTTTCCCATTGACAATGAATATAAGGATCCCATTAAAGTTGAATATGTATTCTTGAGTAGCATGTGGAAAAGTTGGAGATTGTTGGAATATATTTATATTTATGGATCGAAAATAATTTGGACCGACATGCTAAATAAACATATTCAGTGGTTGTTTTAATGAATTCCAAATTAAAAGTAATCGAGTTAATTATTTAATTAACTAAATTGGACTTGTGGGTGTAAAAGTGGTAACCGGGTTGAATTCGGGCACTGTAATAAAGATGACCCAAATCTCAACACTTACTCAATTAGTAAATCACGAATATAGATTGAATTTTTAGTTTATTGGGTTATGGGTCCCCAACACAAGGAAATATAATAGGATGAGTTTTATAATGTTGGGTTTCATATTGTTGAATTTGGGCACTGTGATAAAGATGACCCAAATCTCAACACTTAAACCTGAATTAGTAAATTTTGAATATAAGTTGAATTTTAAGTTTATTGGGTTATGGACCCCCGACACAAGAAAATATAATAGGATAAGCTTTACAATGCTGGCTTTATATTGTAAAGACTATAAGGGTCTAAGTATTAAATTTCATCATCCTAAAAACGCTTCTTTTAGTGTTTTATTAGCTCGTTCTGCAGATTTTTTAGAAGAATTTAATAAAAAAGGTTTAATATATTTTACCTTTTACTATAAATTATTTGATACAATTTTGAACAATATTAAAAAAAGTTTAATATATTTTACCTTTTACTATAAATTATTTGATATAATTTTAAATAATATTTAACAATTTTATTTAAAATGGAGTTGTTTTATTTTTTGAACGACAAATAATTAGAACTTGAATGGAACAGTTTTTAATAATTTGGTAATTAGATTGGACGCCTAAAGGGGAAAGTGCCTCGGTAATTTGACGTTTTTAGATTTTTGTTTCATATGTTTATTTATATTAAAGATAGTTAAAAGACAGTCACATTTTTAATATGTTATAAAATAAATAGTTAAAAGAAATTTTATAATTATGAATTTATTATCTCTGGCTCATTAACGTGGAAGTCCACTTTTTTTTTTCTATAAATTCGATCCAAAGATGTATTTCTGGCTACGACACCGGCTGTGCACTTTACATAAACTTTTTGCGAGATGTGAGAAAAGTTCCTCACAAAATTACAAATTAGTTGTCGTTAGATGGTAAGTACGTTTCGAATTGTATTCGTGTATGGATTTGTAGATCTCAATTGAGCGAGGAGGATGATGATATTTTTGGTTCATTAATAGAAAAATAAAATAAACAAAAATATATATATATGGAAAACCAATTTTTCATATTGACATTTCTTAACGAAAAGAATAAAATAAAAAGTAAAAAATCATTAATGGTTCAATAAAACCCTAGAAAAGTACAGATGTACAATCCACCTCTTAGGTTGAATCCAGTTGATTCCTCTTCTCCTAAGAGATAGAAGGTAATTGAGTTTCATCATGAAACATAAAGGTATTGAGAAACTGTATAATATACAGTAGCGGCAGATCAATAAAATTTACCGAATTCCCTCATTTGACATTCTGAAAAAATGAGACAGGGTTATTTTTAGAAGATCAGACAAAAAAGCCTTTTTGTTCTTCTTGATCGTAGTCATCTTCAATGACTCGGCTCCGTTCGTCTGAGTAAATGTTACCGATACCAGATTGTAGTACTCACAGACACCATGTAGAAGCAATCTCTGAAAAGGATCTTGAACCTTTAATACAAGAACATTTCGTCTAAACTGTCGCTAATGAAGGTTCTAACACAATCCATTAGAGTGAAAATGCTAATGAATAAAACCCCGGGATACCATTTAATAAACAGACCTCGTAGCCCTCTAGGAGAGGACGAGGAATTCAATAACGAAAACCCATTTGGAATTAGACATTTTGGTCTTTCAAGACAGCAACACGATCGGGGAAGAAGAACGAGATGTGAGAATGAGAATATCAAATAAATAAAAATATTAAAATTTAATAAAATGATTAAAACAAAGTTAAAAGATATTACTGTCAGATATTTGCAAAATAAACACGGAGGTACAAAGTTAAAAGATATTACGCGTGTATAACGGTCAGTCCAAGATATTTCTCTTTCTTATTTATAGTTATAAATAAGGGCTCACTCTGAGTATTATTTCATTCTTTCATTTTCTTTTGCTATTCTCCTTGTTAGCTTATCGTTGGTTGGTACATTGAATTTCTGATTTTCCAAATCTTTGCGGTTCCACTAACACTCACCTCTTTTTAACTTCATCTTCTTTTAGTTTTTGTTTTCTTGTCTCTTCATTCATCATGGTAATCCAAGTTTGGAAACATAACTTAGGTAGTGAGTTAAATCATTTCAAATTTCATCTCCAAGAGTTTTCTATGATTTCTATAGATACGGAATTTCCGGGTCATCTTATACCTACACCAAGATTTGTTTCCGATTCTCAAAAGTTCAATAATATGAAACACAATGTAGAGAACACGAAACTTATTCAGTTAGGTATCACACTCTTGAATCGAAATGGAAATATTGGTCATACATGGGAATTTAATTTCTCAGATTTTGATGAATCCAGTGATAACAAGAATCAAAGTTCCATCAACTTCCTCAAAAATAATAACCTTGATCTGCGGAAAATACTCAAAGAGGGAGCCAACCCAAGAGAGTTTTTCTTCCGATTTGGGCAGATACTGAAATGTCATCAAAATTTAACATGGATTACATTTGATGGATTATATGACATGGGTTATTTGTTGAAGGGGCTAAGTAATAATAATTTTGTACAATCTTTACCAGAGTTTATTACTGCACTTGGGATTGTCATGGGTCGTGTCAAAGACGTCAAATTTATAGTGGACAATTGCCAAGGATTCAATGGCCAAACAGGACTCCAAAGATTGGCTACGGATCTGAAAATAGAGAGAGTTGGAGAGTGTCATCATGCTGGATCAGATAGTCTATTGACTGCTCTTGTGTTTGTCAAGCTGAGTGAAAACCATGACATCAGAATTAGAATTGAACAGTCGGAAGGAATGCTTTATGGGATGAACAATAGAATTACGAAGCCTATTCTACCTGGTCCTCCGGTGTGTTATTATCCAGCTTTGGTTGGGGGTTCATTACATTACTTACCTTGTATTCTGCATTTTCCTAGTCTGTTATATTGATTGATCCATATTTCTCTCTAAATAATGTAAGTGATGTCAAAATTTTATAATAGAATTTTCATTGATCAGTAATTTTTATTTCATATAAGCATATATATATAGTTAATCAAACCTTGAATGAATCTGCAGTTTATAATCAGTTTGTTTAATGTATTTAGACTTAACACCCTTAGAGATTTGCAGTTTAATGTTATCGAATCTTTCTCCGACGTGAAAGCTGATATAAAAGCAGCGACGCTGATAGCCGTTTTTCTGTTGTATATATATCATCACTGACCTAAGTCTGGATTATTGTTTCCTTCTGTAAAAAAGGCACATAAGTAGCCGTCAACTCTTCCCCTGCACTGTCTGTCTATTCAGCCTTTAAGTTTTGACATTTTTATGTAGCCATCATCCCCTATTTATGATGTAGTTAAGTTGGTTAATGTTGTTTTATCGATAGTTTTAACACCACGATTTGGCTTTTGGAAGTCGAGTCTGTAGTTCTTCTATTCACAGAACCTTATTTTAAATCTAACTTCTTTTCATCAGTTTTCTTGATATGATTACATTCAATACCCATTATCTATTATAGATTTGCAGTTTAGTGTTAATCAAATCTTAAGTATAAGTTTATTTTAGTCTATTATCTATTTTTATGTAGCCATCATCCCCTATTTATGATGTAGTTAAGTTGGTTAATGTTATACTCTTGTATTCCTAATCGTGCCAGATATGTGTACAAAAATTAAACTATGAGACTTCTTTTTATGGTAACATTCGTATATTTTACCTTAAAGTCTAGGTGGCGTTCATAAGGTAGAGCCATCTGCTCACTTACACTCGACATTGGGTCTATAGACAAACTGTCCGGATCTTCTTATTCTTCTGTCCTGTTTATCTTAACGATTTTTTGGTATTCACAGACCGCTATGATCTGTGTTGTTGCTGTGTTCTTTTGCCAATCAGAGAAAGTGACCTCTTCCTTATGGTTCTTAATATGTCTTTCATCCTCGAAATCCCAATCAGACCATGCATTGCTCTTAGAAGCATTGTCAATATCACCATCTCTTAAGTCATGACCCTGCATCTCCAATGGGATGTCATAGAGAGTTCGATCCAGAATACTATCAGTCTCAATCTGATCAAGTCGATCAAAATAGGACTGTCTGTTGATTCAAAAAATCGTCAAAAGAAAGTTCTATACATACTCTTTTTTCGGGCGTATAAGCTGATGGTGATGCTTCTATTTTGCGTTTATTTTAAGGTGTTTGTTCCTCTTCCACTGGCTGTGGGAATGCTGGTGGTCTGCTACTTCTTCTAGGAGATATTGGTTTTGCCGGTGTTGGTCTTGTTCGTCTGGTTCGTTGAAATGCTGGGATTTGGAGCTCAATTCCTGACCATGCAATAACTTGTATGATGAACATGAGATTATAGTTATGTTTCATACATATGATTCGTTCAGCAAATAAATCATGCGAGTTCTATAATAGTAAGCCTGCGAGTTGTCTGTATTTGGTTTATACAAGTTGTTTATATACTAAATCATGCATTCTCTTCGTTATGAAACATTACACCACTTTTAAGTCTACTTAAGTATTAACCATGCGACTTCTTTATAATTAGAGTATTAGATCCAAGTACATTAAAACAACATATACCGGTATAAATAATATGTTATCCAAAAATTGTTAACACTTCCTGTTCCTGTGATACCGGTGGCACTTCTTCGGGGAGCACTGGTTCTGTTGTGACTCATTCCTTGACTCGTGTTGTTTGTATTACTTCATCAGGGGTATCTGGAGAAAAAAAAGATAGAGAAATGGTATTTTCAAGTTCTCGTCGTTTGAATTTCCAACCTAACTTAGCTAACTGTTCATGTAGCTCTTGAATTAGTCACAACAAATATATTGGTACGAGACGTGTGAGGATGAAAACAAGAAGACAAATATAACAAGTAAGACCAGATGATAGACATATGCATACTTTTTTGTCACGCTTGATTTCAATTGTTCGCGTGGCGAAACAGCTTTACGTATTACCTTCGAGTCTTTCAGTTAAAAGAGAACTGCTCTTGACGTAGGGGTTGATGGTCGTGTTCGGATGTTGGTTGGAGATTTGGATGTCGTTGCAGCGCTGTTTGAGGTCCTTTTAGTCTTCTTTGCTGGAGTCAGGTTTTGTTGGACGAGGCAATCAATTAGGAACTTGTAACCAAAGTCATGTCCTAACCATCTGCTTTCAGTTAGAGATGTCTGCCTTGGTGTTTCGTTGCCGGGTGTGGGCTCGTTTGGTCATGGTTGGGCGGTTTGTAGTTGCCTTGCACCTCAACATTAGTTTGCCGAAAAAATAATTTGAAACATAACTAAGTAAGATCTTGAGGCTAATGCATAGCTCTGGGAGATGATATTTCTGCAGAGTAGACGGGAGCCATCATAAGAGCAAACTCTACGCCAACACCAGCAATGCATTTACCGGTAATTAGAATGACATAGTTTGAACCTTAGGAATATTACGAAGGCTACGCGACCACTATTGTATAGCGTCTTCTAATAATATCATAGGTCCTTCCTTCCGACAGCTAAAGAGCCTACTAACGCGAACAAGTTCAAAATGCCAGCCAGAATTTCAACTTGGGTGTCGTTGATTTTTAAATCGTCTTTTATAAATATCATAGCTCCGCTCATTAGACAAGTATATGTTCAATTCAGTTAAAAAACAACTCTGTCAACTAAATAAACATCGGACCAAGATAATTTGTAAAATACAATTTCATTTAAATCATATATACTATTATATAATATATTATTTTGTAAACTAACGGAGAAATCTATAGATATCAGAGCATCTCAATAAACTATTTGACACCTATAACATATTAGTAATATATGTTAGATTTTGGTAGTTAGTTTTATATGATGGGTAAAACCGGTCGTAAAATAAAAAATTTGATTTAAGATTTTATTATAACCAAATAAAGTTCAAATATAGCCTTACCACTAATATATCTTGTCCACTAGTAATATACTCGTGCTAATATCCTAATAGAGCAGCCTAGTGGATTAAAATAGCAGGTTTGCATTAAAATATCACATTAAATTGATTTTACTATTTTTTTTAAAGTTTTATTCGAATGTATTGTCTTGAAAATGAGAAAACCAATGTAACTTAGAAAAAGTAATTAAATTTTTTGATTTGGTTTAATGGCTAAGATCCAAACTGGATTGGTCCAATTTTTATATATATATTTTTTGGTGGATATCTATATGGGTGAAGCTATTTCCTCCGTAAGATTTTTTATTTCCCCCATATTTCAAAAGATACTCCACTTTGTTATTTCCTCCATAAAGGAAATTATTAATTTATCCTTATTTTAATTTTACTTTAAACACTCATATTTACTTTCTTCTCCAGCAACCATCCAAACATCAAATCTACCTTAATATTTTCCAGCAACCTTCTACTCATCATATTTACTAATACCCATAAACCCTAATCTAATATAAATACACAGTCATCAACTCTTTTACACGCGAAAAAAAAACTAGCCACCACTTTCGATTGAATCAATCTATCGAAGGTAAAAATCTCTTTTAAATCTTTTTTTAATCTATCGGTTGGCAAGAGTTCCAGGAAGTTGGTTGTACTATGAATAACGAGTCGACAAACTCGATATGCAGAAAAATTACAGTTCCCGAAACTCTCTTGCTATGATTTTTTTTTAAAATTTGTTTCGTGCATATTGAGTTTCATGAATAGATTTCTTGTTTTTTTTATCAAATTAATTTTATAAAACTTTAGAAATCACTTTTTTTTTGTTTATTTTTTTGTTTAAAAAACTTCAACTTGTTTTTTATTTCTGACTCTCTAATATTTGTTTGTTGCTATTTTTACAAGATTAAATTATCTATTTGGTTGATTTGGTGATGTTCTGAGGTGTTTGGATCTTTGGTTGGAGTGTCTTCCTTTTTCATGATTAATTTTTAAGAAATTTGAGGTTTTTTTTTGTTTTTAAAGTTTAATTTTAGAAGTTAAATGATATATGTTGGCTGTAATTTGACTTAATGATATGTTTGTTGGAATAAGGGTTGGATAGTGGATAATGACATCAAAATATAAATTGGAAAGTATATTGAGGACAAAAAAGTAAAAGCAAATGTTGAGTATTTTCTTAGAAATTTGAGATGGAGGAAATAATAAATCATATGGAGGAAATAGCTTCACCCTATCTATATTCTAAAACAATAAAAATATAATAAACATTAAAAAATATTAATAAATAGTTTTTTGGTTTAATAAAAAAATATTTAAATGTTATATGTTTCAAATGAATAAAATCCTAGTATATAAATCAAAATAAAAAAATAAAATGAATAAAATAAGATTTGGTATATCTGTTGAAAATATTTTTAGATTTTATAAAATACTGTATTATCCCTAATTTTCATGTATCACAATTTTTATATATAAAAAAAATTAAATTAAACAATCTAATATATTAATAAATTGGTTATTAGGGTAAACCAAAAAGCCCAAAATAAACCAGATTTAAAAACTTGGAATAAAATCTCATAATTGTTATTCCAATTGACAGAGAATCGATCTTATTAAGCGTTAAAAATGAAAAATATATCAATTCAACATTTGTTATTTCCGCTCACGAATTGAATCCCGAATTCTAATCAAAGATCTAGCTATTTATTATATCATTTCGAACGATGATAAATCATATGAATCCGAGCTACTAGATCTTTGCATGCCGAAATTAATAAATCATATGAATCCGAGCTACTAAGATTTTAGAAACCTACAAAAGGAGAAGAGAGAGGCTACTGTCAAGCCATACCATACTTTTGTGAATAGCTTTTTGTTACAAAACGAGCCTTATATCTTTCAACAGACCCGTCAGACTTTGTTTTAATTTTAAAAACTCATCGAGAGCCGATTATATGCTTGCTAGATGGAGGTTTAACTATATCATATGTATGAGTATGATAAAGAGCGGTAAGCTCTTCGACTATTGCAGTTTTCCAACGAGGATGAGAAACAACTGCTTTAAATGACAGAGGTTAATATAAATCATGTATATTTGTTATTAAATGGGCGAAAGGAGCTGAGTAAGAAGAATACACAAAATATGGTAGTTTGGTAGACTTAATTGTACGAGTAGATCTTTTGAGTAGTGGAGCTGGTGGTTCACAAAAAGAATGAGATGACTCAAGCCTTGATTGAGCAAAAGTAGCATCAGTTGTAGTTGATGTCTCATGAGCTGACACATTAATATCAATGTGTATGTCGCTATTATTTTCAAAAGGATCAATAGTATGAAGTTTTGTATTTATTATATCATGTGATTTCGCTGTAATCGAATAAAACGGGATATGCTCAAGAAATATAACATGTCGAGAGACATAAAGTTTGTGAATATGGGATCAAAATATCGATAACCTTTATGTTTAACACCATAACCTAAGAAAATAAATATTGCGGATTTAGGGCCCAATTTGTTACGTTCTACATGAAGACGAAGGATAAAACATGTACTTCCAAACACTCGTAAGGAAGAAAAATCTAGAATTTGTCCGTATAACTTCTGAAATATAGACATCCCTACATTATGAGCAGTGGGAGTTCAATTAATCACATATATAGGAGTATATTCACCTCCTAAGTCACACGTGAAGTATTTTATTACCGCAGAATGAAGTCTTAACAAGGGCCCGAAATTCTCTATAAATTCTAAGTAATTTGATCTTCATTTCATAAGGTAAACCAAAGTATATCGAGTGTAATCATCGATGAAAGAAACATAGTAGGACGAACCAACCTTTATGGAGACATGAGATGGATCCAAAACATCATAATGAATAATATCAAAAAGAGTAATAGAAGAAGTGAGACTTTTATTATACGGTAACGCCAAATTGTTTTCCAGTTTACAACCACTACAATCCGAGATATTACAAGTGTTTAACTGACCTAAAGCAATTGTAAAGACAACAAATTTTAAACGTGATGCAGATACATATCCCAGACAAGAATGCCAAAGATAAACCTCAGACGATGAAGAATTCAAACAAAACAAATAAAAATCAACACCAGAGGTAGCAATATTAGTCAAGTATGTTTTTCGACTATCAACACCATAAGCATCCACACATGTTACTTCGAGTTTCTCTAAAATATAGAGCTCCTCTATTTTACGGATTGTCCTAATTACTCTATGAGTCTGTTGATTTTGTATAGCACAAACAGAATCATAAATCAAGATACAGTAACCAGATTTACACAATTAGCTAACCAAAACAAGATTAAAACCAAGGGTGGGAACATAGTAAACATCAAATAATGATATATGAGGGGTACAAATAGAGCCAATATCCTATACTGAAATTGTTTTAGCACTAGCATATAAAATAGATATAAGTGAAATATGAGACAACGAAACAAAGTTCGACATGTGAGGTGACATATGATGAGACGCACCGGTATCCAAACTCCACAATGATGAATCAATATCTGAAGTGGAAGAGGGGGGATAAATTTTGAACGAGGGTAATTTTGTCTGGAGTTTTGTGGTATTTCAAAGGTATTTAATGTTTAGTAGATTGTAGTGAGAGAATTGAGCTGTCTGGTTGTATTTAATTCTCATTACCCTTATTAAATGAAAGTGGTTGGGTATCTATACCCTTAACCTTGGGCCACACGGGCTTTCGGGTCGTGTTTATGGATTTGGGTCGAGTTCAAAGACACATTAGTTTTAAGCAGGTAGGTAATTTTCTTAGTCATGAAGTGGTTAAGTTTTTAATACATTAGTTCAGTTCGGACGGTTTAGTAGGTTGATGTTGTCCGAATTGTCCCTGTCTGGTTCATATAAAGAGTGGTGATAAAATCTGGACTCATCAGGGGACATACCTGAATGATATACAGATGTAGGCATAACAAGTTCTTCTTATACAGTTTGTTACCAGTACACTGTAAACAATCATATTTTCCGATCATATTTGTAATAAGATCCACAATATTCATAGAATAAAATCAAACAATCAAGAGATACCAAATCCAAATCTGAAAAATCAAACCAAAATCAAATCAAAATCATAATCAAACCCCAAATCCAAAATCAAACCAAGTCTAAATATAAAATCTCATTGGTCCAACAAAATCAAATCGAATACTCAATCAAAATCAAATCCAAAACCAAGTCCAAATACCAAACTAAATCCGAATACCAAACTAAATACAAATACCAAGTCCAAATACCAAACTAAATCCAAAATCAAAATCAAAATCAAAATCAAAATCAAAATTAAAATCAAAATCAAAATCAAAACCAAAATCCAAATCCAAAACTAAACCCAGTACAAAATTTAATTTCTAATTTCCAATCAAAATAAAACAAAATCAAAATCAAAATCAAAATTAAAATGAAATTGAATTCACATTTTTACCAACAAAATTGATGTACTATTTCAGTAGCAATTTCTCTCAAACCATAGCACCAAATCATAATCCAACTGGTCAGATTGAAGGATTGAATGTCCCGAACACGCTCTCTGAAATTCATTAAAACCGAATACCATTTGTCTTTTGATCAGACCGTTTAACTGGGGCTGCACACAACAGATCTGAAAACTTTATCTTTTCTAATGATTTTGTGACCCGATTATTGTACAAACAATTATCAAATTGAAGCACGATATTAACATCAATAAATCAGATCGAAGCACAGTAGTAACATCAAACAAATCAGATCGAAGCATATTAGTAGTAGATATGAAACAAAACAACTTCAAATAGCTCTTAACCCCAAAACAAAAGCCCAATTTCTAATCAATAATAATCTGAAATAACATCAAGCAAATCAAATTAAAGCATAATAGTAATAGATACTGAAACAAAACAACTCCAAACAACTCTTAACCCCGATAAAGAAGTCTAAATTCATAAGCAAAATTAGATCCAAAATAACATCAAACAAATTAAATTGAAGATCAATACCTTGCGAATAAATCAACTATATTACTCCGAGGATCGAACATGCTTTGATACCATGTTAAAAAACAAAAAGAGAAAAGAGAGAAGTAGCCACCAAGAAGCGGCTAAGGTTGATGTTTATTTAGAAAGCGTTAGAATTACATAGAACATGTGTTTATATTTATAGATAAGATAAAGAGCTAATAGTTTGGGCCTTTATATCTCTAACAACGAGAAGGCATTCCGTATTATATGATTTACTAGAAGCATAGGCCAGAAGAAGACGAGTTGGTTTAGCAAATTGGGAAGAGAATGGGTATGCTGAATCTTTAATGAAGATGAGAAAAATAATGAAACTTCTACTTGTTAGGGAAACTTCTACCATTAGAATCTCGAAAGAGAATATCTTTAATCAACTAAGAAACGTGACATTAAGAATGAAAGAGACATAGCAAATAGAA
Organism: Limnanthes douglasii subsp. nivea; assembly: GCA_036936605.1. NCBI lineage: Eukaryota > Viridiplantae > Streptophyta > Magnoliopsida > Brassicales > Limnanthaceae > Limnanthes > Limnanthes douglasii. Next base: position 102,801,161 of record JAUPFV010000004.1, read on the forward strand.
AGAACATCTTCAAGCAGGTTAGAACTATAAACTTACTTTATGGATATAATTAAATTATAAAAATATTAGAAAGATAAGAGAGAAGAGATACTGGATTAAGGATATGAGTCGGTATTGACATAACCAAGACTCATGATCTCAAGAAGGATGATTGCACTCAACTGGGCAGGGACTTGAACATTGTTTAATTCTATTTTCATTTTGCATTTGTAGAGTTCATTTAGCAAGCCAATCAGATGCTTTATTATGGACTATAATTATATGCTTAATTTTCGTAGAATAATGAATGAGACGCCTGCAACACGGTAGAGTTGACTCTAACGGCCATGGGAAGTGACCAATTGAAATGCAATTTACAAGAATTAGATGATCCAATTTAATATCTAAATTTGTAATATTCTTTCTCTTACATATTTGTAGCCCATCCATAAGTGCCCTTGCCTGAGACATAATGAGAGTAAGCTTGCCATAAAGGTTGCCACAACCCACACTATCTCATCATGACAGTCACTGATGATGGCACTTCCACTAGATTCTCTGTTTGTAAGACAGGTTTCGTAAGTGTTGAACTTGTATCGGTTAAGAAATGGAGGAGACCATCTATGATAGGTAATCTTATTCTTATCTTTTAAATGATTATAACATCCTAAAACAATCGCTGCATCTTCAAATTTGGCCCAGTGCTTAGTTTTCAAAATATTAGAAAGATCAAGATTAGATAAGATATGCTTTATATAAATAATGGTAGAGTTAGAAGATATAGACATATCTTTAAGCTTATCTTTGTTTCTCCACTTCCATATGGCCCAACATATAATTGGGGGCATAAGACCATAACCATATTCTTGTTAAGTGGGTAATATTCCTATAACTTCCAATAATAACCTTGGAAATGGCAGCAAAATAGGACCATATAAACCAAGAATATTGATAGGCCACGAATAAGTGATTTAGAGTTTCATAGATATTGCAGAATTGTAATTTAAATGCTATGGTTGTGTATCTTTTCTGAACTATAGAATCAACGGAGATCCAATTATGAAGGATCCTCCAATGTAAGAAAGAACACTTCATATGATTTATTCTGTTACGAAGCTTGTTGAATAGGCTATGTTTAACTCTGAAGGAGTTACATGTATCTTTTGTATTATATTTTCCATCTTTTGATATAAGCCATAAAACAGAATCATCATTCTGATCATTGATAGATAACTTAAGAATTTCTTGGATTTTGTAGTTAGAAAATGATCGAGAAAGCCTGTTATGGTTCCAGACATTGTCATCCCAAAAAGACTTAACTTTCACGGACCTATACCAATGATTACCAGAATTAGTATCAAGAATAATAAGATGAGGCCTCTTGTACCAATTGACTAGCCAAAAATCCATATTTCTTTTGCCCAAACTCTACTTTATGTTAGCTTCAACAGAAGTCTTAATCGTGCCAAATATTTTCCAAATTATAGAGCCTTTAGTAGAGTAATTGACTTGGAGATGATGAAATTCTTTGCAATAGTTGTAGTGAATATATTTAGCCCATAAAGATTTATTCTCTCTAAACCTAAACCAAAGCTTGTAGGTTAAGGTATCATGCATGTCAAGTAAATGTCATAATTTATAACTTAGTAGTCAAGTAAATGTCATAATTTTCATAATTTATAACTTATTACATAACTATATATTATAAAATACATCTATTTATTTTTTTTAAAAATATGAAATAATTTTTTTTACTCATATAGAAATCAAATATTTTAAAATAAAATAATACATGGTATTATAAAAAAATAAAAAAAATCTCTTCAAAATAATTAGAAAAATCTATTTAGCTATTAATTATTATATATTTTTTGAAATTTATATTATTGTTAAAACTATTTTGTACCAATCTAATATCCAATTAATAGAATTTTTATTAACAATAATTTTTTATTAAAACTAAATTAATTTTTTCATATTTAAAATTAAAAAAAAAACTTAACTAGACCTAATGCTTAATATATTATTTATTACATATAAAAATAATATTTAACAATAAATCTTAATATATTATTTTAAAAGATATTTAAAAAATAATATATAACAAAATCAAACTTATTATAAAATATATATTTTTGAAAATAGATGAAATAAAATCAAATTTGTTACGTAAAAGATATTTATTAAAAATATATGGCAATAAAATCATTTTTTTATATAAAACACAATAATAATCATAAATAGATAAAATACTTAATTTACCTTAATGGTTGATCTTAATACTGAAAATTTTGCTCAATTTTCTTTTGGTTCCGTAAAACAAAAATTAACTAATATATGAAAATATATTTTGTTGTAAGATGATTTCAGATTTTAGATTACTTACATATTGTTGAATATAAATCGCGAAAATTGTTTTATAACCTAAAAACAAAATAGGTTGGAATAAGGATGAGTATTTCATACCGATGAAAGTTTGTACAATACTTCCTCTAATGGAGCAAGTATGTCTCGTTACCAATTGCCACAAATCCTCTTAACGAATACAAATTTGTGTACGAACTTTCTTTAAACTTAAAAATAAAAATATTTCAAATTTTGAGTAACGAAAAAAAAGAAGTCAAACATTAAAATTTAATTTAGAGAGAATGAGAAGGAGAGGAAAAAATTAAAACTTAAAAATTAAATAAATAAACAAACAAACACTTTATGATTTTTTTTTAAAATTATGGTTAAAACGAGGGTAAGAAAATAAAAAATAATATCCATAAAATCATAGGAAAAAAGAAAAAAAAAATACAAAATAGAACAGGGTGAGAGAAAGTAAAAAAATAGAAAAATAACCTGAACAGATCATCGAAGAATTCGAAAAAAAAAAAGAAACACCTTGTAGCGGCTGAAAGGAAGTTTTGTAACATCTAAACCGAAAACAAAATGAGTAGAAAGAAACTTTGAAAAGATTTAGTAAAAGAATAATATAACGCTATAATATGTAAACTGAAAAGGTCGAGAGAATGTGAGAAAATTTAGTAAAAGAATAAAATAACACAAACTGTATTTATGATAGTGGCTTGGTAAACATATGGTTTAATTTATACTCTACACACAAATAGCTAATTCTATTTAGTTAAATTTATTAAATAGAGGACGATATTAGGTCAAATGGAAGATTCACCCAAAACTAAATTGATCAAACCCAAAAGTAAATACTGATCCAACCTTCAAACTATATTAACAAAGTGTAAATTTGTATAATAGATTAGGGGGGCTTATCTTTTTTAATAAGTATACTGAATTCCCTTTTTATTTTTTACTTTAGTATATATAATATGTAAGGGAAGTAACTAATCTCAAGTATATCTGATGGCAGTGCAGTACCCAAGTATTTGTTTCAACTAGATATGAATTGAACAAACGGCTGCATTAAAATGTAACTAATGACTTCTGTAACATATTTGCTACTGAAAATGACCACTAAAGTTCAAATTAAAAATCCTTCTTCTGTCTTCATTATTCTTTTGTGTTTAATTAATTTACCTCTTTTACAACTGTTAATACAGTTGCGTTTGGAGCAGTCCTGTACGTAGTATCTATTTCACTTCTTGGTATATGGTATAAGAGCAATCACAATTGTTCATCCACCAATAGGGAACGTGAGCTGGGTTTAGACCGTCGTGAGACAGATTAGTTTTACTCTACTGATGCCCGCGTCGCAATAGTAATTCAACCTAGTACGAGAGGAACCGTTGATTCATGGCCACAATAGTGAGGAAACAGTTCATAAACTTGCTTCACTTTTGCTTGTGATAATCGGAGGTAACTATATATTGCCGTTTTTTTTAAAAAGGTAGTCACAGCTATTCACACTGTTGGTGGTGGTGTGGTTTATTTTCGTCTGAGGGTAAGTTTGTAATTTTTGTTTAGAGTTTTGTGGAAGTTTGTGAGTATTTAATGTTTGGGTAAAATGTAGAGGGAGAATTAAGCAACCTGGTTGTATTTAATTTTCATTACCCTCATTTAATGTTGGTGGTTGGGTATTTATACCCTCATATTTGGGCTTTATGGGCTTTGGGGTCGTGTTTAATGGACCTGGGTCGAGCTTAAGGACCCATAAGTTCTAAGTAGGAGAGTAGGCAGCTTAGTCAAGAAGTGATTATATTTTAAGTACTTTAGTTCTGTTCGAACAGTCCAGTGGATGATGGTGTCCGAACTGCCCCTGTCCGGTTAGGTAAACATTGTCCGAACTGACCCGGTCCGAAGTGGTGACGGAATCCGGACTCATCAGTAGCCCCTTTTTTAGGTGGTGTTCAAAAACTTTTGGCAAGACCTAAAAAAACAGTCTGTTGCTAGTGATAGTTACATCCGGACACGTCCTTCGAAGTGTGTTATAGCTTTATCCGGACTAAAAAAAGTTCTTTGAATCTAAACGGTTTTTTGCCAAAGTTCGTGGGACACGTGTCTCTCTCTGGTTCGTTACTTCAGCCGTTTTTTCACCTTGAATTTCGCACCCACCTTCTCTAAAAAGCAACCTCTTCATTAAATGAAGGTTACATCAGCGTCGTTTCTTAATCATTGCAAATCCTTTCGAATTCTCCTAGGAATCAAAGCACTTTTTTGGGGTTTACTATAAATTAAAACACTTTTCCACTGTTTTACTATCACCTTCATATTCACTTTGCTAATCTTCAGAGCTTTCTTTCTCAAACACAAGTTCTTCATTTTGGTTGTTTATGTTCACGGCTAGGAACGCTTTAATCAGAGGCGGGTGGCTCAATCTATCAGAACTAGAAAAGGCACAAAAAGTTGAAAGGGAAAGGCGCATTGCAGCAAGCTTATTTACCTGCCCCATCGACAAACCAGTAACCTCAAACACAGAGCCTGACCAGAGTTCCTCCTCAACAAAAAGTGTCAAACCGAGGAGATTGTTTCAAACCAATCTTTCTCCTATTGTCTCACGTTCATTGGTTCAAGAATCAGAACCCACTGTTGAACCAGGGTTAATAGTTACTAGCTTCACAAAGCCTTCCCCATTTATAGCCATGGGGTCAGATGCAGATACCTCTCCCAACAAACTGGTCGATCGAAGAAGAGGTCGGCTGGTTAAAGGGCAGGCTTCCAAAGGCACCCCTTAGAAATCAGGGGCCAAGGATAGCAATACAGGGTCAGAGGCACCCATAAAAGTACCCAAGGACAGGCTGTCCGGATCGGAGGCCACTAGCTCAAGCCCCCGAAGAGAAACCACCACATCAGAGCCCCAGCCGGAAGCCAGAGTCCAGGAGAGTATTGAAGCTCAACAGTCCGGAGGTCAGACTGAACCAACTCCAAACTCCCCCCTCACAAAGACAACTGAAAACCCTTCCTCGGTAATGGAGGAAATAATGGAGGATTCTATCGAAGAGGCTCCATTCGAGTCTGAACCCTCCGGATAGACTAGTAATGCTGCTGCTGCCAAGAAGGATAAAGGCAAAGAAAAACTATGCCTCTAGCATCCAGATCTGCCAGAGGTCCTAAAGGGAAAAGTTGGACCTTGTTTCCACAAGGTCAATGCCAGATATTTACTTGCCTTGCAAAAACTTAATTATGCATTTATCCACACAGCCGAACTGGGTCGGATGCGAAAAAAGTGGGGGATTCCGGAGAATGTGAAAATAAGGATCCCAATAGACCCTGAAACCCCAATGGACTGCAAACTTAATGAAGTAGTCATCTTTACTGAGCTCTTTAATTGGAGGCTAAGGTTTCCCTTGGATCCAGAGATAGTTAGGTACCTCCATCTCATCAAGCTTTGTCCAAGCCAACTGAGCCCTAACACCTGGTATACTCTCATGGCCTGTATCATGGCCTCCAGGCTCTCCGGAATTCCTCTCCCGATGGAGGAATTCGCTGCTGTGGTCGGTCTCTGCAGAAACCCTCATATCCCCTTTTATCACTTCAACATGAGGGATAACTACAAAGCAGTGGATGACCTGCTTGAGTCGGAGAGAAACTGGAGGACTCAGTTCTTGTTTGTAAGTGGCGCTTGGGAGAATGGGAGGAAGATCAAAGCTGGAGTCAACCCGAGTCTCCTCACCAGCAGATGGAGAAGTGATCGTAAGGATCCTACCGTACATTCTTTGTTTTACTTTTATCGAATTTGTTTAAACTGACTAGTCTTGTCTTTTTTCTTGACAGAGCTGCCCAAAGATTTCAACGACTATTTAAAGGCCGGGCATACCACTTGTACCAAGATCAACACTTGGGATGTTGAGAAGTGGGGGAACCGTTTCCATGACGCCTTTACCGGAGGAAATCTTGTAAGGTCTCATCTCTGGAACACTACTCGCCGGAGGGACTTGACCTGGGAAGAACTCACCACTCCACCCCCTCCGGATATAGTCCTCAAGAGAACACACGAACCGAACGGGTCACTATACTTTCCAGGTCGAGCCAAGGCCCCAAGTAAAATGAAAGGCAAGAAAGGGAAAGGTAAGAAGGCTGCAGGTGAGGCTAACCCTGCTGAGGTGGAGGAGGTTGCTCCAACAAACCCAGAGGGGCCAGCCCCAAGCCAGATCGATGCTGCTCTGCTAGAAGTGGTAGAGCATGAAAGTGCTAGGGAAGATGCTAAATCTCCAAAACCCTCAAGGGTTCCTAAGAGAGACCGAAAACGGGGAGCAGAAAGCAAGGACATGGAGGCTAAGAAGAAAAAGACCTCCAGGGGTGGTGAACTTTCTCTCCGGCCTACAGAGCCCTTCCCTCATGTTGACCCTACTGATCCAACAAGAGCAGAAGAGATCCCTGGTGACTTTCAAACCGACGAGGTTGGAGGAGGAGACCTCAGCATTGATGGTGTTGACATCACAGGGCTTGATGGACTTGGTGATTATTTTGCAAACCTTCCCAGAGACGACTTTGTTGGGCCTTACCTCCATCCAAGCACTTCGAACACCGTTACCTTTAATGGTATTACTTTCACTGTTTCAAGTGAAAGTGAAGCTATAACTCACTCCATACTGAGCACTGTTCAGCCAGTGTTGGTCCTAGAGAAGCAAGTACGAGGTCAGGCAGCAATCATTACCTCCCTTAACTCTGACAAGGAAAAACTGTCCAACAATCTCCTCACTGGCACCCAAAACGCTGAGGTTTTGAAGGGAGAAAACGATAAGCTAAAGAAGAGCCAAGAGGGGTGGACCACAAAGGTTTCCACTTTAGAATATACTGTCAAAGACCTCTGGGAGAAGCTGTCCGGATTAGAGAAAGATCTCACCTCTTCGAAAGAGGAGGCAAAGGCTAAGGACCAAGTCATCCATAACTTGACAAATGACAAGATTGCGCTTGAGAACTCAGTGTCCAAGGCTGCAGAGGAGAAATCAAGTCTGCTAAGGGAGCAAGAGGCCAAAATTCAAGCCAAGATCGATGTTTATGCCAACAATGCAATAGATACTCAAGAGCAAATGTATGCTAAAGTGAGGTCGGACATGGTCTTGCTCTTTCATGAGAAGTTCCCGAAGAGGAACTTGGGATATTTCTGGCTTCATGTAGAGTACAAAGACCTTCCCTTCCACACCATGGCTGATGGAGACTTGCATGATTATTCTAGTGCTTCCTCCTCTGATGAAGAAAAAAACACCGGGGAAAGCCCATATGAAGAGAAGGACGATCTCAAGAAGAAGACAAGTGAGGCTGAGCCATCTTCAAAGGCTCAGTCTTAGATTATGAATTATCTTTTCACCTTTTACTTTGTTTGAACTAAAGTCCTTGGAAGGCCAAGGCATTTTTGTAATTGTGTCCGGCATTTGACCGGATAGATCTTTTGTTTTGTCTGACAGTTTTAAAGTCCTTGGAAGGCCAAGGCACTTGGGTTATTTCAATGAATATCTTTGTTTTGCCCAAATCTTGCATTCTTTTATAGTTTGTTTTAATTTTGGTGGCTAGTGTTTAAACAGCCCTTAGTTATTTCATAAATATTCTAAAGCGAGAGTGTTTAAATTCTCCGATGACAAATGTTTAAGTAGTCATCATTCCTTTAATTCAATCCGGATGGTGTGACAAAAAACAAAGTAAGAACACTTCGAATTTTTAAGAAGGCATCAAATTTTATAAAAAGCTCGGACACCTCATTAAAACCTCCCCGCGCCACCAGGGTAGGAAAGAGTATGCCCCCAAATATTTACATATATTTTTAAAGAAGTAAATATTTACATCGCTTATACTCTAAGTACATCTGGAGATGTTCAATATTCCAAGGGTGATTCAAAACCCTTCCATCCTTGTCTTCTAGCCAGTATGTTCCAGGTTTAAGCCTTTCAATGACCATATAAGGTCCTTCCCAAGTTGGGGCTAGTTTGTCAAGCAGCTTCTCTTTAGTGTGTAAGAAGACTTTCCTTAACACCTTGTCCCCCGGCTGAAAATCTCTTCTTTTAACTCTGGAAGCAAACCTGCTTCTCATCAAACCCTGATAGTGTACAGCTCTAAGGTGAGCCTTAACTCGTCTTTCTTCTATTAGGTCAAGCTGACCCCTGATTGCCACTTCGTTAGCGTGTTCGGAGAAATTGTGAACTCAAAAGGAAGGGAGAGTTGCATCTATGGGAGCTATGGCATCCATCCCATAGACCAAGGCAAATGGTGACTCTTGTGTTGCAGCCCAAGGAGTGGTCTGGTAGGCCCACAAAACCTCTTGTAAATAACTACGCCATTTTCCAGCAGCCCCTTCTAAATTTTTCTTCAAACCGGACAGTATAGTTCTGTTAGCCACTTCAACTTGACCGTTTGCTTGTGGGTGGAAAGGTGAAGAGAAACAATGTGTTATACCCCTAGAGGCACAGAAACTCTCCATTTCCTTGTTGTCGAACTGTGGCCCATTGTCTGTTGTTATCTTCTGTGGAACACCAAATCTGTAACAGATATTGGGAGAGGACTATTTAAGATTCATCCCCCAAACATCTCCGGTTGTTATCTCCTCGTTAGAGCCCTGAATCCACAATGAGTTGATCCCTCACCATCATGTAATTCGGAGAGGACTATTTGAGATTCATCATCCCCCAAACATCGCAAAAGAGGTTTACTATAAGACTTTTTATACAGAACATCTCTTAGTATGATAAAACCACGAGCCTTGTGCTTCATTTTTCTTGCTAATGATTTATCGAGAGGCAAGATGCCATCGGAGAGATACTGCAGGAGAGGAAATATCCAATCTTGAGGTTGTTTCATCTGTACATCAAAAATTTCTTCCTCTTTACCCACACTGAGTTGAATGGAAGGGCACTCCAGCACATGGATCCATGGATATGACTCAGTATAGGCTATGGTTGCTAAGGAATCTGCTAGTTCATTTTCTGTTCGGGGTATGTGCTCATAAACGATGCTTTTGAACTTAAGTGCCTCATTTTTAAGAAGAAGTAAGTACTTCACTAGTTGCTCCTTTTTAGCTTCGGATTGACCGTGTGCATGATGGATAAGAAGCTGGGACTCACTCATTAACTTGACCCTTTTGACTCCACAAATGGAAGCCAACTTCAAACCAACTATAGCAGCTTCATATTCTGACTCATTGTTAGAAGCCCTAAAAGCGAAGCATATAGCCTGATACATTTTGTCACCATACTGAGAGGTCAAGCATACCCCTGCACCATATCCCATAGTACTATATCCACCATATGTCCGGATGATCCAGACCTTTTTATCTTTCATCTCAGTAGTTTGCTCCATATCCCTATCAGAGTGGAATTCAACTAAAAAATCAGCCACAGCTTGGGCTTTGATTGCTGTTCGAGGAGCAAAATCAATATCGAATTCCCCCAACTCCACTGACCACTTAGTCATTCTACTTGAAATGTCTGCCTTTTGAAGAACATTCTTCAAGGGAAAAGATGTTCGAACGATAATAGGATGAGCCTAAAAATAAGGCCTTAGCTTCCTTGCAGCAATTGCCAAGGCTAATGCTAATTTTCCGAGCTTTAAATAGCGTTTTTCTGCATCTATCAAGCTCTTGCTGATGTAGTACACCGGATGGGGGTAATTATCCACCTCTCTTACCAATACAGCACTGATGGCACAACTGGAAACTTCCAGGTATATGAAGAGCGTCTCTTCATCAACAGGTTTAAATGAAGTCTTGGGGGAGGACAGATGTTTCTTAATCTCATTGAAGGCCTCATCATACTGTGAAGTTCAATAAAATCCCTTTGCACCCTTTGAAAAAACGGGGCACATCTGTCTGAAGACCTTGAGATGAATCGATTTAAAGCAGCCAACCTCCCCGTCAATCTTTGTACTTCTTTAATATTCCGAGGAGGCTCCATTTGGAATAAAGCATTAAGCTGATCCGGATCGGGCTGTATCCCTTGCTCACTTATTATATAACCCAGGAATTTCCCGGACTGCACTCCGAACACACACTTCTCTAAATTTAGTTTCAAATTTAATTTTACTAAGTTAGCAAAAGTTTCTTGGAGGTCTGCCATGTGTAGTTGTTCATTCACACTTTTTACCATCATGCCATCAATGTATACTTCCATATTTCTTCCAATTTGATCAGCAAAGGCTTTGTTCACCAATCTCTGATAAGTAGCCCCAACATTTTTCAACCCAAATGGCATTACCTTGTAGCAATGAAGACCCCTATCAGTGACAAATGTGGTATGCTCCTGATCCTTCGGGTCTACTTGAATCTGATTGTACCCGGAGAAGGCATCCATGAAAGACAGTAGCTTATTCCCAGAAGTGGAATCCACCAGCTGATCAATCCGGGGAACTGGGTATAAATCTTTTGGGCAAGCCCTATTGAGATCTGTGAAATCAATGCCCATACGCCACTTGCCATTTTTATTTTTCACCAAGACCGGATTGGCTGTCCATAAAGGATACTGAGACTCCTTTATATGCCCTATTTTAGTGAGCCTGTCAACTTCTTGAACAATAACATCAGCCTTTTCCTTGGAAAAAGCCATTCTCTTTTGTACCACATGTGTTATGTCTTTCCAAATGTATAGGTGATGTGATATAGTATCTGCTAGAACTCCGGTAACATCAGCATTGCACCAAACAAAAACATGCTGATGGTCTTTTAGAAACTTCAACATTTTATTCTTCAGTTCGGATGACATTTTGGAACCTATCTTAACACTTTTTCCTTCTTCCAAAGAATGTGTTTCAACTTCTTCAACCGGTATCAACACTCCAAGGGTCTCTCTGGGGTCATTAATTTCACCCTCGCCCCCAGAAATCCCCTCAAACTGCTATTCTTCATTGGTACAAACTGCCCCTAACGTCCATGGAGCCAGTGCTGTGGCATAACACTCTCTTGCAATCTTTTGGCTGCTCCGAACAACTCCCATTTGTCCTTGAACAACATATTTCAAAGATTGGTCGACTGTCGAGGCCACTGCATGCATCCTAGAAAGCCAAGACCTCCCTAGAATAGTATTATAACAAGTGGGACAATCCACCACGATAAAAAGTATTCTAACAATCTTCTTAAAAGGGCCCTTGCCCAACAAAACTTCCTCTTCGAACTCCCCGATCACATCTGCTGAGCTTCCAGTGAAGCCCACAATTGACATGTCCGAACGCTGGATTACGGCTGGATTTTTAATCTTTTTGTAAGAGGTTAAAAAGAGGATATTGGCTGAACTCCCAGTATCCACCAAGATTCGTCTTATGTCATTGCCCCCAATGGATGCTCCTATGACAACAACATCTTCATGAGGACCAGCTATATTCCTCAAGTCATCTTCATCAAAAACAATGAAAGGAAATGGAATTTGTGATTGATAGGAGGTCATGCCTCCTTCCAGTTGGGTGGCTAAAGTATGAACGTGCCTCTTCCTTGGAGAAGCAGTAGGTGCTGTCATAGTATCCCCTCCGAAAATTGTGAGTGACTCAAAGAACTTAATAAGCCCGGAGACTGTTTTACAACGTTCCTCAATAGCACCCACTCTATTTCGAGTTGGATCAGGATCCAAGTAATCTGACTCTACATCGAATCTTTTGATTATAACCATAGCTCCCTCCGGAGCAGCATTGCTCGGACCAGCCCGATGAGCATTATCAGGCCTATTTCCTCCTCTTCTTTTGACATATTCCTCCAGCTTTCCTCTTTCAATTAAATTATGAACTTCTTGTTTCAAAGCAATACAATTATCAGTGGTATGGCCAGTATCATTATGGTACTGGCAGAAGGAATTGTTACGATGTTCCCTAGGAGATTGCAATGTAGCCGGCCTTCTATAGTGTACTTCTTCCTTTGTTTTGTCATAAATGGTGGTCATACTTTCTTTTAACTCTGTAAACCACTCCGGTTGAACCCAAGGCCCTCTCTTATTTCCAGATTGTTGACTCTGGGCAGGCGCAACTGGCTGAGATTGAGCTTTAGCTCTGTCATGTCCCTGTCCGGTCTCCCTCGCCTTGTTCCCGGACTGATTTTGGTTGGGGTTGGGTGTAACCGGGGCAGACCTCACCTGCCTGTGCACCCTAGTTTTCTTTGTTTCATCAACGTTGATTTGCTTTCCAACCTGATTCAGTAGACCTCCTCAAGTCATGGCTTTCTTTCTGGTCACTGAATCAGCTAAATTTTTAGGGTTTAAGCCCTGCCTCAAAGACGTTATTGCTACCTGCTCGAAGCAATCGGCCAACCCGTTTTTGGTATTTACAAAACGACTTATGTATTCTTTCAATGATTCGTTTGGTTCTTGGGCACAATGGATTATTGTGTCCCCATTGCCCTTCAACTCCTTACTCCCAACAAATTGCCTTCGAAATGCCACCCAAAAGGTATCGAAATTTCTGATACAGCCTTGTGGTATGCTGTTATACCACTTCAGAGCACTCCCAGTAAATGATTGGGAGAATTCTCTACAGAGCAACTTGTCGTCATCATCTGAATTGATCATGAAGTTTTTAAATTGTTCCAAGTGGTTATCCGGATCTTTACTGCCATCGTATTTCTCCATTTTTGTGCTATCGAACCTCTTAGGGAGGTTTCCGGACAAAATCTTGGAAGACAATGGAGATTGTCTCCAATTCCGGCCAAGACTGAAAACAGTATCCTTATTGGGAGTCGCAAAGATACCTGGTTCATCGTGGAAGGCAAAAGGATCCACCAGCATCCGGTCTACATGCCTCCGGTTGTGAGATGATCCTTTGCCTATATTCCTCTTTAATTTCCCATGTCTATCCCTTTTTCTTGAAAACTTTTTAATCAATTTTTGCTTCTTTTTAGATCGGCCCTCATCACTGCTGGAGGATAAGGACTCTTCAATTCCATCCTCGTCCGAGGAGCTACCAGAAGATTCTGAGTCTGAGTCAGAACTCTCCACTGGCTTAGACCGGTGAGACTTTTTGGAGCTAGCATGAGTCTTCTTGGTACTCACATGAGTCTTCGAAGGCTCATGCTCCCTAGGGTTGTCGGTATGATGAGCAACTGATGCCTTTGACTTCTCTTTTAAGCCCATCTTTGCCTTCTCTGCCATCATAGCTTCTATCTCGCACTTTAATCTATCACGCTCCTCGATGGTAAATTCATCATTTTCACCCACCACTTCAAGCAAAACTTGTGGTACTTCCGGGGCATCCGGATTCATTCGGACTGATTTATTCTAATGGTTTCGAATGCTTGATTCAGGCACCGTCGTGCTCCCACTGTGGTCGCCAATTTGGTGTGGTTTATTTTCATCTGAGGGTAAGTTTATAATTTTTGTTTAGAGTTTTGTGGAAATTTGTGAGTATTTAATGTTTGGGTAAAATGTAGAGGGAGAATTAGGCAGCCTGGTTGTATTTAATTTTCATTACCCTCATTTAATGTTGGTGGTTGGGTATTTATACCCTCATATTTAGGCCTTATGGGCTTTCGGGTCGTGTTTAATGGACCCGGGTCGAGCTTAAGGACCCATAAGTTCTAAGTAGGAGAGTAGGCAGCTTAGTCAAGAAGTGATTATGTTTTAAGTACTTTAGTTCTGTTCGAACAGTCCAGTGGATGATGGTGTCCGAACTGCCCCTGTCCGGTTAGGTAAATATTGTCCGAACTGACCCGGTCCGAAGTGGTGACTGAATCCGGACTCATCAGCTGGACTTTTTCTTTTTCACGTTTTATCGTTTTAGAACTATGGCTACCCGAGCTACCACCCACGGACTTTCCAGATCTTTATGCAAATGATGTAACTCTAGCTGCGACACATGTAAAGAATGATGGCCTAATCACATAAACTGCGGTTGTGCAGTCCATTGTAAAACGTCGCGAGATGTGAGAAGCGTGGAGCGAAAGTTGATTGTCGTTGCATTGTACTACCGTTTCAAAATCTTTCTCTAGCGTTATTGTGGCTGGTTGCGAGTGTACCGATTTGTAGATCTCAATTGTCAATTGAGGAAGATGATTATATTTTTGGCTTATTAATGGAAAAATAAAATAATTAAAATTTAATAAAATGATTAAAGCAAAGTGGAAAATATTTTTGGCTTACTAATGGAAAAATAAAATAATTAAAATTTAATAAAATAATTAAAGCAAAGTGAAAAAAAAATTGTTGTCAAATATTTGCCAAAAAAGCACGGAGGTATCTGCATTTGATTTTCTGTTGTAACTTTTTTGAGATACCTATGTAAGGGTCGGTCCTAGATTTCTGTTTCTTATATATATATATATATATATATATATATATATATATGTTTGTTATTTATAGATATTGGCATAGATATTGAGCTGACTTTTAGTTGGTGTTGGTATTGGTATTGGTATTGGTATTGTTCTTTTATTCACATTTAATCTCTGATTGCTTTTCGAAATCACTAACACTCACTTCTTTTTAACTTTATCTTTTTTTACTTTTTGTTTTCTTGTTTCTTCAAAATGGTAACCCAAGTTTGGAAAGATAACTTAGGTAATGAATTGAATCCTGTCAAATTTCATATCCAACAGTTTCTTATGATTTCCATATATACCGAATTTACGGATCATTATATACCTACACCAAGATTTGCTTCAGATTTTCAAAAGTTCTATAATATAAAATACAACATAGAGAATACTAAACTTATTCAGTTTGGGATCACGCTCTTCGATCGAAAAGGAAATATTGGACCTACATGGGAATTTAATTTCTCAGATTTTGATGAATTGATTGGTAATAGGAATCAAGGCTCCATCAATTTCCTCAAAACCAACAACCTTGATCTATAGAAAATTCTCAAAGAAGGAGCCAGTCCAAGAGAGTTTTTATACCAATTAGGGCATATACTGAGATGTTATCATCAAAATTTAACATGGATCACATTCCATGGACTATATGACATGGGCTACTTGTTGAAGGGGCTAAGTAATAATAATTTTTTACAATATTTACCCAAGTTTATTAATACACTTGGGATTGTCATGGGTCGTGTGAAAGACGTCAAATTTATAGTAGACAATTGCCAAGGATTTAATGGTCAAACATGACTCCAAAGATTGGCTACTGATATGAAGATATAAAGAGTTAGATAGTGTCATCACGCTGGATCCGATAGTTTATTGAATGCTCTTGTGTTTGTCAAGCTGAGGGAAAACCATGACATCAAAATTAGAATTGAAAAGTATGGAGAAATGATTTATGGGATGAGCAATAAAATTATGAAGCTTAGTCCTCTGGTGCATTATTATCATGCTCTAGTGTGTTATTATCCAGCTTTGGTTGCGGGCTTATTATATTACTTACCTTGCATTTTGTATTTCTGTAGTCTGTTATATTTATCAATTCATATATCTGTAAATGATATTAATGATGTGATTCGAAGTCCATTCTATAATAAAATTTCTACTAAACTAAATTTCACTACAATCCTCAAATATAGGGTCTTTGTTTGCTTGAATAGATTCAATTGGTTATATATTAGAGATGAATAGTTTTTCCAACAAAAATCAATATCTGATGAGTTTGTTTGATGTAATTAGATTAATACCCATTATAAATTTGCAGTTTAATGTTAATCGAATCTTTGTCCGAGATGAAATGTGATATAAAAGTAGTGATGTTGATAGCTGCTTTTTATTATATATATCATCACTGACCAAAGTCTGGATTATGGTTTCCTTCTATAAAAAAGGTCCATAAGTAGCCCATTATAGAGAGGTACTCGTCAACATTTCCCCTCCACTGTCTATCTCGGCCTTTAAATTTTGACATTCTTATGTAACAAATAAGCATCATCATTTGTTTGCATAAGAAATTCTGGTTGTGAAGATGTATCAAACTAAAAAAACAGAAGAGCTATACATTTAGCAACAATATGAAAGTCTTTGCTTGACCATTAGATATTGTATGCTTAGGACCAAATTATTTATTTAGATTCTGTAGTGTTGTACTAGTACGACATTCAGTACTTTATTTGTGTTTATTTCCCTATCCAAATTGGATTTGTTCAAGACCAACAAGAGCCTTGTTGCGATCAAGATTTACGTTGTTGCTTTCAAGACATGTCCTAACGTTATTTCCATGAGAGGTGAGGTTTTGGATATTGAATTTAGTATCATCCTTGTTTTCATATGCTTGTTTTTCCATAGCGTATGAGTTTGATGAAGAAATTGTGCAAGAAATTGGTGTCCAGTCGAGCCTCTCATACCTGCTTTTTAAGTGAATCGAGTTTCTGGTTACTGATGATAGAAGGATCGGTCACAAATTATGTTATGTCGTGTTATAAGAAGAAAAAAAACTTGTACCTTGCTTAACTAACATCCTATATTCAGCATAATTTTCTTCCTTGACTACAAACATATTGCCTTTGGTTACTTTATGACTATAATCCTATAAAAAATATAAGGACTAAGGAGTATGTATTTTTCTGTGACATTTCCCTTCTGTTTTAGGTAGGGTGCAAAGATTGTTCGGTATTGAAATGAGATGTATCACGTATGGTACCCTTACGAAATTCAAGTTGCAGCTTATCCTGTATTTTAGTTTGTGACTTTTTACTATGCAACTCTGGCAGCAGTATCATCTACTTAACCTTAGATTTATTCTTTTGAATGTTCAACTAAGAACCATCTTAACAGTCGTTACAATATTTTTATATAACCGTTTTAGGCCCTTCCTAAGTTAGGAAGATATCGAACTCTCTTATTTATCCTGTGTATGGATTTTCAGTCAGTTACACCATTTACATATCCAACTGGTGTTTTCATTGGCAGTCATTTACCCGATCTATGTATTCCAGAAGGTCTCGAAGGTCTAGAAAGTCTTATGCATAGATGCACAACTAATTCCTTATGAAAAGCTTCGATAAGTAATAATTCCACCACACCACTTTAGCTTATTGGAGTTCCTAAAGTTCATTTTGAGCTTTGGCCAAAACAACTTAATCTTCTAGACTATGAGAATACTTAAAACAATTTTCCCTAAATTTCACTTCTTCTTCGACTTGAATTATAGCATCAAATATGTTATCAACATCCTCTAAATTCCATTATTTTAGTTTTTGCTTCAATCTCTTTAATTTGTTCTGAAATGTCTGAATTGTAATATCGTCCTTTAAATTTATTTTTTAATCTATTTTAAGATAAGAGTTAGTATAATATATATATATACAATTCTTTTATTTATTATATCTTGTAAGATTTTACTTTCGCATTCCTAATATAATGTTTTGCTATTTTTTGACGGCCTTTTAGAAATTGAGCACCGAACCGATAAAATTAATAGTTTGAATTAACCGATAAGATAAAATGAATTTTTTCACAAACGAAACGGATAGAAATCAGTTTTATCTAGTTTGATTTGCTCCAGTTTCAGTTTCGTTTTTAGTTCGTTCGTTCTAATTTCTATTTGGTTTGGAGCTTCGAAAAAGAATAAAACTTTCACTACCAACAATATCTAAGAGTCTATGCCTAATCAAGTTGTGAATTTGTCATTCCCCGATTCCACACCAAATTTGATTGGAGACGAAGAAGAAAATCAAAACAATCAATTTTTTTACATTAAGCCCCAATTTGATCAACATGAAAATCTTGTTGAAAATTTCAATGAAAACCAAAACACTCTTTCAGAAGATCACTCACCAACTCTTTCGATGAACAACCGGAAAACATCTACTTATGAAGAAACAACCTTCTTATTACATCATTCTGACCAACTTTCCTTTACTCTTCATAACATGGTTCGACATGTGACAACTGTTGCAAGAAATACCAAACAATTCGAAGTTGATGCCAAGAGATTTGTTGATGAAACCCAAGATGTTCGATAATAATACGAAGCATTAGCTAAGGAGATAATTCATCTTCGGAAAGAACCCTCTGCTGATAAAAAAACTATGCCTTAAATAAATCTCATCGACTAATGCCATGACTTTCAAGAATTCGGATCTGAATTTTGTAATGCCATAATGCATATAAGACATTTAACCAATACACAGGTATAACTAATCAAAATTTGTATGCTGTCTTGGGAACAAGAGAAGATGACCAATACGTATAAGGAGTAGAGTGGAGAAATTCTTCTTTAATAGCTGAGATAAGGTCTATTACTCTTCCAAAGCATTTCGATATCTCTAAGATTGAAAAAATCGATGGGATGCAGGTTCCAGATGATCACATCAAACAATTCAAGAACTATATGATGAACTTCGAAGATGATTATGGGCTGGTATGCAGAGCGTTTTCTCATACATTCAAGGGCGCAACATTTAAGTTGTATAATAGGATTATGAGGGGATCTATTACCAACTTTAGATATTTCTATACAATTTTCTGACGACAGTTTGTGAGAAGCAAAGAAATGTGTGCAAATAGAGAACACTAATACAATGTAAGCAAGCTGCGATAGAGAAATTAAAGGACTATACGAAATGTTTCGTGTTAATAAAAGTATGATTGGATAATTGTGAAGAATTGGTCGTCATGGCTGCTTTTCGAAAAAGATTATTATCAGGTGATCGCGCAAATGAAACAACAAAAAGAAGAGCTTTAACTTTTGGAGCAGTTATGGCTCAAGCAAATGATCAAATTAAAGTGGAAAAATCAACTAGGGTTCAAGGAGGGGTTGGACCTAGTCAAAATAATTCAGGCCATGTGTCACTTAATCAATGACATTCTTCGAATTATCAGCCACCTCGTCCAAGGAATAACAACAATTTTTCTCCTCGAGCTGGAGGGTTTCCAACTCAAGTTACAGGTTATCAGTTTCAAAGACCAAGACCAAATCAGTGGGTCAAACCAGAATATATACTGATTTAACTAAGAATGTTGCTGCAATTTATGAAAAGTATAAATGCATAGCAAACTTTAAATATGCAGCTCCAATAAACAGACCAAGAGAAGAGTGCAACAACAAATTTTGTAAGTACTATAATGACATTGGGCACGATAGTGCATATTGTATAGCTTTAAAGAAGATATAGGTTTTAATAGAAAATGGTAAGGTGGCTAGTTTTGTTGAAAGGAAAAGTAATGGATCGAAAACTCCAAGTACATCAACACAACAAACTGCTACTCCAAATTCAAAAGAAGAAAGTAAATTTTGATTTTAGATTTTAAATGTCATAGTTTGATGCAATATTGAAATATTTGGACACATATCTAGATCGATTAATTTTGATGGACGTAGATGAACCAATGGAGCAAGGTCGAGTTAGAATTTTATGTGAGTATTTTGAATCTTTGGCAATTTTTGGAGGAGATTCTTTGGATAGTAATACAAATAACTCCAAGAAGAGACATATAGTGAGTTAAACTACTCAGATCAAAAGAAGAATGTCTACTCATTCGTATGGAAAAAAGAAAACTCTTTTTATTTTATTCGATGAAGGTGATTTGAGAGGAATGAAAGGTCCCCATGAAGATGCAATGATTATTGGGGCAGAAATAGATGGGGTTGAAATTTGACGTGTTTTAATAGATACATAAAGTTCTACAAATGTATTGTTTGAGTCAACGTATGATAGGATGCATAATCCACCACGAATTTTTTAATCAGGTCGAACCATAAATGGGTTTACAAGTGTGATAGCACAAGTGATTGGAGAATTCGAGAGTGAAGTTTGTTTGGGAAAAAGAACCTTTTAAGAAGAAGGTCCAAGTCTTATTCATGGTTGTGGAATATTTGACCAGTTATAATGCTATCTTTGGAAGATCTTGGCTTTTAAAGATGTATACTATTGTTTCTAATGTTCATCAGTGTCTGAAGTATGCGAATGAAGATCGTGTTGGGGTGGTTCGAAGTGACCAAAAGGTAGCCAGAGAATGTCATGCAACAATTCTTCGTATTCGAAGTTCTAATAGAGAGGATCAGATGACTGAATAACAATCAAGGTGTTAGCCTCGGATGATGAAAGAGTGGATGATCCGAGGGAAACCCCGGGTTCTTTAACATTGAGTGAGAAAATCGAGGAATATACTTTTTCTAATGGGAAGACTCTTCGAATTGGGATGTTGTTGTCATCTACTTTGCGTTATCAGTTGTTATAATTTGTGTTTGAAAATTTAAATTTTTTTGCTTGAAACAAAGATGATGTGGTAGGTGTTCCACTTGAAATGAAATCAGCTTAACTATAAATCTGAATGTGAAACATGTTCTTCAGAATAGACATGTCTTTTCTGTAGAAAAATCGGAAGCTATTGTAGTCGAAGTGGATTGTTTGTCTATATATTTGGGAGACACAATATCATTTATGGAGAGCAAACCTGGTGATGGTTAAAAAGAAGAATGGAAAGTGACGAATGTCTGTTAATTTTACAAATTTGAATCGAGCATGTCCTAAAGATCCATTTTCTGTTACTTGAATAGAACAGCTGCTTCATTCTACTTCAGGAAACAAAATTATATATTTTATGGATTCTTTTGCAAGTTACAACCAGATTCAAATGGATCTAAAATATCAAGAGAGCACTATTTTATTACCGATCGAGGATTGCATTGTTATACGGTTATGCATTTTGGCTTGAAGAATACTGGAGTGACATATCAAAGGTTGGTGAACAAGGATTTTGCTTCTCAGAGTGGGAGAAACATAGAGGTTTACATTGATGATATGCTGTTCAAAATCCCAACAAATGGTTAACACTTGAAAGATTTAGAGGAGACTTTTCTAAATTTAAGGGCTATTCGGTTGAAGCTAAATACTGAAAAATGTACCTTTGGAGTTCGATCAGGAAATTTATGGGGTATATTATTAGTGAAAATGGAACATAGGCTTATCCAGAGCAGCTAAAGGCTCTAGTTTTAATGACGTCACCTTGAAATATAAGAGAAGTTCAAATCTTAACAGGTTAGCAACTCTTAATCAATTTATTTCAAGGTTTTTTTATAAGTGTTTTCCTTTTTCCAAGTGTTACGAATGCCAAAAGAGTTTACATCGACAACAGATTGTGAAGCAACCTTTTCAAAGATTAAGGAATTTTCGTTATCCACAGTGATCTTGTCAAAGCCTTGATGATGGGGGATTCCTCGAGTAAGCATCCAAACGAACAGGAAAGGCAAGTGACGAGCTTGGACTAAGATAATAGACAAATAAGAGGAAAAAGAGCCAAACGAACAAACAAAGAAAGATGAGTCAACAAAAATATGAGGGATGAGTTGACCGACCAGACCAAGGACACAATAACTAAACAGAGGATGAGCTCGTGCATAACTGATCGACCTCGAGCTAAATAGAGAACGAGATCGGGCATAACTGACCGACCTCGAATAAAGGCAAAGAGACTCCAAGCGACGAGAGACGATTGAGTGAGCTCCGAAACATGCAGCTTTGCACGAGTCTTATCATTCTCAAGAGCCAAGCCAGCTCAGATTGGCATGCGTTTCCAGTCAAAGCAAACAATTGGAGAATAAAACGTTTCCTTATTTTTCATTTAATAACGTTATCAATTTTGAGTCATACATTTTAAGTAGTTTTTCTGAAACCATAGAAGAAGTGATGTTAGTGAGTTAGTGAGGTACTAAGTGGAATTAAATACGAATGTAACTGTCCACTAACTAGGAGAACTATAAGTAGGGAGATTCTCTAGATGAATGATATGATCTTTTTATTTGTCTCTTTTCTGATTGTACGTGTATTTCTACTTTAGCAATAACTTGTTATTCCCGTAACAAGCCTCGAACTGGGGATGAGTTGTTTTTATATATAGTAGTGTATGATTTTACTGTAAGCGTTGTTTTGATATATGAAGACAAGGGGATTTCAAAGCCAGTTTACTATGCTAGTAAAAGTTTGTTGGTATCAAAAAAGGTATTTGAAACTAGAGAAATTAGTTTTGGCTTTAGTGGTGGCTGCTAGGAAGATGAACCCTTATTTTCAAGCTCGCACTATTATGGTTTGAACTTATTTTCCACTAAACAATGTGTTACAACGCCTTAAAAATTTTGGTAGAATGACCAAATGGTCAGTAGAATGGGAGATTTTGATATCACTTTTGCTCTTCGAATGACTATTAAAGCTTAAACTTTAGCTGATTTTCTTGTCAAATTTCTTTCAAAAAGATCGAATGAGGAGACATATAAGTAGGTCTTACCAGAAAATTCAATGTGGGTGGTTCGAACTGATGGTGGGTCTAGTATATTGGGGTCTAGTGCATGAGTTTAATTGGTAGCTCTTTCTGGGGAGGCAATATATTAAGCTATTAGATTTGGTTTTCATGCATCAAATAATGGGGTTGAATATGAGGTTCCATTAGCTGGTTTAATGCTTGCAAATATTTGTGGAATAACAACAGTTGGTTTAGAAACAGATTCACAACTAGTGGCAAATCATATGGCAGATGTATCTGAGACTAAGAAAGATCATTTAATTTTGTACCTGTACGAGCTTCGACGACTCTTCTGTTTGACAAAATTATTGTAGAACATATTAATCTAGGATATAATAGAGTTTTTATTCTTTGGCAACAATTTCTTATACATAAATATATCCATGTAT
This sequence comes from Limnanthes douglasii subsp. nivea, assembly GCA_036936605.1. Taxonomy (NCBI): domain Eukaryota; kingdom Viridiplantae; phylum Streptophyta; class Magnoliopsida; order Brassicales; family Limnanthaceae; genus Limnanthes; species Limnanthes douglasii. The sequence continues at coordinate 102,823,994 of JAUPFV010000004.1, forward strand.
ATTGCTACAAGATAATCCCTCGATTTTACCACGATCAAAGCAATGTAAATATGTTACGGAATTATTTGTCACTCCAGACATAATTTGATCTGATTGGAGAATTGATATCCTTAATTTTTTTACTAAGAGGAACGTTACCTCAAGATATACAGTTGTCTAAAAAGTTAAGGTACAAGGTCCAAGAATATTTTGTGCTAGATGGGGTTTTACACAAAAAATCTTTAAGTAGACCATTGATGTGTTGTTTGGGTAAGCAAGAATCTCAAGATATTTTATCTGAGTTGCATGATGGTGAAGGCTCAGATCACTGTGGTTTCAAGTCTTTGACATGTCAGGTTTTATTGGTAGGATATTATTGGCCTTTAATTATGAATATAATAAAGTTTTAGTTCGAGGCTGTGATACTTGTCAACGTTTTGCCAATTTTATTCATAAACCAGCAGTTCCACTTATGTCTATTTTCGAGGCTATTCCTTTTGACGAATGGGGAATAGACTTGGTGGGACCATTGCCTATGGCTTCGAGAGGATGTTAAATGATCATTGTGGCAGTGGATTACTTTTTGAAGTGGGTTGATGTTGAACAATTTTCTGGTACAAAAGCCAAGGATGTTATTAAGTTCATTGTGAATAATATTTGTTGTCATTTTGGAGTTCCTCAAAAAATCACCACAGATAATGGTCCTCAATTTAATAATAGAAATGACTTATTTTTGCGGCTCGATGGGAATAACATAATGTTTTTATACATCTTTTTATCCTCAAGCAAATAGTCAAATGGAGGTGAAGAATATGTCTATTTTGATGGGTTTGAAGAAGAATTTAACAAGGGTTGCATGAAAATGGCCTAACTATTTGTAAGAAGTCTTGTGGGCTTATCGAACGACTCTAAGAGAGGCTACTCCAAAAGCTTATTTTGCCTTGGTGTATGGTATAGATGCGGTTAGCTCTGTAGAATCTACGTTACCGGTTCATAGGGTACTTCATTATTCTCATGATCTACATGAAGAGGTAAAAATAACAGTTTTGGACGTCATCGAGGAGAAAAGAGTTATAGCACATTTGAATATGACTTATTATCAAACTTTGATGAGGAGTGGCAATAATTTGAAGGTGAGAAGAATGACTATTAAAGTAGGTTACAAAGTCTTGAGGAAAGTAATCTTGTATACAAAGTACAAACGAATTGGGAAGATGGCCCCTAATTGGGAGGGTCCTTATATGGTAATGAAGAGAATAAAATCAGGTACGTATTGTCTTTGTGATGAGCATGGGACGATATTTTAACATCCTTGGAATATAGAATATTTGAAACAATACTGGGAATGATGTCTTGTTTTGAAACTTTGTTGAATAATTGAAATACTCTTTCCTACCCTGTTGGCCCATGGAGGTTTTAATGAGGTGTTATGTAAATATTCGAATATATTAATAAAAGTCTTTTTTGGCTAATAGTTGTTTTAAACATAAGTATTTATATTATTTTGGTAACTAGTCAAACACATATAATCTTTGAAGTTGTTGACCAAAAGTAATGAATTCAAAGTGCTATACATTTATTATAAACAATGTTCGAATAAATAACCATATTCAAAGTGTTAACATTCTTTAAACAAGATAGTTGTTTTGAGGTGTTAACATTCTTTAAACACACCAGTCGTATCTGAGGCGCTAACATTTTCTAAGGGAATTATTTTTATTTGAAAAAAAGTTCAAATTCATCTGTGATATATGTTGGAATTCGAGGTGATAATGATTTGATCATAAAATTATAAGTATTCGTGATAAGGCAAACAAATGTAAAGAAAGAAATAGTACTTGTTCATTGAAATTAATTTGATCTTACAAATGCCAAACAATTAAGCATTCACAAAAATAAGTCAGTACACAACATCAGATGACTTTATAACTTAGACAAAAAAGGAAACAACAATTAATTATATTCTTCACAGTTCTCCTCACATGAATCTCCTTGTCATTAGTATTTTCTTCTGAATCTGTATCTTCGGAAGAATCAGTGCGGATAAGATTAGAGGCTTCGCTGGGACGGTTATTCATGAGGATCAATTCCCAAAAGCTTGAAAAGTTTTCCTTCGGGAATGCTGCATGAAATTCACTGAGAAAAGTAATAGTTTGTCGCTTTTTGGCATTTTTGGTAGCAGCTAATGTGTCCACTCCACATTGAGTCTCAATATTTTTCACAACAGTTTCATTTTCTTCTTTGAGTGTTGTCTTGAGAGAAGCCATATCATTCATTAGCCTTTTCTTTTATTTTTCACTTTTATTTAAAGATTCTTGAAGAGTGGAGTATATATTCAGATCCTCGGATAATTCCCTGGAATGCTTGGCCTTGAGATCATCCATCCTAGCCTAATGGGAAGTCTTGAGCTATGTTGTTTATTTTTTATGCATGATCTATCAACTTAGAACACATGAAATCTTTCCTGAAGGTGGTTGCCAAATATTTCTCTCATTTTCTTCTCTGTAGCAGTATCGTTTTTATATTGGATCATATCTTTAGCCATAGTTTCCAAATAGCTTCAAGCAGTTTCAACTTCAGTGCATAATGTTTGTGCTGTAACTCAAGTGTTAGTAAATGGTGGCAACACAAGTGCAACCTCTTTGGCTGGTTCTTCGATGGGAATGAACCTTTGATTATTAAAAGGCATGAGAGAAGAATATGAGGCTACTAGAGGAAGTTCTGAGTTTAAAATTTCAGGTAGAATAGGAGAAGTAACCTGATGGCCAATTTTTTTAAGTTGTTCATGGATTTGTTGAACCCTCAGGTCCATTTCTTTGTAGAAGTCTTGAAACTCTTCTTTGCTAATGGGCTCATAAAGATTAAAGTGGTCATTTCTTTGGTGATCTTCCACTGCAGGGTCTCTTCGATGATCCTCCATTGTAGTGTCTTCAGCCTCGGAGGAGGCACTTCTGAGGGGGGCTCTTCAGAATGCTTTTCTGCCATCTTACTTGGTGGACTATTTGAAGTGTTCTTTTTCTTCTTCGATGCAACAATTTTATTTTTTTTAACGAAAGTTCTGTTTTGACTCCTTCTTCAATGTTGGAAGGCTAGTTTCAGTTGCCTTCCTTTTTGTCTTCTTCTGTGGCCTCGGATTCTCTGAAGGGCTAGTACCAGATGTACTAGTTGTTTTTTTCTTTTTCCATTTCTTTTTTGTGCAAAGATGGCTTTCAGATCTGTTTCTTGTGTAAGGCAGTGGTCTAGGAGTTCAAATTACTCCACTATCATCAGATTTAATGGGAACCAAAGACCTTAATTGATGATCTCAGGATAAACCACCAATTAATATACTCTACAATCAAGTGGAGTTTCCCCTTCTTTCGGTAGTCGAAGTGTAAAGTCATATGGAATTCCTTATTACTTTTTTAGACGACCAGCTTGAGCCTCATTATAATAAATATATGGCACATGTTTTAGCGCCATGATGTATTCGGGGAGGAGTGGTTTCAAGTTTACACTCACTGAGGCAACAATGTCCTCGGGAATCTCGATTGGAGATTTCTTTTCATTCCTTTTCTCTTTAGTGCTCCCTGTTTTGAAGCATCATCTTCAGTATCAGATGCATGCACACTTTCCTTAGCCCTCACGTTTGAATGGGTCGCCTCTGAATCAGCTTCTTCCTCAGAAGCTTCATCTATTAGCTGAGGAGGATTTGGGGTTGAGACCAGTTTCTTCTTGAGTATCTGAGGGAGTTTGTTGTGACCCGGTGATAGTATCAAAAATCTTCCTCAAGAGAGGAAATTGTGGTATGAGGTTATTTGCATTATTTTCGACATAATTTGGTGAGGTATTGTTAGACTCGAGATCTCTCATAGCTATAAACGTTTTCTTTTTTGCAGATAAACTTTAAGAGAGGTAAGATTTTGACTAAATCCAAGGAGTCTCTTTGTATAGTTTCTTTCTCTCACTATAATATGTTTGTGAAACACAAATAATGGGTAAGAGAAGTATTTATAAAGGAGATAAGAGAGAGAGAGAGAGAGAGAGAGAGAGAGAGAGATAATAGTCAGATAAGTGGAAGAGATGGTGATGATTATTGGATAAAAAGATGGAATATCGAAGGGTTGCTTGTAAATAAATAATGTGACACCTTTGGCATCATTATCTCACTCTTGTTAACAACATGGCTTCTGGTATCGAATTGAACAACCCTTTGGCTTCTGTGTGTCGGAGTCTCTTTCACTCATCCATGAAGCTTCACCACATCTCTCGAACCCAAAATGCGGCAGCAGATTGGATTGCGAAATGGGTTTTGCTGGAAAAATCAGCCCACAATTTCACTATTGTTGATACTCCTACCCCTTTGCTAGCGATTATCACGTTGGAAAGTTTGGGTGTGGGTTACATAGACCCTGGCTAGGTGTGATCAGAAGAGAGTGGGTTCACTGGGTGAGCGTCGACCACGAAGAAAGAAGATGATGTCTTCAGTTCTTTCGTGCACTGCACCCAGTTCTTTTCTCCTCTTCAAATCGGAAGAGAATGTACTAAGAGTGAGTGTCGACCATGAAGAATGAAGACGATTGTCTTCAGTTCTATGGTGCATTGCACCCTGTTCATTTCTCCTCTTCAAATCGGAAGAGAAAGTTCTGTGAGTGAGCATCGACCATGAAGAATGAAGGATCTTCTATTCTCTGGTGTACTGCACCTGATCGTCCTCCCCTCTATTCTGATGGTTTAGGGTTCTTTGGTGGTTTGACATTGCAGTGGTGAGCTGAAGAATGAAGAAGGGGCTGTAGATGGGAGATCTGTTCGAATTAGGGATCGCAATTGATTTGGGAATTTCTTTTTCTTGGTCAAATTGCATTTTGGCCTATATTTTAGTGTTGTCTTCAAATTGATTCTCATATTTTGCAAAACTTTCTATTTGGTAATATATCGAGTTTTGTTAAAAAAAATGTGACACCTGTTAGTTGTCAAACCTACTGGCAAGCCTAGTGAGTCATCACATGCGTATTAGACAATTCCAAACGTTTCTGACCGTTATAAAAATGCCAGTTTATGATTCTACGTATGGATATTTGAAGCACAAACAAATGGTCAAGCCAGTTTCGAGGTAAACAAGCATATGAGTTCATTCGATGAGGGAAAGTATATTACTTAACATTCTTGAATCAATGGGTACACAATTTACATTAGAAGCGGAATTTGGATATGTATTTATTCGAAGACAAAATATGTTGCTCAAAAATCATTTTAGCAAGGAGAGGGGAAGATTTAATTCAAGCATGTTGAATTTTGTTAAGGAACAATTTTTACCTCCTATAATTTTTTATGATTATTAGTTCTTATTCATTGTCTTTCACAAGAACTAGGGGGATACTGATAAGGATATTAAATATTGATGGCTTAAATGTAATAAAATAAAGTTATATATGACAAATTGTATAGTTGTTAGATGGCTTTTAGACTATTTAGAAATATGGGGAGTTGTAATGCAATTAACCTATTTGTGTAACTGAATCAGTTATACAAGTCTCAACGCCTATAAATAAAGGTAAAGGCTGTGAATAAAACACAAGACACATTTTCATAAAAAAAAATTCATTTTATAGACTTTCATTAAGAATTTCTTGCAACTGCCCCTCATTCTCATCACTAGATATAAGAGCATCCCTCAAGTCAGGTCGTTCATCAGCAGAAGGGGAGGCACCCTCCAGAATAATAGGAAGATGTGATGATTGATCTAAATTATTAACTTGGGAATTATGGCCCATCATCAATCTATTAAAAATAAGTTGGAAATAAAAAAGAAAACTATATGAAAATTAAAAATTAAAAATATTTTTTAAAAATTAAGGAAATTGAAGGAAAATAATAACCTCACAACCAAGATCTAATTGATGAGCAACTAGCTCCAAAAGGAAAAGAAGAATAGGAGAACTCGTACGCTCGACCATAATACAAAACTGAGTAATAACCTCAGTAATATGACTACTATAAAGAATAAAGGAAGATGAAACAAAAGCTTCAAACCTTAAAGAGCAGGAAACATTAAAAGTTACACCATTACTAGAATCGACATTACTATTGGATAAAATTCTATGAGCAATTACACTAGCAGGTCCACGTGTTGAATAGTGAACAACATAAATTTGTTCAGCATTTTTGTTGAATGAAGTATTTGCCAAGCTGTGTATCATTACTTATATCACTCTTGTTATCTCTCGAAATCCCAAAGATATTATCACCACTAAATTTCTTCGAATCTAAAGAGCAAGTATCATTATCAACGGGAAGAAATAAGTCAAAAGCAGACATAACTACATGACCTTCATAATGCATGGAGCAGAAGATGAAGTCCAGTTTTTTACTTATAGGCAAGTCAGGTTTCAAACCTTCTGTGTCAGACAACACAATACCATCAAACAGATATACAACGTCTCACAAGTTACATGGTAAAAAGAAAGAAGAACTAACAATATTTGCAACTAGTATATATTGCTTAAAATTAGACTTCCAGTAAAGATTGATAGATCCACGACTATTCTCAACTTTAATAGCCCAGTTCCCACGAATATAAACAAAATTATTCTTCCAATCTGTTGTAATTTTGTGAAAGACAATAATTATCTGAGTAAATAACAATACAAACATTTGGAAGAGTTGATTTTTTTTCCCGACCCGAAAACTTGATAATGGATAAAAAAATGGGAAAATATCCAAAAACCTTTATTGATAGGATAATAGTCGACAAAATAAATAGCTAAAACTGAAGCAACTAAAGAAAGAAATAAGTTTGTTACTCAGTTATAACAAACTAACAAACAAGAAAACAACAAAGAAAACAATAACAAGATGAAGGAATTACAAGTTGATGAGCATTGAATTATCTGAAAGGCAAATGGAACAAATGAGTTATTAAACTAAATTTTAGTTTATGTAGGCTGATGTGACAAATGTAATAATTAGAGGTATTTCATATAATAATATGTTTTGGGTATAGATGGGATTGGGTTAGCCAAATGGGCCAATAGACCATATAATCTCATTAGGCACATTGGGCTAATTTACCTATAAATAGGGTTTTAGCGCCTTTAATGAGAGATGGCGAATAAGATTTACTTCTCATCTAACATGTCACAATTTTTATGCTTAAAACTTTTCTTAAGCACCTTGATTCTCTCTCTACTACTCACCTAAAAATCAATTATCTTTTTTGTTATTACATATACACCCTCCAAAATTATTTGACGCTATAAGTGACGACCATAGTGAGAGACTATAAAGGTACCCGGATTACTACATCAAAAACCTTAGGTTTCTAAATTTTTATTCGGAGTATACTAAAGAAAAAATTCTGAAATTCCAATAGATCATGCCCAAGTGACAGAGGGAGTCGTAATCGGAGAAGGATCTAGTCAAATATCGTACATGATTGACGAAAAACAAAAGTGATTGCTCATGTATGAAGAGCATGACCAGTTTTGAGGTGATATTGAGGCATTATAATCCTAAAAATAAGTAGTAATAAACCCTCCGGATAGAATCTGATCAGAAAATAAAAATCTAAAGGACAAATAGGCCAAATGTGAGTATTCTGGAAGGTGGGCTCATGTCTGGTAGCCTGGACGCTTATGTTCTATTCTTAAATTTGAAGCAAGAATATATAAAGTTCATTTTGAAGGACCATACATTGCAAGTTATTGATACTATGGTTGCTGATAAAGGGTACATAGTTTCATTTATTATTGATTGGTATGTGTGCTGCATTTCACCTAACCATATAATAATCTCACAATATTAACTTGTTAATTTGTTAGGATATTTTTTTTGGTGTTCATATTTGATTTTTCAGTTCTCTTTCTATATTACTTTGATATAGTGAATAATGGGTAAAATTATCAAGATTTGGGAGGCTCACAAGTCATACGGTGATTTATATGAAATTACGATGGTTGTTAGAACAAATGCTCAGTATTACGGTGGTGAGAAGGCAAAACTTATCTCTCTATAAATAGAACTCATATCTCTAAAAATTATAGTGAAAGAGAAATTAAGGGGATAATAATTTATGAGGAACTGTACATATGCGCTATAACTCCTTTCTCAGAAATACAACGAGTATAATCCTTGAGAAGTTGAAGAGTTTCCAACAGCTAGTTTTATCTTTGGGGAGTGAAATTGTCTGCAAACATCATCATACTTCATCACTTAGAGAAAATATCGTGGACCTAATATTTCCATGAAATATATACATGAGTATAACAGAAAGTCCGTCTCCGAAGAATGCCAGCGAGAATATCCGAACGACCCCACAAGTCAGGTCAAGATTTTCTCTCCAATGCGTGTTTGGTTCAACCAAAGTTAATGTGAAGTGATAAGTATTTACAGTCATATACGAAGAGATTCCAAGCCAAAATCCGAAAAGGTTTCATGCATATGTTCTCCTAAAGGGACTTCACAAGAATTAAGGGGGCTACTGATGATGACTGAATTATCCAAAGGACAAATCGGATAAATGGGTTATTAAACTAAACTTTATTTTATGTTAGTTGATGTTATAATGTCATAATTATATGTATTTAATATGATAATGGGTTTGGGGTATAAATGAACTTGGGTTACCTAAATGGGCTCATGGACCATATATGCCCAATAGGCCCATTGGGCTAATTTGCCTATAAATAGGCTTGCATAGCCTTTAATGAGATCTCGCAAAAATATTGACTTATCACCCAACCTGTATGAGCTTCTCTTTCTAAAACATTTCTTAAGCAACTTAATTTTCTCTCTACTACTCACCTAAAGTGGAGGCAAGTCAGAAAGTTTGAAGCATAAACTAAACAAAGAAGTATTGAAACAAGAATAAAGAAATATGAAGCAAGAATAGGTGTTCTACAAGGGAACAGAACTTCAAAACACCATGAATAATGAGTCAAAATCTCTACAGCAATGATAAGATTAAAATATCAAACAACGTTCATTTGATATGATTAAGAGACGAATGATGCCTCGACATAAACAAAAATTCAATAAATAAGCAGCACGAGCTTTGACAAAGGCTAAAAAAGGCTTCAACCAGTAACACGATCGCTTTGTATAACACTGGCTAGCTTTATTTCGTTTATATCTTCAAGACTATAGGGCCAACTCATACTAGTGTAATTAGTCATCCCTATCCAATCAGTTCTTAAATCTAATCTAAACATGTAAATTTTTAGTTAGAGTTGATGAGGTTTATTTTAGTTTGAGGGTAATTTTGTCCAGAGTTTTGTGGTATTTCAAAGGTATTTAATGTTTGGATAGAATGTAGAGGGAGAATTGAGCTACCTGGTTGTATTTAATTTTCATTACCCTCATTAAATAAAAGTGACTGGGTATTTATACCCTTAATTTTGGGCCACATGAGCTTTCGGGTTAACTTATGGATTCGGGTCGAGTTCAAAGACCCATTAGTTTTAAGCAGGTAGATAATTAGCTTAGTCGTGAAGTGATTAAGTTTTTAGTACATTAGTTCAATTCGGATGGTTCAATGGATGGATGTTGTCCGAATTGCCCCTGTCCGGTTCTCATAAAGAGTGGCAATAAATTCCGGACTCATCAAGAGTAAGTTAAAGATATATTTAACTGCATATCTTGGTGGTTAGAGAAATATTCTTCATTATCCCCCATTTTACAGGACATTTATTGTAACACGACGTATATATAAATGTCCAACTTCAATCAACAATATACCGTATTCTTACTCTCATCCTTAATCTTTTACTTTTTTACTTGTTCTCAATCATATACCCAATTTACTCACAAACTAATCTCCGACTAAGCTAAACGATCACAATAGAAACAACAACTACATTAACAACAACAATAATAATAACAACAACAACAACAACAATAGCATCATCAACAACAACAACAACATGTGTTATCATAAAAAAAATATAGCTTCGTCCGGACATTTCAAAAATGTGTAACGAATTTATCCGGACAGACTGAAACCTTTAGAAGCTGAGCAGTTTCATCAAAGATCGTGGGACACGTGTCCTTCTCTGATTCGCCACATTGGCCGTTTTCACCTAGAATGGCGCTCCCACTTGCTTCAAAAAACAACTTCTTCAATTAATGCGAGTGACATCAGTGCCGTTTTTAATCATTGCATCTACCCTTTCGAATCCTCCTAGGTATCGAAGCATCTTTTGTTCTTTTACTATAAATCAGTTCACTTTTCACTATTTTATCATCTCCTTTATCTCTACTCTGTTAATCTTCAAAGTTTTCATCTCTCAAAAAACCTTTCTTTTTGTGTGAGTTTATGTTCACAGCAAGAAACGCTTTAGTAAAAGGTGGGTGGCTCAATTTGTCAGAGTTGGAAAAAAGCTCAAAAGGTTGAACGAGAAAGGCGAATCGCTGCAGGCCTCCCTGTTTCCCCTGTTGATAAACCGGAAACACCAAGCTCAGAGCCTGACCGGGGCTCTTCTTCAACTAAGAGTGCTAAACCTAGGAGGTTGTTCCAATCCATCCTTTCACCGATTGTTTCGGGCTCATCGGTCCAGGAGTTAGAGCCTGTTGTTGAAGCAGGGCAGGCAGTCACAAGCTTCAAGAAACCTTCCCCATTTATTACTATGGGGTTAGATGCTGATACCTCCCCGGAGAAACTGGTAGATAGACAAAGGGGTCGTCTGGTAAAAGGGCAGGCTGCTGGCACACAGCCTAAACCAAAATCCACGCCTTCGAAATTCGGGGCAAAAAGTAAAACCACAGGGTCAGAAGCGCCCATCAAAATTCCCAAGGACAAGCTGTCTAGTCCGGAGGCAACCAGCTCAAGTCTTCGAAAATAGACCTCCGAGTCCGAGCCCCAGCCGGACTCTAGACCACAAGAGGGAAGGGATGCTCAACAATCCGGAGGGCCTACTGAGAAAACCACCAACCCTTCTTTTACTAAAACAGTTGACAACCCCTCCATGGTAATGGAGGATGTGATGGAGGACAGCTTTGAAAATCCCATTTTGAAACTGACGTCTCCGGGCAAACAAGTGAGACTGTCATCACTAGGAAGAGCAAAGGCAAGGAAAAAGTGTGTCTAAAGCATCCGGACCTTCCGGAGTGCCTTGTGGGAAAAGTGAGGCCTTGTTTCCAAAAAGTGAGTGTTAAATATCTACTGGCCATACAGAAAATCAACTATGCTTTCATTCACACAGGTGAACTTGGCCGGATAAGGACAAAGTGGGGTATTCCAGAGAATGTTAAAGTAAGGATCCCAATCGATCCGGAGACGCCCATGGACTGTAAGCTCAACGAGATTGTCTTCTATATTGAGCTATTTAAATGGGGACTTAGGTTTCCCCTGGACCCAGAAATAGTCAGATATTTCCATCTGATTAAGCTCTGCCCAAGCCAGCTAAGCCCTAATGCATGGTTCACCCTTATGGCATGTATCATGGCTTCAAGGCTCTCCGGAATTCCTCTTCCGATGGAGCAATTTGCTGCTGTGGCAAGCCTTTGAGTCGGAGAAAGGCTGGAAGACTCAATTTCTATTCGTCAGCGGTGCTTGGGAGAATGGGAAGAAAATTAAAGCTGGTGTCAACCCAAACATGCTCACCAGCAGATGGCGAAGTGATGGTAATAATCTCACCAGATACTTCTACTTTTACTTATAATTTTTTTTTATCTAACTCTTTTTCATTTTGCTTTTTGGTAGTGCTGCCCAAGGATTTCAACGATTACCTAGAGGCCGGGCAGACTACTTGTGCCAAGCTGAATGCTTGGACAGCTGAAAAATGGGCAAACCGCTTCCACAACTGCTTTACCGGAGGCAATTTAGTCAGATCCTATCTGTGGAATACAACGGACCGGAGGGGTCTGTCTTGGGAGGAATTAACTACTACACCCCCTCCGGGAGTGATCCTTCGGAAGACAGAGGGAAAAGATGGAAAATTGGTCTTGTCGGGCAGAGCTAAATCCCCAAGCAAGATGAAGGGATAAAAAGCTAAGACCGGGCGAGGTGTGGCAGAGGCCAATCCTACTGAGGTGGAAGAAGTTGTCCCAAAAAATCCCGAGGGACAAGGTCAAGGGCAAATCGATGATGCCTTACTATAGGTGGTGGAACACGAGAGCACCAAGGAAGCTGCTGGGTCTTCAAAACCTCAAAAGGTCCTAAAAAAGGACAGAAAACAGGGAGCAGAAGGTGGAGGTCGGGACGCCAAGAGAAAGAAAACTTCCAAGGGAGATGAGGTTTCTCTCCGGGATCTGGAGCCACTACCTCCCGTTGACCCTACTGATCCTACAAGAGCAGAAGAGATCCCTGGTGACTTTCAAACCGGAGAGGTTGGAGGAGGGGATATCAGTATTGATGGTGTCGACATCACTGGGCTTGAGGGAATTGGTCTTTATTTTAAAAACCTCCCCAGAGATGATTTTGCTGGGCCTACCTCCCTCCAAGTTCTTCGAACACCGTCACATTTAACGGTAAGTCTTTTTTCTGTCTCAAGTGAAAGTGTCATTGCTCACTCCATTCTGAGAAATGTCCAGCCATTGCTTATTTTGGAAAAGCAAGTACGCAATCAGTCAGCCATCATCAACACCCTCAATTCTGACAAAGAGAAACTGTATAGCAATCTTCTTAGTGCCAACCAAAATACTGAGGCATTGAGGAAAGAGAATAAGGAGTTGAAGAAACATCAGGAGGACTTGGCCAACAGGTTAGCCACTTCGGAAGGAGTCGTCAAAGAACTCCAATTAAAGCAATACGTCCTGGAAAGAGACCTCCTGTCATCAAAAGAAGAGGTGAAGGCCAAAGATAGCACTATTCAGGCCTTAACTAATGACAAGATCTCTCTTGAGAATAGTGTGTCCAAGGCTGAGCAAGAAAATGCTGACTTGTTGAGGGAGCAGGAGAAAACAATCCAGGCTAAGATCGATGATTACACCAATGAGGTGATAGATTCTCAGGAGGCAAGGTGTGCTGAGGTTAGGTCAGATATGGTTTTACTATTTCATGAAAAATTTCCGAAGATGACCTTGGGGGATTTATGGCGATTCGTGGAGTACGAAGACATTCTTCATCATACCATGTCTGTTGGTGATAAAAAAAATAGCTTCAGTGAGGACACCAGTGATGAAGAAGAAGAAACCGGGGAGAGTCTCGATGATGACCCAAAGAAGAAAAAACCAAGTGAGGCTGAGCCATCTTCAAAGGCTCAGTCTTAAAGTATCAATTATCTTTTTATTTTTGTTGTGATTGAACCAAATTCCTTGGATGGCCAAGGCATTTTTTGTAACCTTGTCCGGATAAACCTTTCTTGTTTTGACAATTCAAAGTCCTTGGATGGCCAATGCATTTCGTATGTTTTAATGAGTAGTTTCATTTTGCATAACTCCTGCATCGTTTCATGATTTTTTTTTTACTTTTGGTGGCTAATATTTAAACATCCCTTAGTTATTTCACAAGTATTTTAAAGTGAAAGTGTTTAAATTCTCCGATGACCAATGTTTAAGTAGTCAGCACTCCACCAATTTAATCCGGTCTGCTATTGATAAAAAAATTCAGAGAAAGCTTTTAATTGAAACACTCCGAATCTTTTAAGAAGACATCAAATTTTATAAAAAATCTTGGACACCTCATTAAAACCTCCCTGCGCCACTAGGGTAGGAAAGAGTATGCCCCCAAATATTTACATGAACTGTTAAGCAAGTAAATAGTTACATAGTTTCTATTCCAAGTACAACCGGAGGTGTTCAATGTTCCAGGGGTGATTCAAAAGCCTTCCATCTTTGTCTTGGAGTCGGTATGTCCGAGGCTTAAGCTTTTCAATGACCACATAGGGTCCTTCCCAAGTTGGGGCCAACTTACCGAACTGCTTCTCTTTAGTATGTAGGAAAACTTTTCTCAATATCTTTTCCCCTGGCTGAAAATCCCTTCTCTTAACTTTAGAAACAACTCTTCTTCTCATCAAACCTTGATAGTGTGCAGCTCTAAGGTGAGCCTTAACTCTTCTTTCTTCTATTAAGTCAAGCTGGCCTCTGATTGCCACCTCGTTAGCGTGTTCGGAAAAATTATGAACTCGAAATGAAGGGATAGTAGCTTTTATAGGAGTTATGGAATCCATCTCATATATTAAGGCAAAGGGAGACTCTTGTGTTGCAGCCCCGGGAGTGGTCTGGTAAGCCCACAAAACTTCTTGCAAATAACTAGGCCATTTTCCAGCAGCCCCTTCTAAATTCTTCTTTAGACCGGACAATATTGTCCTGTTGGCCACTTCGACCCGACCATTTGCTTGTGGGTGGAAAGGAGAAGAGAAGCAATGTTGTATGCCTCTAGAGGCACAGAAAGTCTCCATTTATTTTTTGTCAAACTGTGGCCCATTGTCTGTTGTTATCTTTTGTGGAATTCCAAATCTGCAACAGATATTGGATAAAATGAATTTTATAACAGCTTTTGATGTCGTACCTGTCAATGGAGCTGCTTCGATCCACTTCGAAATGTAATCAATAGCAACGATTATAGTTCTGCGTCCCCCGGTTGCCATGGGTAAAGTCCCACTAAATCCAACCCCCATCGAGCAAAATGTATTGGCTCAGAAATTGATTCCAAAGGGACAGCTAGGGTATGGATTTCATTACCATATCACTGGCATGGATCACACTTTTTTACCAACTCTTTGGCATCTTGCATTATAGAGGGCCAATAGTACCCAGCTAATAAAAATCTTCTGGTTAGAGCCCTGAATCCACAATGTGTTGATCCCTCGCCATCATGTAATTCAGAGAGTACTATTTGAGACTCATCGATCCCCAAACATCGTAAAAGAGGTTTACTATAAGATTTCTTATAAAGAATATCTTTTAAAATGACAAAACCACGAGCTTTATATTTTACTTTCCTTGCTACTGCTTTTTCCGGAGGCAATATGCCATCTAAGAGATATTGAAGGAGTGGAAATCTCCAATCTTGAGGCTGTTTTATCTGTATATTCAAACTTTCTTCTTACTTAGCCGGATTGATTTGAATGGATGGGCACTCCAACACATGAATCCAAGGGTAGGACTCAGAATAGGCTATGATTGCCAAATAGTCTGCTAGCGTATTTTCTGTTCGGGGTATGTGTTCATAGGTGATGCTTTTGAAATTAAGTGCCACTTCTTTGACAAGAAGTGAGTATTTAACAAACTACTCCTTTTTGGCTTCGGATTGACCTTGTGCATGATTGATAAGAAGCTCAGAATCGCTCATTAACTTAACCCTTTTGGCTCCACAAATAAGAATTAATTTCAAACCAGGTATAACAGCTTCATATTCTGACTCATTATTAGAAGCCCTGAAGGCAAAACATATAGCTTGGTATATTCTGTCACCGTATGGAGAGGTTAAACATACCCCAGCACCACATCCCATGGTACTTGATCCACCATCAGTCCGGACGACCCATATTTTTTTGTCTTTCACACCAGTTGTTTGCTTAGTATCCCTATCTGAATGGAATTCAACTAAGAAATCAGCCACAGCTTGGGCTTTGACTGCTGTTCGAGGAGCAAAATCAATATCGTAGTCTCCCAGTTCTACTGACCATTTGGTCATTCTACTTGAAACGTCAGCTTTTTGGAGAACATTTTTCAAAAGGAAAGAAGTCCGGACGATGATGGAATGAGCCTGAAAATAGGGCCTCGGTTTCCTTGCAACAATTACCAAGGCCGGCGCCAACTTCTTAAGCTTCAAATATTGTTTTTCTGCATCTATCAAGCTTTTGCTGATATAGTACACCGGATGAGGATAATTGTCTACCTCTCTTACCAATACTGCACTTATTACGCAATCAGAAACGGCTAAATACACATAAAGCGTTTCTCCATCAACAAGTTTAAACAAAGTTTTGGGAGAAGACAAATGTTTCTTAATTTCATCGAAGGCCTCATCACACTTTGAGGACCAGTTGAAGTCCTTTGCACCTTTCAAAGTTTGAAAAAATGGGGCACACCTGTCTGAAGACCTTGAAATGAATCGATTTAATGCAGCCAGCCTCCCAGTCAATCGTTGTACCTCTTTAATATTCCGAGGTGGCTCCATTTGCAGTAAGTATTAAGCTGGTCAGGATCAGGATGTATCCCTTGCTCACTTATCACATACCCCAAGAATTTCCCGGACTGTACTCCAAACACACATTTTTCTGGGTTTAATTTCAAATTTACTTTTACTAAGTTAGCAAAAGGTTCTTGGAGATCTGCTAAGTGTAGTTCTTCGTCCACACTTTTCACCATCATGTCGTCGATGTAAACCTCCATGTTTCTTCCAATTTGATCAGCAAAATCCTTGTTTACCAACCTCTGATAAGTAGCCCCATCATTTTTTAACCCAAATGGCATCACCTTGTAACAATAAAGCCCCTATCAGTAACAAATGTAGTATGTTCCTGATCCTTCGGATCCACTTGAATCTAATTATACATGGAGAAGGCATCCATAAAAGATAGCAGCTTGTTTCCAGATGTGGAGTCCACCAACTGATCAATCTGGGGGACCGGGTATAAATCCTTTGGGCAAGCTCTGTTGAGATCTGTAAAATCGATGCACATACGCCATTTGCCATTTTTCTTTCTTACCAATACCGGATTGGCTGTCCATAAAGGGTATTGAGATTCCTTTATGTGTCCCATTTTAGTAAGTCGGTCGACCTCTTGAACTATGACATCAGCATTTTCCTTAGA
Source organism: Limnanthes douglasii subsp. nivea (assembly GCA_036936605.1). Lineage (NCBI taxonomy): Eukaryota > Viridiplantae > Streptophyta > Magnoliopsida > Brassicales > Limnanthaceae > Limnanthes > Limnanthes douglasii. Next base: position 102,840,649 of record JAUPFV010000004.1, read on the forward strand.
AAATTTGTATCACATGTGCTATGTCCCTTCAGATAGACAGTTGGTGTGATATAATATATGCTGGTACTCCGGTAACATCAGCATTGCACCAAGCAAAAACATGATGATGGTCTTTCAAGAACTTTAACATTTTACCCTTTAGTTCCGATGTCATCTTGGATCCTATCTTGACATTTTTTCCTTCAGCCAGAGAGTGTGTTTCAACTTCTTCAATCGATATTAAAACTCCAATGGTCTCTCTGGGGTCATCAATTTCACCCACTCTCCCAGAGGGCCCCTCAAACTGCTATTCCCCATCGATCCGAACTGCCCCCAACGTCCGAGGAGCCAGTGTTGTTGCATAACATTCTCTTGCTATCTTTCGGCTGCTCCGAACAACTCCTACTTGTCATTGCACAACATATTTCAAGCATTGGTGGACTGTTGAGGCCACAACATGCATCCTAGAGAGCCAAGATCTCCCCAGAATAGCATTATAACAAGTGGGATAATCTACTACAACGAACAGTATTCTAACCATTTTTTTAAAAGGGCCTTTGCCCAACAAAACCTCATCATCGAATTCTCCGATCACGTCTGCTGAGCTTCCTGTGAAACCCACAATCGACCTGTTTGAACGTTGAATTACTGCCGGATTTTTCATATTTTTATAGGAAGTTAAAAAGAGAATATTAGCAGAACTTCTGGTGTCTACAAACATTCGTCTTATGTCATTGCCTCCGATGGATGCTCCTATGACAACAGTATCTTCATGAGGACGAGCAATATCCCTCAAGTCATCTTTGTCGAAAACAATGAAGGGAAATGGAATCTGCGATTGATAGGAGGTCATGCCCCCTTCCAGTTGGGTAGCTAAAGTATGAACGTGCCTCTTTCTCGAAGAAGCAGTTGGTGTTGTCATGGTGTCTCCTCCATTTTACTGCCATCGTATTTTTCCATTTTTGTACTGTCAAACCTCTTAGGAAGGTTTCCGGACATGATCTTGGAGGATAATGGAGATTGTCTCCAATTCCGGCCACGACTGAAAACGGTATCCTCATTAGGAGTTGCAAAGATACCTGGTTCATCATGGAAGGCAAAAGGATCCATCACCATCCGATCTACGTGTCTCCGGCTATGAGACGATCCTTTGCCTATATGCCTCTTTAACCTTCCATGCATATCCTTTTTTATTGAGTATTTTTTTACTAACTTTTGTTTCTTTTTAGAACGGCCTTCATCACTGCTGGATGATAGGGATTCTTCGACTCCATCTTCACTTGAGGAGCTGCTGGAAGATTCTAAGTCTGAATTAGAGCTCTCCACCGGTTTAGACCGGTGAGACTTTTTTGAGCTAGCATGAGTCTTTTTTGTACTCACATGGGTTTTTGAGGGCTCATGTTCCCTTGGATTGTCAGTATTATGAGCTACTGACGCCTTAGACTTCTCTTTTACGCCCATTTCTGCCCTATTGGCAGCCCTCAGAGCTTCTATTTCAACTTTTAACCTATCTCGTTCCTTAATTGTATATTCATCAGTTTTGCCCACCACTTCGGCAAAAGTTGGTGGTACTTCTTGCTCGTCCGGATTCATCCGAACTGACTTTTCTTGATGGTTTTGAATGCTAGATTCAGACACCGTTGTTCTCCCACTGTGGTCGCCAATTTGGTGAGGTTTATTTTCGTTTGAGGGTAATTTTGTTCAGAGTTTTGTGGTATTTCAAAGATATTTAATGTTTGGATAGAATGTAGAGGGAGAATTGAGTTGCCTGGATGTATTTAATTTTCATTACCCTCATTAAATGAAAGTGGTTGGGTATTTATACCCTTAATTTTGGGCCACATGGGCTTTCGGGTTGACTTATGGATTCGGGTCGAGTTCAAAGACCCATTAGTTTTAAGCAGGTAGATAATTAGCTTAGTCATAAAGTGATTAAGTTTTTAGTACATTAGTTCAGTTCGGATGGTTCAATGGGTGTATGTTGTCCGAATTGCCCCTGCCCGGTTCTCATAAAGAGTGGCAAATAATTCCAGACTCATCAAGAGTAAGTTAAAGATATATTTAACTGCATATCTTGGTGGTTAGAGAAATATCCTTCATTATCCCCCATTTTACAAGAAATTTATTGTAACACGGCGTATATATAAATGTCCAATTTCAATCAACAATATACCGTATTCTTACTCTCATCCTTAATCTTTTACTTTTTTACTTGTTCTCAATCATATACCCAATTCACTCAAAACTAACCTCCGACTAAGCTAAACGATCACAATAGAAACAACAACTAAATTAACAACAACAATAACAACAACAACAACAATAGCATCATCATCAACAACAACAACATCAACAACACCAATAATAATAATAATAACAACAATGGCAACAACAACACCAACAACAACAACACCAACACAAACACCAACAACAACACTAACACCAACAACAATAACAACAACAATAGCAGCATCAGCAGCATTAGCGGTAGCTTGGAACTTAGACCAATCTAATAATCCAAAGTTTGTCAAAAATTTAAAAAATTGGTGGGGCATACAAGTTTTGTTGGGCCATTGTCTTATATTAGGCCGAAAGCGAGTATTCTGGAAGGTGGGCTCATGTCTAGTGGCCTGGACGCTTATGTTCTAGTATGGCACTTGAAGCAAGAAGATATAAAGTTCATTTTGAAGGACCGTACATTGCAAGTTATTGGTATTATGGTTCCTGATGAAGAGGACATAGTTTCATCTTCTATTGATTGGTATGTGTACTGCATTTTACCTAACCATCTAATAATCTCACAACATTAACTTGTTAATTTGTTAGGATATTTTAGTAGGTGTTTATATTTAATTTGTTTAGTGGAGTATGGGTAAACTTATCAAGATGTGGAAGGCTCAAAAGTCACAAATTAACAATTCAATCAGTGATCAACTTACCTTCAGGGAGCTTGTTTCAGGTATATTTGATTATTAAGTTGCAATTTAGTTAAAAGTTGATTGAATTACCGGTATACCAATAACAACTCAGTTGCAATTAAAACTACCAATAATAATTTAGGGTTTGAGAAAGTACTAATTACCAATATACCTTTAACCATTATTTTCTCTCGTATTTTATTTTCTAAAATGTAATATCTCTCAAACTATAGCTCTTTAAAAAATCCAAAAATATCATTGGTTTTATTTTCCTAGACGAATAAAACTAGATTTATAAGAGATTTTGTTATTTACTGTACTTGGTTGCAAAAATAAGAGTAATCAGGTTGCCAAATTAGTCCAAAAATGTTTTTGTTTTTAAATGTCATCTCAAAAAAAATATGAAAAATACCATTGCTTTTGTTTTTCTAAAGATGGCCAAAACTAGATCAATAAATTTATTTATTTTATTTTATTTAAATATATTTAGTTGCGAGAATATGAGTAATTGGGTTGGGAAATTAGTCTGTAATTTTGTTTTTGTTTTTTAAAGGTTATGTCTTTCAAACCATAGCTTCAAAAAAATCAAAAAATACCACTCATTTTGTTTTTTAAGACTAAAAAAACTAGATCTACGAAAAAAATGAATTCTTTTAATGTATTTGCTTGTGAAAATATGAGTAATGGGTTTGTGAAACTAGTCTAGAAAACAATTGTGTTCCAGTTGCGTAATTAAGAGTAATCTGGTTGTGAAAAAACAAGTGTGTTTGAATTGCGTAAGTAAGAGTAATTTGGTTGTGGAAAATCAATTGTTTCGGTTGTGGAATTAAGTGCAAATGTGATGTAGCTGAGAAGGCTCACATAATCTAAAATTAATAGACCAATGGAAACGAGCCTTATTTTCACTCGAGTATTGACATTGGACGAATTGCTACTCGAATTGAATGTCTTGACGAGTCCAACGATTGTCGGAGGCTTAATAGTGTTTGTCACGAATATTGGACCTAAATTACACTGTTTACAGTCATAAGAAGTTAGTTTAGTATTTTTATTTTTAAATATTTCATATATATATATATATTATTTAGCACATCAAATCTTATTGCATCAAGATTGATATATTTACTTTATTTTTAGGATTTTTATATGTTTTTATATAAAGCGTCTTATACCATAATCTTAAGCTATGTTTTATTGAATAAAGATATCTTTGCTAAATATTCAGTGTTGTTACCCTAGCATTAGAGTTTTGTTTATTATTTTTACTACTGTGATATTTCTGTTACATTAGTTGGTTAGAGCTTGACTTCCTGATATGTAGACACAAGAATCATGCATCCAAAAAACCTGAGGGGTAAGAATGTCTCTTTACTTGTTGATTTCTATAATAGTGAAGATCTTAAAGAGAGTTTGGGTATGTTGGAGCATACTACCAAGATGTTGGGGGAGCAGAGAAATAAGCAGAGAAAACAATTGTTAAGTCAAATGAGCTAGTTGATGATCTCCGTTGGATTTCGAGTTCCAAGCCCGAATTTCAAAGCAATATCACCTTTCAGTAAACCAACCCTAGCCATAATTAAAAATTGGTAAAACCAAAGAAGATGAAGCTCCATCAAGTAGTTGTTGATGACATAGTTGTTGATGACATGGAGGATTCACCGATACTGGCTCAATCGGCTTACTGTTGTGACAAACTAGTTTATGACGAGTATGATGATAGGTTGATGTTCGATAACATTTTTATGCATCTAACCCAGTATTGGATAAACCAATCTATGATAAGTATGATGATGATTACGGGATATTTTTGAAGGTCCACCTGGTTATGAAGCCACTAGAAAAAGTTATTTTCTGATGGGTTGCTACATGATATACTATTTTAGACATATAATAAGAGGAACAATGCATCCCCTCTTTAAAATTATTGTTTAAATTTTTCGCAACCAAAAATTCCAATGGAAATAAAATGTTAATACGGTGCAAAACTCTATCAAAACCATGTACCAAATCGGTGTTTGGTAAAAATATCTCATTTACCTTTGGTGAATATTATGTTCTTGAAAAGACTATTCCATGTTAGTATTTGAGAGGAAACACTGATGGTTTCTTTGAAAAAAATACATGTGCGAATAATACTGTTACAGTGCATTTCAATGATCAAATTCGGGATGAATTCTTGGCGGATCTCCATTTGGTCGTTTTCGTCAACAAGGATCTATAATTAGACTACCATTGAAGGTCTTATTATTTGTGTATTGATCTGGAGTAAAGTTTTCTGAAAACCATGATCATGGTATGAATGTCGAAGAAGAACATATGCTTGCTTCTTTAATGGATTACATCAAGGCCGGGTTAGCTGCAAACTCGAGAGATATTTATACTTATACTGTAATTATAAGTTCTTGCTTTGAAGAAAAAAATATAAACCATGGAAAATTCTTACAATGGTTAAAAATAACGAAAGGATTACAACATCGGGTGTCCTTTGTTGAGTCTGAGGATGATGTGAATTTGAGGTTGAATTTTTTTCAACAAGAGGAGAATGATGTAGCTGTGAAGGACCACAAATATCTAACATTAATGGGCAAATACAAACGAGCTTTATATTTTACTCAAGTATTAGAATTGGACGAATTGGTACTCAAATTGAAAGTCTTGACGAGCCCAATGGAATAATGTTTTTAAAAACAATACTACATTGGGTTATAAAAATAAGAGCAATGAGGTTTCGAAATTAGTCTCAGTTTGTTTTAAATGTCATATCTTTCAAATTATAGCTAAAAAAATCTGAAAATACTAGTGGTTTTGGTTTTTTAAAACGAACAAATGTAGATCTTATGGATAATAATAATATGAAGAAAGATAATAAAAGAATATATATATATATATATGATTTGGTGTTTGATACATTATACTATTGTATATCTCCTATATATTTTTATTAGTATATTATACTGTTTTAATGACAGAATAATACCTTTTAACTAATATAATATTTGCTCTAAAATACAAAATCAAACCACTAAAAGAATATTTTTCCTAATTGAATAATATTCTCAATCAACAATATATTTTTCAAATCTTTGACCAAACAATTAATTAATTCCCTTAATTAATTAAGGGATATCTTTCAAACTTAATTTGATTTTGTTCCAACAATGCATCGTGTGCATTAAGCTTTCTTATAACCCTAAAACTTTTAACATTCATGTTAAAGACAACATCATTTTTGAAGACTTGTGTATTCAGTGGCTTTGTGAAGACATATGTCATCCGATCTAATATTTTTTTCGATCCAGTCACCACTGATTTTCTACGGTCTTTTCCAACATGTTCCAGTCACCTCAAATCATCTACGGAATTTTTACAGTCACTCCTATCTTTTCTAATCGGTTTCGGTCCCCTTCAATCATCTATGGTCTTTTCAAGTAACTTTTGATCCTCTACCATGCCTCTTTTCATATTATTCTTCACTCATCTTTTCTTTTTCTTCGTTTTCTTATGCCCTTTATCGTGAGGGTATCTCATTTATGAGAAATGGATTGAAGTTGAGCCAACACAATTAGATGCATTGCTGGCTATGGACCTTCTCATATCCACAAAAGAGGTTCAAATATTAACTGGAAGGCTGACAACTTTAAATAGGTTCATATCAAGGTCATCAGATAAGTTTGTAAAATTCTTCAAGTGTTGAGAAATGTCAAAGAATTTAATTGGTCACAAAACTGTGATAAGGTGTTCCTCAAGATCAAGAAACATTTGTCTTCGCCCAAAACTTTGTTTACACCAGTAATAGGAGAAATACTTTATCTATACTTGACAGTATCCGATCACGCAGTAAGTGCAGTGTTAGTCCGAGAAGTTGACAATTACCCTCGCCCGATTTATTATTTTAGTAAGAGTTTTTGGATGTTGAGAAAAGATATCTGAAGCTGTAAAAGTTAGCCTTATCCATGGGAATAACGACAAAACAATTGACCCTATTTTGAAGCACATTCCATCATAGTTCGAACTTCTTTACCACTCAATATTATGTTACAAAAACCAGCTGTATCGTGTTGGATGACCAAGTGGTATGTGGAATTTGGGGAATATGATATCGATCATATATAGAATCTTCTATTAATAAACCTGAGAAAGAATGGGTAATCCAAACAAAATGGAGGATCTAATATTATGGATTGTGGGACAAGAATTTGTTTACTCTCCCCATTTGGAGACTCGATGTACCAAGCCATACGTTTTGGTTTCAAGTCTTCAAACAATGAAGATGAGTACAAAGCAACAATAGTTGGTTTGAGGCTCATTCAAATATGTGGTGCCAAACAAATCCAATTTGTAAGTGATTCACAGTTGCTCATACATCAAACCCGAGGATAATATGAAACAAGGAAAGAACAGTTGGTAAAATATTTGCAATTATCAAAGAAACTTATGCCTACTTTAAATATATAAAGTATGAGCATATGCGAAGAGCTGAAAATTCAATGGCTGACTCTCTAGCCACTGTTGCACACGCATAAGCATATTTTTTTATTTTGGTACAAGAATGTCATTCCATAACAACAACCCCCAAATGAGAGTTGGAACTGAGGAAAAGTTTTAAGTATCTACAATACTAATCCAAGATTGAAGGCTTGAGATCCAAGAATTTATTACTAAAGGAAGCCTTCTTGAAGAAAAAGGCCTATACAACAATTTGAAGTTTAAAACACATGGGTTTTTTATTTTGAGAGGGGTTATCTACAAGAAATCTTATAGCAATCCTATGTTGAGTTGCCTTGGATCCGATGAGTGCTAAGTAATTATATCTGAATTACATGATGGGGAAGGCTCTACTCATATTGGTTACAAAACTTTGACTACAAGGGTCTTGTTACCAAGATATTATTGGTCGTCCATCATGAGGATGCTAAAGAGCAAGTGAAAATATGTGATTCATGCCAGCGAATTGTAAACAAAATACATGTACCAACAATTCTTATTGAATCAAATTTTGAAGCGACACAATTTGATAGATGGGGGGTTGATTTGGTTGAACCCCTAAAAATGACTTTTGGAGGGTGTCAGACCATTATACTGGCAGTTGATTATTTCTCTAAGTGGCTAGAAGCTGCACCTCTGCTGGGAACTACTTCTAAAATAATAATCAAGTCTATATTTTCTAACATTTGTTGTAGATTCGGATTTCCTAGAAGTATTACAACAGAGAATGGTCCTCACTTTAACAACAGAGACATGAAATTTTTTTATACATCAAGAGGAATTATCCATTGTTTCTCCTCACTTTTTCATCCCCAAGCTAATGGACATATAAATATTATGAACATAACTATTTTCGAGACTCTACTTGTTCAATTTTTGTTATCAATTGGCTTAAGATTGTTTTGGTTGAACTTTTTTGTGTAATGAGATGAATTAATTTTGAGATTATGTTTATTGATTTTTTTATGTCTTGAACCGAATGATTTATGGTGACGTTGAGACTTGAGATCGATGTTGTCATTATTTTTGTTGAGTTTCTTTATGTATTGATTTTTTTTAATGTTGAGATTGATGTTAGGATAATTTAATATAGTTATTTATGTTATCAATTTTGTTTGTTGAATTTTTTCAATTGATTTAATGTAATTATTTTATTTTGATTTTTTTTAATTTTTTACAAAATTTAAAAAACATAAAAAAATAACATGAACCACACCGATGTTCAAACCGAAAAACCAAACTGAAATCAAACGAAAGCAAGAAATCAATTTCTTTAGTAAGTTGGTTTAATAATTTATAAACCTAATTATTTTAATTTTGTTAAATATTTATAAAAAAAGACTGAACGAACAGAATCTCACCTCCAATATTCATATATTGATCTTTATATACAATATATTAATGTTTAATATATAATGTTTTTTATACACCGATATTTTTTATTTTTTAAGGATATTATTAATTATGAAACTTAATTTATACTTAAATATTTTATTCTCTCAAAGAGTTTACATGAGTTATTGAGTGTACATAAATATTACAACAATATAAGGACAAACAAATTGTTTAACAAACAAGCATTTTCAGATCAAATAAAAATTTAAAAACTAAAATACATTCACATACTTTCACTTTTATGTCTCCAACGGACTAGAATATAAATACATAAATTTTCATAAAATATTAATACTTTTGTCTACCATCTCCCTCAATTTTCATATCATTAAATGAACCATCACTAGAGATCATATACAACACATGCTCTTGATGAGATACAATCACATTCAATAAATAAGGTCCTTATGTGTCCAATATTTTCTGAAGAGCAACCCTAAGATCATATTTCCTCGCAACACGAGCCTAAGGTATGTCGCATACTTTGACAAACTTACACATATCAAGAAATATTTGAGTCTTTTGATGGCCCGAGATAAATAAGAGCTTTATTTTCATCATAGAATCTTTCTTCTCATTTAATAACCATACCAAAATGTTGATTATTTAACAACATCATTTTCACCGCCAGCTTCTTTATCCGGATAGTTGCTAAATCTTAGATATCCATGATAAAACTTCCATCACCGATAATGTCCACCAAGATAATACCATGGTTTGCAATGACAGTCCTCTATTGCAATCGGTAACCTAATACATATAGCTCTGAGCTGACTTGAAGTTAACCAGTGACGCGAATTTAATAGTTGTAAAATTTAGCACCCCGTATTTAATGCTCCATTACACGAATAACATTACATTTGGTTAGTCCATCGAGAAATTGAATCACATATTAAGGAGGGATAGTTGTCAAAAGCATTGAAGCTCAAGAGTAATTTCTCCTTCTTCTCATCTAGATCTTGTTTCAATGTCAATAAATCAAGCTTCATTTTATCTACTTTACTCTCCAAAATCTTAAGTATCTCGTTTAATGCTGGTTTGATATCGTTACAAACTGAAAAATATAGTTGTTTGTTTATTCTAATTTCTGCTTAGTCGATATCGATATGGTCAACCTTAGATCGACGGGCAAAAGCCTCAAGTTTTCCAAATTTAACGTCATCAAACCTAACTCAAAACGCAAGCAACAAATCATTTACATCTATAACATAATTAGCATAAAAAAATTCATGCGACCTAATCATATGTAGGGACGGTTCATTGGAATATAGAAATGACCTAAGACCCATCAAAGTACTCGCAAAAAATATAACATCGGTTTTTTAGACTTGATCTAAAAACGATTGATCAAGAATCTTAAACAGCTTAGACATATAACCAGCCAATCTATAGCATGAGTTCTAATTAAGAACAACAATTTATTATTGTTTATCATTGGGAACAACAACCCAAATAGGGCTTGGTCAGGCCTCACTCATAGTTCTATGAACATCATCAATATCAAGAACAAGATATTAATAATAAGTAATTGATCTTGTTACCTCAACTATTGATGTTTCATAGAAGGTATCAGCCTCAATCCTCTAACATGGTACTTACCTCGTAATGGCGACGAGTGGGAGACTATCGAGCATCGATGAGACTACTTTCTAAGTTGGTAGTATCAGGAGCAGAGGTGGTTATGCAAGTGATGGGTTTTCCATATGAATGAGAGTATCTCAATGATAAAAATATACCACCTTGTTCGTGAAGAATAAGCACATTATGGAAGCGCCCTTAAGGTATGCAACTACGTTAGTGGCACATTACCGTTCGAGCGCCTCTACAAGAATATGTGCCCCTTCTCAAACTTGGTCAAAGGTGAATCTAGAAGAAACATCATGGGTATAGATTATTTTTGTTGTCAATATGGTGAAAGTTTTTGGTGAGGCGGTGGTGGTGGTGGTGGTGGAGGAAGCGATTCCTTTTGAAGTGGGATGAGAATAAGAACTCGAGATGTAGAGTGAACGGTGAGATGTGCTTTCTGGGAGGTTTAATGAAAAAAATGTTAGATCTCCAAATAAAAAACTGAGATTTGACAATTAAGAATGGGGAGGAGATGATTCGAAGAATGATATTTTAACAGCGACGGCCAATATTGAAATGAGATTATATATTGATGATGAATACATTATTTACATATTGATGTTTAATATATATGATAAATTTGTTGAGTATATAATATTTATACATTATGTTGATATATCACATGATTCCCTTGTTTGCATTTTGTAACATAAAAATAGTGGTTGGATTAATGCTTAATTATTATTTTTGTAAATTTGGTATCAATTAGAGCTATATAAAAAATCAATATATCTGATTATAGTAAGCAAGAACGTAATGAAGATGAGTGGAAAAATATAATTTTAAATATTAGAAAACTGTATTTTATTAATTTAACAAAATTAAATAAAAGTATACATAATTACAACATAATAACGAGGAGGATATATGAAAAAAAGTATATTTTGGTAATTTTATAAAGCTAAAAATGAGAGTTTACGTATTTACAAAACAGAACACTGAATTCTTAGCAGCATAAATGTAACCCTAATTATATAGAGAAAAAGTGAATGTCAATTTTCCTTTGTTTATTTATATACAATATTCCCACATATACTCCATTTAGCTTTGATATTATTTGTATTTAATCCTTTATTTATTTATTTATTTTTAAATCTTTATTTTAGCTATAATATTTTTTTAATAGGAAAATTTAAATTTTGAGTGAATCTTATGAATTTATTTTTCAAAATATCTAAACAATATTCAAATGTCTAACAAGATAATAATTTCATTCAATATCTTCGTAATTTTATAAACTAATATATTTTAGGTTGAATTAAAATTGTTAAAAATATAAAAACTAAACATATGGAAATATCATAATATTTTTTATATATTAATGTTAAATATATAGTATTTATATATTGATGTTATATATATATTATTTTTAAACGTTAATGTTTTTCTTAATATTTACTCTATCAAGAATATTACATGGATTAAGGAGTTCATATAAGAAAAACCCAAAACTCTAAGATTTAAAACGACAAACAAATTGTTTGATAATCAAACATTCACGGATTAAATAATAATTTTATATATATATATATATATATATACTATCATACCATAAGTTTTATATCTCCAATAGGCTAGAATATACATAAATAACTCAAAGATCTTTGTGTTCATAAAATGCTAATACTTTATTATACTATCACCATTCGTTATCAGATCGTTGAATAAACCATCACTAGGGATCATATGCAACACATGCTTTTAATGAGATATAATTATGTATAATAAATAGTATCCTGACGTTTTCGACATTTTCGGAAGCGCAACCATAAGATGTTTTTTCCTCGTCACACGATCTTAGGGTATATCGCATGCTTTGATAAAGTTGCACATATCATGAAATATTTTAGAGTCTTTTGATGGCTTTTTGAATTAAGTGTGAGCTCTATTTTCCTTGTATAATCGATCTTCTGATTGCATAATCATACCCTAATGCTTATTATTTAACAACATGATTTACACCGGCATATTCTATATTCGAATTGTTGCCAATTATTAGACATCCATGATCAAACTAACATCACCGTTAATGTCCATGATGACAGCACCAGGGTTTGCAACGACATCTCTCATTGTAGTTGATAACCTAAAACCATAGCTCCGAGCCCATCTAAAGTTAGCCATTGAAGCGATTTTTTGTAGTTGTAAAACTGAGGAGCCTATATTTGATGTTATCCTACACTAATATATATTATAGCATTTCATTGGGTTAGTTCATCAAGAACTTGAATCGCATACTCGGGAGGGATAACATTTCCAAAAGTCTTGAAGCTTAATGGGGAATTATTCTTTAGTTCATCTAGTTATTGTTTCCATGTCGAGAAATCAAGCTTCAGTTTATCTAGTTTACTTATCAAAATATTATTTATCATATTTAAGTTGGGTTTGATATCATCACATACTCACAAATGTGGTTGTTTGTTCTTTCTATTTTTTGTTGATTCGATATCGATGTGAATAATATTTGTTAAATAAACTTTAGATTGAATTAATTTTTTATAAAAAATAAACATATTATGAAAGCACACTATTATATATATATATATATATTGTTAAACAACAAAGAGAGAAGTAGCCGCAGGAGGCGGCTAAGGTTTTGTGTTTATTAGAAAATGTTCCTTTTTGAATTGAACTGTTTTTTTATATTGATAAACCCAAGTAAGGCTCTCAATATATAGAGAACTTAGAGGCCCATACAAGGAAACTTAATACGCTGAATATTCTAACAATATCCAAACATGACAAACATTTTTAATACTATGCAGCGTGAATGTGTTACATGCTAGCGCACTAATAACATGTTATTGCGTGAATATTCTAACACTCCCCCTCAAGTTGTGTAGTGGGATCACCAATACCCAACTTGGATAAAACTGATTCGAATGTTCTTGCAGCAACCGCTTTTGTCAGGATGTCTGCCAGTTGGTCTTCGGATCTAACAAACGGAAGTTCGACTGTCCCATCTTCAATCTTTTCTTTTATGAAGTGCCTATCTATTTCAACGTGCTTTGTTCTATCGTGATGTACCGGGTTCTCTAAAATATTAATTGCAGCTTTATTATCGCACATTAACTGAGTTGGACACTTTAGAGGGGATCCGATTTCTTTCATTATCTTCTTTAACCAAAGTATCTCGGTAATCCCCTTAACGATTCCTCTAAATTCTGATTCGGCACTTGACAGTAATACTACTTTTTATTTTTTACTCCTCCAAGTCACCAAGTTACCTCTAAGAAGAGTAAAGTAGCCAGCAGTTGATCGCTTGTCGTTAGGATTCCCTCCCCAATCAGCATTTGTGAATACTTCAACATCAAGGTGTCCATTTTTCTTAAAAATTACGCCTCTTCCTGGTGTGCCTTTAAGATATCGAATAATCCTCATTACTGCCTCCATATGGTGTTCCTGAGGATGATGCATGAACTGGCTAACTACTCCCACCACGTATGCAATGTCAGGTCGAGTGTGAGCCAGGTAAATCAATTTTCCCACCAACCTTTGGTACCTTTCTTTACTCGTTGGTCTAGCCTCTTCAATTATCTTTAGTTTGTGATTCACAACCATAGGAGTGTCATTTGGTTTGTAATCCACCATGCCAACTTCAGCTAATAAATCCAATATATATTTCCGTTGGGAGATATAAATCCCTCATTTTGACCTAAGAACCTCGATTCCTAGGAAATACTTCAATCCCCTAAGGTCTTTCATTTCAAACTCCTTGAAGAGGTTTTTTCTAAGAGAGTTAATTTCTTCTCCGTCATTCCCCGTTATAATCATATCATCGACATATATTATAAGACAAGTGACTAATTCTCCTCTCTTTTTGTAAAACAAGGTATGATCCCCATTACTCTGTTTGTAGCTATACTGCTTCATTGCCATTGTAAATCTCCCAAACCAAGTACGAGGAGACTGTTTGAGCCCATATAATGCCTTTTTCAGTTTACATACCTCATTTTCTTGAAAACCATCAGAGAACCCTGGTGGGGGTTCCATATATACCTCTTCTTCCAAGTCTCCATGTAAGAAAACATTCGTTACATCAAATTGATGAAGAGGCCAATCTTTATTCGCGGCTATTGAAAGTAAAACTCTGATAGTATCAATATTTGCAACCGGAGAGAACGTTTCAGAGTAGTCTATACCATATGTTTGTGTATATCCTTTGGCAACCAATCTTGTCTTGTGTCGCTCAATGGTGTGATCAGATTTATATTTTATATTAAACACCCATCTACACCCGACTGCTTTCTTCTCTTGTAGGAACACAAAATTCTCCCATGTACCATTCATTTTTTGAGCTTCCATTTTGGTATTCATTGCCTCATGCCATTCAGTCATCTTCTTAGCTTCTTAAGTTGTTTTAGGGATTTGTTCAGAGAGAATATTAGCTGGAAACGCCTTTGCAATCTTCGTCATTCCTTTCCTGTCCGTTTTTACCGGATATGTAGAAGCACGAGGAACGTGTTCCGGTGAATACCGGTCAGGAGGAACCCCTCTATTTTTTCTTGGGGGAAGAACCAGAGTTTGAGTTTCAACAAATGAACTTCCTAAAATGTCATGGTCAGTAGCATTTTGTGAATTATGACATTGTAAATTGTTTAACTCTTGATGGACATTTTCTTCGGCTGATTCGTTGGTAGTATCCATGGCATTTATTTTTTGTTGGACATTATCTTCGGGAGAATCATTGGTGGTAAGAACTGCCTCGCCAGTCTCCTTTATGTTGGAAGAGGCGTGTTCGGTGGCATCTACCGACTCTGTCGGCACATCCTCAAAGTAACTTTCATATAGCAACCAGTCGAGTGATTCACTTACTTTCTCCCCCTGAGCACGAGATTGGTGGTCAAAAAAATAATCGGATTCTAAGAACTCACAGTCCATGGTTACATGGATTCGACGAGTAACCGGATTGTAACACCGATAACCCATTTGATGGACACCGTACCCAACGAATACATATTTTTCAGCACACAGATTAAGTTTGTTTCGACTAGTTTTAGGGATATGAACAAACACCGAACAACCAAAGACACGAAGTGGTAAGGTCATAACAGATGGAATTGTAACTTGGGTGGCAAGCACTTGTAATGGAGTTTTATTTCCTAGACATCGGGTTGGTAGATGATTTGCAAGATACGTGGCTGTAGCAAGAGCTTCTGGCCAAAGAGAAAGATGAACTCTAGATTCAATCATAATAGCACGAGTTTTTTCAAGTAAAGTATGATTTTTTCGTTCTGAAGTATCGTTTTGTTGAGGTGTGTTTGGACAAGTGATTTGATGGATAAGACCATTTGTTTTGACAAAATTATGCATTGTTTGGTTGACAAACTCTGTTCTATTATCAAAACGGAGAATCTGTTTTTTTTTTTTCAAATTGAGTCAAAATCATTTTGTAAAAACAAACAAATATTTCTAGTACTTATGATTTATGTTTCATGAAGTATATCCAAGTCATTCTTGAGAAATCATCAACAAATAAAACAAAGTATCTGATTTGATTGTTAGTGGAATTTGGTGCTGGACCCCAACATCAGAATGGATTAGCGAAAAAGCATAATCAACTCTAATATTACTTTGATTAAATGAGACCTGACGATTTTTTGCAAGAATGCGGGTTTTACATTTCTCATGAATGGAATTATTCAAAAAAAACTAGGAAACAAACTTTTAAGATAGCTAAAAAAAGGACGACCAAGTCGTCGGTGTCATAACCAAAGTAGCCTTTCGGTTGTTCCGTGAGCAAGCATGGCATGTCCCTTATGAACTACCTCATCAACATAATAGAGACCTCCTTGTTCAGAACCACGCCCAATGATCTCATTCGTACGAATGTCCTGTAAAATGCAACAAAAATGGATACATAAGAACCACACAGTTGAGTTGTTTTGTCACTTCACTAACAGATAATAACTTTAAGGATAGTAAAGGAATGTAGAGGCAGTTTTTAATTTCTATTTTTTCCAAAAAAATAATTGAACCTTCCCCTTTGACTTCACAAATTTCTCCACGAGCAGTCTCAATATGGGACTTCTTTGGAGATGACATGTCACCAAAATCTTTAGGATTATAAGACATGGTGTCCGTAGCCCCGCAATCAAAGATCCAATTCATTGATTTCTCAAACCCTTTACCTCCAAGTTTTTCATAGGATTTCATCGTCATTCCTCCAAAACAACCCTTTGGAGATGACATATATATGGAAGAAATTTTAGAAAAATATGAACCGCTGCTCGACATGGTCTAACATGTTCATTGTAGTTAGATTTTGTTAAAACTTAACAAGCATCCATTTTCTATAGGGGGTTTAACATGTGTATTATACATACTTTTGAAGCATCTCAATAGATTTGTATAATTTGGTTAAATATATGAAGAATTTGATACTTTAGAGCATGTATAGTTGTACTTAATAGATTTACATGTTAAAAGATTATACGTAAAAGAGAAACTATATTTAGAATAATGTTTGTTAACTTTTGAAATAAAACTTCAATAATCATCTTAAAAATATATAATTTGTTAGCATTATATCACTAAAATAGTGGAGATAATGAATTTTTTTTATAAAGTAAACAAAACAAGTAAAAAGCAATTGTTCAAGATGGTAACTTATTTTGGAAATTTAGTAGGTGAATTAACAAAAAATATTGTCACATCACCTAACCTCTGATTTAACATGTTTATTGAAGTATTTTTCTCTAATATGTTAAGTAAAAAAATACATTTATTACATCATTGTACATTCTTTTACAGTTTAAATTTTCAATATTCTAGAATAGATAATGTATGATAAATGAATTATATATATGGCCAAATTCCTTATTTTGGACCAACTTTAAGCCTTATAACTCGTAGATTAAGCACAAGTCTCATGAAGAACTCCTTGTATTATGGACTAGTGGAGCTCAATGGCTCATATTGGTCACTATAAATATAATTTTTCATCTAATTGGAAAAGGGTGAATGATTATTATAATATTTTAGCATTAAATATTCTCTTTCTCTCTTTTTCTTTATTATCTAACATCTTCTAGTTAGCCAAATTCGGAATCATCCATATATAATTAATTTTGTTATTTAATATTTAACATATTAGGAGAAAAATAAGGATAATTATACCTAGACAATAACCTCCTAGGTAAATGTACAAAATCTTTAAATTTACATATTCTTTTAGATTAGATGTTGGAAACTATTTTTCACGATATAAGTATATTCACTATAATATGAGAAATATAATGTATGTTGAGGATATTCTTATAAACAAAATTTATTATGAGATCTTCAAATTCATTTGTTCTAGATTATGATATAACTTTAGAAATATGTTATAGGAAATTTCAAATTGATTAAGAGGACTTAGATAACAAATATATCTATTGATACATTATATCTGATTATATTTTTTATGGATCTTTCACCGTTGGATCTCATCATAAATTTGTTTGATCTTTTATTTGCTTTTTTCATTTTAGCAGTTTATATAAACATATTTATTACCATTACCATATTTTTGTTTTGCTTTTCATAATTCATCTCAATCCCTCTCAAAGATACCCATATCAAATCAGGACGATACAGATTTGATACTGTATGTAATTTAAGCACTATGGTATACTTGGATTTCGATTTGGTATTTTAAACTATTAGGTATTTAGTTTTATAGTTTTTAAATATTAAAAATTTGAATTTTATATAATTTAGCTTGTTTGATTGATGTTTGGTTAGTTGTATAGTATATGGTTGATGCTTATGAAAGTTTTGGATGTTTTTTGTTGAAGTTGAGGTAGAATTGAGAGAATTAGATTATGGGTGTAAAATTGTTGTCATGATATATTTTCATTTTGATCTGTAGTGGTCCTCACTTAAATAGTCGTTAGTAACCTAACAAACATGACGAAGAAATCACTAACACTTAACAAAGATAATAACAAAAATTTATTGGTCTTAGTCAGAATTTTATATAATTTCGTTGAACTTCAACGAATACTTACAAAAAATAGCTTAGTCTTAGCAAATTCTACATTTAATATACGGTTCATAAATTTGGTTTGTAATATTTTCTATTATAGTTTAGGTTATGTTTTCATATCTAGTTTTGTTAAATTGCTGATAATATGGTTTATATCATTGTTGATATATTTTTTGGTTCAAAACTAATTTGTTCTAACCATTTTGTAGGATGTTTCACCATGAACATTGTTGTTAGTTCATCAAGCACAAACAATGTTGATGACCGCTTGATAAATTATGTGTTGTCTTCTTATTCGGTGTGTGGTCGTAGGTGCACAACTTAGAGGAATGCTTTAGAGATGAATGCAACTTAAAATCATTTAGGAGAATTGTCAAGCAATGTGGAGCCTACCCTTACCTATGACTTTGTGTATCGTGTAGTCTTATCTCATGTGGAAAATTTATACATGTACTACATTAACTACTATGTGTACCACGTCTCTAAAAAGGATGTAAGTATATATATACACACACATTTTCATATATTATTATTTATTTATTATTATTATTTTTATTTATTAATATGATAAATATTTTAAGTTTATTGCTTCCATACAAAATACGCAATGTATGATAACCTACGCTTATGGATTTTGATAGTCAGAAATTATTTAGAGAATAATTTATGCAAAAATCTTTTGGTTCACTTATTGATTGTCTAGCACGTTGGTATATAATTGTCGTTTTTGTCAAGGCATTCATCGAGCGATGGCGCATAGAAACATCTTCCTTCCATTTTAGTTTAAGAGATATGGCACTCACAATGGAGGATTTCTATATAATTATAAATATTCCAGTTAATGGGAAGTTGTTTACTACTTTTAACTTTGTAGATGATATGTAGAAGATCAATTATATGTTAAGAAAACTAGATATACCGAAAATTATATTGCAAAAAAAGCTTATTTATGAGAGTATGAGTCCAAATATTATTTGTTTAATATATGATTAAGGAACATATTTAATGTTAATTCGTATCAAGACCGTTTGTATCCCTCTAAGCATTGTATTTTATATGCCACTCGTGCTTATCTCGTGTTCGTATTTGGTTTTTGTATATTTTCCACCAAAACAAACACTATTGTATCACTTGATTATCTCCAATTCATAGAGTACCTTAACTGGATGTGAAGGTATAACTGGGGTCAAATGATATTGACCCCGTTGTATAGTGCGCTTCGGCATGTTTCTCTTTATAGGTTGGGTGGTTTATCTAGCTTTATTGAGTTGTTGGATGCATGAATATTTTACAAATTTTTTATGTTTTACAACTCCACAGTTCACTAATTATGCGATCACCTCGCCACACATGTGAATTTATGCACAAGCTTCTCCTCTGATGTAATATGGACTAACTAGGCATAATATTCTCCATACCATATCCTTGTTTATAGAGACTGATGGAAGTCTTGGTCCTTAATATGAAGGTGGATGTTATACTATGAACAATATCCATTTTAGGTTAGAAAAAACTTATGTACACCATCGATAACCTCCAATTGTTTAATCTCGATATGTATGATGGAGAAAACTAGCACGAGAGCATGTATTTGACCGATACAAATCATGATTCCTAACGAATTTGTGAAATGCAACGATATATTGATACGTGGAATACAAGTGAGCTACGTGGTTCTTTACGAGAGTATGTGATTCTCTCATAAAACCATTTGAGTGAGTTTGAAATTATTCATGTTTAGAAAATTAAGTTTTGACTATATTATGACTTTATTTTGTTAGTTGTTGGACATTTCAGATTATGTTGGATGTTTGTTAGGTTATGTTGAATGGTTTTGTCAGTTGTTTTTTTTCCTATTGTTTTTATAGATTGTTGGATGGTTTATCATATTTTGGTTAATTCCGACTATAATGTTGATTGTATGATGCTTTGAAGTTTTTTATGTTTGGTTGTTTAATTATTAGGATTCGTTTTTTCGAATAGAATAAGGAGATTATCTCAATTATAGCCAACATATGCAAACAAATTTGCCTAAAATATTAAGACATAGGCTTGCATTCGCTCAATACTATGAAATATCTTTCCCATTTGGCCATATAAAATAGAAGAATAACTTAAAAAATTGTATATGTGCTACTAATATGTTTAAAACTCATTGGTCCAATAAGTAATTTTTTTTTACCATACAGTGTTATCCATTGATTTATAATACAATCTGTAAGCTTTAGAAAATTAGGAAAATTCATGTATTTATGATAGTTTTATGTAAAAATCTTGCAAGATGTTTGCGTCGACCCTGACTTCATGTAATTCCATCAACTATTCAGCATCATCAACTTTAGCCATCAATTTCTTTTCATTTTTAATTATTTTTTTGTTTATGTTCCATTTTCACAGTAAGTGGATAACGCACAAAAATATTTGTTCTAGAGCTAGCATTAACGCTACCCCCTGATTGGTCAAAATAATACTCAGAAATTCACAATTATTATCTACAATCACCCCATGTAGAATACTAAATTCCTAAATGTATCTTGCCTAATTTTCATTAGCAAAAAAAAAGATAACACAAAATGTTCTTTTTGTTGAAGTAACCCCAACTATTTTTAGCAATGATATTTTATACCTTGTTGTCTTGTACATACTATCCATTATAAGTATTTGTGGGAATATGCACAACAAATCAATACTGGTATAGTATGGAAAAAACATCTTATTGATCACCTCAAATCTCTCAGTTGTCCAATTCTATACGCGGTAATTGCGTTCTTTCATTTTGATAACAAATATTGTATTTGAAATTGATTAGCTTTGTCAACAACCTGATATTTTTGTTAAACATTATGCATAGTTTGCATGTTATATACATTATGAGGGTTATGGCTTTACAAACTCATATGTATTCCCTTATGAAAAGAACCGATTACAGATAACTTACAAACTAACACTTCTTTGTCTGGTTTAAGTCTATCGGCTCACGAATGAAGTTTGTAGCGTATGACTGGTGCATGATTGTATTGAACGTTTAAAATAGTCAATATCCAATAACCAAAGTTCCATTCAACCAGAAAACCTCTAAACAAAAACTATAATCATATTTTTTTGGTTTTACAATTTGTTTTCTTTATGCCATCCGCACTAGCCTTTGGGTTGTGTGCGACATACCTCTCATATCGGGAATATAGTTTTAGGACTTTTCACAATTATACTTTTACTTTACAAGGTATTATAAAGATGAATCTATTTTTGAATCTTTCTTTTATAACCTATTTATCTATTCTTTAGGGTAATATGCTTGCATAGTAAACAGGTGTGTCTAATCGACAATCAAATATGTTACTTCTTCTGGAGCCTACAATATACAATCTACATTCCAAATTGTAATGCAACTTTAAAATTGGTCATATCATAAATGATTAGATCTAGTCTCGAATTTCACTACTAATTATAAAATATTTATTATAGATTCACTATCAATAGAGCGACAGTTTAACACTTTTTATTAGGCCATAATGATGATATAACCAAATTTCATAGTGACGTAACAATGATACTTGATAAGCTCGTTAAATATGTTATGAAACTCACTAAATGTCAATGATATATCTGATGATACTAGATTTCTTATAATAAGTTCACCAAACATCGTCGCTCAAGCCTAACGATATCATCTTAAATAGAAACGGAAATCGATTTCTTACCCCAATTTTTGTGTTGTGGCTCTTTTAGAAGTATGATAGGCTACAACTTGAATCCATAACTCGAAATTCTAATATCTTGATCAAGAATTATACTATGATAATTTATATTTTATAGTTTTTATGTTTATGAGTGAGGGTTTAGTGATAGATTTCTACAATGGCATCTCCAAAATCCTTGCAAATGAGATTAAGGATACCATTCCCTCTCTCATTGACTTGTCTCAATCATATTTTTTTACCTGGACGAAGTATCTTTGACAATATCCTCATTTCTCAGGAGTTTCTCCATGGTTATCATTCTTTTTGCCCTAATCAAATGATTGGTTGGATTATTCAGTGCATCTCAACTCCTTTTTACTCGATTAACGTTAACGATAATATATTTGGTTTTTTCGCGGTAAAAGAGGTATCCGAAAAGGGGACTCTCTCTCTCTCTCTCTCTCTCTCTCTCTCTCTCTCTCTCTCTCTCTCTCTCTCTCTCTCTCTCTCTCTCTCTCTCTCTCTCTCTCTCCTCTCTCTCTCTCTCTCTCTCTTCTCTCTCTCTCTCTCTCTCTCTCTCTCTCTCTCTCTCTCTCTCTCTCTCTCTCTCTCTCTCTCTCTCTCTCTCTCTCTCTCTCTCTCTCTCTCTATCTCTCTTTCTATTTGTCTTTATTATGCAATTACTCTTAAGCACCCTTAAAGAAAAAACTTAACATCCCTATTTGGGCTACCACTGGAAGTACCATAAACTCAAAATCACTAACCTATGTTTTGTTGATGACATAATAAATTTATTTTGTGCCAACGTGAACTCTATAACCTTGTCAAATAAGACCTCGAGCAATTTTCCAAACCTCTCCGACCTCCACCTCAACCCCATTATGCGTTATATTTACATGTTTATGGCACTCAACTCGATCTGTCATTCTATCATCTTTTTTTAGGTTTGAGAAAGGCTGTCTTCTTGTATGTTATCTTAGCATTCCTCTCATTACTTTTCTTATCTCTTACAACTACTGTAGATCATTATTCCACAAAAGTACTAGTTGTATTAATTCATGGACTTCCAAAAATATTTCTTATGCGGGTAGTTTCGAGCTAATAAATATTGTTTTTTAATCAGTCATACCTATTGGTCTTCTATATTCATCATTCATGTCTGTGTCCTAAAGAAACTCTCCTAACTCTTTTATAGATTATTGTGATCGAGACCTGAGATGAAAATATTCGGTTCCAAATTCCTAAGGTCTAAGATCACATTACCCTCGTCGGAGGGTGGCTTTGGGGAATTATAAACCTTAGAGTCTGGAATCAAGTCGTCGCCCTCAAATAATTATGGTCCATTATGGATGCTAATACTTCCTCAATTTGGTTCACAAAAAATATGAATGATAAAATCCTATGGAACCTTCCTATTGGCTCATATTTAGTTGATGGTGAAGGAAAATCATCAATTTAATACCTTTTATCGCTAAGCTCTATAAGTCCGAAGTCGGTAACGAAATGTCCACCTCTCTCTATTATGATATGTGGCTTTTTCCAAATTCTCTTATTGACTGTTTTAATCCTAATATTATACGTTATAATAGAAATGTGCAATAATAACATGGTCTCCAATACTATCAACAACAACTATCGGAACTGGCCCAATAAGCTCCAATATGGTAGCAGGTATCACGAAACCTATGTGCTTAAAACTGGTAACGTTATCAATCTCTGATCTCCCCCTATGGAAATGAAGATGTTAAGTTCTAAATCCCTAACAAGATTTGTTACTCTTTCACGATTAGAAACACCTATCATTTTATTCGACCTTCTACACCCCAAGTACCTTGGACCAATATCATTTAGAACAAGAACAACATTCCCAGACACTAATTCATTGTACGGATTTCCTTCCAGGGGAAGCTTACTACCAGAGATAAGCTTCTTGTATGGTAATATATCTTAATCATTGATTGTGTCTTGTGTAATAGCTTCGGGGAATCTACCAAACATATTTTGATGGATTAATCATACTCTCAGCTACTTTGGGACACATACTCCCTGAAATCTTAAGTTCTCCCGGTCTTGGTCATCTTTGGCACACCGATTTCTGTGTGGTGGTGTATCATTTGGCATTGAAGGAACTCTATGATTTTCTCGGACTCTCCTTTTATGGTATCTACATTATCCCATCACATCCTCTCAGACATTCGTTACAGATTCCACGATACAAAGATCCCTTACCTGTAATAAATGTTAATAACTTTCTATTTTCGCTTTTCGTGTGCCTTTTTAAGTATCATTGTTATGTCTGTTACTTGGCTATTTTTTGTGTGCAACTTGGCTTGATTTAGGCGATTAACTTGGTTGTATTTTTATTGTTTCATCTGATGATAGAGCTTTTGTTATTATTTTCATGTTTGTTGTTACTCATAGTTGTATTTTTCAACACTTTCGTAAAAACAGGTTCGTGAAAAAAAAAACAAATTCCAAGAGTTTGGGATATCTGGTCATAGCTTGGATGAAAGATACGTCGAACTACCAACAAACATTTCGCTCTAACCGAATGGGCAGTATGTTTCACCATCAGATCCAAGATTCCAATCAAGTGACCAATAATCCCCTCTGGGGTTCCAGTCGAGCCAATAACACGGTCCTCCATATTTGGATTATAACCGAACCCTCATAAAATTTTATGAGGTTTTAGTCGAGTCACGAGTAAGCCTCTTCATATTTTAGTGGGCAACCAAATCCTCAGCAAAATTCTTAGGGGTTGTAACCAAACTAATAGAGTCAAACCTAACCTTGAGCATGCTTCTCAAGGGTTCCAGCAGAGCCAACAACATTTCCCTTCATATTTTGAAGCACAGTCGAACCATTAACAACCTTCTTCAGTGTTTAAACCAAACCATCAATAAATTCGTATAACACCACCAAAGAGTCAGTCGAGATACCAACATATTCAGGCATCGTAGCCAAAATTTAATCAAAGTCATTATTAAACACCTCCACATATACACCAAACTCAACAAAATCATGCACAAGTATATATCAATATGAACTAAGAATACACGAGGACCATGGTCACAATGAAATCCAGTCGGTATCACCTACATGTCTATACATACAAAGGTCAGCCGAAACCATCCAAGAGGCAACCCACCAGCTCAAATAAACTCTTGTTACGCTCAATACCCTCAAGGGTACTAGCTAATATTTTAAAATAAAAACAATAGCACTTATTCGTTTGACAAGTGACAAGGGCCAAAACACCAACAAGTTTACATGTTCATCAAGCAAACAAACAAAAACATAACAAACAATATCTTGAACAATGATGATGACTAAATAAAAAAATCTTTATTATCCCCGGACATCTTATACGAAGATTTACCACAAAAATTTAACAACCACCATATGAAGAAATAAAATTGTAAAAGAGACATAAACATCATATAGAGCAATTTAAAAGTAAGATTATACAATATGGGGCATATGATAAGATAAATTGCATGGTTTTTAAACAATTTTTAAAGGAGATGCTCTCACATGGTTCAAAACCCTCCCACCATGGTATATCAAAAGCTTCAAGATGTTGAGAACGATATTTAGAAATTACTTTTTTAGCTCTAAAATAATCAACGTAAATGAGGATTACATCATGCACTGCAATCAACGACCAAATGAAACCTTAATGAAGTATACTCAGAGGTTTATGGACACAAAGAACGAATTATAAGATTTCCATGATTTTGTGGCAGTTATAACATATAAAAAAATCATATTACCGTTGATAAGGAAAGATATTCTATGAGGACCTAAATGTAATTAGTAAGGACTAAATTGATAAGTTTTACAAATATAAGGTAAGATTAAGCTTTTATAAGAGATATAGGGACTAAGTTGTAAATATTTACTTATGTAAACTTATGTAACCGCTCTTGCAACTGATTCACCTGGCCTATTTATAGAGGCTGAGGAAGACAGTTACACTCATGAAATAATCAGAAGCACAATACTATTTTCACTACCAAAAACTCTCTATGTGAAGACTTGTGTTCTTGATTCTCTCAATCCAACTTTAATTCATACCAAATTGGCGCTAGAAAGAGAGGGCGAAGATACCTTGATCAACAGATCAAAAATCGAGTCTCGAGTTTTCGTTTTCTAAAGTTTTTCGTTCGAGTTTTTCAGAAGTATTTTGTTTAGTTTTTCGCTGATTGAAGATGAATCCAGAAGAAGGTGACAATCCATCTGTTCGAAAGGCTATGGAAACATTGAAATCCGATCTGCAAGAGGCAGGTAAATCGATTCCAACTCAATCAAACCAATTCGATTTTGAAGGTAAAATGAATGAGATGATAAGGAAGGTGGCGGAGCTTGATGAATTGGTGAAAAAGAAGGAAAGTAATGATAGCACAAGACTTAGGTCTAAAATAGCAAGAGGCGATCAAGATGATCAGTCGGATCAGTCGATGGACGATGGCGACGTTCAATATGAACAGCGTAAAGCACGTTTTGAGCGAAAAAAAGAGTATGGTGGGATAAAAAGAAAAGGAAAGTTGCAGAAGCGACAGTATGTGAACTCTGGTGATGAAGAGGATTCTGAAAATTCGGAGTCAGATGAAACACCGAGGTATGAATATTCTCGAGGCCATTCAAGAGGAGCAGAGCGTGAATTCCGGACAGCTAAGGTGTATAAGGAAGGGAGGCAAAAGAAAGATAGGCGAGTATATTCACCTCGGAAATATTCGCCTCGAAAGTATGAAGGTGAGTCAAGTTTATATGCTACTGTGGGGATGAGAAACGAAGACCAATATGTTCAAGGAGTCGACTGGAGGGACTCACCATTGATCAGGGAGATCAGATCTGTGCCGCTTCCGAGACGGTTTGATATTTCCAAAGTTAATAAGTTTGGGACTCAAGATCCCGATGACCATATAGAACAATTCAAAAACTATATGACTAATTTCGAAGACGACGATAAATTAGTGTGTAGAGCGTTCTCTCAGACATTCAAGGGAACTGCGCTGAAATGGTACAACAAGATTCCTAAGGAGTCAATTGCAAATTTTAGAGGCTTCTATACAGCTTTCCGAAGACAGTTTGTGGGAAGCAAAGAAATGAGAGCTAATGGAGATACAATAATACAATGCAAACAGGCTGTGGGAGAGAAGCTGAAGGATTATACTAAGAGATTTGTATCAACCAAAGCTGAACTAGATGATTGTGAAGAAAGTGTGGCTATGGCGGCGTTTAGACAGGGATTGTTGCTTGGAGATTTAGCCGATGAGACTACAAGGCGTAGGGCGTTAACATTTGGAGCTCTCATGGCTCAGGTTGAGGATCAGATTAAGGTCGAAGAATCGACGCGGGTTCGAGGAGGAGGAAGTACTATTCAGAAAGGGAATGGTCAAGCTAACACTTCGAATAACAACTCATCGCGCCCGAGGAGTAATCAAAATGTTTCTAACAGAGGAGCTTCGAACTCGTATCAAGGGGGATATAATCAACACAATTCTAATAATCAGCAACAGTTTAGATCCAGATCGAATGTGTGGGTAAGACCAGACTATTATGCGGATTTGACTGAAAGTGTGGCTTCGATATATGAGAAAACCAGGGGAACAGTAAATTTCAGAAAGCCACCAGCGATTAATAGGCCAAGAGAGGAGCGCAATAACAAGTTCTGCAGGTATCATGAAGATATTGGGCATGATACAAACGATTGTATTGCATTGAAGAAAGAGATGCAGATTCTGATAGAAAATGGAAAGTTGCTAGAATATGTCAAAAAGAATGCTAAAGCTGCAGCTCCGAAAATGGGTAATCCTAATTCTAAGCAGGAAACTGCACTGATGATTTTAGATGCTGCAGGTGATGAGTTTGATGTGGCTTCGGAATATGTCAACCCAGACCCTAGTCGATTATTGTTAATGTCAATAGATGAGCCGAAGCGTCAGGGACGTGTTCGAGATTTGTGTGCCTTCTTTGAATCACTAACAATATTTGGGGGAGATTCAATGACTAACAACACTAATAATTCGAGGAAGAGGCATATAGTGAATTTAACACGTCAAATTGAAGGAGGAGCATCAGCATACTTAAGTAACAAGAAGGATGTCCCCTTTATAATTTTCGATGGGGATGACTTGAGAGGAATTACTGGACCACATGAAGATGCAGTGGTCATAGGAGCAGAAGTTTGTGGAGTGGAGATTCGACGAGTGTTAATTGATACTGGGAGCTCTGCCAATGTGTTGTTCAAGTCAACATATGATAGATTAACCACTCCGCCTCGAATAGAAAGGTCAGAGAGAACTATCATTGGGTTCACTAGCGCAACAGCAAATGTGATAGGGGAGTTCGAGGGTGAGATTTCTTTGGGAAAAGGGTCTTTCAAAAAGAAAGTACAAGTACTTTTTGTGGTGGTGGATTGTCCATCGAGCTACAACGCTATTTTTGGAAGGTCGTGGCTGGCTAAAATGTATGTTGTAGTCTCTACGGTTCATCAATGTTTGAAGTATGTGATCGAGGATCGAGTCGGCGTAGTTCGAAGTGATCAAAAGGTGGCAAGAGAGTGTTACGCTGCTGCGTTTAGACTACGTGGTAAAAGTACTGATGATCCGATGGAGAATTAGCAGTTTGGGGGTTGTCTTCTGGGGGTGCAGATGAGGGAATTGATGATCCGAGGTCAACGCCGAGTTCTGTGGTGGTAAATGAAGAAATAGAAGAGTTTGTTTTCAATAATGGCAGGGTACTTCGAATCGGGACTCTGTTGCCTTTATCAATGCGAGAAAAATTGTTGAATTTTTTGTCTGAGAATTTGGATGTATTTGCTTGGAGGTCTGAAGACGTAGTGGGGGTCCCAAGTGATATCATATGTCATAGCTTGGCGGTGGATCCGAAGATCAAACCGATAATTCAAAAAAGAAGAGCTTTTTCGTTGGAAAAATCTGAGGCCATAGTTGCTGAGGTAGATCGACTGTATAAGATGGGGCATATCAGGGAGTCCAATTATCTGAGGTGGACGGCTAATCCTGTGGTGGTGAAAAAGAAGAGCGGAAAATGGCGAATGTACGTGGACTTCACAGATCTAAATAGAGCCTGTCCAAAAGATCCTTTTCCAGTGCCTCGAATTGACCAGTTAGTGGATTCCACTTCGGGAAATAAAATCTTGACATTTATGGATGCTTTTTCAGGGTATAATCAGATTCGAATGAATCCGGATGATGAAGAAAGCACAACTTTTATCACTGATCGAGGTTTGCACTGTTATAGAGTGATGCCGTTCGGATTAAAAAATGCTGGGTCAACATACCAGAGGCTGATGAATAAGGCGTTTGCTTCACAGATAGGAAGGAATACCGAAGTGTACATCGATGATATGCTTGTCAAGAGCAAAAGTGATGATGAACACATTGATGATTTAGAAGAGACGTTTTTGAATCTCAGAGCCATACAATTGTAACTGAACCCAGAAAAATGTACATTTGGAGTTTGATCTGGTAAGTTCTTGGGGTACATGATTAGTGAAAGAGGAATCGAAGTGGACCCAGAACAGTTGAAGGCTCTGATATCAATGTCTTCACCTCGGAATATCAAAGAAGTGCAAATGTTAACGGGCAGGTTAGCAGCTTTGAACAGATTCATTTCTCGTTTTTCAGATAAGTGCTTGCCTTTTTTCCAGGTGCTGCGTCGACCAAATAATTTTGAGTGGACTTCGGATTGTGAAGAAGCTTTTGTGAAGATCAAAAATCTTTTGTCTTCTCCTGAAATATTATCGAAGGCTCGAAAGGGTGAGCAACTATTTTTGTATATAGCAGTATCAGATTATGCAGTAAGTGCAGTTCTGATCAGTGAGGATACGAGGGTTTCGAAGCCTGTCTACTATGTCAGTAAAAGTTTGGTTGATGCTGAGAAACGATATTTGAAGCTAGAAAAATTGGCACTGTGTATAGTAGTGGCAGCGAGAAAAATGCGTCCTTACTTCCAGGCACATACGATTGTGGTTCGAACTTCATACCCATTGAAAAATGTGTTGCAAAAGCTAGACATTTCAGGAAGGATGACTAAGTGGTCTGTAGAATTAGGATATTTCGATGTGTTATTCTCTCCTCGAACGGCTATCAAAGCACAAGCCTTAGCAGACTTCTTGGTTGAGTTTCATTCGAGTAGACCCGAAGATGAAAAAGGTGAAAAAGAGAGCATGAATCCGACGTGGACAGTACGAACAGATGGGGGATCTAGTAACAAAGGGTCAAGTGCAGGAGTTGAATTGGTAGCACCAACAGGAGAATTTATGTTTCAAGCTATTAAATTTGGATTTCATGCTTCGAACAATGAAGCTGAATATGAAGCTGTGCTAGAAGGGTTGCGATTAGCAAAGATTTGTGGGGCAACATTTGTGCGCTTAGAAACAGATTCGCAGTTGGTAGTTAACCATGTTAAAGGGGTTTCCGAAGCTAAAAAGGAACGTTTGGTTTTGTACTTGCAAGAACTACGAGGAATGATGGCACAATTTGAAAATGTCAAAGTGGAGCATATTCGAAGAGGTAACAACACAATGGCTGATTCTTTAGCAACAATGGCTTACTCTGAAGAATATCCATGGATTCGTGACACAACCATTGCCCTCGATTATTTTGAGTTCTGATCAATGTGAATTTATTGAGGAAGTAGTAAGTGGTCCGATGTGCACTCGAGGTGATTAGAGGTTTGACTTGTTAAACTTTATTTCGAAGGGAATACTACCTCTTGATAAACACTTGCTCAAGAAAATAAAGTATAAAGCTCTTGGCTATGTAGTATTGGACGGGGTATTGTACAAAATATCTGCGTCGAAACCTTTGCTACGATGTTTAAGTAAGCAAGAGTCTCAAAACATTCTATCTGAACTGCATGATGGAGATGGATCAGCTCATTGTGGATTCAAAGCTTTAACGCGTAGGGTATTGTTGGCAGGGTATTATTGGCCTACCATATTGCAGGATGCCAAAGTGTTAGTTCGAAGCTGTGATACTTGCCAAAGGTATGCAAATTTAATATATAAACCAGCAGTACCCCTAATGACAATCTTAGAGGCGGTTCCTTTCGATAGGTAGGGGATTGATTTAGTAGGACCATTACCTATGGCTTCTGGTGGAAGACAGATGATTATTGTTGCGGTCGATTATTTTTCGAAGTGGGCAGAAGCAGAACCTTTAGCTGGGACAAAAGCTAAGGATGTAATCAAGTTTATTCAAAGTAACATCTGCTACCGTTTTGGAGTTCCTCGAAAAATAACGACGGACAACGGTCCTCGATTTAATAACAAGGAAATGGACTCTTTTTTATCTTCGAAAGGAATACAACAATGCTTTTCTACTCCTTTCCACCCCCAAGCAAATGGGCAGGTGGAAGTTACGAATAGATCTATTTTGGATGGTTTGAAGAAAAATTTGGTAGGAGCAGCAGGGAAATGGCCAAATTATCTTCAAGAAGTGTTGTGGGCATATCGAACAACCCCTAGAGAGGCTACAAAAGAGACTTCTTTTTCTTTGGTATATGGAATGGACGCTGTGTGCCCTGCTGAATCTACATTGCCTTCCTACAGATTACTACGATATTCCGATGTGGATAACGATGAAGCTAGAAGGGTTGAGCTTGATTTGTTAGAGGAAAAAAGGGTCAAAGCGCATTTGAATGTGGTCCATTATCAAACATTAATGAGAAGCAGGTACGATGCTAAAGTTAAGAGGAGAGAATTCAAAATTGGCGATCGAGTGTTACGAAAAGTATTTCTTCATACTAGGGACAAGCACCTCGGAAAATTGGCTCCGAATTGGGAAGGTCCTTACGAAGTTAAAATGAAGGTCAAGCCAGGTTCCTACAGGTTGTCTGATCGAGAGGGGAGGATGCTCAAACATCCTTGGAATATAGAGCATTTGAAATCGTACTGTGAGTAAAACCGAACTTCGAATTCTTGTAAAACAGACATACTCTTTCCTTATTTGTTGGCCCAGAAAGATTTTAACGAGGTGTCTGGTTAATATTGAATCTTTTAATAAAATTTCTTTTGGCCATTGGTTGTTTACTATGATGGGTGATTTATTATTTTGGTGGCTTGGCAAAGATTGATCATCTTTGAAAGTTGACCAAGAATAATTTTCCGAAGCAATAGCTTTTAAGAAACAACCAAATTTTCGAGGTGCCACGTCTTATGAGTGCATCTAATTTTCGAGGTGCCACGTCTTATGAGTGCATCTAATTTTTGAGGTGCCATGTCTTATGAGTGCATCTAGTTTTCGAGGTGCCACGTCTTATGAGTGCATCTAATTTTCGAGGTGCCACGTCTTATGAATGCATCTAATTTTCGAGGTGCCACGTCTTATGAATGCATCTAATTTTCGAGGTGCCACGATTTATAAATGCATCTATTTTTCGAAACGACAAGTTTAAATAAGTACACCAGAAGTTTAAAATATTAAAAAAAAGTTGCTTGTTCGTCGAATAAAACATGAAGCTTACAAAAAGGGAGGAAACTACTTAACCAAATACACAAAAAACAAGCATGACATGCCTAATCTATTAGGCATCTTCTTCTTCCGATGACCCTAACGAAGCATCTTCTTCTTCTGAGGAGCTTGGTGGCACCTCGAATGCTTCCTTTGGGCGACTTTCTTCTGGAACTTGTTTCCAAAGGTCCGTTAAATCCAGCCTTGGACAGGCAGCATGAACCTCTCGAAGAAGTTGAATAGCTGTATCAGTTTGAGCTTTCTTGATACCTTCAAGCATTAAAGAACCAACAGCGGCTTCGGCCTTTTTGACGGCAGCATTCGTTTCTTCCTCGAATCCTGTTCGAAGCGTGGTCAACTGAGTTTGGCAATTTTCCAGTTTCTCCTGAGTTTCTTTAACAAGTTTCTCAGCATCGGAAGATTTTTTCTTCTCTTCGGAAATAGCAGTAGAATGTTGAGACTTTAGACTTTCAAGAGCCAGTCGATGAGCAGTCTCAAGAGCTTTGATTTCTTCTTTATGTTCCTTAAGAAGTGTTTCTTTTTCAGCCTCGAACTTTTGAAGTGCTCCGTTTTTCGAGGCCTTTTCAGATTCTGTCTCCTTTTTGCTCTTGACTAGCTCTTGTGCAAGGAACTCCAATTGAGTTTGAGAATTATTCACCTCTTCACATAATTTCTTGGCTGCAGCACTTAAACTTGTAAAAGGGTGAAGAATCGAAGTTACCTCATCGGATCTGTTAGGATTGGGCAAGTTCGATGAGTGATGATAAACAGGAACGATTGCATTGGATTTTGAAGTTGTGGCAGCATCGGCAGAAGTCAATGGAATGGTGTTGATAGGTCGAAAATCTTCACCCGTGGCTGCAAAATCTCCGCTCGAATTTAAATCTTCGAAATTAAGATAATCAATTTCCTGGCTATCTCCCAATGCCAATCCCCCTTGAGGATTTTCTTCCACAAAGATTTTTTCATGCACCTCGGAAGCCAATACCTCCTCGAGCGTATCAGCTTCGTTCTTTTTCTGTGGAGTAATGGACTTCTTCTTTTTCTTTTTTAGAGTATTGCTTTCTTTCTTTTTCTTTTGCGCAGGTTCGTCTTCTTCGGATATGGGGGGAAGTTGAGATGCAGATGCTTTTCGCTTTCCTGCAGTCTTCGAAGGGTTGGAAGGTTTAGCCTTGATTGTGTTGGGTTTTTTGAGGGTTTGCTTTCCCTTCTTCTTCGGTGGTAGGTGGCTTTCACTTCGATTCCTGGTGGGAAGATAGCATTTCCCATCTGGTGCAAGTATTCTCTGAACTGCCAGGATAGGATCTGGGGGGATCATCGGATCTTGAGGAAAGTCAGCTCCTAAGGATATACGCCAGAGATGGTTGTTGGCAAAGTTGATCGGCTCAAAGGCTGAGTGAAAGCCATTTCCCCAGACTTTTTCTGCCCACTCAGCCATTTGCTGGAAGATGACCTTGGCATCTTTTTGACGAATTTTAAATCGCCTCGGAATTTCTGAGAAAAGGGGGGGGGGGGATAAACAGTTAGATAAATGAACTTGATTAATTTGGCTAAGTTTAAAAAAAAAGAGGCGTTACTTACTGCTATCTCTCCAGGTGAGAGTGAGTTTTGAGGGATTGGCATCAGAAATCTCTTTGCCATTTTCCCAAGCTCCTGATAGGAAGACGAATCTTTGCTTCCAAAATTTATCAGCTTCGAGGAGGTCGTCGATAATTTTTAAATCATCCTCCAGAGTTAGATAATAGAACGGCAAAACTGGCCCATTAGAAACTTTGGTCACCGAGATGAAGTCTTCAATTTCGAGGGGAATGCCTCCCAGCCTCGACACCATGATAGCAGAGAATAAGGTAAAAAGCTGGTTTGGAGTGACTTGTGTTGGACACAACCTATGAATTTCAAAGTACCTCACTATCATCGGATCGAGGGGAAATCGAAGTCCCCAGTTGAAAAGTTCAGGGTAGACTACCAACTCGTCTTTCTGACAGCTCAGAGGTGTTTATCCTTCTACTGGTAGTCGAAAAGTCATGTTATCGGTTAATCCCCATAGTTTTTTGAGCTTCTCTTTCTCTGACTCGAGGTAGTAAGTATACGATACATTCTTTAGGGCAAGAATGTACCGAGGAGAAAGTGATTTAAGATTTTCTTGAACCAAGGCAGCAACGTCCTCGGGGAGTGTAATGAGAGGTTTCTTCCCTCGAATCTTCTTAGGAGGGACCATGCCGTCAGCCTCGGAGTCCTCTTCGCTATCAGATTCAGTAACTTCAGAATCATTTTCTTTGTTGTTGTCCTCGTCGGTGGCTTCATTAGAATGACTTCGGATTTGAGTCTCATGTTGAGTCACAAGAATTGGTTGACTACTCTCTGTGTAACATCAACCACTTCTTTTGGGGGAGGAGAAGAGGTCTCTGCATCATAACCCATTGCTAGAAAGGTCTATTTTTTGCGTGGTTTAACTTTAACAGCTTCGGTTTGAAGGGTAAGTGATTTGGGTTGAAATTTTCTAGTTGCTTCGAATTGTGGGATAGGCGATTTGAGTTGTGGATTTTTATCAGTTGATGGTTTATCAGAAGTGGCACCCTTAGATTTTCGATGAGGTCTTAATGGTGGAGAAGTAGGTTGATTTCGAAGAGGAAAATGTTCTTGGCTAGATTCTGGGTTTGAAGCTAAGGGTGAAGACGAAGTAGCAAGATTGGGATCGAAGTTACCGTATTTAAAGATGGTAAGGGAAGAATGAGGACCGTTGTAGATTAACCCAGCAACTTTGTATTCTTTAGCTCTTTGAGAAATACAAAGATAATCGTAAGCTCCAAATACTTGATTGCTAGAACCAGGGAAGAGAGGTTTCTTTGCTTTTACTGGTTTTCTGGGTTTGGATTTTTTGTATTTGGGATATCTTCTCATACAATAGGTATTGATCTGAGAAGTTGAACAGGATGCAGATGGCTTGAAGGTTGATAAAGAACAGGATGAAGATGAAGAACATGATGAAGATGGTCTAGAAGTGATTTCTCTAAAATTTCTCAGTGAATGAAGAGCTGGGTATTTATAGTTTAAAGAAGTGACGTTGAGAATCTGAAGAGGCAAAACCAGTGAGTTTCTCTTATTGGGTGGAATGTGAAACGAAAAGGAAACGTGCAGTGTCATAGGTCTACCAATAAAAGTCTAGTCAATCATTCAAGTAGGGGTCAGAAAATTCGAAGCATCAACAAAACTATGTCTTTAGTAACAATATTCGAAGTAGAGGCAAGGTTATATTTCAAGTTGGAAAGTTCGAAGTTATTGGGAAACTTGTTTGCACTTATTAGTAAATTCGAAGAGAAGTCGCAAGTCATTGAGTTTAATCATAATGAAGAGGCGAAGTGAAGAAAGTTGTATTTACTTGGAGTAAAGTTTGAAGAGCGAATAGTTCTTATAAATTGTTTGTATAAGAACTAGGGGGGCTACTGATAAGGAAAGATATTCTATGAGGACCTAAATGTAATTAATAAGGACTAAATTGATAAGTTCTACAAATATAAGGTAAGATTAAGCTTTTATAAGAGATATATGGACTAAGTTGTAAATATTTACTTATGTAACCGCTCTTGCAACTAATTCACCTGGCCTATTTATAGAGGCTGAGGAAGACAGTTACACTCATGAAATAATCAGAAGCACAATACTATTTTCACTACCAAAAACTCTCTCTGTGAAGACTTGTGTTCTTGATTCTCTCAATCCAACTTTAATTCATACCAACCGTGACTTTTGTCAGATGTCATAATGTAGAGGGAAACACTTAATTTTGGATATTTTCTTAAGAATGTGGAATATTATATTACCGCCGAGGAGGTTTCTAGAGAAATGATTGATGAAAATGCGCTAATTTCATATACCTACATTTTACCCAGCCTTTAACACGACATAATAAGTCATTGTTGGAAACATATGTGAACTCCAAACCACATCATAAAGCCTCTAAAAACAACATCAAACATGTGGCGAATCTAAAACATCATAATCAAAATAACTGGATAAGGCTTAAAAAGAACTACAATAATAATAATAATAATAACAATGACCAAACATAAAAACGTCCGACTAGAAGACCATTTACCGATCTTACTAAGAATTTGTGTCTTATTTACGTAAAAACCAAATACATAATCAAGTCTTGAAGGTTGAAGAAATCGCACAACCTTAAGTATACACATGAGCATAAACAAGCTATGTAAGTTTCATAATGACATTAGACAGTATACCAAAGATGTTTCGGATTTGGAAGATCAAATCTAAAATATGATTGATGAAGGAAAAATCTCAGAATTCGTCAAAAGATTAAGATAAATAAACCAATACATGCACCTGACGAGTCGAGATCCCTAACATAATAATATGATAATTGAGGTAGAGGACAAATATTTGGTCCAAAATCCTAACAAACAAAACACCAGAATCATTGTTATGGGGGTCATTATCAATAATCGCTAAAAACTCAAAGAAATAACATGTTTACGATCTTGAAGTCTAATATTTAGGGAAGACAACACTGCACCTCTATCATGATCCCTACCAAATACTGGGGTTCATTGATAATGATATGCAATAAGTAACAACGCTTCATAACGATATCATATTGGTCAAAGTAGAGTTGGCATAAGTATATGTAAAATAAGTTATAATATGCACTAGAACCTGTTTGTCCTTTATAATATAGATGATCTCATAGAGGCCTTCATTTTCTAAAATCAAGGGATGAAGTTACAAGCATCAACATGGAAATAAATATAATATTTATGATTGGTCATAATATATCAACAAAAATAAGGTACTAGTTAGTTGACTTTTTAAAACTCAATTTAGATATGTTTTCTTGACATTCATAAGATGTCACATGGATCCCGGTCAAAGTTATGTGCCATAAAATCTGTATAAATAACAGTTTTCCGCCAATCAAATAAAAAAGAATGTCATATTATAAAAATAAAGATAATTATTGAAGAAATGGATAAAATTATTGTCGTATGCCACATTCAAGAATCTCATTACCCAGTTTATAGGTAATCATGTAACATAAAGAAGAAGAATGATTTTTTTGAATGTGTTTAGATTTTATGGAGCTTAACAAATACTGTCAAAAAATCATTTTTCTTTCTTAATAGTCGATCAGTTTATGAATGCAACATCCATTAATAAGATGTTATCATTTATTGATGCCTATTTCGGATACAATCATATACAAATTCATGAAGATAATATGAAGTGCACAAATTTATTCCATAAAAGTACTACATAGCTACAAAGTAGTAGCATATTCTAAGAACGTTGGGGCTATATATCAATGACTTATCAACAAAGTTGTTGTAAAATAGCTCGACCATAACCTATAAGCTTATATTAAAGACATCTTGGTTACTAACGTTTAAGACAAAAATCATATGGATATCTTGTCCGAAACTTGCACCAATCATAGACATGCGAAAATAAAGGTCAATATATATACATGTACTTTTGATATCACTTACGACAAGTTCCTCAAGTATATGGTCAGTGAGAAAAACATTAGATCTGATCATAGTCAACTCTCAGACCTTGCTTTCGTGGATCTTCCATATAGAACAAAAAAAGTATAGATATTGGTAGGAACATTGGTTGCATCAAATCAAAATATTTCTAGATATTCGGACAAAGACCAAGATTAATTTATTTTTTTAGATGAGTAAGGAAATTTAAGTGGACTCCAGCTTGTGTGGAGTATTTTCACAAGATAAAAAAGTTCGTTAGCTTCTCCATAACTACTACAGAAGCCGAAGCCAAAATAATATTTGTTTCCATACTTGACCATCTCAGATTGTATTATCAACATTGTGTTAATTAGAGAAGAAGGAAATAAATATAAGTTGGCCTTAATATTGGTGGTTGCGGCTCTAAATATAAGACCATACTTCCAAACTCATAAAATTATTTTCTGGACGTCATTCCCTTTAAAAAGTGTATAAAAAAGGTGGATATGTCTAAAAGATTAACCATGTCATCTATCTGACGATAATACTATGCTATTCAATTCAAACCAACAATAGAAATCAAACCCAGGCCTTAACAGATTTCTTAATCGAGTTCTACTATGAAGACCAATTCCTATAAAATAACAAGCGAAGTTAACTTAAAGAGTCTAAACTAATGGTAGAAAAAATAACCAAGGCTCAAAGGTAGAAGTCCAACTAATCTAATGCACAAGATATATATTGACCCAAGTCCTTAATGATTCTCTATTGGTGATTCATTAGACATCGGGTCAAGCTGAAGCTAAAATGATATTATCATTCAGTAAAAGAGTACTTCTTGAAACTAAGGTCAAAACAAGAAAAATCAAAATAAAACAAACCATATTTGTGTGGGTATCAAATACACTTTACAAGAAAGATCTCACTATATCATTTACTTGTTGCCTTATCTGGTGAAACAGTATATATAGCGAAGGATAATCATGATAGAGAATACAATGCCCATTGTAGGTACAAGGTGAT
Organism: Limnanthes douglasii subsp. nivea; assembly: GCA_036936605.1. NCBI lineage: Eukaryota > Viridiplantae > Streptophyta > Magnoliopsida > Brassicales > Limnanthaceae > Limnanthes > Limnanthes douglasii. Next base: position 102,879,691 of record JAUPFV010000004.1, read on the forward strand.
GCAAAATTTGTTTTTGTTATAAGGCTACCACTGGCCCCTATGATGGAAAATGAAAATAATAAAGTAAAAATATGATCATGTTGAAACTTCTATAACTCAATTTAAGTCATGGTTATTCTACTTGAGATAATATCTAAAACAATTACATTGATAGATAAGGCATGAGCATCGTAGGATCCCTTCCAAAAGCTTCACAAAGAAGAAAGTTCTTGGTACTAACAATGGATTACTCTTCCATATGGGATGAAGTACAAACATTGGTGAACATTACAACCAAATAATTAATAAATTTCCTCATATTTAAAATATGTTGCAAGTACAACATACCAAGAGTCATCACAACGAAGATTAGAATTCAATTGTAAAACAAAAGGTTGACATGATTATGCAGAACAAAATGTATTAAGAAAAATTTATCTTTTCATCTCCATCCACATGAAAATATCCAATTAGAGGTGACCAACATGACAATATTATATGACATAAAAAAAGATACTACAATGAGTCACATAAAACTGGTTAGACTTTATGTAAGAATTCCTATGAACTTACATAACCAATATGCAATTCACAACAAAATGAAACACATTTTTATTTGGTGTACGATATTGAAGAAGTTGTACCAACCGAAACGAAACTATTATGACTTCTTATAGAAAATCTACATACAAATAGGGAAGTAATTCATAACCCAATAAATGTCACGTTGGATGTGATTGAGGACAAATGGGTCAACGCCCACCTTCGTTCAGAGCACTATAAAAATATGTTGCGAAATAAATACAGTTCCAAAATTTGGTTTATAATCTTTGAGGTGGGGTAAAAGGTTTTAAAAACAGTTTTTTTCATACTAAATATAAAAGTTTCAACAAATTGGCCCCTAATCAGGAAGGACCTTACACAAGTAAAACCAAAATGAAGTCGTGTACATACAGACTGCTGGATGCAGAAGTTAACCATATTTGAAACCCTTAGAACATTGAGCATCTAAAGCTTTGTAATTTTCATTAAGCTTTAGCTCATAGTTATTTATTTATCTTATGTAAATGATTTATTATACTTGGGTGTGCTATTATCTATCTCGATGGCATGAGAAGGTTTTAAGAAGCTATTAATCTTTAATAAGACATTTTGTCATTGTCTCAACTTATTTTACATGCTAATAACATAATAAATTATACAAGGCAAGAAGAAACAACCAACATCGGGGATAATTGTACAGTAACCCCCATGATTCTATGAAATATCTCAAAATAAACTAGTAACGAAGGGTAATTCTGAGAATTCTAAAAGTATTTTCCAGCACCTAAGGTAGTTTCAGCACACCTCCAACAATACAAAAATAAAGATAATTTTGACCATAGGTTTTAGTCCCTATGAGAGATTCGACCCTCATCCAAACAAGAAAAGAAACTAAGTCTAAGATGATTCCAAAAGTAATCCTCAGTGCTTTACGAGGTCCACGTATATTTACACAATAACGACTGTATTGCTATATAATTATTTTCTATGGATTTTTTAAAATTATCGTTTAACCAACTAACTTATTGTTTATATTATAGTAAAGAGAATAATAGGCCATAAAAAACTTTAAAAAATGTAAATGACATTCAAATAAAAAATAAAGAGTTAGAGACGAAAAGACACATGACAAGACTAAGGTCTCTAAACGTATGCGTACCAAGAGCTCCTCCCAATCTGAATAAGCTCCTACTATACCTGGGTTGTTAGTGAGATTAAGGCGCGTAAGGTAATTTTCAAGATGGTGATTCTTAAACATATTCACAACACTGATGGAGATATGTTTGTTTTTGCAAAAGGAGTTATCAAAATATTTTGTTAGTTACAGATGATATTATTTTTGTATTTTGATGTTGTTGCAGATGTTGTTGTTGTTGTTTACGTGTACTTCTTATTATTATGTACTAAGTATATGATGTTGTTTTTGTATTTCGATGTTGTCGCGGATGTTGTTCTTGTTTATTACATGCAGTTTTTCTTATGTTTTAATTTAAAGTACATATATTATTGTTGTTTTATTTTGATGTTGTACCAGATGTTGTTGTTCTTAATTACATGTATTTTCCTTATGTTTTAAGGTTCATATGATATTTTGTTGTATGCGGTTGAAATTTTGTTGTTGCAGTTAATAGTGTACAATCTCTAATATGTTTTATTTATGTTTTAAGGTACGAAGCATGCATAAGGTTTTTTTTTACTCTAACACCGGTACCAGAAAAGTATCACGACAATATCTTTGTGACACCGACGATATCAAAATTGTACACCGCATGTCAAGTTTCTTACAGGTGGTATAAAAATTAAATACCTTCGGTATACCTTCATAGATCAAGTCTAAGAGTTTTTCTGTTTTTTACTCTAACACCGATGACATTAGTAACTCAAAATATCAACATAGTTGTGTCACCAATGACATGTAAATTATATACCACAGATATAGTTTCTTAATGACAGTGTCAAATATATACAACGAGTACTCTATATCTCTTACATATATAGTTTTTTAAATTTAACACGAGTTGTAGAAATTACTACCAGTATATTTGTGGTACTGACGATATATGAATTATGCACCGCTTGTATTTAAAACTTGTATCGACGGTACATAAGATTACCGCTTTCAAAATCTCTCGTAAACTAAAATTCATACTAATTCAAAAGTCTTTCCAATTACATAATTCACTTCTTTGTAAAAAATTACTCAAAGATACCATACTTCTTCATCTACCAAAATAACATAAGTAATCAAACTTGTAATTTTTACGATATGGAATGGACTCTCAAAAAAGACAACCACTTGCTGTAGGCCATCAAGATTCCGAAGCGAACGAGGTCGGATGAGTCTACCAATGAGTTTTATAATGAGTGTTGTGAACAATGTACTACATGTATGAGTACATGTATGAGTGTGAAGAAGAAAATTCATGTGAGGCAATCGTGAAGAAGTCTTTAGTAAGTAATTTTTTTAAAATCGAAACCAATGGTTCGAGTGTTCGACCTCTCGTACAAACTTAGGCAATATATGTTCAACTCGTTAAATTTGGAAATTATTAATTTCATTACAAAAAATATGATACTTCATGTAGATAAGCAACTCATTGAAAAAAGAAGTGCAAAAACAAATTACAAAAATATTGAAAATAACGAAGGATATGGCTTTAACTAATACCTTGTCTGTTGTTGCAATCTACGTTTAATGTTATTTTATGTTCATTTGATGTTCATAAGTTATTGTGTTTGTTTTGATTATTTTCGTAAGTTATTCGTCTTTTGTATTGATGTTGAATATATCTATCGGGTTTTGATATTTGTAATCAATTATTTTGGATTTGTGACCTCCTGCACGATGCCATACAAGTGGTATATAAGCTGTTCGGGTTAGAGATTACTGCTTTCATTAAACAACATATATATTTCACGTGATCGATATAAACCTCGTTGACAATAGACTAGAACAGGTGTGAGAGGATGCTTCCTTCGTAGAAGTAGATATTCAAGGATATAACTCTAAATAAAGTGTTGTGTTATTCGTTCGACTATTTCTATATAATGTATTTGCCTCTCATGTTTTTTAATTTTATGTTCAATTTTATTGAGTTAAATATGATATTTTTAAACCATTAGTATAATAACATAAAACTAATACATTAAACAAATAAATATTTAACGCAAATAAATTACAATAAAAAATGATTTAAAAAACAAGTGGATATTATCGATACAACCCATCAATATCGAAGGTATAATGCTTTAATAATAACAATATTGACTTGGTAGTAGGTATAATGCTTCATTAATAACGGTATTGACTTGGTAATATTACCGGTGGACTAAGAAGTCCGTTGTAATTTGTGGTACCAAAATCCAATATCGCAAATACACCGTAATTTTTTTCTAAAAGAATATGTAAATATATATTGAATTTGATTATTAATGAGATCGTTTAGTGAGTTATATTTTTCAAAAATAATATATTTTTGAAGGTAAGTTTGTTGTTTTCCATTTAGAATTTTCTAAAGATTGATATCACTTTCTTTTATTAAAAAATTTGAACAATTTTTTTTCAAGATAATTTTTTTTTATTTTTAAAAAATTAAGTTCAAAGTGTGTTTAGAATTCATTCGTATTGAATCTTGTATGTTTAACATCATTCGTCTATTTTGGATAAGTTTAAAAAAAAATTAAATCAACTTAAATAGTAAAAATGTAAAAAGCTAACCTTTTTTTATATCTTTTTTAAAAGTTTAAGTTTTGAAGTTAGATTAAAGAAAGGGAAATTGTACCTAAGGTACCCACTCAACTATTTTATTGTCACTTACTACCCAAGGTTTGATCAATTGTCACTTAATACCCAACTCAACTACCTAATTATTATATAGTACCTAACTTTATTTCAATACCCTAACTACCCTCACCATTCATGAACAGCGGCGTAACCAAAATTTCTCTTTCCTTCTCTTTCATACTTTTTCTTTTATTTTTATTTTTAAAAGATCTGTATCTTTCGAACCGGAGCTCGAAAAAATAAATGAAAGTACCATCACTTTTGTTTTTTAAAAATGAACAAAACTAGATCCATTGATGATATTTTTTGATTTTTTTTAAAATAAAATTTCACCAGTAACAATTCGCATCATATCATGAGAATTGTTCAGGAAACCCAGAGTTGCAAACAATTCGCATCTTATCATGAGAATCGTTCAGAAATTGCAAGCAATTCGCATCTTATCATGAGAATCGTTCAGAAATTGCAAGCAATTCGCATCTTATCATGAGAATCGTTCAGAAATTGCAAGAAATTCGCATCTTATCATGAGAATCGTTCAGAAATTGCAAGCAATTCGCATCTTATCATGAGAATCGTTCAGAAATTGCAAGCTATTCGCATCTTATCATGAGAATCGTTCAGAAATTGCAAGCAATTCGCATCTTATCATGAGAATCGTTTAGAAATTGCAAGCAATTCGCATCTTATCATGAGAATCGTTCAGAAATCCTGAAAGTTTGCAAGCAATTCGCATCTTGAGAATTTGCAAGCAATTCGCATCCTAAGAATTTTGCAAGCAATTCGCATCCTGAGAATTGTACCAGTTTTTTTTTTCTTTTTTCGCATCCTGAGAATTTGCAAGCAATTCGCATCTTGAGAATTGTACCAGTTTTTTTAGCGCGCGCCTATATTTGGTCGGGGATATTTTTGTCCAAATTTCAGTTCGAGGTACCAAGTGACACTATCAAAAAAACGGGTACCACCAGATAAGATATTAAGATAGTTGAGAAGGTATTTACTGGTACTTTTCTCTTAAAAAAAATTCAAATGGAAGTCGAATAGAGTTAAACTAGGTGCGTCAGCTTTCTCATCTTATTCGCTTCTTCTGGTTTTGTCATACACCAAACAGATCTTAAACAACTCAGCTCAGCTACAGCTACTGCCTACGTGGCGTTTGTTCATAAAACGTGTCCAACTTTCCTTTTCTATCTAACTATTTTAAATATATTTTTAGACAGAATAAGATTTTGATGAGACCACACTCCACACTACACGTTCGTGCAAATTTATTTAATATTTGTCATATAAATCTCAACAATTTATAAAAAATTGAATAATCTAACTCGAATCTAAAATGTTAATCCATTTACAATCACTTTTAAATTCCCAAAATAAAAAATAAAAAATTAAAAAATGAAACTTTCTGTTTTGATAACTTCTTAAAATACTCTTTCAAAGTCTTACATTTTGATTAAATATTCATGCTTTCCAATATTCTTTATAAATTTATTCAATTCCATGTCAGTTTTTAATTAGAAGCCCTTCATGCGTGAGATTAACTAAACTTTTTTATCAACAACTGTATTCCAATACATCAAAGCCCAATGAATTTTCATTACGTGGTAAATTTTTATTGCCAATTTGAACTTAATCTCCATTTTAGCCAATGAGATTAACCTGAGCTCACGAGTTTATGTAGGTGGAGTGTATGTTATAAGTTCCCAATCACCACCTCAGCTTACCAACTAAAGCGTTCTCTCTCTTCTTTTTCTCTCTAAGCTGTTTCTTCTCGTTGGCTCCGGACCTCTCTTTCTAAAATTTGTTCATCGGAAACGCCATTTCTAGGGTTTCAGTGCTTGTTCGACACGGAATTCGAAGAATTCGAAGGCTTTTAATAGTTACGAGTTGTATTTTGTTTAAAGAAGTTCACTTTCTTATGGTTGGTGGTCTCATTGGCCCTATGTTGACGAAATCGCAGCTTTAACTCTTCATTCTAATGACTTTCGGCACCATTGTTGAATGGCTCAATCGCAGTTTCTCGCTCTCGATTTTATCTTTCCATACTCAGCTTTCGCTGCATGTCTCACCTTGTTGTTATCTTTACAAATCCATTGTTTCTCGGTGATCGAATCGGATTCGGACTCGAATGGTTTGTTGTTTCATCAGGATTACTCGCCGCCGTCTCCTCCTCCCCCTCCGCCGCATGCTCCATCGGTTTCGTGCACCGAAGATCTCGGTGGCGTTGGCTCCTTAGACTCCAGTTGTAAGATTGTCGCCGATAAAAACCTCACGAGTGATGTTTATATAGAGGGTAAAGGAAATTTCCATGTCCTTCCTGGGGTTAGATTCCACTGTCATATCTCAGGCTGTTCAATAACAGTAAATATATCAGGAAATTTCTCATTGGGGGCGAATTCAACGATTTTCGCTGGGAGTTTTGAACTCGTCGCAGGTAATGCCAGTTTTTCTTCAGGTTCGGCAGTGAATACGACCGGTTTGGCTGGGGATCCGCCATCGGAGACGAGTGGGACTCCCCGTGGGATGGATGGGGCCGGTGGAGGATACGGTGGCAGGGGTGCTGGCTGCTTGACGGATAACACAAAGCTGCCAGAAGACGTGTGGGGTGGCGATCCTTATTCTTGGTCGTCCTTAGAGAAGCCCTGGAGCTATGGGAGCAGGGGTGCCTCAACCAACAGAGAAGTTGATTATGGAGGAGGTGGTGGTGGGAGGATAAGTATGGAAATTGTGGAGTATTTAGATGTTAATAGTAGTATTCTGGCAGATGGGGGCGATGGAGGAGTTAAAGGTGGCGGTGGCTCGGGTGGCAGCATCTACATCAAAGCTCATAAAATGTAATTCTCTATACATTTTTCAAATCTCAACTGATATTTGCATGTTATCTTATAATGGAATTTTAGTACAGAATAGAGCAAAAAACCAAACTTTCATTTAGATAATACATTTGGTTTGCTTCCATGCAAGGATAGATAAATGTTGGTGAATGACTTCATGGAATCTCCATATGCCTCAAAAGTTTCTTAAGAATTATTGAATTAGTATCTTAGAGTAATTAACTAAGGTAATAACCGAATATAAGATTCTAATTAAAGGAGTATGTTTTCGGCCATACACTTTCTTTACTCTATAATAAACTGCAGTATCAATACATCTGGCTGACTCATCTAAGAATAGGAGTTAATATCCTATTATTTGTGGATATGCGAAGTGTAGGACTGGAACTGGTAGGATAAGTGCCTGTGGAGGTAATGGTTATGCTGGAGGGGGCGGTGGAAGAGTGTCACTTGATGTTTTCAGCAGGCATGATGATCCCAGAATATTTGCACACGGTAAGACTTAGTCTGTTGTTGAACTTACTATTTCTTGCTGATCCATATACAGAAGTTACCTATTTACACTATTATTTCTCTTCTTAGATTTTTAATAAGTAGTATGATGTGGATGTTGCAATGAATACAATAGGTTATAATGGCATCAAAGCTAGCTTTGATTTATAGCTACTTACGGATGTGGCCTTTTATTTATGATTATTAGAAAATATTGCAAGTCTCTAATTTTTTCTTCTTTGGTCCATGCAAATCTATTTTAACCTCTTCTCCTAAATTTTGATAAGAGTGTTAGTAAAATAAAATTGAAGTTTGATAGGCACCATGGCACTCTAAGGAGATGATGCTTCTGGTGATCTTCAAGGCTGACCAGGGTTGTGTCCACGGATTCTGGTATCAGGCTGTGAAGAATTTATTCATAGTTAAATGCTCTAATTATCGAAGAGATAAGATGGGAAATCTATCCATGTGCAATCCCTAGTCTTTAGATCTCCAGGCTCTTCTTACCTAGAGTTTATCTTGTATTATGACCTAAAACTTGTGATGTTTTGCTTGTTGCTTTTCCAGTTTTTCACTTGAAAAGCTGTCTCCTTAGTTCTCCGTCTTATTGTGCCTCTACATTTAGAAACTCAAAATTGATGCGTTTGCGTGACCTGAAATTTTTAAAGCTCTTTTATGAGAACATATGGATTCTGCAAATTATTTGTTATCATATCTGCAGGAGGGAGTAGTTTTGGCTGTCCAGACAATGCTGGTGGCGCAGGGACCTTATATGAAGTTGTACCACGGATCCTTACTGTTAGCAATCACAATAAAACAACAGTTACTGATACTCTTCTGCTGGAGTTTCCATATCAACCGCTTTGGACCAATATATACATTCAAAATCATGCTAGGGCTAGTGTTCCGTTACTTTGGAGTCGTGTCCAGGTTCGTTACACATGGACTCGTAGTTAAAATTAGAAAAATTATATTTGCATTGGAATTGCTTAGAGTTTTATGTAGGCGTGCTTACAGTCCTTCCGGTGAGCGATTTAATAGTTGTATTTGAGTTCTGTGTAGGGTAGACATGTAGTTCCTTACTGTTCCTCATAGAAGTCATTTACATGGTCATAATTTATTACTTAATTTTTGTACTTTTCTCTTCTAACAAGATCTTGAGAGTGTAAATACTTGCAGTATGATCATCCCTGGAAAGCTATAAATAGTGTTGTAGCTTCCACTTATTGATAAAAAAGTTATGTATATGGGTACTCTGATTATTGTTCCATTGAAGTCTTGTTCATTTGCATTTCTGTTAGCTGCTCTACTTTTCCGATGGAGTTTCTTAGAGCTTGTACAGTAATCCCATGTAAAGGTTTGTTAGAGGTATTGTATACTACGTTTAGGAGCTGTTTGCTTGAATAAAATAACAAAGAGATCATTTAGGCAATGGACCATAGTCACCTATGTTAAATTTTCTGATTTCTAAGTAATGCTAATCACTCATTTTGTTGTTTTCTATTCTTTATTTGTTTATTGTAAATTCTAGATGTTCCGAATCATTATCTTTATTTCTTTTTAAATGATAAATAATAAAAGAAAGCCCTCTAAACAATATAAGTCAGTTCAATTAACGGAAAAGCTTACACTCACTTAGCATTCTGTTTACTAATACACAGTGACGAATCCTATTTGGAATAGTTATTGAGTGATTTTGACAAATGTAATTGGACATGCTCTTAAAATGCTTAATTCTGGACACACATTTTGATACATGAACAATCACTTGAAATATTATACATATGCACAAGCAAGTATAACTCATGCATATCTTTGATGTACTATGTAGGTCCAAGGGCAGATAAGTTTACTTTGTGGTGGACTGTTGAACTTTGGACTTGCTCATTATGCTACTTCGGTTTTTGAATTACTAGCAGAAGAACTGTTAATGAGTGACTCTACAATTAAGGTGACAACTGAATTCCTGACTCTATTACATTGTGACAAATGATAAAAAATGTCAGGCTCATGTTTTCATTATGTTGGTGTTATAATGCAATGCTTCTTTGGAAAAACACGATTGGCTTGATCTCTTTTGTGTACATTGAATGTGGGCACGTCGGTATAAAATGTAATTAGTATGGTATGCTCTAGGTGTACGGCGCTTTGCGCATGACCGTCAAAATGTTCTTGATGTGGAATTCAAAAATGCAAATTGACGAGGGAGGGGAGGCAACCGTGGATACTTCCATGCTTGAGGCTAGTAATATATTTGTTCTGAAGGTATTCTATCACCATAGCACTCATTTATCATGCCGTGTAAGACGTATTTTGTAATTCAAATTTACTCACCTTTTAAGACTTCTGTCAACAGGAGTCGTCTGTCATACGTTCCAATGCCAATCTTGGAGTCCATGGACAAGGTTCATTGAATCTATCTGGACCAGGAGATTCTATTGAGGCCCAACGGCTAGTACTGTCACTATTTTACCGTATCCATGTAAGCAACTAACTATTAGAAATGTCATGGGGAAGCAATATCTTGGTGCTTCCATAATATCCTCAATTTTAAACTCAAAGAATAATGAACAATTGTGTTGAGATATGGTAAGGCATCAACAATAGGCTAAAAACTTTGTAGCAATTTCTTTTGTCTGTCATGGTCAAATTTTTGTCTGTGCCCCTCCTTTTATTTATATTGAACTGTTTAGTAACCTCAATTGCTGTCCCTATCTCACCCATGATATCCATCGTTAACTGTTCAATTATGTAGATCGAAATAAGAAGCTTGAGTGGCATATTTGGCTGAACATTTTTGTTTTTGGTATATTGCCATGATGTTATGACGGTATTTATATTATATACGTAGTTCAGTTTTTGTATGGCATAACTGAAGATTACTTTCTATTTCTGCTGTTCATGAAGGTTGGTCCTGGATCTGTTCTGCGTGGTCCATTGATGAATACGTCTTCTGATGCTGTGTAAGTTGTGGATGGTTCTAAGACCACTTGCTGGTTGATGGTTGTAAGACCATTTTGGTTGAGCCACGGCTAAAACCCGCACAAATATATTAAGTATTGTCCAATTTAACATACTCTTAATCATAGTAAAAATTTAATTAAATCATTTATTGAAATTAGAATATGTTAAGCAATTACAGGTCGCAAACCTTTTTTTCGAAAAAATATACTTTAAACAAGAATAATAATAAAAGTTTTCAAATAGACATGCTACTTAACAAATTTGGTGCGGGTTTTAGCTGTGCCCTGCTGATTGTTCTTTCTTATTTTTTTTATTCTCTCTTTTTGTAGGAAGTTTATGTACATATTTTTATTTCTATAATTTTCAGCACCCCAAAGCTTTATTGCGGTCAAGGAGACTGCCCTGTTGAACTACTTCATCCTCCTGAAGATTGCAATGTCAACTCATCGTTAGCTTTTACTCTCCAGGTTCATATTACTTTTCTGCAATACGAAGGGATTTGTGGTATCCAAGCATAAATAACATTTTATTTTCTTTTAGATTTGTAGAGTAGAGGATATTACTGTCGAAGGCCTCATCAAAGGATCAGTTGTTCATTTCCATAGGGCACGAACTATAACTGTCCAACCTTCTGGAGTAATAACTGCTAATGGGATGGGTATGCCTACATGTCCTTTGTCTTTTTCGAGTGGGCAAATATTCCAGCTTGGCGTCCGCAAACATTCACACCACTTTAGCTCTTTAATGTTTTGATCTTGAGATAAGAGGCACACTGTCTATCACACACTTGTTTTTGTTAATTTTTCATACATGTATTGTGCAGGTTGCATCGGTGGGGTGGGCAGAGGTCAATTTCTTACCAGTGGTGTTGGCAGTGGCGCTGGGCATGGGGGTCAAGGTGGTCCTGGATGTTACAATCATAGCTGTGTTGAGGGTGGTACTCCCTATGGAAGTGCTAAACTGCCTTGTGAACTCGGCAGTGGAAGTGGAAATTATAGCTCATCTGATTGGGCTGCAGGTGGTGGTATCATAGGTGAGCTATTTTGGACAATGTCTTTTGCTTACAGTATCATTGAACCTTTCAATAGTGTGATTTCTAAGCTGTTGAAAATGATCGAAGTGGTAATAAATGCATCATTAATTAACATCGTCTGTATCTCTTTCAACCTTATATTAGGATGGCAGTAATTTGATTTTGTATTAATTAGAATGATAAACTTATCAATGTCTGAGTGAATTGCCTATACTGCTAAACATGAAGTAGGTCGATTGAGTATGAAAACTAAGTCTGTTTTTTTGAGTTCTAAGTTTTTCAAATGTTTATTTATATGCACAGTAATGGGTTCATCAGAACACCCACTTTCAAGATTGTCCCTGGAAGGAGAAGTTAAAGCTGATGGAGGAAGTGCCAAAGTTTTAAATGGTTCAAGTTTAGGTCCTGGGGGTGGTTCTGGTGGATCTGTACTTTTATTTTTACACACTTTGGATCTTGGGGATTCTGCTGTCCTCTCCAGTGCTGGTGGAAATGGTAGTATGAACGGAGGTGGAGGAGGTGGCGGAAGAGTTCATTTCCATTGGGCAGACATTCCCACTGGAGATGTTTACCAGCCAATTGCAAGCGTCAGAGGAAGTATTCATACAAGGTTTGTGCCTAAACAAATTTGGGTTGTTAATATATGCTTAATATTTAGGTTAAAATTGAGTACTGTATATGCATGTATCTATTAACCCAATTATATCTCGAGCGGCTGCAATATAACTTAACGAGGAAGAAAACAACTTTGTTTTTTTAAGGTTCACTCTATAAAAATATTACTCACCCTCCAAATTTAAATTTTGTGCTTGCACTCTTTCTTTATTACAGGGGAGGATCAAGTGGAAATAAGGGACATATTGGAGGAAATGGAACAGTAACTGGAAAAGCTTGTCCGAGAGGGTTGTATGGTACATTCTGTGAGGTAGATCTTTTGGAGTTTCCATGTCTGAAGTTTTCTATAGAGGGTCACAAATGAGAAAGGCAAAATGGTTTAGAAAATTATAACTACTTTTCTGTCTTCTTCTGAAAATGGTGCGTTGGATCATTTGTTCTGAAATTGAATAGGCTAGAGATTTGGAATGTTAGTTTGACCGCTACGGTTAAAACCTCAATTGTCAAATATATAAAGGGTTGGAGTAAAAATAATTCTAAATCTTAGTTTATTTGTCATATATAAAGCTTAGAACATTACACCCTAATTATTGATTAGGGTTTAATTCTTCTGCAGTTGTTATTATGTTTGAAGTGAGTTGACATTAGAGATTTGTACAGGGAGTCAGGGATACAGTTCCGTTGACTTTGGCTAAATATATTTGAGTTCTATTTCGGCTGATTATATATAAGCTCCCAAAGTCTGCCGCATTATGCTGCCCCTCTTACTTTTTTTCTGGGGAACCATGGTTAACTATCGGAAACTCGATTTAACTTGGCTAGTTACTCTCCATCTCCAACAGGAATGTCCACCTGGCACATATAAGAATACTATTGGATCTAGTAAATCCTTCTGTCATCCTTGTCCTGGGAACGAGCTTCCCAATCGTGCAATTTATATTGCTGTTCGAGGTACACATTAAGTAATGTTTTCTGGCTTAAAGTAATTTTTGAGTTTCTTGTCCTCCATAAAGATGTTGCTATTGGTATTGATAGTAATCTAGATATCAGTAACTGTATCTTCCTTTTTATGCACCGACCACTAAATTCTACTGTTCTCGAAACTGATGCTGGACATTCGTATTATATGGTCTTCTAGGCGGTGTTGCTGATACCCCATGTCCTTATCAATGCATATCCAACAGATATCGTATGCCACATTGTTATACCCAACTAGAAGAGTTGATATACACATTTGGTGGTCCATGGTGTTTTGGTTTTCTTCTTATAGTTCTTCTCATACTCTTAGCGCTGGTGCTAAGTGTTGCCCGGATGAAATTTGTTGGTGGAGATGAATTACCCGGTCCTGCTCCCACTCAACATGGCACTCAAATAGATCACTCTTTTCCCTTCCTTGAGTCTTTGAATGAGGTATGTTGTACCTTTTGTCTTCGCTTACCAAGTCATTGAGTAGGATATAGATACTGGTGATCAATATTTTTTCTTCTCTGCAATAAACGTGATAGCATCACTGGTGCTCTCATCTGTAGGTGTTGGAAACGAACAGAGTTGAGGAGTCCCAGAGTCATGTTCATCGAATGTATTTCATGGGTCCAAATACCTTTAGTGAACCTTGGCACCTACCTCACACACCTCCGGAACAAATTAAAGACATTGTGTAAGTTGATTTTTGCTAGTCCTTTCTTCATATTTGTACTTCATAATTATTTATGATATGCATGACTTTGTTTGACATTTTCACATAAACTGTTTTGCTCGTCAGATATGAGGGTGCATTCAACAGATTTGTTGATGAGATTAATGCTATAGCTGCGTATCAGTGGTGGGAGGGAGCACTATATAGCATTCTTTCACTTCTTGCATATCCCCTTGCATGTTCATGGCAGCAATGGCGTCGTAGGCTAAAATTACAAAGATTGCGTGAATTTGTTCGATCAGAATATGACCATTCTTGCTTACGTTCTTGTCGTTCGCGTGCTCTCTACGAGGGTCTTAAGGTGCATATACTAATTATCTCATCTTCTGTTCGGTTATAACTTTCAGTGTATTTGTGCTTGTGTTTCATTTATATAAATTTTGTTTTGTCCTTGGTCTGTGCAGAAAAGTTTTGTATATTGTATATTTAACTGCTGTCCCCTATGTATGAATTTCAGTTTTGTTTGAGGATATAAGATGCTAGGTTTACTTTGAACTTTTTGCCTTTAGGTTGCTGCAACTTCTGATTTGATGCTAGCATATCTGGATTTCTACCTTGGTGGAGATGAAAAACGGACCGATCTGCCTCCCCAACTTCATCAAAGGTTTCCAATGCCTATAATTTTTGGTGGTGATGGATGTTATGCAACTCCGTTTTCTCTCCAGAATGATAACGTTCTCACTAGTCTTACGAGTCAGGTCAGTTTTCTAATTACCAGGAAGTAAGAATTGTAAGTCCCGTGTTCCTGTTTCTGTCGTAGAGTTTGCATGATCTTATTTGTTCTTTATCTCTTGTTTTCTTATAGCTAGTTCCACCTACTACTTGGTACCGACTGGTGGCTGGTTTAAATGCTCAATTGCGCCTGGTTTGTCGTGGGAGACTAAGAGTAACATTTCGCACTGTTCTAAGATGGCTTGAAACTCAAGCCAATCCAGTATTGAAATTACATGGTGTACGTGTCGATCTGGCTTGGTTTCAGACTACAGCTTATGGTTATTGCCAATATGGATTGTTGATTCATGCTCTCGAAGATGATAGTGGACATGCATCACCTCGAAATGCAGATGGAGATTTCCTAACTGAGCAGCAGTCACGGTAACATCTTCTTTAAGCATCTATATTTGTTTAGAGTCAGTTTGCCTGTGCTAATGCCCATTCGCTCTGTTTGTCAAAGCAGAGATTGTGCTTTTTACTTCTTTCTAATAACAATTTGGGAATATAATGCTATATATTTGATCCTGGTAACTGAATCCCTTGAAGAAGGAGCAAAGTTTTTTGGTCAAGATTCCATGAATTTGGGCCACTAAACATTAGCTATCCTATTGGAAAATCTATTGAAAGAAGTAAAAGTTAGAGACATATAGGTTAACCGTGTACTCCTAGGGTTAATAGTAGTTTTGTGTTAACGTTAATTTAAAGTCACCAGGGGCGCCTTAGGAGTTTAAATTTTATCTCCATTCATATTCTATCTGCAGCTGGAGATCTGTGTCCAGAGAAAATTCTTTGGGACAATCTAGTGAAGATTTGCTCTTAAACCAAGCCCAAAGAATCAGTGATACTCATACATGGCGCAAAAGGAATTACGGAGGAATTATAGACATTAGCAACTTACAAATGGTAGAAGAGAAGAGAGATTTAGTTTATCTCTCATCTTTTCTAGTTCACAATACTAAACCCGTTGGTCATCAGGTAGCTTCCTTGTTTGATTTAGCCGGCATACTTTTCTACGGTAAAACTTACTGTCTCTTACCTGTCCAGATTTTTTTTTATTGCAGGATCTGGTTGGCTTAGTAATCTCTATGTTACTTTTGGCAGATTTTAGTCTAGTGCTGCTGACACTGCTCCAGTTATATTCAATTTCGTTGCTGGATGTTATTTTGGTTTTGTTTGTTTTACCACTAGGCATTCTTCTTCCGTTTCCTGCTGGGATCAATGCTTTGTTTAGTCACGGGCCAAAACGATCTGCTGGCCTAGCACGTGTTTATGCATTGTGGAATATTACATCGCTAGTTAATGTTGTAAGTATTTTCTGGCTATTTATAAACTTTTGGGTTTGTTTTGTGCAACGCACATTCTTTATTTTCTTTTCAATTGTATGTATAGAATGTGCTGATTCATCTTCAGAGCATGTCTCAGTAGTAAACTGTTCTTTCTTGATCTAGGGTATACACACATGAAGGCTGTGTATGGTGTTTGCGAAAACGTCTTTATTGGTGTTTATGTATAGAAAATGAAAATTGTTGTCATTTTATTAAAATTCGTGTTTTCAAACAACAGTATAAGAATGTTCAAATTTGCTTTAAATATATAAAAGATATCAGCTTACTATAGAAAACTGGTTTTATTTCTCTTAAATAGATAGAAAACACTCGAATGCAAATTTGGCTTTATCTGAATTTCTTAGCAGACGGAAGTGTAAGCAAACAAAACATAATTATCCTCAGAAAATACTAGTTGTTGTTCATGGTGTCCTTTTAGCTGTACATAAACAGCAGGTGGTGGTTCATCCTGGCTATAATTCCCCTATAATTCCAATAGTTGTTTTTTAATCTCTGCCGTTTCTCAAAAGGTTGTGGCTTTTGTTGCTGGCTATGTTCATTACAAGCTTCAATCGTCATCAAGCAAAAAGCTTCCGTACTTTCAGCAATGGAGTTTTAGCATGTAAGAGAATCATTCCATCTTTCTGAGAACTTAATTCCATAAGGTCTTTTTTCTTGTGTTCAACTAAGTTTAAGTTTTCCAGGGATGAAAGCGAATGGTGGATATTGCCAGCAGGGCTGATGGTGTGTAAGATTTTGCAATCCCAGCTTATTAACTGGCATGTTGCGAATCTGGAGATTCAGGACCGCTCTTTGTACAGTAACGACTTCGAGCTCTTTTGGCAGTCATGACACTAGGAAGTATATTCCAGTATAACTAGTGCTGTTTTGTTTGTTACCGATAATGTTTTAGGGGCGTTATTTATGCACAGAAGTAGAAACAGTAAAGATAAAATGAGAGAAAAATATATTGGAGAGATAGAGAGAGGGAGAGTCGGCTTTTCTTGTAGTTACTTGTCAACATTCAAGTTCTCTTTTTTGGGATATTTTATTTTATATATGCATATTTTATTTGTATTTATAGGATGACTATGTATGAATTTTACAAAAGTACCCGGCTTTAGTTTTCTAGATAATGTATCGTATTGGTAGCATACACATCTATATATGATGGAACTACTCGATTGTGTATCTAAGTGTGACCAATTTACTGTTCACATGGTGAAAATTATATACGGTCTTATCTTGTTTAGGCTTGATTTTGTTATTTAGGAAACTATGTTTTTATTTTTGGGCACTGTAGATCCAACTCTCAACATTAAAAGTTGTTATCGAATCGACATTAAAGAAGTTATCGATGTCTAATGTTGGTCACTCTTGTTATATGAGGAAACACTTCTAATGTTGATGAGATAGTTGGATCGTCTTGTTTAAAACCAAAATAATCTACTTTCTCTTTTCAAACCATTTGCCTTTATTAGAATAAAAGTAATTTTACAAGGGCAACAAAATAATAAATCCCAAAAGTCTTAAGTTGAATTAAAAAATTTAGTCGCCAAACCGCCATTGAAGATAGAAGAAAGCAAGCTTGCTCGACTCTTCAGATAAGATTGCTTTGCTTGGCTCTTCAGATTCGAGAACATTTTTGGAGCCATAACTTGATACCGATCCAACTTCTTGCTAAATTCTTTTATTATCACGGTTTTAACAAGCAGCTTCTTTAATAAATCAACCCCGGAACAGAACATTTCGGAAGAACCAATTTGCGGTTATGTTTTCTGATTTAATCTTGTATCTGACATAACCTATATTCTCTAGAAGGATTATAGTTTTTAGTGAATTCCGAGTTTCAGATAAATTGAAATCCATCTCTTTTTTCGTTTTCAGTGCTTGTTTCGAAATCTAATTTGTCGCTTTATTATGTTTACGGAATATATGTGAGATTTGCATTGAAGAACCTATAAGCTTCGTGCAACCATAACCATTGATTAAAGGAACTAGAAACCAGAGAGTATTCCATTAGGCTTAGCACTGCAACAAGGATTATGGAGTCCGTTTCTATATCTAGATTCTTGACTTTATTAAAGTGGCATATTAGCATACCATCAAGTAGAGCTTTGCACTCTGCTATAAGAAGAAGGTTTTTACCATAAATCCTGTCAAATCCCAGGATTATTTCCCCCTTATGATCTTCAATGAGACCACCACCGCTGACCTCTCCTAAGGAGTTACAAGCGCCATCTGTATTCAACTTATGTCAGTTAATTTTTAGGTTTTTCCAGTTGAGGGCCAAAGGTATCCTGACCTTAGTTAAGTGATTAACACAACCCAGACTTAAAGCAGTGTAGCAGGCTCTACCCCAATGAAATATCTTAAGGAGATAAGCATTGTCAAGCCCAGTTAGAATATAAATAACATGATCAATCATTGACTTGGTAGTAAAATTAAGATCTTGATGCTTCTTTTTTATGCGAGATAACCATATAACCTAAAAGATAATTGAAGGGAGGATTGTTCTGATTTCACAATATTTTGTTGTAGACCAGTACCATGTTCTAATTACATGGGAGAAACTCATGTTCCTTGTGATATAAACCCTTAGGAAAGAGCTAAATTATATCCAAACCTCCCAAGAGTTCTTACACTGTATCAGAATATGATTAAAGCTTTATTCATTACAGCAAAACTGGCATTTTGAAGCTGGTTTGAAATATTTTCTTCCTTTCTGATTTCATTCCATGTATTCTTTTGTATTGAACAAACCATTTTGAGAAATGGCCCAACTAGCAAAGTCATGATTGCTGTTCAGAGAGATTTTCATAATTTTAGAGATTTTTGAACTTATAACCATGGATTTCAGCCTGTCTTGATTCCATTCACCATTTTCCCAAAGCTGGTTGACCTTAACCTTTTCAGCATTAACCATCCAATTACAATTATCGAATTCATTGAAATGGATGAAAGGCTTAGGAGAACACCATTTATCAAGGCAAAAATCAATTTTACCAACACTAGGGTTCTAGAAAATGTATTTTTCTGCTTGATCTCTAACACTTCTAATTCTCAACCATACTTTAGATTTTTTAGCTGGAGTACGAGAAATTAGAGGATGGATTTTGCAACAATAAATTGAAGACATCATCTTCGCCCATAAGGAATTATGAGATCTGAACATGAACCGGAGGTTGAAGGAGAAAGCTTCCTGAAACTCCTTAATCTTCTTGACATTAAGGCCTCCTTCTTCATATGGCTTACAAAGCCTGTCCTATTTGGACCAAATTATAGTGTTTCTGTTCTCCTTGATACCCTAAAATAATCTATTGAAAAGAGTTTCATTTTTAACAATGACCCCTTTAGGCAGAGTGGTGTGTTGGATGAGGTAGATAGGATATATGACATAATAGTCTGAATCAACACCAATCTTCCTCCAAATGACATAAGAGAATTGTCCAATTTAGAGATTTTGTTCCTGATTTTAGCAATAAGATCTTCAAAATTCATGATTCTGGTTGAAGTACTTATGATAGAGCCCAAGTATTTGAATGACATGTATTTGTGATCGAAGCCCAGCATTTTCTCCATATTATAAACTTTCCGCATATTTATTGTATTAGAGACAATTATCTTTGACTTATCATAATTTATGAGTTGACCTGATACTCACAGTCATTTCATTGCAGGTGGTTTCTCGAGTGAGTTATTGTTGATTTTTTTTACCTTAGTTTTAGTGATTCTGCCAACTGTTCCAGTCAGTGTAGCCAAATCAAGATTTTTAGGACTACCACCATAAGATTCTCCCTATTCTTGTTCGACGTGGTCAAAATAAGAAGGATCCCTTTATGTAAAATTATCCACAAGGGTTTTTTAGCATCTAACATCTACCACGACCCCGACATCGACCGAGAGTACGACCTCTTGTTTTAACAACCTTATGCGGATCAATAAAAAACATACTTGAAGGATCCAATATTCATGTAAACGATTTTAGCTAATGGATCTTTCATTGATATAGAACATGTCTAACTTTACATTTAAAAATGAGTAGTCATCGATAATTTTTTCTTCTCCCGCATACTTAACGTGAGGCTTAGTGGATATTATTTTCCTATAGTATTCTATAAAATGTAGAGAAACCCAATGACCATCTTGTTGAAGTTGTGCAAGTTCTTGGATACATGGTAACCCTTGTGTTATTCGAATTAAACAACTTTGTATTGATGGTTCAATTCCTATATTTTGGATATCTTTATAATTGTTTAATATTATCTTCAAATCTTGTCCGAAAACCTCTCCGCACAACTCATGAAAACCAAGAATTTGATAATCCATGCGCAATATAACATTTTCTTTATGTCTAATGATTATTTTATAATTGAATGTTGCATCACAAGAATACCGTCCACTTGTTTCTAAGATGTTCAAAATTAAATAAGCTTGGCCCAATAAATCTCTAAAGGCTATTGCACGTTCCCTCCACTTTGAGTTATCATATTATTATACGTATTTTTTGAAACTAAAGTTTGTATGGCTATACATTTCGCGTCAAATATATTACAACATATTATACATTACAACTACTCATTATAATTTTACAAGTCAAGAATTGTTTTTATGCAACTACAATTTTTGTAACTATACATTTTGCATCACAAGTATTATAAAAAATTACGTAGTATAACTACCTATTATATTTAACAATATAACCAATTAAATACAAACATTTATTAAAAGAAAACGTATCAAACATTTACAAAAAAAATCATGCATTACAACAGAATAAAGGATATCGAATATACATGAAATGAACCATCGATATGCAATACTGAAATGAGACGGTCGGTGAGTCCCCATGCGTAATATAAACGAACATTGAAAATACTATCCATCTTGCCTTGTGTTAATTTTACGATAGAATAAGAGGTTGTCGGTGACTACGTAATTATAAATGCAAAGCTAGATGTGCTCGCTACTAGTGAAAGATTCCATTGACTATAAACATTTACATAGGTATTGGATCTTTTA
The DNA here is from genome assembly GCA_036936605.1 of Limnanthes douglasii subsp. nivea. Taxonomy (NCBI): domain Eukaryota; kingdom Viridiplantae; phylum Streptophyta; class Magnoliopsida; order Brassicales; family Limnanthaceae; genus Limnanthes; species Limnanthes douglasii. The sequence continues at coordinate 102,900,692 of JAUPFV010000004.1, forward strand.
AGTAATATTTTTTGTGAGCCCCGTGAGATTGTTAAAATAAAAGACTGTACTCTCGTTTA